>JARBWK010000010.1:85301886-85901886 GCA_030556195.1 Anolis apletophallus
AAAACAGCCCAGCCACTTTCCAACGATTAGTAGATAAGATACTCGGGGGTATGAGTAACTTCTGTGTGGCATACATGGACGACATAGGTGTATTTAGCAATACCTGGGAAGAACACCTACAACATCTAGACCAGGTGCTGTTTCGACTGAAAGAAGCAGGGTTAACAGTAAAAGCACCCAAGTGTCGTTTAGGGAATCGAATGTCCAAGTACCTAGGACACATGGTGGGAAGTGGTATGATTGGTCCAGAACCTACTAAGGTGGAGCGATACACAAGTGGCCGATACCCAAAACCAAAAAACAGGTGCGGTCCCTTTTGGGATTAGCCAGTTATTATCGAAGGTTTATCCCAAATTTTAGCGAATTGGCGACTCCATTGACAGGCTTAACCAAGAAGGCATGTCCAAATGTTGTAGTGTGGACACCACAATGTCAGGAGTCAATGGACAAGTTAAAACAGACCATAACATCACAGTCAGTGTTGAAAGCTCCAGATTTTGATCGTCCATTTATATTAACGTGCGACGCATCAGAAACAGGTTTGGGAGCGGTTTTAAGTCAAGCTGACGAGGATGGGGAAAAGCATCCTGTAATGTTTTAAGTAAAAGCTATTGCCGAGAAAGTAGTCTTTCTACCATCGAGAAAGAATGTCTCGCCATAGTGTGGTCGATTCAAAAACTGAGACCATATCTGTGGGGCAGGAAGTTTGTTTTGCAGACGGATCATGCGCCATTAAAATGGCTGAGTAATGTTAAGGGTACTAACAACAAACTCTTAAGATGGAGTTTACTCTTGCAAGACTACGATTTTTAAGGTAGTGCATGTGAAAGGCAAATCGAATGTAGTAGCTGACTCTTTATCGAGAGTTACTTAAATTCAGATTACAGAATGGATATGGTTTGTATATAGTTGTGTAAGTATAAATGTATATGTGAAATGTATAAGATTATATAATGTCTTGCTAACGGCATTATTTTTAATTCACTCTGGACAGAGAGAATTAAAAATAATTTCGGGAGGAAGGAAGGTAATGTAATGATGTTGATTATTTGTGTGTAAATGTTGTGTGACATGTGTTAAAATGTATGTTGTTTTGAATGTTCTATGGTTTGTTTCTGTGGGTGAAACAGAAGGAGGCATGGCAGAAGCTTAGAAGAGCTGTCGCCATGGCAACCAGGGCTAGAGGCTAGTAGAATGTTCAGGTTTGAATTCTACAGTTGGAAAAGAGCGGAAGCCAACTGCCAAATGAGAGGGGAGGAGTTATGTTCTAGTTTAGAGTGTCCTAAGGACTGAAAGAGAACGGTCCAGTGTTAGTGTGTGTCTTAAGGTCTGCTAGTGAGCAGTCCAGTTAAAGGGTATAGAGACCCTAGTTAAAGTTGCAGGGGTTTATAGAGGTTTAGTGGAAACCCTATAATAGGTCCCCATTGTGTTATGTAACAGAAAAAGTTGTGCCTCTAAGGAAGTTTGAAACCAACCAAGATTGTACCCATTTGTGTCAAAATAAATTGTTTGCATCTTAAAAGGAAAACACCTCTCCTGATTCTTTTATTGGTGGTGGCCCTCAAAGTCAGTGGTCAGCCGGATAAATGGTGGCAGCGTGGTCAAGTGGTCACTGAGAAGTTTTAAAACTCCAGTCAGTTAAATGGTGAAGGGGTGAGACAGTACCCTGCCAATAAACGTGAAGTTGCTGAGGTAACTTCGAGGTTTCCTTGGATTGGAGGTCAGCAGTGTGGACATAGAAAGATTGTCCAGTCTGAGGCCGGTCAAGAAGTGGAGTGGTCACATATTGGCGGCAGCGGTGGGATCTTTAAGAGAGGGTCCACCCTGTCCAGCCGGTTGATTTGAACGTAGCTTCACCGCACCCCCCTACCAACCAGGAAGAACCACAAACCCAAGACCGTTACAACTTCCGGAACCGCAAGGGCCCTGATCCAGCTACAAGACCCAAGCAAAATTTTCGGGGTGCCAAGACGAGAAAAGGCAAAAGCTGATAGTTAATCTATCCAACTACCGCTTCTCCCCGGAGGAAGAACGCATACTGAAAAAAGGACTATCATTTGTCATAACACCCAATAACCGCTTGATTGACATTCGGAGAGACCTAGGTCATCTATTCAGGTCTATACGACTTAAGGAATTCTTCACACCCAAGGCAGACGATCCAGCCACTTCCAGTCAACCTACTACCACCACTAACTCTAAAATCAGAAATAAGAGTAACTTCACACCAACCGAAGTTTCCAATAACATTCGACTGTTTGAAGAGCTGGTCACATCTGAAACCACCCAACTTCTCCGCTCACAGCCTGTAAGACACCACAACCTATCAAAACCCGATATGGACTTACTTACCAATCTGGGTAATAACCCGGATTTAATTTTTAAAGCGGCTGACAAAGGAGGAGGAATCGTGTGCATGAATAAAGCGGATTATTTAGCCGAAGCACATCGGCAACTAGCCGATAGGACCTACTACAAACCCATCAGTGGAGATCCTACTATCAAATATCAAAAGATCATAAACAACATCATACATCACGCTGAGACCATGGGTTTCATTGACAAACTGACTGCGCAATTCCTTGTTAATCCTCACCCGAAAATCCCAGTCTACTACCACCTCCCCAAGATTCATAAAAAGACCCGCCCGGTGCCAGGGCGCCCCATTGTCGCCAGCACTGGGGGACTCCTCCAACCCCTTGCTATTTACCTCGACACCCTTCTTCAACCCGTTGTCCAGAGCAAAACAGCATACCTTAAGGACACCCGTGACTTTATCACGAAAGTAGAGAATCTGACCATTGAGACAGGCGACCAACTCATTGTCGCGGATGTAAATTCTCTCTACAGCAACATACCTTTGGACCAAGCCAGGGGAGTGCTGCAGGATGCATTCGAATCCATTTCAGACCTCTCTTTACCACCCATCAACTTTCTCCTCGAGCTTGTGGATTGTGTACTGGATTATAACTATTTCCGGTTTGATGGACAGTTTTATGTACAACAAATGGGCGTGGCTATGGGGAGCCCCCTAGCTCCCTCAACAGCCAATCTCTATAAGCATTACCTGGAACAGAGATACATATTTGATGACCCCCTACATCCGATTGCACGCCACATTAAATTCTACAAGCGGTTTATTGATGATGTGTACATTGTGGCCTTCCACCTCTCTACACGACTGGATGAACTCATGGGAACCCACCATCAAGTTCTCCTTGGAATCGAACACCAATACCATCAACTTCCTGGATGTCACCACATATGTGCACCACAACAAACTACTCATCAAATGCTTCCACAAACCCACCGCACGTAACTCCTTGTTACACTACTCCAGTTTCCACAACCACGCCCTGAAGAACAATTTGCCATTTGCCCAGATGCTACGTCTGAAAAGGAATTCTTCTACATCTGCACATTATGACCAAGAGTTGAAGCTATTGTCCACCAAACTGCAAGCCAGGGGCTACCCTGAATCTGTTATTACAGCCGCCAGCACCAGAGCTGCCAGAATCCCCAGGGAATCTCTCCTCACCTGCAAACCCAAAAAGACTCCAGATAGGCTCATTTGGCCACTGACCCTAACACCCAACACAGGCCGCATCAAGCAGGTGGTGAACAAATAGTGGGTCATCCTAAAGGACATTCCGGGCCTCACCCAAACTCCCATCGTAGCACACAAGCGGTCCAGAAATATTAAAGATGTCCTAGTGCACACACAACTCAAAGCACCCTCATTGAAAAGTATCCTAACACCCAAGACCCACCCGTGTGGACACTGTGCTCAATGCAAGTTTGTATATACTGACAAACGCATTTTCAATCCGGGCACTGGGCAGTACATCAACTTTCGTGGGTCATATTCCTGCAATTCGGACTGCACGGTGTATGGACTGGTTTTCCCTTGTGGAAGCCTTTACGTGGGCGAAACTAAACGTTGTCTACGTCAGAGGGTATCGGAACACCGTTCGAGGATCCGCCGGTTGTCTGAAGACTCCCCACTTTACACACATTGTAAAGACAAAAATCATGGACCAGACTCCCTGAGATTCTTTGGCTTACAACGGGTCATTATCCCTCCACACCAAAACGCTGATTTATTATTGAGACGTGCTGAAACGGCCTGGATTTTAAAACTCAATAGCGAGCAGCCCTCCGGCCTAAATGAAAAATTACGGATTCATGACCTGACCCTTTAAGACTCTCCTGAATGCTCTGCTCTTTACTCCCCAGCCTCACCTGTGCTCCTTACCTCCAGTGTGTATTTAACTGTATTGTTTGACTCAATTAATTGCATTTGCCATGACCACATAGGGAGACACACTTCTCGCCCTATGCTCTAGGTATGTTTATTTGCCCTGTTTGATTATTGGATGATTGCCTCTTCTGACCATGTTTATACATATTACCAGATTTGGTGTATTATGATATTGCATATAATGTTACTATGTTGATTATTGAATGCTCTGTGGATTGCTTTTATGGATGTCGAGATGACTCATTGTATATAATTTCTCATAGACTGATATGGTCACCTACCCCTGTGGACACCTCTACTTATTTGTCGCATAGCCTTGACAAAGACCAGCCAGGTCGAAACGTGGAAAGGGCCCACGCACCTGCATCCTCATCGGCTTTCGACGACATCGGAACACCACCGACCACCCCACTTGGGGTCCTCCCAACAACACGCATCGGCGTGGGGATTACAAATTTATTTAACGCAACGGCGTTTGGATTACAAATGGACGTTTGCCTACTATTATTTTGTGTGTGTATTAACACTTATTTCTTTTTGAACTTGCCACAATAATAACGATTTCTCAGTACCTCGAGATTCATGTGTTTGTTTGATATTGCTAAGCACCACGCCCTGTTTGTTTGATGAGCATTCTAGCCTTCCCATAAAGAGAACCTGGAGAGTCTTTGAGCAATGAGTTCAGGACCCAGAAAAGGTGAACTGAAACAAGGTTTATTTGTTTACAATCAGTGAAACTGATGCCTCAAAAAGCTTGCTGTTGGTTACTAGAAAAGTTATTTAAACAAAGAGGTTGCATTCACTTGCCTTTGCAGAGTGAAGGTGTTTTTCTTTGATTCCAGGGTTCCTTTGTTGCTCCAAATGGTCCTTTGGCACACGAAGTCCTTGGGTCCCCAGAGATTGCAGTCTTTGGGTGAAGGGCTGGCCTTCCTATCACTGCGATCCTGGTTTGAGAGCGTTGGTTGCTATACGTGGAAAAAGATGCGTTGTCTAAGCGAGAGCTTTAGATTTCCGCGTGCTTCGTCCATGTGCTATCCTTGGAATGGAAGTAGAAAGGAAGTCCAGCCTCCCAGGTAAACTCAGGAAGGGGAGGAGTTCAGGGTGGTGCTGCCAGGTTTAGAGCCAAGACACAGCTCCTCCAATAATTGTCCACATGGCAGAACAATGGGAAAAAGGCCATGCAGGTAAAGGCCAACCAAATACAAATACAGATATAAAACCAGCCCGTGGGGGCCCAATAGTTATTTAGATAATCAAGCCTCTCTCTTGATATTATTTTTGTTGTCATTATTCATGGGCGATCACACATGGCCAGATATTATTATCTTCCAGAGGTAGAGTCTTGGTGGTGGATCCTATGTGACTATGACTATGGTCAACATTTTCTAGCATTACACCATTGAGATTAGTTTGTGCCTGCTAGCAGAACACTTTGGTTTTCTTGATATTAAGTGAAAGGCCAAGATGTTCAAATGCTTCTGCAATGGTTGGCCTTATTGTGATTACTATTATGATTATTGGTTTTGTTTATACCCTTCCTTCCTTTATAAGAGACTTGTAACATTATCTTAGGCCTCATCTACACTACTGTATAATCTAGTTTCTGAATCCAAATTATTTGCTTTTAACTGGATTATATGGCAGTGTAGATGGGGCCTAAGATGATGTTACAAGTCTCTTATATAAGGCCCCATCTACACTGCCATATTATCCAGTTTTTGAATCCAGATTATCTGCTTTGAACTGCATTATATGAAAGTGTAGACTCACATCATCCAGTTCAAAGCAGACAATCTGGATTCAAAAACAGGATTATATGGTAATGTAGATCCAGTCTAACCTTTATTATGTCTGAGAAGTGTCTAAATTAGCAAGGGATTAAGGAGTGTTTAGCCAAAATTTTAAATTTCTGCTCATTTATCTGTGAAATAGATTTAGCTTATAATGTAGAAGCAGTCACACAATAATCTTCCACTTTTAGTAAGTTCCAGCATGTATAACTTTACTCATTTGTTTTATCCTGTTTGAACGTCCCTGAATACTATGCTTCTGGAAAGTGGGGGGAAAGAAACACCATATGTTATAGAGTTTCTGGAAGTTCAATCCTTATCTGGATATTCATTCCTAACTATTAGATATATTATTCAACTCTATTATTTTGACTTTCGTTGATAGCTGTTAGAATACCAGACTTGCATTGGCAGAAAAGGAAGTTTTGAGATTTCAACTTGATCTTAACTTTATTCGACAGATAAATAATGCAATCTGTCTTACCACAGCATCACTGTATGTGGCAGAACTCTGAATCCTGTTGTCAGTCCAAACCAGAGTGGATACCCTGAAACTTTGGGATCAACTTAAGTGCTGATTCACCATTTAATAATTGATTCAGTCAGTGTACTCTATTTAAGGCTCGCCTAGGATTCAGGCCAGGCGCCTCTGGTCTAATCTTCCTTGTTCCTCTGAAATCCAGGAAAAGGATGTATTATGGTTAATTACATTCTACCATAGTCTGCAGCTTTGAGTCACACATTTGATTTCTATGCTAAATGAAACAAAAAAAAATGAAGAAGATAGCTTCAGAAGACTGGTCAGATTCTCACACTGCCAGAGGTATGCTTCAAATCATAATGAAAAGAGACACCAAACTTCATATAAGATATGTCATATGTAGAAGCTTATGTGAATATATCTTTAAACTGCTGGTGTTTAAAGCATCAACTGTACACAGTTTTTATAACCAGTATTTTTCAAAAATGATTTTTGTAGGTTCAGCTGCTTTCAGAAAAGTTTTTTAACTTGGAACTTTTGAAGAAAAAGGAAGAGAGTCTGGAGAAGCAGAAAGATGAACTTCTGTGTCAGAGAAGTATTCTGCTTGAAACTTACGTATGTTTGCAATAGGAATAATTTTAAGCAAACGAGATTGACTTTTTCAGGCTTACTTTGTTTACATGATGGGAATGCTTTGTTGACAGTTTGTTATGATTAAAAACATGTTGGACATTTTTTAATAAATAGAAACTGACATTTGGAGAACTATGTTTGCATTTTTTTCTTTTTAGTGTCTTCTGCTCTTTTTTATTTCTCTTTGAGTTAAACCAAGGAATGTTCATTATTATTTGATAAAAAGTTAATGTAGATTTAAATCATTCTTTCAAATCCAACTCCACACTGATTTCATCAAAATATATTTACAATTAATTGCACGGGATTATGATGCTATTCATTTTTATAGCACTTTAAGTGTGCAATCTTTACAGCAAATGCGCTCCACAAAACATGTTGAGTTGTTTTGCTAAATTAGGCTATTGAAATCATAGCAAACATTTCCCTCTTAACTGGATCTACACTGCCCTATAAATCAGATTATCAAATCAAATAATCCATATGAACTGCTTTAAATTGAATTATATTAGTCTATACTATCATATAATCTAGTTCAAATCACATAATATGGATTTTATATGGCAGTGTAGATGGGGTTGAAGTTATATTGAAATAAGTGTTGCTTATTTCCAAGCAGTAATGATTGGAACCACTTAGTAAGGGATAGATTTTTTTAAAAGTATGTTCCTATAGGATGGGGGTGATAGATGCCTCGGCAGTATTGCATGTGATTATTGTCGATCCAACATTGAACATGAGTTAGCAATGGGATGTTGCAGCAAAGGCTAGAAGCACAGGAAGTTATAGTCCCACTATATTCCGAGATGATCATGCTTCATCTAGAATTCTGCATTCAGTTGTAGGTGCCTTATTTTAAGGATGTATACAAATTGGAGCAGGTTTGGAGAAAGGCAACAAGAATGAAAAAATGGATGGAGTACAAAGCATGAGAAAAACTTGAAGGAACTGGGCAACTTCGGCTTGGTGATGAGAACATTACTATGCTCTTTAAATATCTCAAGTGCTGACACAGAAGCAGAGGACACACACACACGTTTTCTGTTGCCCTAGAGTGTAGGTCTAGTCATGAGTTACAGGAGTGTACACTTTGATTGAACATTAAAAGGAACTTCTTGACAGTAAGATCGGGTTGGCAATGGAACCAATTATCTATAGAGATTTTGGGGTAAAGAGATGATATTTCCTTTGGATATCTTCAAAAAGAGGCTGTACAGCTAACTGCTGGGAATGTTTTAACTGAATATCCCCAACTGAGCAAGTGTTTGGACTCGATAGCCCATGAGCTCCCTCAAACTATCATTCTATAGTAGACTGTGTTTTGCCACTAGCAATATGGTAGTATAGTGGTGTATACATGGGCACATGCTTGCATGCAATTTTCAGTTTTATTTTTCTCAAACAGAATACTATCTTTTCATTTATTTTTATCACATTGTTAGATGGATATAAAGAGAAAAAATGCCACAGAGGATGAGAAATTTCTGAAGGAACTTGCAGACTTCAACAACGAATATGCGTTAACATCCGATAGGGAGCTCTTAATTAAAAAAAGAGCTAAGGCTGAAATATGTGAATTGGAAGAAAAAGAAAATGTTTTGAGAAATGGTATGTCTTGAATTTAATTATTTTATCTTGGATTATCTGAGAATATAAATGGCTGTGCTGCAGCTCTGTGACACTGCAATTTTACATTTCTCTTCCAAGCTGAAAAGTCCTATTAAATTTTAAGGTAATGATTTGCCTAGAGTGAAAAACAACATATTTTACTGGCGCATCAAGCATGCTCCTTGTCAGGTGTAGGTAACATTAACTGCAGATTAATAGTGCTGGACATGGCTGGTCAAACATATGGCTTATACTAGTCCTTTTTTCTATACATTGATCTATCCATGAGACATTACTAGAGGATGGAGAGAATAACCATTTTATTCACCATGCAGTTTTTCGGTACCTTAATGGATCAGACAAAATCAGTAGCTACCACAGTTTGGGGGACCTTCTACACAGGCCCTAAAATGCTGAAGCTGCAAAGTTAAAAGAGTGGGGTGAGGTGGCTAAATGATGCTACTGGTAAATTTGTGCTGATTTGAAGCAATGGACAAAAACATGTGTTAAATGGGTATGCTTAAACTGTTTAAATCCTGATTCTGGCCAGAAAATGTGCATATTCGCACCACTGTATATCTCTGCAAAACACGTGCTTTCCTTCCCTTCCCCCTGTGTAGACTGCTCCAGTGCACGTCCGCTTTTTATAAACCCAAAACAGCAGATTACCTGATTGGGTAATCAGGTAATCTGAAGGGAAGCACAAATGGAAATCAAGTAGAACTCTCTGAAACTCTTTATTTTACACTTTATATTCTTAAACAGAGGTTGAATTAACAACTGGGGGAAAAGAGAGATCTGACAGAAGGTTTTAAAAAAAATTCCTGTGTCAAGTGCTGGGCCTCATATGCACACAAGTGAATCTGCTGATATTTATATTAAGATATTTGCATGTGTGCATATATGGTGATCTCTTTTTAAAAAAACTTCCTATGGCTGACCCCATCTGCCCTCCATCTTGTTCTGAAACAGAGGAAGCCTGTGAGGATGGCAGGGGACCCAATCCTGGGATTAACAGCTCTGTACCGTCAGGTCCTGTTTTTACCTTTCATTTTAAACGCCGATCTTGCTGCTGTCTGCAAGTGCCCTGAGTTCTTAAATAGCAGTGGAAAATCGCTCCTCCCCCCCCCCTTTCTCCTGGCACATCTTTTGTACGTGCCAGGAGAACTCCGGCAGCCATCCCATGGAGCCCGGCTGAATTCTTTTCTTTCATTCTTTTAATTCTGTTTAGAGGGCTTTTGGGAAGGGGGTTATGGCGCCCCGGTGTACTCCTGGGCATTTCCGGAAGTACTGTACATCTAGACACCCATCCCAGAAACATACTCCCATATGTTCCCCAGAGATCTCTTTGCTCTGAAGACCTCAATCTTTTGCAGATCCCTTCCCTGTGAACCATTCACCTGTCGTCAACTAGACAGAGAACATTCTCTGTGGCAGCACCTTACCTGTGGAACAGTATGCCGCCTGAAGTTCGAGCAGTAAACGAGCTACCGGCTTTCCGGAAAGCTTGCAAAGCGGCACTGTTCCGGCGAGCATTCAGTCTCTGACCACTCTTGGTTACAGTGGAATATTGTTTAACCTGTTTTTATTGTATTGTTTTACGCTTCCTTGTGATTGCTTGAGATGTTTTTTGATGTAGTTTCGATATGCTGTAAACCGTCCTTAGCCAGTTGGAAAGGACAGTATACAAATTGAATAATAAAATTAAAAAAGTGAGTAATTCTTATTTTTTTTGGGGGGGGGGGGAGTAGAGCATGCATTTTTTGGCAATGCATTGTATTTTTATTAGTTTAAAACATTTTTTACATTTATTGTTATTGCCATATTTTTAATGTATGCCCCACTTTTCCACATAAATGATGCCTAATAAAAATCAATGCAGATATTTTGCAATATTTCATATAATAGTTAACATTTTTATATCAGTAGTAATTCTGATATCTGAATTTTAGATGCAGCATACTTTTTACAATTTCTTGGAAAGCTTGTGTGTGTATAAAATTCTCTTTCATAATATCTAGAGAGGATAAGCAACAATATATTATGGTTATGTAGCGAAGATATCTTTAATAGACTCTTGGCTTAAATTATTACTTTCTTAGAAATAGAGACAATGGAGCACAAAAATGCACAATTAAAAATGTTTCAGCTACAAAAGAATGAATTGAAGGAAGATTTATTTATTCAGCAAAAGAAACTCAAAGGTACTTCATTTGTCCAATTATCACTTAATTTGATGTTTAAGAATGGTTTGAGAAATTATCCTAAATTTTTTAAATTTAAAAAAAACATTGTTTACCAGATGACACCATGATGTGAGCAAGATCCAAGAGTGGTCCTCCACAGATAAGATGCAAATTGATTGAAATAGGGATGAAAGTGATCCCCTTTCCCACATAGCGGCCTATGGAGCTCCACCAGAGCCAGTTTTCGGACATTAGGGAGGGCTGCAGAGCAAGGGGTGGAAGAGTTGTATTGCAACTACCAACACAATAGTAAATTTAGTGTCATGTATAAAATACTTTTTAATGAATTTGACGAAGGATGAACAAATAATTAAAACAGTCCTTCTAAAAACTGGGATGCCTCTTTTCAATTTGAGCACACTCCACTGCCAAAAATAGAAGTTTCAATAGCAGCTTCTTTCTCTTGCTATTGGAGGTCATGCTTCACACATAGTTTTCCATTCTAATGTAGCTTTTGTGTGCATTTCGTTCTTTATTGCTTGAGGACTGAATAACTAAAGGAAAAACTCTCCAATTTTTCTTTATTTAAATATTTTTATTATTCTAATCCATTTTACTTTCGGGAGAGTGGAAAGACGAATCCTTTCATTGTGGTCCCTTGAAATGCTTTTGATTATTGAGATAATTATTTTAATGATTTGAGTTTCTACATTTTTCAGTACTTTTTTGGCAGCCACGAGTGTTATTATTTAAATTCAAAGTCAAAATAAAAATATGATGATACCTATTTTGTTATAAATGGGTAATAAAAAGACTGCCATGTCTTTTTTTAGATTTGGAAAGTAAAATAAGAGAAGCTAAACACACCACAAAGTGTTTAGAGATGGAAAAAAACCAAATTTCTGAAAAACCTCTGACTGATCCAGAATGTGTAAGGTAAGAAAAGTTATAATGCTGTATGTTGTATCAGTATGTTTGGCAGGCCTCCATATTAAGATACAATCTACACTGCCATATAAAATCCAGGTCTGCTTTGAACTGGATTGTATGGCAGTGTAAACCAGTTCAAAACAGATAATCCACTCCCCTAGTCTCATGATTCGATCCCAGATTATTGTCTTATCCCAGATTATTTGGCAGTCTAGACTCATTTAACCCAGTTCAAATCAGATAGTGTGTGCTCTGATCCTGGGATAAAGGGCAGTGTAGATCCAAATACAATCATCTGTGAGATCTTAGATCTATTCTTGGGTTCGTAGGAAATCCCATGGAACAGATCTGGGGAGATGCAGGGATGCAATTCTAGGAGAGAGAGAGAGAGAGAGAGAGAGAGAGAGAGAGAGAGAGAGAGAGAGAGAGAGAAAGAAAGAAAGAGAGGAGATCATTTGTACTGGTAGAAATATTAAGTTTTTTGCTCTCAAATGACTCATGTTGAATTTAAAAAGAAATGGGTTCCCTAAGACCAATAGAAACTCTTCATAATTGATATCATTTTTTCTTCAAAAGACTACAATCAGTATTGTGAATACAACATACTTATGTTTATTGTAGATTTTTGTTTATTGTATCTTGTACAAGCTGTGAAATATATGTTCTACTTTGGTAACAGTGGACCTGTGTGTGTCTTTTTGGCCCCATGAATCTGACAGGATGTAACATTTGCTTTCATGTATGGATTACAAACAGGGGCGGATCTTAGTGGAAGCAAAGTAAGCAGCCGCCTCAGGGCGCCACGTGGCCAAGGGCACATCTGGCCGCAGCCGCCAGGTTCGGCTCCGCCCCATCTGCAAAATGTTCCCTGGCTTGTCCTTTTCACCCTCTTGGAAATGCTCTGTTTTAATAGCGCATGTGCGAAACTTTCACGCATGCACTATTGGGACCGAGCGCTTCTGGTGGAGGGAGTTGCTAAACGCACTGCCAAGAGGCCAAAAAGGACAAGCCAGGGAACATTTTGCAGCAGCAGAAAGGAGGGCAAAACTACCTGCTGTTTGTACCCGGGACGCTGCCTGCCTCCATCCGGTGGCACGTGTGCCATCATCACCACACTGAAGACCTAGGGGGTGCCAAAAAAAGGTTAGCTTACTATAGTCCTTTTTACCTTCGTCCTTAGGAAGTGCCCCTAGTCCTGATTACAAAACTACTTACACTCTTGTAAGTCCCAAATTCACAACCTAGCAATGAAAGATAATGAGTTTAATTAGGAAGATTCCTAGATAAATAAGTATAGGATTGCAGTCTGGGTAGCCTGAGACCTTTCTCCAGTGGGTGAACATTTTAGTAGAGTAAAGCAAAGTGGGTTTTCCAAACTCTTTTTCTTTTCTTCACATGAAGCTGAAGCATGAATAAAATCCTCTGAATGAAATGTACTTTGCTTCAGAATTTGTGTGTGAAAGCAAAACCGTATGGCTGACACATACATCAAAGAGAAACTCTAAATGGTAACACAAGTTGCGTGTCCGTAAGCTGATATGGTACAGCAAACTACAACTTGCTTTTGCATTATTTATTCTATTATGGTACATTAGCTTTTCTGATGTATGAGGTTGTCATCTTCCTTTTAAATAATACACTTCTCCTGGAGTATCTTTGCTATTGCAGTGTCATTTAACATTCACTACAGCATAATTAAGGAAGTGGTGCTTACTTTGAAGTACAAAAGTGCTGAAGACCAAGGTTAGTTACTGTCCTTAGGTTTGCAGCTTCCTTATTGTAGTTTGAATTGCATCACTAAGTTATTTAAATGTAAGATCACAAAAAGATAAAAAGTTTAAATATTTCTATGAGATGTTTCAAATGTTATCATTAGGGTTTTCTTATATTATTATTATTATTATTCTATACTGTGCCAAATATATAGCAATTAAGATTTATAGATGAAGTAGTAATTTGTTGGGAAATCTTGTGGTGGGAAAGAAAATTCTAATGCAGTGTTAAAGATTCTTCAGTCTGTAATACTGACTTCTTGGTAACCTCCCATTACACACTTTGGGTGTCCTTGAAAGACCCTATTAGAAATATGTACAATTATACAATGCAATCATATCAGTTTTTCAATAATAATAGTAACAACAACAACTTTATTTTTGTGCCCTGCCTCCATCTTCCCGAAGTGACTTGGGGCAGCTTCCATGGGGACAAGCCCAATCAACATAGTTAAAATACACATTAAAACACATAAACAACAGCATAAAACAAAATAAAACATCATCATTATAACAAAATATAAAAACAACCACCGAACCAACAGCCAATGGACCTGAAACAATATTTATTTAGTTATTTACAACATTTATATGCCACCCTTCTCACCCCGAAGCGGACTCAGAGTGGCTTACAAGATATAATTGTTTCAGATTTGTGCAATGTTTTCTTTGGACTTCATTTTGCTCTTGATGCAATACAATTAAGACACAAGGAGTCATTCAATAGGTGTGGCTATGGCTGGGCAGCTAGGCCGTAGAAGTACTCTCAGTGCGAGGCTGTGTGGCCATGGAGGCGCCCTGCCCAGGAGTTGCAAGGCAGCAGGGCCAAAACGGTGTTGCTATGGCCCCGCACAGGTGTTGCTATGGCCGGCAGTGGGTCTAGGAGGAGCATAGATTCTTTCTGTACTTCTTGTAAGAGGTACTTTGCGATAGGAAAGATTATAGGAAACAGCTATGTGTAACTATAGTGGAGATGGAAAGAGCCATATTAGCTATCCACCTCTGAACAATAAATTGAGACGTCTCATTTCCAATGTGAGACATTTAGGTGTGAATAAGAAAGTGGTAGTGATGCCAGAATTTCTGAGATTTATCAGACCATGAATGACACCTAGTGATAATCAGCTTTGTGCCACAGTTGGAAAGTTGGATTTAAAGAAGCTATGGGAACAAACTTTAAAATAAACTAAGAATGCTTCTCTGCATTGGATTTTAGACCAACCTACAACAATTAAAGGGTTACTCTGTGAAGTATGTGTTACACATTGCCAATGCTGGTATGTTGAGTTGGGCTGATTGGATTTTGGCTGATCTTTCTACTATACTATACTATTTTGCTTTATGCATCTCTTAATACCAAATTAAGAAGGTATCACATCAATGGATCTGACAGGAAAACAATGCAGCAGGAGAGAGCCACGCTTCCATATGAATTGGTTGACTGATTAAATTGTTCGATTTTTTATTGTTTGTTTTATAAGAACAATTTGTGCTGTGGAATCTTGTTAGAGTGTATTTTATTTGTTTTATTCAAAGACCAACAAAGAATTAATTAAATGTGGGATTACTTATTCACGAAGTACAGCTGATGAAACTGCCTTACAAGCATAAATGGCATTTTGACCATGAACTATAAAACCAAGACCAAGTTTTAGGGGATGTTGAATTCTGGAAACTGTGGTAACTTGAAATGCAGATAGTCCTGGCAAATATGTTACTAATATGGGCTCCAGGTTGTATACAGGCAAACCAATTAACATTAAAAAATAACCATTTCCTCATGAATCATAGAATCATAGAGTTGGAAGAGACCTTGTGGGCCATCCAGCCCAACCCCCTGCCTAGAAGCAGGAAAATCGCATTCAAAGCACCCCCGACAGATGGCCATCTAGCCTCTGTTTAAAAGCCTCCAAAGAAGGAGCCTCCACCACACTTAATTCATCAAGGACATGAGACTAAACTTGGGGATTTGATTTGATTTTTACAGATTTCTAGTTGCACTGGATTGGTTTCTAGTGTTGTTCACAAGAACATAGCATAGTTTGGTGCATTACTGTCTAGGAAGCATGGCAGAGCTGCAAGCTTTGCTTGTTGCAAGCATTGGGGCATAGGTTTAATTTCATACCATATTATTTGCAGTTTCATGATGACTTCTTAATGTTCAGTACCACATGCTGGTTGTTCACTGTGAAAACGATAGAAGAGCAGAACTGCCCAATAACGAATATCTGACTAGATCACAGAAATTTCAGTGGATAGGAAGAATAAATAAAAATAAATGTAATTGGTTCATTTTGGTTCATTTTATACTATGTGTAACATGTTTTGTTTCAGGATGGTGGAAGTAATCAAAAGCCTACATGAGAGATGTACACTAGGAGGATTCTTTTCTTGTGGCTATGCCATATTGAGCAGAGGGCAGAGTAGTTGTCTTTCAAGGCCCCTTTCAGCTCTGTCATTCTATGATATTGCTTGTCAGTTCACTACTTGAACTATGGAATAATAATATCCATTGTGGGAGAGCTTCAGTTTTCTAGCCTTTATGTATCTATTCAACTGAACAGAAAAATTGGGTCACTTCAGTTACATCTAAGTTAGTGGGGAAGCTGAACATAACATCACCATCAGATAGTGTACCATATGCATTTTCCCTAAATATTGGGCCTGTTAAGCATGTTAGCAAGAGCCAGAATAGTGTAGTGGTGTGAGCATTGGACTACAACTTTGTAGGTGCCAGTATGAATCCCCGCTCACTGGGTGATCTTGGCAAGTTACACTTTCTCAGCCTCAGAGGAAGGTAATGGCAAACCCCTTTTGAAGAAATATTGCTAAGAAAACCCATGAGAAGGTAACCTTCAGGTTGTGATTACCTGAAAACGACTTGAAAGAACATAACAAAAAGAATGTTAGCTATAGTTTACTGGCATTGCTGAACGTCAATGAACATATACATTCTTTAGAAGATTTTTTTTAAATGAAGGGTTGCTTTTTATGTCCCCCCCCCCATCTAATTGAATATATCAGTATTGATAACTCTTCCGCAAAATTAGCACAGACTCCAGCATAATTAAACAAGAATATCTGGGTGCTTTTGAAGTTAACAGGGCTAAATTAGTTTAAATTCAAGTGTGATCCAGTAATACGTGTTCGCTGACACTGGAATTTAAATTCTGATGGCCTCCTGCTATTACCCTCTGTCTTGCCAGTGACTTCCCTGGCCCTCAGCCAGCACGTAGCAATCGTAAAGTAGACAGAAGGCTGTGACACCTCTATTGATAAGCATCACTGGCACACCAGAGCAGATACTGGACAGCATACACAGTCTGTAAACTATGACTGCAATAATTATAAGGAAAAGGGGAAAGCAGATTGGGATCAGGTGTGATCATTACTCCCAAATTCCCAGAGCACTCAAAGAAGAGCTATCAAATTAGGTCAGTGTTGTGTAGGGGGTAAATAACATCCCAGAGGTGGGCTGGGATGTTGTATATTCAGTACGTGTGATCTATGTCTGAGCTCCAGTCCTTCCTTGACTTGTTTTGGAACAAAAGAGAAAGAAATTAGAACTGTCATATCATCTTAAAGAAAGAGAAACATATTTATTGAAGACCTGACAGCGTAAAGAGACTTTGAATTAAGAATGACTCAGCCAGCTTTGCTACTGTCTGAAAGAGTATTTCCAAGATCCGACTGTACAAGCCAAGGCCTTCCCAATGCAGTTACCTTTTCCGTAGAACTCAGATGCAAGCTGAATCTTGAAGTAGGCTATAATATTTCTAAATGCCTAGATGAAGATTGCTGAACATTTTTCACGGAAATGTTTATATTCAGTTTCCATACACACATTCATTTAGAAAGGGTGACTTCATAGTACACGACTAGGTGTAAGATAAGTCTAACCTAAATTTTCCATAATAATAATTGTCCTATAGTAATATCCATATTTATGCTGCCCTTTCCTCATTTATATCAATAGGGACAAAAGGATTTACTTACCATGAAAGAGAAGCAAGTCCTTTAAAGATCTCTCTGTTGAGGAACCTTTACACCAGCAAAATAACATCAATATTTGGTGTATTTTGCTAAAATGCTTTCAATCTCACACTAGTTTTTGCAGGTTAGGTGTCACTTCAGAGGATCAGAGGCTTTGAAGTGCCCTGCTTGTGAGAAAGCAATATTACAGTAACAAAATGCACTCCACTGACAGCAAAGATCCACAGATCCTTAAAACTAAGTGTAGTATGCTTTGAAGAAAGGTCATTATCCTGCAGGATTTTATGATCATGTGCCAGGACAAAATACTGCCTTATTTCCTGCCCTGAAAAATCAATTGCAGAATTTCACTGTATCTTCAGCATGCTACTGCTTTAAAACAGCTTTAACAACATACACAACTTTAAGGTGTTAAATATAAAAGTCAAAGGAAATGTGTCATAAAGCACAGTTTTTCCCCCTAAGGAAAGTTTTTTGTTGGATCTTAAAACCTCTAAAATAAAATAGGACTACAGTGTTCCCTCACTTATTGCTGGGGTTAGGTTCCAGGACCTCCCGCAATAAATGAAAAACTGTGATATAAGGATACTCTATTTATTTTAATATTTATACATTTTAATATTTATACAGTGAAGGAAAGGAAGGAAAGGCCCTTCAAGGCTGGAGGGAAGGAGGGAGAACTGAGGAGGGAAAGCGGCTTGGAGAGTGGCAGCGGCAAAACCCCCCAAAGCAGCAAAAATACCTTGTGATATATTTTAAATTAATATTTTTTAAATCCGCAAAACAGCGAGTCCGCAATAAGCGAACCGCGAAGTAGAGAGGGAACACTGTATTTTGATCATCAATAGTTAACTATTTCTTCAGAGAATAACCTTTAATTTAAATGCACCAATCAAAACCACTTGTTTTCATTTGTTTTCATTTGCCAATGCCAGCAACAGTGCATGTAGCGTGATCTTATTGGTGTTATCTCTTCTGTAAATGACTTTCCCCCCCCTGTAACCAATATTCCATTTGGGTTGTTGTGAATTTTCTCTCCTGACGTTTTGCCCACATCTATGGCAGCCCAGGCATCCTCAGAGGTTGTAAGGTCTGTTGGGAACTAGACAAGTGGGGCTTATATATCTGTGTAATGTCCAGGGTAGGAGAAAAAACTCTTTCTGTTGGAGGCAGTGTGAATGTTATAATTGGCCACCTTGATTAGCATTGAATGGCCTTGCAGCTTCAAAGCCTGTCTTTAACAGACAGACAGATGCACTGTGTGGAATACATGTAAAGAGAGTACAGGAGTCTGATTCTGTTCACTTTTTGGTTTTGACTGGTTTTCTGACATCTTCCCACAGGCTACCAATGTCCTCAGTAAAATAAACTTTGCCCTTACCTTCTTTAAAGCACTTAAGTTTATTGCCCTGCAGAGGAAATGTATTTGCCAATACATAGTACTTAATATAATTATTATAATTGCTATTTGGAAAAGAAATGGTGTGAGCAGGACTTAGATAATGCAAAAATATTTTATTGTAGATTACTCAAAAACTATAGTTACTAGAAAGCGACATTGATGCTTGGTTTATTCTGACTTTCAAAATAGACCAGAGTTTGCATTGTTACATTATTCTCAGGTTTTAACCTGTAATCATAGGTTAAAACTTGATTTTCAGCCATACAAAATCTGGTGTGACTTCGCTTGTTTTCAAATACTTTTTAATGCATTCTCTTTTTCACCACTTTTCTTACGAATGTCCTCTATAGAGAGAAGTTTTGAAGGAGGAATTGCTCTTTCTGCTGCATACACTTTTGCTCTGTTTACAGATGTTTGGAAATCAAACTAAAATAGTATGAAGTTGGTTTATGCTTTAATGTTGGAGGGTTTTGTTTAGTTAACTAATCTGAAAGAACTGGGTTTGCTACTTATATTTCTTATTATAGAAAAATAAAGCTCATTATTAAAACTATGAAAGGAAAAATGACATCGCATTCACATAAATCATCTAGGAAATATGTCCGCTGGAGCTTACCAAAGCCTTCATATTAAAAATAGATTGCCCAAGGCCATGATTCTGTTAGTTTTGAACAAATATTTTCGATTTAATTTTACGTTAAATGTTATAAGCCACAAATATCCATCTCTGGAATAATCTTTTGGATACAGAATGGGCTTCTGTAATAGCAATGTGCTCATTGATTTCCTAAAATGTCTTATGTCAATGCCCAGTGGGGTTATTATAGTTAGAATTGTGTCAGGGTTTCATTTATGAACCCCAATTTTGAGTTTGTAATCCAGCAATAAAAACTTCCTCTAGGGCAAAGTCTGCATTGGAAATTTGTTTGGGAGTAATTCTTTTTCCATAAATGCTTACAAAGGAAACTTACTCCGGAAGAGCTATTAGTACATCCATCATTCCCTGTAGATTTCAATAGGTATAAACACAACTTATATTAGTCTCTAGGTAGTTACATATTTCAGCTCTGAAGTCTGATGTTTTTGTCTTTAGCCATTCTATTAATGTTCTTTTCCCCATTAAAAAAGTCAGTTACAACTTTTGTAAAAGTTTTGCTACACATTGAAATCAGACTGGTTAGGTACAGTACCACTAATAGGAAAGTGTACTCTTGATAAAGGACTGAACCAAGAACACCTACAAATCAATATAGTTATGTTCTCTTATAAACAGCTATCTCAACTATATAACTGTCTGATAAATAGAATATTTAAGATGTTCTTCTGTTCAGTATTATTTATAATAGCTTGTGTTGACCCTTCATGTCTAGGCACTAGTACAAAATTGGCTCATACCATTGCAATTCACATTTGGGGTATATATGTGAAAGTACCTAGAAGTGCACCTCAGTTTTGTGAATTTTTGTTATTCTCAAGTGACTGAATAGTTACTTTAGGACAGTGGTTCTCAACCTATGGGTCCCCAGGTGTTTTGGCCTGCGACTTCCAGGAATCCCAGGCAGTTTAACAGCTGTTAGGATTTCTGGGATTTGAAGGCCAAAACACCCGGAGACTCACAGGTTGAGAACCACTGCTTTAGGAGCTTTGAAGATGGAGGCAGTATCCAGCAAATACACACGTTTTCATTTGCTCTCCACTTATGAAGCTTGAGATTATTAAGGACAACCTCTAGGCTTTTTAGACTGCCTTCTTTCAGACTGCTGTGGACTGTATTACATCCAACTGACATTTTTGAATAGATAGGTAGGAGACTGAGTATTGGCTTTTACTCATCTTTGAGTTGAAAAATGGATTTACCTTTTAAAAAATAATCATGAAACAGTTCAGGATATTTGAAGACTGGATGAAAACTAGAATATTCATTCTTCAACCCTGTATACCAGTGTTTCTCAACCAGTGTGCCGTGGCACACTAGTGTGCCGTGACGGACCTCCTGCTGTGCCGCGAGAAAAGCTCTCTGCCCCCCTTCCTTCCTCCCTCCTCCTGCCGAACTCCTGCTGCTTGGGGGAGGAGGAGGAAGGGCGAAGAAAAAAAGGGACCAGGGCGCTGCCTCCTTCGGCCGTTTTTCCAGCCAGCCTCCAATCCGCCATGACTCTCGCCCCTTGCTTGCTGAAGCCGCGTGGAGGAGCCCCGCCCACTGAAGCCCATCCACTGCTCATGCTCCTCCGTGGGAGAGCTGAAGCTGGGGGGAGGGGGCGGGGCATGGTGTGGCCTGGCTCCACCCCCTCCCCCGTCTTTGGCACTCCCAGCAGCTGCTCCAGCCTTGAGGGGACAGTGCGAAACCACCATTGTCCTGGCTCTGGCACCGCTGGCTTGGCACTGCCCCCTCAAGGCTGGAGCAGCTACTGGGAGAGATGAAGACAGGGGGAGGGGCGGGGCATGGCACGGCCTGGCTCCGCCCCCTCCCCTGGCTTTGGCACTCCCAGCAGCTGCTCCCAGCAGGCCACCATCCCCCAGCCGTTCTTTACTGTGTTAGAGTGTCATTTTGTGTCATTTTGGTTGGTGGTGTGCCCCCGGATTTTTTTAATGCCTTATACAATACTTGAAATTTAAGCTCTAAAATTTACCCAATATGGTTGTTGGTATTTAAGGACTTTGCTCAAATGTGCATTTTCTTTATTGATGTAACTTTATTGATGTTAAATGTCAGCAAAGTAACCAGAGTAGAATTTCCTCACAATTAAAGCTTCTGCATGCAGAGGAGCAGTTTACTAGAGTATTACAGTACTATCCGATTTCAAGTTAAGCATAATTATAAATATTTTTGTATAAAAAAGAATGAATTGTTGGATGAGACTATCAAAAAGTAACTATGTTTCTTACTAGCTTTTTGCAAGCTCAGGGGGAAAGCCACAGTTTCTCCAAAATATATAATTATTTATCTAGAGCCTTACAGTTTCAGATTGCTTTGCAACTTACAATTAGAACTTTTTGATAATGTGGAATCCTGTCCCTGTATATGTGGCTTATAGGTGTCACAAGTGGCTCAGGATGTTAAAATTGGTTACTTTTCTGGGCTTGGACAGCACAAACAAAACATGCTTGTTTGAAACCAAAAACCTTCATCGGATATAGTTGGGCTATTTTGACATTCTGTAAGAGTAATATAAGGGCTGTTGAGCCTGGCTGTGGCTATAGTAATGACACAGCTGAGTGCAGGTGCTTCAGTATTTGAGACTACCCTGCTGTATCTTTCTAACTCAAGCCCTGGCATCGGGGAGGAGGCTCCTCCCCCCATGCCTGTATCCATAGTGCCTGCCGAGAGGGAAACTCCTGCAGCGGACCTAGTGGGGCCACACCGGGAGAGCTGGATGCGGGGCCCTAAGGGGACGAGCAGATGAAAAGATTTGGGGTGTGCGGGTGCAGTAGAGGTTGGCTTAAAGGGGGCGTAATTCCAAAGTGTGGCCTAGGGCGCAAAGAGGTGTTAATCCGGGCCTGGCTATAAATCACTGGTAAGGCCTTATAATCTCTAGGTAGAAGATGTCAGGTTCAATATTTGGCATTTTTAGGTAGACCTTGGGAAAAATCTTGCCGGAAAACCAGGAGAGTCTAGATCAGGCATGGGCACACTTCGACCTTCCAGATGTTTTGAATTCAACTCCCAGAAATCTCAACCAGCTTACTAGATATTAAAAATTGTGGGAGTTGAAGTCCAAAACACCTGGAGGGCTAAAGTTTTCCCAAGCTTGATCTAGATAGACCAGTGTTCTCACTTTCTATGCTTATTGCACATTTGTGTAAATGTGATAGGTCATTACATAATGATCATTTCAAATGATTATGCTCAATTACTTTTGCCTAACTGAAGGTCATAGAAACAGTATTGGCATCTTTGAAAGGAGATTTCTGTAACTTTAGCCAGCAATGCAATTTAACTGGCTGAACAATCCTGCGATAATCCAAAAGTGTGCTGATAAAAACAGTAATGACCATGTCATACTTCGTAAATGGAGATATAGTGTCATAGATGGATAAATATAGATTAAAATCCATATATGAAGCTTGGTTTTTTAGCAAATACTTCAACTGAATAAGTTACTTCTTGCAGTTCAAGGCTACATGCGAGCATTATGTTAAATATAAACATTATGTGCAGAAGAGCTATTGCCACATCATATTGAAGTAGTAAAATATTGTTTATATACAAGGAAAACTTCTGAATCACCTTAAGGTCCAATTTGTGGAATTTCTCATCCCAGATGCAATATTGCCACAACTTAGATGTTACCAGAATATAACCCTTTCCCATATGGTCCCATTTGACAACCTTGAAGTGTCTATGATGACCCTAGACATTGTTCTTCTATTACCATGAATGCATTTAACACAACTTTACACTTACCTTCTATTTTACAGTCTATTGGCAGGTATGAAAAAGGCTGCAGTATAACTTTATAGCTGCATATACTATGGGCCATTAAAATATTTGAAATAGTTCTTTTCTTGGTCCAGCAAGTATCTACTTAAGCAAATATAATGGGTAGTATCCAGAATGTAGACTCCTACTTTTCAGAGCTCCTTTATTCCCTTGTAGAACACATTCCATATAAAGACACTTCTCCTGAAGTATCAGTCACCACTTCTGCTCCTCTTTCATTATTTGCTGGCCAGACGTTTTAATGAGCTGTCTGGTTGCTGTTCGATCCTGAGCTTGGAGACAAGTTCAGAGGCTGTATCGAACAAGCTAGAGCAAAATGAACATAATCCCCAAACTTTAGCAGGCTTCTCTTAATCAAACTACCATTAAAATTACCCTGCTTGCTGCAAATTCCTTTATTAAATATTTATGCAATGGTACTTTTCAACGTTTGCCTCTTTTCTGTACTTTACATATGTATTTTTTTTCAAATAGCACACCACAGTATTTTCATGTTTTTCCTTATATTCCATAAACCTGTGTTTTACGATACATCTAA
Source organism: Anolis apletophallus (assembly GCA_030556195.1). Taxonomy (NCBI): domain Eukaryota; kingdom Metazoa; phylum Chordata; class Lepidosauria; order Squamata; family Anolidae; genus Anolis; species Anolis apletophallus. The sequence continues at coordinate 85,325,919 of JARBWK010000010.1, forward strand.
ATATGGGACACCTCATGCTAATTTCAGAACATTAGAAACTCTTTCTGCCCTTTTCAAGTAGATGTACAGTAGTTAAAACCTGTCTAGCATGCAGCCTTTATTGTTGATCTGTAGAACATTTCTGTTCAAAAATGGAATGAGTTAGAATATATATGGGTTCTTGCTCTTTTGAATTACTTCAATTTTATCCTCCATGGAAAGCCCTTCCTAAAGTTTCTATAACAATGAAATATCATCGTAAATTAAAGGACACTGTTTTCTACTTGTAGGTGATGTTTTATGGAACAGTGATTCTCGGAGAATCAGGAATTCCTCAAAAAGATTAGTAATGGCAGGCAATTTTCCCCGAATGACATTTCGCCTGCTAACAGCAACATTCAATTGCAACATGTAGTTTCAGGAAAGGGCCATAGCTCAATAGTTGCCACATACTTTGCATGCAGAATGCCCAGGTTCAAGTCTTGGTATCAGTGAATAGGTAGAGAAAGATTTCTGCCTTAAATTTATTGCAGAATCATTCCCAGTTAGTGTTATGGTAGGTGGACTGGTGGTATGATTCAGTCTAAAGCAACATCATATATTCAGACCATGCTTTTATTATGTCCTAGATCAGTGGTTCTCAACCGGTGGGTCCCCAGATGTTTTGGCCTTTAACACCCAGACATCCTAACAGCTGGTAAACCGGCTGGGATTTCTGGGAGTTGTAGGCCAAAGCACCTGGAGACCCACAGGTTGACAACCACTGCCCTATATGAAATAGTATCCTATGTCTTGATCCACTTGATAGACCCAACAAGAGTACGTTCATTAAAACAACCAAATGTTTATCTTCATTATTCTTATCGTAATTCTTATTATTTCTATAGTTGGGACTAACACATGGATTTAGACCATTGCAAATCGTTTAGCATTTATGCTCCATGATAGATACACAGTAATTTAAGGAAGAAAATGAAAGGAAGTCATTGCAATGAAATGATTATGACTCACAAGTCTATTTTCGCATTTCCATTAATATTTCTGAATGCATGTGTGTTTCAGCATGATGATCTAGCAATACACATTAAATAACATAAGCTGTCTTTTGACTTAGTTAATTGTACACATTTTATTTTATTTATTTATTTATACTTCAAACTTATATACCACCACTCCCCAAGGGCTCGGAGCGGTTTACAGAATATAGCACATAAACAAAGAGCAGCAGGGTAAAATAGAGGCGGTTACATAGACAGAAGAGCGGGAAAACAAGGAGGAGTATACGACTCTTAAAGAAAATCAGCAGCAAAGTGTGGGGCTGGAGTAAAGCTCAAGTCCCGTGCAGGTAGACGTGCTGCCAAAGGGGGTCGTCCAACTGTGATATCTATCACACAGTCGAAAGAGGGAAGCTGAGGCACTCCCAGAATATCACAAAAGGTCTCCAGTCCAGGGGGGGGGGAACCATCTCGACCCTCTGGTCCCAATGACTCGGAGATAAGTCTCTTGCCCATTGTATTGTCCTGTTTCCGGGGCTGGGGACTCACCAAGGAATGCTTCCAGCTCCTGGAGCTAATGTTCCAGAAGGTCCTGGTGCGGAACCTCCTCCGCTTCTTGGGTAACTTGAAGGACCCCAGCTGCAAATGGGAGGTCCCTTGACCAGGCCTCAGGAGCAACAGCAGTATCAGCTAGCGCTAGAGCCCCCTGCTGGAGCAACGGGGGAAGTTGAGTAGCCAACCTCTCGGAGGTTGGCTTATGATTATGGCATAATACATACATGCCCCTGTTCTTGCCATATGACAGCAGTAGGGCACAGCCTCTGCTTGGATTGTGATGTCAATACACTAGGCAGGGCACAGAAGTCCAGCAAGTTATCAGAACTTACGTCATTGAACACAACACACCTTAGTCAAGAGACTACATAGGATAGCTGTAGATATAGACGTGTAGATAGATTACTGGTACTAAAAGCACATCAAACACTACATAATTTTTGATGATAGCAGTTAAATAGTTAGGAAAAAGTTATTATGAATAAACGTGTCCCCTAGATTTTATTAAAATAAATGGAAGGGCAGACATACTACTGAAAACCCATTACTTGTAATATGTGCCATAAAATCCTACAGCATGACCTAATTTGCTGGCAGTTGGAAATAGAGGAATGGAAACCCTTGAGAAAGAAAGTAATCAATGAGCAGAGAAAATCACCAATTTTGGGAACAAAATTCAAATCTTTAGATCAAAGGAAATTTTCTTTGTGATTTGACGTTATTTCCAACATAGATTATAATATGCACACCACCTACAAAGGAAAAATATAGCCTGGTAAGTCAGGTTTGTCTTGCAGAGATGTACTGTCTATTCTTCTCCATGGAGATTGTCTAATTTCCTCACTTGGCTAAACAATTGCTGGCACTATCCAGTGATTTATGCAGTCTGGGATAATATAGTTTACATCAGAGCATGCAATCTACCAAAACTTGATCCTGATTTATAACTGGACGTTGACATGCGATCCACACATTTCTGGAGAGCTAACAGGAGTTTGCTGGGACTCTGCTAAGATGATCAAGGTTAAATTAAAATCTAGGGCTGTGGTGAAGAGAAAGGTGCAGCCATCAGCCTCACTACATCAGGTGCTTTCTTTTCTTTCTAAATGTTGGCACAGGCTTAAAAAGGAATTGGAAAGTTACAAAGAAAATGAAATGGAAAATGCCTGTGCGGCTCTTCAAACGGAAATTGAATTTCTGCAGATGGTATGCCCTTTTAACTTAACATTTATCATGTTTGATCATTCTGGTTGGGAAGATTCTATTATTCTGCACTTACAATACTTCTGGATAAACAATATACTAGCGGACAGGTGGAACTACTTTGCCCTTCATACAGTGATCTCTAGTTCTCATTAAACCCATGCCACTCCCTTAAGGTTTCATGACTTTCATGCAGTTTGTAGTTTTGGGAAGGACAGTGCTGAGACAGAAGGCAGGTGCTTCCACATCCCCAGTCCCTGTTTGTTGAAGTATGTTCTAGGGAATACAAAGATGAAATAAGTGCAGTCTATAGAAAGGACATACACCAAGCCAATTGAAAGGGAAGAGAAGCTGAAGGTCACAACAAGAGGCAATAAGAAATCGGGCGTGATACCCATACCACGGTAAAAATCTTGGCTCAGCTTGCCAAACTTGAGCTGAGAAATCTATTTAAACATTTTAAGGCAATGAAGTACACACGTTCTTATGTTTATGCCACCTTGCCTACTTTCTTTCTCTTTCTTAAAGTAGTCTAAATATATGTGCCTTCCCTTCAGCTCCAGTTAAAAAGGAAATTATTCTGCTTTATAACATATCTTCCAATATTCAACACTGTTTAACCATTCGCAATTTTTGCATATAGACACTTGGTTGGCAAGAATGTCATACAGATCTTCTCCTCCTCTTCTGCACCTACTAGAACATATCTAGAGACTTAACGTATTAATGGTCTGCACAATTCATCTCACATAGGAATGAAACAGTTTGATGTCTTCTTCCTTTCAAGATGTATAATATGTAGAATAACTCTTTGGAGTGACACATTATTCTATACTGAAGAAGAAATGATACATCATTGAAGTATTGTTGAAGTGCAAGTCACAGTGCTCTTCACCATTTGCCTATGCTAATTCCTGGGACTTGCACTCCAACAACAGCTGGAAAGTCAAATTAATTCCATCTCTGCTCTGAAAAAAGTCTTCTTTACTATATAATCTCTCCTCTCTCTCTCTCTCTCTCTCTCTCTCTCTCTCTCTCTCTCTCTCTCTCTCTCTCTCACACACACACACACACACACACACACACATTCTCCTTACACTGCGGGTGAGCTTCCACTGTTAGCCCCAGCTTCTGCCAACCAAGCAGTTCAAAAACATGTAAATGTGAGTAGATCAATAGGTACCGCTTCGGCAGGAAGGTAACGGCACTCCATGCAGCCATGCCGACCACATGACCTTGGAGGTGTCTATGGACAATTCTGGCTTTTCGGCTTAAAAATGGAGATGAACACCACCCCCCCAGAGTCAGACACAATTACAATTAATGTCAAGGGGAAACTTTTATCTTTACTGCACTGCTACATCACAATGAGGGTAGAAATCTGCTAGCTTTGCAGGGGATATGAACTATTTCTGAAAAAGAAGTAACATTCATTGGTTGCGTTTAGGCAATTGTGGAATTTTAGTTCATAGTCAAAGGGAGAGTGAGCCCATCTTCCCACCAATTTGTGGGTCCTCAACCTGTGGGTCCTCAGATATTTTGGCCTTCAACTCCCAGAAATGGGAATTGTTGGCTAAAACACCTAGGGATCTACAGGTTGAGAACCACTACCTTAGTGGGTTGAGCAGAGCTGGTGGCAAAGGAATAGAAATAGCCTTATGGTCCTTATAACTTGTTCCCTACTATGTGGACATACTTGTTTTTAAATTTTCAGAGCAATGCTTTTTTATTTAGAATGAACAGGGAGTTCTCTGATAATTAACTATTTTCCACTTCTTTTTGTTGTTGCAGAAATTGTTACCAAAAAAATCCTACTCCAAATAAGTAACATACGGTGGATTGATTCAAATGTCACAGAAACAAGTCCTTATAACATTTGGGGAAAACAGTGCTTTTCTAAGTCTTTGTTGCCAAATTTATCATCCTGCTAGACAAACAAGGAGTTCTGTTTTTCACAACACATATTGCATCTTTTCTTTGGGCTGTTTCATTAGCATGGGTGTCTAGCAACTGTAAACAAATCATTTTCCCTTTGTGGAGATTTTTTTTGGCAGTGTTCCCATGTCCGTATCCGACAGTAAAAGAAAGCCTGTCTAGATTCAGTTTTCTCCAGGTCTGGCACAGATACACAATTCGACAAAGCATGGACCTTGCCATTCTCTTTGTACTCTTTGTGTCTGTGCAAATCTCCCTGTGCTTCAAGATTCATCATCCTATATTTGATTCTAAACTGGGAAAGGTAAATTGTGATGTTTGCTTTGAGGCAGTGTTTCCCCAAAAAGCTAGCAGTAGACCCCACCTGACAATTTCATGCTGGTATATCAAAAGAGTGTTTGACATTTTAAATGCTTTATTTGATTTGAATTTTTGACAGATATCTTTCAACAAGAACTTGAAAAAATATGTTTTGTGCCCCAGCTTCCAGAATCGCTCTTCCAGCACAACAATTGGCAATTTGGGCTAGAGGATTCCTATAGTCTCCCAAAGTTCCCAAATTCTGGATGGTGTTGAAGTTTGAATATTTACTTCTTTTAGATTTTTTTATTGCTTGTATAAAATTTCGTAAGATCTCAAATGGTTAGTTTAGATTTAACTTGTCACAATCAAATATTAAGTATTCACCTTTCTTAATAATCCATATTATTAAAACATGTTTTCACTTGAGTGCTTGTCATTCTCTTATTTAAATGTACACTTATATAAACTTTAAGATGGTACTTACAATACATTAATTCCCAGCATTTTTCATTCCCCTGGTTCCCCACAAATAGCTTTAAAATGCTATAAAACACAGCTGTTTGGCCCCCACAATACCCCCCCCCACAAAAAACCCAAATGGGACAAAAATAGAATGAAAATGGATACAATGTCACCCACAAGTGTGCTGGTACACCTCCTGAAGAATGAAAAATGGGACACCCCCCTCCCTGCCAGTTTTCCCTCAGGTTTATTGACATACTAACTTTTTAGCTGAATAATATGACATAGGTCTTCACACAGTACAATAGAAGAACTTTGATTCCACGTTAACTACTATAGCTTCATCCAATGGAATCCTGGAAATATAAGTTTCATGAGACTCTTGAACACTCTGGAAGGGAATTCTAAACACTACCTAAGTTTACAAATTCCAGGATTCCATTAGATCAGTGGTTCCCAATCTGTGGTCCACAAGAACAAAAATATGGTCCACGGCCTTGCCATTACTACACCATTACCTCAAAACCATGTGGCAAAGAGAGCAACTGGTCTCGCGAAACCCTCTTATGCCGAGTCAACGGGGACGTCAGGAGGGGACAGGCTGACTACCAATGAAAGATTACTACTACCACTATATCAGCTCTATATTATTAAATACGTTTTTCTGTGGGTGAGCAGATGAGAGACTTTCCTAACTATAATCATACCATGGAATGAGAGGTGGCAACCCATAGCTATGGGTGGCTTAATAACTTAACATAATTTTCAAAAATTATTTTTCTGATTTCTATGTCCTATAGAATGAATCAAGTTTGAGTTGGAGCACCTGTTAGTTGAACACTTGGTCCAACTGTTCATCTTAACAAAGCATTTCTAGTAGTAGCAGACAGTGGTCTGTCTTGTAAACACCATCCACTTGAGAGCCATGTTTTCATAAAGGCCAAAAGCTAGATACTGTATTTTGCAGGAAAGATAGCATTTCAAAAGCAAGTGGAATTACCACAAATCACAAAATGAATAGATTTTTCAAAATCGGTGTAACCACAAAATAGAATATAGCTAGATAGAACTGCGATCATATAAATCATATTGAGCTGAACAGATCACTTAGTGGCAAAAATATTACAACTATAGTTAAAACAAACATTTATGAAGTGTGAGTTGAGTTTATAATGACTTATTTTCTATGAAAAAGTATAAATTAGTCATCATTGTTTTATCCATAAGCAGTCAAAAGCTGATTTAATCTATTCGTGCATAAAGTGTGTATGTGTGTGCAATTTTTAAATCAACGATGAGTAATTCTTGAAATAATGAGGAAAGAAAAGATGGATCTTACGTCACTTTCAATTAGAATGCTGGAGAACAGAACATTTCCAAATCGCTATGAAAACATGGGATTATTAGCAATGCACCAGATATCCTGAGCAAAGTAAAATGTTTATAAATGAAAGTCGGTAGATTTGATTTAAAAAGAAAAGATTAGAGACATCAATCTTCTAAATTTCTTTGCAAATGAAGAAATGTTGAAAAATTGTACTTTGGCAGGGAAAGAAAGGCAAAATGGGTATTGTTTGTATCAATGTAAAATAAATTTTATGTCCTCTGTATTTTTACTGCATTTTCATGCCTCCCTCCCTGTTCTTTCAGGTATGCTATATGATTCACTCCATTGGACATCAATTAATAACCTTGCTGTTTGGATATGGGACAGTCTATATTAGCCTGGATGACCTTCAGATACTTTTAGATGTATACTTATTACCTTTATGTATCAATGTCAAAATTTCACTTGACTTTGTCTGATTTCTAATATGACACCACATGCTTAACAAGGATGAAGTATTGCGTGTGCAAGGGTGACACACCTCGCGCCAAGAACAATAACACAGACACAAGTGGTTGGATGAAAATGGCCACAACTCATTTATTGAAAACAGGAACAAAGGGTTGGCAGCCACGCATGGGTCCTGGATCAGGGTCGGACAGCCCCCACGAATGTCCATAGGCGATTGCAAGCCTGGGGTGCGAGTGGCCCAATGCCTGTCCACGGAAACTCGGCACCCCAGGGGGCCAAGGCATTATCCCCCCTGATCCAGGGGCCATGCCACACGCCAAACACAGAGTTGTGACAAAGAACATAATAATGCATAACCATGAGCAATGCAACAATGAAGTTAAGTATGAAGAAAATGGGCACCAACAAGCAATGCAAAAAGTAGGGAGGGTGGGAGGAAAAACAAGACTGGCCCCCTCGTGCAGCCAGGTCGGTCCCGGGCAGATTTAAGTAAGCTGCTCGGGTGGAAGAACAGGCTGGCCGGCTGCAGAGAGGGGGCGGGACCAGCCCCCTCATTGGCCGGCCAGCGTTGGTGGCGGGAGGCCTTCCCGCCACCCCAGGGGCTTCTAGGGAGAAGAAGCCCCTTCTCCCAGACCAAGATGGCGTGAGGGCAACCCCGCCCCGCAACCAGCCTGGTCGGTAAGTCGGCCAAGCCCATTCATGTTAGAAAGCCAGTCCATATTCATTTTATATAATTCAGTTCAGTAAGGGCCCTTCTTTGCTTTTTCTGCCTCTAATAACAGCATCTTGGACCCTCTCTTCTATCTCTTTCGTGTTCTTTCTAATAGTTTCTTAATGGCTTTGACTCAGACTGTCTTTTATTGTGCTTTACATCTCCTCAACTTGACTGAGACTGATATACCTACCTTCTCTTGCTCTTCTGCCGACCCCAACTCGAACCTCTTTAACAACAGCTTCAGGCTAGTCCTTACTTGTAAAATGTCCACCACATCCTTTTAAAAGAAAAGTGGGGCTTGCGGAGGCAAACTCCCAGACTCAGACTGCCACAGCATGTGCCTGGGTGAAGGCCAGGAATAGGAAGTCCCACCTTAAGACCTTGATATATGAACAGGTCTTGGCTACCCTGACCTTCCACCCACCGAAGTGTCCAGCCTCTGAGCCACCGGTAGGCCATCCACACCAGAGGCACAAGATCTCACCTTCCCACCATGATAGGGGATCACGAGGGGCCATGAAGAGCCCGCAGGACACCCCCCCCTGGTGGCATGGGTAAAGAAGATGAAGACATCTCACCCCTCCTCCACGACAGCAAAGGCTAAGAAAGCCCTTAAAAGGCAAAAAAGGGAAGGCAATCTATTGGCGGAAAGCCCTCAGGCCCCTTTCTTTCAACTCCAGCTGCTGAACTCCAAGGCTTCACCCACCTTGGTGGCATCGGAATGGCTGCCCCAGCTTACCAACAGACTCTGGCCCCTGAGAATGCAATCCCAGCCTCCTTGCCACTGGCCCTATCACCTGTATCAGATCTCGGGCTACAATTTCTGCCCTTCTTGGGCCACATCTCCTCACACACAGGCAGTGTGGTGGATTTCCTCACCTCAGGATCATGATCGTGGGGATGCTCGCCGACACGTCCCCAGTTAGCTTTAACAATCTTTGCAGCTGAGACCTTTCTTTCCTTAACTCCACAGAAACAGGAAGACTTAGCTCCGCAACTGGCTCAGCAGAAGTCTCTTGCATTTAGCCAGCAAACTGAGTAGTCGTTCTTTCTATAGATGTTTCTTTAGGACATTACTAGGGGCCCTTCTACACAGCCCTATATCCCAGAATATCAAGGCAGAAAATCCCACATTATCTGAGTGTGGACTCAGATAACCCAGTTCAAAGCAGATATGGTGGGATTTTCTGCCTTGATATTTTGGAATATAGAGCTGTGTGGAACAGTCCTAAGGGAGTTGCTGTTCACTTCTAGGCTCCAGTTCTCCTCCTGAACCTTCTATCAGCAATCCCACATCCAAGCTCTTCACACTGTCCAAGACACCCTCCTTGCTCAGATACCTATGTCAGCAGCTACTACATACCTACCCTGTTTCAGTATAGATAGTGCCTAGGTGAGTGCACTTCTAGTTCAAGAAAGCAAACAATGGAGAAAGAAAGCCAGTATTTCATACATGGAGAGCCCATAAGAATGGAACAGTAGTTATGACACTCTCAGGCAGTGAAGGCAAATCTTTTAGAGATGGAATATCCAAATATAATAATAATAATACACTTTATTTATATTTCGCTCTTCTCACCCCAAAAGGGACCCAGAGCGGATTACATTACACATACGGCAGACCATCCCTGCCGGTTTGCATACAATTACAATACAACAAGTATAATTTAGAAGGATTTTTTCTTCTTCTGGCTGCGTCACAGGGTGCGGTTGCTCCATTATGTCATTACATCACAAGGGGATGCTGTTGCCTCATCCTCATGACGGAGAGCCTCTGTTTCCGCATTCCACCTTCCGACAGCAATCCTTCCACACTTGGCGGTTCCCAGTTCATCTATTCACAGCTGGGCTGTTTTCGAACTGTTGGGTGAACAGTGGACAGGGCTCACAACTGGGTGTCCAGACCAGCCCGGGAATCGAACATGCAACCTTCTGATTGCAAGCACAACGGTTGTTACCGCTGTGCTATCTCTCTGGCCCCCCAAACCAGGGGGGTTGGGCACTTGCAAGGGGTCATAAGCAGGGGGGCTAGTGGGCGGGCGAGGGGAAGGGATCGTGAGCAGGGTGCAGCCATAGGTTTGTCACCACCACTTTAGGGTCTAAGTACAAAAAGCAGCCCAAGCAGGTCAAGTGTCAGTTATGGAGTTAATGAATAAAATTTCCCCAAATGCAAGCTGAAGTTCAGAAACCTAAACAGCAAGAAATGTCACATGCCAGTGATAGCACAACTATTGTTTTGCAGCACAAAAATGGTCTTAGCTGGGCTAATTTATAGCCAGCTATGGCAACATAGCTACGTTTATCCCATCTTTTTCCTTTTAATGAAAGCCAAACCTTTGCCTGTGTTTTTTTATGTCATTGTAGTCTTTGACACTTTGAAAAATGAAATAGCTTAGCCTCCAGTTGTCTCTTTGCAAGGTCTACCTGTGATGATCTGTTCTTGCTCTGACTGAAGTCTATTATTCAAACTCACATGTCTATGCCCTCATCAGTGGAGACCTTTTCCTATTAGGAAAGGATAGTCCAGAATGAGAGGCGAAGCCCAAAATGGACAACCTTTTTCATGCAACTGCCTTCTTGCCGGCTCCCGATGGGCATTGTATTTGGGGAAGGAAAAAGGTTAGGTACTTAGGGAAATACTTTTTTCCCATGTGAGAACATTTGAGAAACTGCATAGTTTCCAAATACCTCTTCCATCACAGAGAAAATTATTTCAATTATCTATTTCTCCTTTCTAGCCCTAGTCCAAAGTGATATTTTTCCTCTATAAAGCCCTACTCATAAGATCATTTCCTCCCATATGAACTTACTTTGCTGTGGAGCACATTTTGCTCCAACATGTCTAACAGAAACAAAGTGGTGTATAAGAAAGGACTATGCAAGCAATAAAGTTAAGCCACACCTCGATAATCATGATCTGATGATAAGCAAAGGCAAGAAATAAAGGCAGTAGAATTTACCCTTCCATTTGAAGATGAAAATCGTGTCCCTTGAAAACTAGGACTATTTGTATCCAATGCAAAGTTAGATGCTCTGTATGTAGGCAGGGAGTGTCTATATTGTCAGAGCTAGAAGTGATTTAAACTTTGAAAGAAAGGTACGAGTTTAAAAAGCTAGCACAAAACAGTTAATGTATTTTGGTTGACCTAATAAAAGTATAACAGTGAAGACACTGAGATTTTTTTTTGAATTGTTAATATGACTGCATCTGTATGATGCTGAACTTAGCTACTTAAAAGGAAGATCCTTGTAGCACAGCAGTTCTCATTTGTGCCTGGGGGCCAGGGAACAGCACCGGGGGTTCCATTAGCATTAGGGCCTGCACCTGCAGAGATAGATTCTGAAGAGGATTTGGAAGGGTTACCTGAAGGAGCGTTTCCCATCACTGGGCCTCTTTCTCCCACTGAAAGCTTGGCTTGGGATGAAGGTTGGTTTGACCCTTATGCAGACATAGATGATAACCAGGTGCAAATGGAAAGCAGTGATAGCGAAAGTTATGAACACCCGGGTGGGAGAGGCTCACAGGAGCTTGTGAGTGAAAACATGGAAGAAAGCGGCTGGGAAGATTCTAGGGAGGAGAGCTCTCATGAAGATAGAGACCCAGGTGCTGGGAGACAAGGCCGAACCTTTGATAGGAGAAGTAGCATTGAGTCCAGCAGAAGGGGATGGTACCGCAGCCTAGACAGGCCGAGGTCCATCAGCAGAGATTGGAGACGACGAAGCCTAGAGCGTTGGGGACCTCGGCCGAAAGATTAAGTATAGGATCCGTGGGAACGAATCCCCAGTGCTTCGGCCACGTCTCTTCTGAGTAGACGTGTAGCGAAGTGGGTCCACGGAGCTAAGCTGGCTAGTGGCCACCAAGTCTTGCCTTGTATTTCGTACCTTGTTTGTTCCTGAATCCGCATTGCTGTGCGGAGCTTTGCTAAGCCTTTTGGATTATTCATCAAGCTGCTTTTGGACAATTGATTGCTTACAGCCTTTGGATTGCTTTTGCTATTTTTATGGACAATATTCCTTTTGAACTGTTTTTACATTCAATAAAGTAGTTAGCCTTCAGTCCGTCTCTGTGTGTGTGATTAAGGGGCCGGTCAAGTCCGTGCATCGTGACAATCCTATACTGGAGGAAATAGACTTTATGTCACCATGCACGGTTTGTTTTTCTTAGGGATTATTATCTCCAGATTGGTTCCTATTAACATCCTTTGCTACATCATCACAGCTCGCTCCCAGGAGAACCCTCCTGTGGTTACACACTATCCACAAGTCAAGGAACTATCCAAGAAATTAACCCCCATCTTATATCAAATATTTCAGCAAGCTTGTTTCTATATCAAAAGGGAAAGGAAGACTTCTGCACCATCTAGTGGTTTGAATTCCTATGGAAACCTGAAATTCCAAATATTCGCCTGATGCTTGTAAACTATTTTAAAAATGCCAGCAAACTTTTAGATCGGGTTAGTTTTCCTACATGTAAAAAGTACCCAGCTTTTAATTCTGTGGTTCAAATTATTTAATGAGTTTCCTGTTTTACTAAAAGCACTTGAGATGAAACACATAATCTGCCTGCCCACTAAAATACGATACATATGACATAGTAGAAGTAGTAGAAGAACTGAATACCTAGGTTAAAACATAAGTTAACAAGTGTGGGTCCGTCAGAGACCCTGATACCTGATGCTTAACAGACAAGAATGAATGAATGTTTGTGAAGGTTGTTTCAAAGAAGTACCATTACTAAAATGTCTTCCTTGATAGCAACTTACCTAGACTAGGGATGGTGAGAACATGTAGAAAGAGAAGAACCTAAAGGATCAGTAGATTAAGAAAAGACAACCTTAGGTTATTAGGGCTTTAAAGGTACCAGCACTCTGGTGTGACTTGGAAATTAAATAAAATGAGATTCACTTTGATGCTGTAGTGCAAGACGTTTTGTGATGAGATGATTTAAGAGTGTCCATAGATATGTTGAGTTAAAATTCCAAGCAGTAGAAACATGTGCGGGCGCAACTTGTGCGCCAGCTGCACCTGTACCTTGGGAAGTCTGACTTGGCCACGGTAGTCCATGCTCTGGTTACATCTTGAATAGACTACTGCAATGCTCTCTACGTGGGGTTGCCTCTGAAGACTGTTCGGAAACTGCAATTAGTCCAACGCTTGGCAGCCAGTTTACTAACAGGAGCGGGGTACAGGGAGCATACAACTCCCTTGTTGCGCCAGCTCCACTGGCTGCCAATTAGTTTCCGAGCACAATTCAAAGTGCTGGTTTTAACCTACAAAACCCTATACGGTTCCAGCCCAGTTTACTTTTCCAAACAGATTCTCCCCTATGAACCATCAAGGACATTAAGATCCTCTGGAGAGGCCCTGCTCTCAATCCCGCCATCTTCGCAAGCGCGTCTGGTGGGGACGAGAGACAGGGCCTTTTCTGTTGTGGCCCTTTGGCTGTGGAACTCTCTCCCAAGCGATGTTAGATCTGCCCCCTCCCTGTTGTCCTTCAGGAGGCAAGTGAAGACTTGGATGTGGAATGAGGCCTTCACAGAATAAGCTGAGATTGATTTCAATCTGAAATGGGTGACCACTTTTATAGACTGAGTTGAATGTGGTTTTGATGGCAATGTGGTTTTTATGTATCTCTGTTTTTATGTATTTTAATATGCTGTTTTAAGATGTTTAAAATTTGTACGGCATTGAATTTTGCTGTAAGCCGGTCGGAGTCCCTCCTTGGAGGTGAGAAGGTCGGGGTACAAAATTTTTAAATAAATAATAAAAATAAAACAGGCAGTGTCTTTTACATTACTAATGATAAAACATACACCTTTAGAAACTTTTAATAAAATCGGTACAGTTAACCTTCTAAGTCCATTGGTTCTGGACCCATGGATTCAACTAACTAAGATATGAAAATTTTAGCAGTGAAGATGGGAAACAATTCTGGAAAGCACCCTTTATTTTTTCTGCGAAGAACTAGGCTATATGTACTATGTGTAGCCTAGCCATACCCTGCTGTAGCCTTCAGATGACATCCCAGGGACATTCAGGATTGTGGGAATAACAATTAGCATAAGTTTGTACAATTTCCTAACTCCTCCTGAAACTGCTGCCAGCCAAGAGGGGTTAGATGCAACTCTTACAGAGCTTTTAAATCAAAAAGGGAAAGGGAAAATGCGAAGTTCTATATCTTTCTAATCTACAGCATAGACCTTGAAAGGCAAGCTTCTATGGAACAAGATGGAGGTTAGAAGCGACTTCTCCTTGATCCCTGGTACAGAATTCAGAAATATCCAGATAGAAAAATTAGTTCTATGGGAAATTTTTTACAGCCTTACATGAAGAAGAAAAGAAAGGGGGTAAAATAAAATGTGGGGAAAGAGAAAAGCACTGAAAGAAAACTGTTTCCAATCTAAGCTGCTCAAAAATCATTGTGGCAAAATGAACTAAGGAAAAGGAATCTCAAAAAATGTGAAAAAGACATTCATTCAGAAGTAAGAAGAATTTTTTTCTACATAAGAAGTGAAGGATGGGGGAGCAGATCAAAACCTTAAAGCAAAAAATGCAGCCATAAAGAAGCAATAAGAGTAATATATGAAGAGCAAAATGAAAACCCTTCTAGCAGAGTGCAATGGCCTTTCTTCCACCATTACTACTAAAGCATCTGACCTGGTTGGGCTCTATTCTCTTCTGAGTAGAGAACAAGAAGATTGGGTCTGAACTGGTGCATGTGAAACCAGTTATGTTCCTCCATAACTCTCCCAGGCCTTTGGGCAACAAAATCCAGAGAGCAATAAACGTATCTCAATCCAATTCTGCTTTATTGTCGATGGCTCTTGCAAGCCTCCGTATAAGCAAAACTCTGTTTTATTGCATCTTTTGTGCCAGGGAGCTTGAAACTTTTTGCCACAGAAAAAAAATCAGGCCAGCTTGTGTCTTGCAAAGAGGCAAAGGTCAATCAGAACAGTGCTTCTGAAGCTATCTGATGTGGAAGACATGCATTTTTCCCCCAGTGTGCTGGGACCTGGTACTATATTTGTGTCCATTGTTCTACATTTTTTCCTTTCCTGGAAACTTGCCAGGGACAAGCAGACAATAGCTCAGGGACAAGCACTGGTCCATGGAGCACGTCTTTGAGTAGCACTACTTTAGGGGATTTGAAGGCAATGAGAACATAAGTGAGTTAGAAATTCAAAAAAAATTCATGGGTGGCAATGATGATACAAAAAGTCCCTATTTGTTGACAGGTTTCCAGTTGAAAGGCATCAAACTGCTGGCCAACTCAAAGTACCTTTGCAGAGCTGAAGTGCACCCTAAGCAAACTCCTGGGGGCTTTTAAGAAACAGATTGATGAATTTTGTACTGACACTTTCTTGAGCCTTATCGGTGATAATGATTTTATTAACACTCAGAGATAAACAACAGTAAGCGGCCAATATATCTGAAATTCTCCCTAATTCAGAGGTTGTCTCATCCTAACTGATTTTGAGTAAATAGAGAATTAAACCATGAAAGTAAAGGCTCCTTACAGTGAGTCTAACCTTCAGGTCCTCAGATGCAGACATTAAAGTATAATTTGTCTTTTGCCAGGTTTCCTGTACAGTTTGAGAACCAAGGTTTTAATCCCACACTATTCTGTGAACTCTCAGGTTAGCAGAATGAAACACTTGATCTTTCTGAACCTTCTTTAAAAGCAGCCAACCATAGAGTAGCAAAGCCTTGATGTTCTGGACACAGCCAAGGTATTTTTTATTTAGGAAAAGATAAAGTTAATACATCAGCCTAAGCTATGAAAAAAAACCAGAGAAGCAACATGTGATTCAAAAAGTTTGTCCTATTCTCTCAAGATGTAGGGTGCATCTCTAAGATCTACTGAACGTCTCACGTATTTTTAAGTGCTTTATCTCTGTGGTGTTTGAAGAGTACATTTGAGAAGCAAGCCACAAATTCTGAGAGGTAAAATAAATTGCCCATTGGATGTATGTTTGCTCTCAAACCTAAACTGTACTTGTTGGAAAATGCTTCCCAAATAAACATTTTATTTAGCCATCTTCATCCATTTTCTATCAGCAAAATGCGGCATAAGATGCTTAGGATTTTCTGAATTCCTTTACCCTATACATACTGTCTCTAGAGCAGGGGTGCTCACACTTTTTCAGCATGCGAGCTACTTATAAAACAACCAAGTCAAAATAATCTACTTACCTACTAGGCATGAGAAAAAAGTTATGAAAATTAAATGATTCGGAAGAAATTCGTAAGAAATGCTACTTTTGAGTATTTCCGCATCTGGAACGCCAACCAGGAAGTGGACTTTTTTTATAGAACTTCGGGGGCAAGGATTTTCTTAAGTATCATTATTAGGTCGTTAGGGGGGGGGGACCCTCCTTCTCTCTCACCACCCTCCCACCTCCCTTGCCAATAAGTATTATGGCAAGGCAAGCCCTAAACTCGCTCCTTCTTTCGGCTGGAAGCCTGGAAAAATGTAAACAGAGAGGTTTACTCAGAAGTAAATCTGCAAAGGAAGTAAACAGAGGTTTACTCATGAGTAAATCCGCAAAAGGAGGGCACTTTGGATGAAGTGCACTTTGTGGATGTAAACCTCTCTGTTTACATTTTTCCAGGCTTCCCTGCCCCTCCTGCCTGCCAGGATCTAAAGCATCAAAAGTATTGGGGTAGTTGCACACAACAGTAATCCAAATAACCAATTCCATGCACATGGCAGTAATAACAATGGGTATAAGAAGAGGTAAAATTCAAACCGAAGTATTCTGACTGTGGTCCCTCCTCAAGCGGTGCAAACTGCAAACGGCTCTTCTCTATGAGCCTGGGAGGCAGCCTCCCCCGGGAAAAGCCAAAAGCCCGGGCACAGCGTTTGCTTGCTGCAGAATCCCGGGCTCATAGAGAAGAGCCCGTTTGCACCGCTTGAGGAGGGACCAGTCAGAATACTTCGGTTTGAATTTTACCTCTTCTTATACCCATTGTTATTACCGCTGTATTATTGCATGTGCATGGAATGTAGGTATATGACCAATTGGATTACTTATAATATTTAGGCACTTACTCTATAAGTTAGAATTAATTCTATTATACATTAGGTTGGTTTCTCACAGGATCTAAAGCGTGCCAAGCCTTGATGCGCTTTAGATCCTGGCAGGGAGGAGGAGTGGACGGGCCCTCCTGCCCCTTCTGCCTGCCAGGATCTAAAGCCTTGAAGAGGCTTCATGACGGGCCAACTTCAGCCCTCCAGGTGTTTTGGACTTCAACTCCCACCATTCCTCACAGCCTCAGGCCTCTTCCTTTTCCTCTCAGCCTGGGTAAACTTGGGCCCTCGCTCCCTCAGGATCAGGGTGAGAGAGAGGCAGCGAGGAGCGAGGGGGGGGGGGCTCCTCCTTTTTTTGCTGCTTCCAAGAATAGAATACCCCCTCCCTCCCTCCTTCCCTCCCTCCTTCCTATTTGGAGAGTCCCATCTAGAATTCAGTGTGATTTATTCAAGTTTTGGCCTACAACTCCCAGAAATCCCAGCCAATTTACCAGCTGTTAGGATTTCTGGGAGTTGTAGGCCAAAACCATCTGGAATGCGCATGCGCTGGCATACGAACTACTAACGAATTTCATTAGTAATGACGTTACATTTTAGAAATTTTTGGAAATTTTTTTGTAAGTCTTTCTATTACTAATTAACCCCCCATTAGATTTTCGATTCCCTATTTTTGGGTTCTAAACCATGCCTACTACCTACTACTCAGAGAGCCATAAAAGCAAAATATTTGGAAATTTATTTCAGTGAGAGCCATATATAATATATTTTAAGAATGAATTCAACTAAATGTGAGTATAATAAGCCCCTGAATTTATTCACAATGATGATGATAATATTCCTTCAGCCTCTGCTACTACTACTAATAATAGTAACAACAACAATAGGTTCCTAGAATAGGAGGACACCTCCAAGGGCCATCCAGTCCAACCTCCTTCTACACCTGGATGACGTCGGGAGCCTGTGGGGACGGGGGGGACGGGATTGAGCTACAAGGAAATCTCAAAGAACAGTAAGTGAGCTGTGTCTTTGTTTTGGAGGTGAAAGGGAGGGCAAGGAAGAAAGGATGGCACTGGCCATGGACACCTGTGCTGAGACCTCATCGGAATGGGGAGAGGGGGTATGGCTACCCCCACCATCAATGAGGTGGGATTCCCCCCTCCTAATGTGTGACCTCAAATTTATTTATTTATTTACTTTATTTACTTTATTTATATTCCACTCTTCTCACCCCGAAGGGGACTCAGAGCGGATTACAGGTACACATACTCAGCAGACAATCCCTGCCGTTTTCACATGCACACATATAGATGAACAGAGGCAAATTCTGGCCACCAGGGGGAGCTGACACACTCCTCATCTCTCAGCATTCCCAGTGTCCCTTGTTGTTCCTTCCGCATTCTCAGCATTCCTGGAGTTCTTTAATGGCCTCATAATTCAGTCAAGATTTGCCTCCCCACTTAATGTGGTACCTTGATCTCCTACTTGACAGATGCAACTGTCTTTCGGGCTGCAAATGGTTGATAGCAGGCTACACTTAAAGGTCGAGCACCCACCTCAACCCGGGCAGGCCTTGAACTCATGACCTACTGGTCAGAGAGATCTTATGCAGCTGACACTTAGCCAGCTACGGCACATTCCCGGTGCTGCATGAGCCACCTTTTTTATTGCTAGTTCGTTCCACATTTTGGCCAATGTGGAAGTGTCTTACCTCTTTTATGGAACCTTTCTTTCAGAACTCCATATTACATATTTTTAAAATGAAGAGAATTGTGTCCGAATACTCTTTAGACTGCTTCTCTATCTATTTTGGTCTATCTCCTGCTAAAACGGGAAAATTACTAATGAAGTTTCTAAATGTCTTTGATTCTAAAAACTTTGCATTTCCCACTGACTTAATTTTTAAAGCTTTCCTTAAAGTAGGCCAATAGCAATTTTGAGACTGGATTGTGGAACAAACTATCCCTGCAGAGATGGAACAAAGTCAAAGTTTCATTGTTTACACCCCATCCTTCAAAAATCCACTTATCCATGAAAGCTTACTTTTATAGCAAAAGGCAACAGGCAGAACAATAATAAACCAGAAGGCAGAAATGCAGAGCACCTAGGAAACTGACAGAAGCAAAGGATTAATTCCAAAACTATCATTATGTTTTACACACCACAAAGTTGTTCTTTTCATATTTAAGGGCTACATGCAGCATTGCACAATGCAACACTATTCAGTAAACACAATTGTGCCATTTTGTAAACATAGATTTGCAAATGCAATTGAGTGTAACCTTGCTTTCAGCCCAACATAAGTACCTATGTTATATTCTCTCTGTCTCCTGGGGAAAAAAAGAAGAAAATTACACTCAGAGTATATAATTCTCAAAGGCAAATCTGGCAGAATATCATTCTCAAAGACATATCAAAGAGTAGGAAAGCATTTTATCATCCAGGACCGACCCACCATTTGGCAGAGAAAGGAGGCCAATTTAGCAATGGGGTTGAGGTCTCAGGAAAGAGAAACAATTTGTTATTTCATTTCTTATTTTATTCTCAGGTCTGGGGAAATGTGTGTGTCCCAAAACAACCTTTCTGGCTTTGGGTGCTATGTATCTTGATTTGGGTGAATTCAGACAAAACCATTGTTTTCAACTCTGCCTCAATCAACACCATTCATTGGATTGGCCCAAATATCACCTCAGCATATTCACCTAAAGTAATTCCTGCATCAGCACTATTGTTAAATGCATGCTTGCTAAATGTCTATATTTTTAAAATGCAAAGTGCAGCTTCTAAATCAGGTGGCGGCAATAGAATCTCAGTAGTTAGTGTCTTTCCTCTCTTGCTGTGGTTTCTAAGAAAACCACTCATCTGAAGATGCAATTTCAAATAATGGCTTTTGTCAAGCTTCCAGGAAGGGAGGACAAGGTTAAATTGTCCCTCCTCGTCTCCATGATCCCAACAAAACAAACATCAAAATAGCAATTTAATTCTATATCTACTTCTTGTCCTTATGCATCCTGGACAGGGATGATGAGGGTCAAAGTGTCTAACTTATATGAAAAATGATGGAATGAAGAAGACTGCCGTAGTGTATAGGATAGACATATGGTGACAGCAGAAATGTAATGTATGGACAATCATATGCAGTACTTATGTATCATTCTAAGGGTGTTTAATGTGTTCCTCTCCAATATCAGGCAGTAGATGAGGAGCCAGAATATTCTGTTCTCATAAAAATAGGATTGTGGTATTTTTACTACAACATATCATTAACCTGGATTGAGGCTGCCTATTTTCTTACTGGCTTGCTTATTTACCTGGCACATCATAGAAGAAACAATAGGTGAACGAGATGGGTTCTCATTTATCACTCAGAGAGTTATCCTTTATACGTCTACAAAAAAATTAATCAAATTGAGTTAAATATCACTTATTCTATGGAACAGGACTGCAATCTGAGAGTGTGATCTTATTTATTTATTTATTTAAAATTTTTGTACCCCGACCTTTTCATCTCCAAGGAGAGACTCAGACCGGCTTACAGCAAAATTTAGTGCCATACAAATTTAAAACATCTTAAAACAGCATATTAAAATACATAAAAACAGAGATACATAAAAACCACATTGCCATTCAAATCACATTCAACTCGGTCTATAAAAGTGGTCACCCATTTCAGATTAAAATCAATCTCAGTTTATTCTGGGAAGGCCTCGTTCCACATCCAAGTCTTCACTCGCCTCCTGAAGGACAACAGGGAGGAGGCAGATCTAACATCGCTTGGGAGGGAGTTCCACAGCCAAGGGGCCACAACAGAAGAGGCCCTGTCTCTCGTCCCCCCAGACGCGCTTGCGAAGATGGCGGGATCAAGAGCAGGGCCTCTCCGGAGGATCTTAATATCCTTGATGGTTCATAGGGGAGAATTCGTTCAGACAAGTAAACTGGGCTGGAACCGTATAGGGCAGGGCTGTCCAACTTCTGCCGGCGCAAGGGCCGGACTTCTGGTGAGTAATCACCTGGCCACGCGGCTCCGCCCCCTCTCCCAAAACGTCACAATAGCCTTGGAAGCGGGCGATTTCGCCCGCTTCCGAGGCTGTTGTGACGCTTTGGGAGAGAAGGAGGAGCTACAGGGAGCCTTCCATGGCTTTGCCCCCTCGCCCAAAGCATCACAACAGCTGTTGTGATGCTTTGGGGGAGAGGGTGAAGCCGCTAGGAGCTTTCCGTGGCTCCGCCCCCTTGCCAAAAGCATCCCAACAGCTGTTGTGACGCTTTGGGGGAGAGGGTGAAGCCGCGAGGAGGCTTCCGTGGCTCCGCCCCATCGCCCAAAGCATCCCAACAGCTGTTGGGACGCTTTGGGGGAGAGGGCGAAGCCGCGAGGAGCCTCCGCGGCTCGCCCCTCACCCAAAGCATCCCAACAGCTGTTGGGATGCTTTGGGGAGAGGGTGAAGCCGCGAGGGAGGCTCCCGTGGCTCCGCCCCCTCGCCCAAAGCTGGCGTGACGCTTTGGGAGAGAGGGAGGAGCCACGGGGGGCTCCCCCCGCCCTCCCAAAGTGGGCAAAATCGCGTGCATGCGCACTTTATTTTTTGGAAAAATTTTTGGATTTATTAATTATTTTTTTCTATTTTTATTTTTTATTAAAAAGCTTAGGGGGCCATAGGGAAGGGGCTGGGGGCCGTATACGGCCCCCGGGCCGCCAGTTGGGCAGCCCTGGCATAGGGTATGCCTGTACATATATAGATTTCCAAGGGGAACTTATTCCCAAGTATGTGTGTACAGAATTGCAGTTTGAGACTATAATTTTATGCCAGGATGGGAACTGTTACTCTCCAAATGTTGTTGGACTGCAGGTTGGCTGCTCTTGTTGCAGTTCAATGACATCTAGAAGATCACATGATTTATACTTATACTCAGCAGTCAGTCCTATTGAAGTCAATGGAATACATACCTACAGGATTGAGTTTTTAACCATAGCACTGAGCCACTGAGAAATGGCTCAGAAAGAAATGGAGAAGCTCCTTTTATTGGGACATGGCACTTTTTCTTGGCACTTAACTAACTCAAAAAAATCATAAGAATCTAACAGTTACAATTTATTGGATTCTTTATTGAGCTTCATCCAAATGACCTTAGTATGTACCACTTTGACCATGCATTAAGTGCAATATTTCTCAAACTGAGGTTAGACTACAAGATAGAAAAGCGAAGAGATAACATTTTACTGTCAGCTTGCAGAACATTACCATCTTAACGTGTCATCAATGTACTGTCCTGGTAATCAGTCAAGATAGATGTCAGATACTTCAAGATAAGCAGCAGCACAATGCTGTTAGTGTAATCTCCATCTAAAAGGATATAAATTTATCATAGCATTCAGAATATTGAGTGAACCTCAGCTCCAGCACTCTCTGCATGCCAAATGAAATACCTCACTCTCCCTAATGACAGATTGCATTTAGTATAAATAAATGCAGGTGTACTGCCTAAGGTCTGTGATGGAAGTAGACAAGGAAGTTGACTTTGCTATTTCAACTGAAGTTAATGTCCTCTGACAGAAAACATGCTTCTTGTAGCTGTCTTGGTTTGGCCTTATTATTAGCCAAATGTATTCAGAATCATTCAGTGCTTACTTTAACTACTTCATTACAATAGAGAATGAATCCACTTTAAATCCAGTTGCTGCCTCCTGCAGAATTCTGAATTATTTAACAGCCTCACTAAACTACAAACCCCAGAATTCTGCAGGAGGCAGAAAATGGAGTTAAAGTGGATTCATTCTCTAATGCAGTGTTTTTCAACCTTTTTTGAACCGCGGCACATTTTTTGCATTTACAAAATCCTGGGGCACACCACCAACCAAAATGACACAAAATGATACTCTAACACAGTAATACATATAGTTCATATGTTTTTAAATGGATTTATACACTCAGTGTGAAACCTGGGCCTGTTTCGATGAACACAACATAGATATCCTGCCTTATGTGCTTCGGACATAGATATCATGCCTTGTGCGCTTCGGACATAGATATCCCGTCTTGTGTGCTTTGGACTGGGTTGCTGGGCCGACACTGCCCTATCATCACCACCTAGTGCTTCAAGGCCGCTGCTCACCTGGGTTTCCCTCAGGCAGGGAGGGAGGCAGGCAGGCAGGGAGGGAGGGAGGCGCAGGGGCAGGCCATTTCCTTCCAAAGGAATGAAGGAAGAAGTCCTGAGAGCAGGAGAGGCCAAGGCAGAGCCCAGGCCAGGAGAGGAAGAAGGGAGGAGGCCCCGGAGCCGCATCGGCCCCAAAGGAATCCTGAGCCAGAAGGGGAAAACAGGCAGCTGAGAGGAAAACAAAGCCCAATGCTCCTCTCCGGAAGCTCTCCGACTCCTCCGGAAGTGACCTCACAGGGAAAGGCGCCGCCCGGCCCCTCCCCTCCTCAGCCTCCAACCAACCGCTTCTCCAGGAAACTGAGGCCCTGCCCCCTCCCCTCTCTCAGGACTTACGCCCTGAACAAACATGATGGTGTTGGACAGGAGACCCTTAGAGAGGAGGGGCTTGCTTCTTGGCCGGTGTTAATTGGCCCTGCTGGCACCTCAGAGAGAGAGAGAGAGAGATGGAGAAATGGAGAGACAGAGCGAGAGGCAGGTTGCCCAGATGACTCCTGGCGGGGTGGTCGGTTCTTCCACGGCACACCTGATGATGGCTTACGGCACACTAGTGTGCCGGGGCACAGTGGTTGGGAAACACTGCTCTAGTGTGATGAGTTGGGTTTGATCATTTCATGCTTTCTCCAGTGACAAGTATAGGGAACTTGAAGCTGAACAGATGTTGCTGGACTCCAACTCCCATTATACCTGATGACTGCTCATGATGGCTGAGGCTGATGGGGGCTGAAGTGCAACAACCTCTGGAGCTTCATAAGATCACCACTCTTGCCACAGGGAACCTAGCACAGAAGGCAAAGTAACCAACTTCATCTGAAATATTTATTTATTGAATGAAAATCAATTACACTTCCACTGGGATGAATAATGATTCCTTTTTCACCATTTCTTTCTGTATATCAGAGGTATATATCTGATACATTCACACTCTGGTCTAGGCTTTTGCTAGACTCAGATTTTCAAACATGATATTTATTTTATTTATTTATTTATTTATTATTCCATCTTGTATTCCGCTCCTCCCTGCAGGCTCGGGGCGGATAACAGCACATAAAAAAGGCTGACATGTGGCATCCATGTAGCCATACAATAAAACACAAGCATAAAAACACAACATGTATCCCGAGATATAAAATTACATACGGTGGCATTCCCTTGAGCCAGGGTATTGGTTATACAGGAGAAGTACAATGGATTTGTTTGCCTAATCAAAGGCTAGTCTAAAAAGGGTGGTCTTGCAAGCCCTGCGAAACGGGATAAGCTCCGTAATGGCTCGGGCGTCGTCCGGGAGAGAGTTCCAGAGCGCCGGGGCCGCCACAGAGAAGGCTCTTTGCCTAGTTGTGGACAAGTGGCAGGCGCGGACCGATGGTACCAGGAGCAAATTCAACTCCTCCGAACGTAGTGATCTCGGGGGAATGTACGGGGCAAGGCGGTCCCTCAGGTACGCAGGCCCTAGGCCGTGCAAGGCCTTAAAGGTTAGAACCAACACCTTGAAGGCAACTCGGTACTCGATAGGTAGCCAGTGCAACTGCCGAAGGGTGGGCGTGATGTGCTCCCTTACTGACGTTCCCGCCAGCAAGCGAGCAGCGGCATTTTGCACCAGCTTGAGTTTCCGAATTGTCGACAAGGGAAGGCCAACGTAGAGGGTGTTACAGTAGTCCAGTCTCGAGATGACCATCGCTTGGATCACCGTGGCCAGGTCGTCCCTGGAAAGGTAGGGTGCCAGTCGCCTAGCCTGTCGTAGGTGAAAAAATGACGCCCTGCTGGCCGCGGAGACCTGGGTCTCCATGGTCAGCAGGAGGTCCAACTGGACACCTAAGCTCTTAACAACAGGTGACAGGCTAAGCCGTTCTCCATCTAGGGTAGGTAACCGGCACTCATCCAGTCCAGGCCGACCGGGCCACAAGATCTCTGTCTTCGACGGGTTCACCTTCAGCCGGCTGGCCCGCAGTCAACCAGTCATGGCCTCTAGGCACTGGTGGAAACAATCGGGTACGGTGTCCGGCCTGCCATCCATTCTCAGCAAAAGCTGGGTGTCATCAGCGTACTGATAACACTCCAGACCAAAGTCGCGGGCCAGCTGGGCCAGGGGGCGCATATACACGTTGAATAATAAGGGGGAGAGGATGGCCCCCTGGGGGACCCCACAATTGAGTGGGAGTCTCCCGGAGGCCCCCCCACCCCCCTCCACACGTTGTCCCCGGTCCCAGAGGAAGGAGGCCACCCATTTAAGGGCGGTCCCCCCAACCCCGGAGACGGCTAAACGGTGGGTCAACAATGCGTGGTCTACCGTATCAAACGCTGCTGTCAGATATAACAAGACAAGCAGGGCTGATCCACCCTGGTCCAGCTGGCGGCGAAGTTGGTCTGTAATGGCGACAAGCACGGTCTCTGTCCCGTGCCCAATATGGAAGCCGGACTGGTAGGGATTGAATCCAGCTGTGTCTTCCATGAACTGCTGCAGCTGATCCGCTGCTGCCCTCTCAATTACCTTGCCTAAGAAAGGCAAGTTGGAAACTGGCCGGTAATTGGAGGGAGCCGAAAGATCTAAATTCGGCTTCTTCAGCAGCGGTCTCACCATAGCCTCTTTCAACCCCCCTGGGAAGACTCCTTGCTCAGGGGAGCTATTTATGATCATGCCCAGGGGGCCTCGTAGCCCCTCCCGGCACACTCTAACAAGCCAGGAGGGGCACGGGTCGAGGGAGCATGTAGTTGGTCTAGCTGCAGCGAGTAACTTGTCGACAGCTGCTGCGTCCAGCAATTGAAAGCGGGTGAAGGTGGGCCCGCCGAGTGGCGGCGGAGTCTCGAGTTCGCTAACTGTATCAAGAGTGGCAGGAATGTCCCGGCGGAGAGTTGAAATCTTGTCGGCCACTATATGCCACTATAGTAACTGTCATTTGTGACTCAGTCATTAAAGCTGGAAGATACATTTCAAATTAAATGCAAGGATGATGCCAAAAAAGCTGCCACAATATGTTTATCTCACCAGCACCCCAGCTCCATTATTATCTAAATTAGAGGTTGTGAAGCTATCTGATGTGAAGACAGGTAATTTCTTTCTCCAATATGCCTGGCCAGGAACCAGTACCATATTTATTCTCATTGGCTACATTTGTTTCTTGCCTGGAAACACCAACCATTTAAGATGACACTATATGTGTAATGATTACTGGAGAAAGTACAAAGGCAATTTACAGTAGAATATTAATAAAATTAAATAATGACTGATGATGATTCAAATAAATAGACAATAATGACTTTGAGTTAAAGATTTTCCATATCTTGGACTGGCCATTACTCAGAATGGAGACTGTGGTCAAGAAAAGAGTAGGGCTTAAAAGGACAGTTATACTGTGTATGAAGTGGACAAGATGCTGAATTGTAAAGATGTATCATTGAATTCTAGCTAGGACTGTCCATGTATTTTCAATTTCTGTGTATGGTTTTGAAAGTGTGACTGTGAAGAAAGCTGATAGGAAGATAATCAACTCAGTTGATATGAGGTGTTGGAGAAGAGTGCTACAGATACCATGAACTGCTAAAAAGACAAGCAAAAGGGTCTTAGAGCAGATTAAGCCTGAAGTCTCCCTAGAAGCCAAGGTAACTGCACTGACTGTTGTATTATGTCCATACTATGTGAAGACATGACTCACTAGAAAACACAATAACACTTGACAGAAAACAGTAGGAAAAAAGGAAGACTGCATTACAGATGGGAAAACTCAATCAAGGAAGCCATGGCCCTGAATCTGTTGTTAATAGGGAGGTATCTCACTCATTGGGTCACCATGAGTCAAAGTCAACTTGATAGTAGCAAACAACAAATTCTGCCTATAAGATATTAGAAGGATTCTTCAATCCAGTCTTCTGTATTCTATAATAAATTGATAGAAGGAGAAGGTAATGTTGATGGATAATGTGCATTCAAAATATTTGAGACACACATTTTTGATAGTGGAATGGCACATCCTGAGACATTGAGTGTAATGACTATCACAGTGACCCTACTAAGAATGCACATTAAAATAGTGTTAGCCTTAGGGAGGTAATTCCGAAAAGCACAATTACAAGCATTCCCCTTTTCCCAAATATCAATTTGTGTGTCAAAAAACAGTTTCAGAACAAAAATGGTATAGGTGTTTCTGCTACTCAGCTATTTCAGTTATTATTACTATGAAAGGAAATAAAAATCTGAGCACTCCTAATTGAATTAAAGAAAGATTTGGATTGGAATGACTGCCTTAGTAAATGTTGAATAGCCTTTCAGAGCTCAACATTACTCTAAAGAAGAATAAATACACTAAAATATCAAAGTCATCCACAACTGAGCAGTGATAGACTGGTGAGAGTTTAAAGTAACTTTCTAAGCAAAGAACCTCTCCATATTTCAATGTTGTATGATGTAGTTTGATTTGTTGTTGTTGTTTTACTTTAAAGCTAAGGATTCATCTATTCAGGTTATACGAAAAATACTATGTGGTTCATAAAGACAGAAGAACACACATTGAGAAGGTACTTCTGTTGAATACTTCTCAGGGCCCTTTCCAGGCAGGGCCCAAAATGCAGGCTCTGTTGGGGCTCTAAATGACTAATTAATTCAGGACAAGAAGAAAATTAGTTGAGTGTATCCAAATGACCAAACTCTCCAATGGCTTAAGGAGAAAAAACAATGAAGAATTTGTTAGAAAATGGAGACTTGACTTTGGGTATTTAAAGAAGACAGCAATAGGTCTTGAAATAGCCACACAAAGCATTTATTAATGTAATGATAAGGATAGAGTTTTGCTAGAAACTAGTTTTGAAGCAACAAATTTGGGAGTTATGGAACTCTGGGTGGCAAGTTGACTTCTTACCAAAACGGCGCGTAGACGTGCGGGCGCAAGGATGAGGAATCACGCAACAACTTCACTGCTCAATGTGAAATCAAAGAGATTCATTGACTAACACCAGCTGGTGGGGTTGCCAACAGAACAAGCTGTTATCAGGGGCAAACGGCCCCGGTCATTCTTAACACAATGCATATATACCCCTCATGGCGGCATCTCCAAAAGCCCGCCCTCCTTCATGGATTTTTCACAAACATCATTGGCTGGTGTTACATAGCATTTCATTGATCCAATACAACATTACATTTTCATTAGCATCACACTTCAAACCCCTCCTATGTGTTAGAACAATGAACATTTCTAAGTTAGTCTTTCCCACAGTACATATCAGTGACTGGGACTCTCATGTTCCCAATTAGCAACATTTCGCTTCTGCCTCTCCTTGCCAGCAATGGAGGGGGCAGAATCCCTCTGTACATGCACAGTTCTTCTCCCTTTGGCACTGATGTCAACAAGCAGCACGCCTTGTACTGTTAGACCAATCTGAGCCTACGTTATCTTACGCTAGGCACGGGGTGTACTTTAGCAAATCACTGCCTGTGCTAGAAGCACCAATCATAGTGTTACATTCACGGAGCAAGTGCCTGCCTGATTCTTGGCACAGAAACCCACTTTTCTAAGCTCTACACGTGTGCAGCATCACTCTCTGACCTTTCTCCTGCACAGAAAGTACCAAAACTGCTTTAGTTTCATATGGTGTGTTAAATATGATATATTAGCTTGGGGACCCAGCGCTGCCCGGGTTATTTGAGAAAGGCATTTTGTGCCAAGGTTGGTCCTTATCAGTTGTTTATGTGGCTTGCAGTGGTCTCGGGAAGTGTGGGAAGGTGCTGGGAGTCCCATTGTCCATGGTCCATCCTCCTCCAAAGTGCACCAGGATGTAGAGTGGGTCATGGGGATTATGTGTGGCAAATTTTGTCTTGCTCAGTTATTGGATGAGGGTTGCAGCAGTCTTGGGAAGTGAGTGGAGGTACTTCAAGTCCCATCATCCGTGGTCCATCCTCCTCAATACTATACCAGGATGTAGAATGAGTCATGGGGGCTCTGTGTGCCAAGTTTGGTCTTGATCAGTCTTTGGATGAGGTTGGCAGCGGTCTTGTGACGTGAGTGGGGGTATTTCAAGTCCCATCACCCTCCTCCGAACTGCACCAGGATGTAAAGTGGATCATGGGGGCTTTGTGTGCCAAGTGTGGTCATGATCATGCACTGGATGAGTGTCGCAGCGGGATCTGTCTTGACACAGTATCACAGTAACTGAGGCCTAGTCAGGAAAAGCAAGTTTGGGAAGCCTTACTGTAATTTCAGTCCTTACACAGTATCCCAGTAACTTTGGCCTAGTCATGATAATCTAGTTGAGGAAGTGTTACTGTCAATTCAGGCCATACACAGGATCCCATGATTGGCGGCTTAATCTGGAGTATCAAGTTAAGGCAGCGTTACTGTTAACTCAGTCCTTGCATAGTAGCCCAGTAACTGAGGTCTAGTCCAGAAAATGAAGTTTAGGAAGTCTGACTGTTAATTCAGTTAGGCCCTTTCAGGCCCTATATGGAGTAACTGAGCCCTAGTCCAGAAAAATCTTGTGTTAATTCAAGCAGGCCCTTTGTTTTACCCTCTCTGGCAGCGTTCTCAGGAGGTGGGTGGAGGTACTTCAAGTCCCATCATCCATGGTTCATCCTATTTGATGTAGAATGGGTCAGGTGGGCACTGTGTGTCTGCCTCGGGCCCTTTCGCTTCCTTTCTCTGCTGCCTAGGATTGTTGGAATGTTGAGAGGCTGGCCATTCCGAGCCGTTATGCAAATAATCCTACACTGGCAACCAATCAAAATGCTGCCACAAATTCCTCCGCACCTCCCGCCCTTCGCTCCTCCCGCCGCAAACATTCTATTTTATTATATGCATAGATTTAACAAATCTCTTTGTTTCTGTGGGAAGCAAACAGAGATGAAATTCTAGCACATTTAAGTATGAGTGAAGAAGTTTACAAGGAGATTGAGAGACTTGGTTTTGGTTCATTTCGAATAAAATTGTAATAAATAAATAGATATTTATTTATTTCTGTTACCACATTCTGCCTTGATATTTTCTTGTTTGAATACTAAGAACACAACTGATATACATATGCAAATATGAAATCAACAGACAAGTTTTATGTAATTCTGAATAATAACCATATAAAATCTGAAATCAAAAGAAAGGACAAAAAATATGTGAACTGGACTCTTCAGTACTGTCCCCTCCCCCCTTTATGGATGTGGTCTGCTAATATCTTTGTTGTTGTTGTTTATTCATTCAGCAGTCGCTTCCGACTCTTTGTGACCTCATGGATCATCATTATCTTCTCCAAGCTTTCCTGTCTTCTCATTATGTGGCCAAAGTACTTCATCTTTGCCTCTAATATTCTTCTCTCCAATGAGCTATCGGGCTTTATTTCCTTGAGTATGGACTGGTTGGATCTTCTCGCTGTCCAAGGCACTCCCAGGATTTTCCTCCAACACCACAGTTCAAAAGCGTCTATCTTCCTTCACTCAGCCTTCCTTGTGATTCAGTTCTCGCATCCATAGGTTACCACGGGAAATACCATTGCTTTAACTATGAGGATCTTCGTTGCTAGTGTGATGTCTCTACTCTTCACTATTTTATCAAGATTGGTCATTGCTCTCCTCCCAAGAAGTAAACGTCTTCTGTTTTCTAGGCTGTAGTCTGTGTCTGCAGTAAACTTTGTGCCTAGAAATACAAAGTCTGTCACTGCCTCCATGTTTTCTTCCTCTATTTACCAGTTATCAATCAGTCTTGTTGCCATAATCTTGGTTTTTTGGATGTTTAACTGCACTTTCTTCTTTCACCTTGGCTATAAGGCTCCTTAGCTCCTCCTCGCTTTCAGCCATCAAAGTGATATCATTTGTATATCTAATGTTTCTTCCAGCAATTTTAATTCCAGCCTTGGATTAATCAAGCGCCGCACGTCACATGATGTGTTCTGCATAAAAGTTGAATAGGTAGGGTGAGAGTATACAGCCCTGCTGCACTCCTTTCCCAATCTTGAACCAGACTGTTGTTTCGTTGTCTGTTCTAAATGTTGCTACGTGGTTGTTATACAGATTCCTCAGTAGACAGACAAGGTGACTTGGTATCCTCATACCATCAAGAACTTGTCACAGTTTATTATGATCTACACAGTCAAAGGCCTTAGAATAGTCAATAAAGCATAAATAGATGTTTTTCTGAAAGTCTTCCCTCCGTTATCCAGTATATATTGGCAATTTGGTCATTAATTATAACATTAAAGACATTGTCTTTATTGTCTTTAATTTATTAAATTTATTAAAGACAATAGAAAGTATTAGAAATTGCAATATAGAATGGATCACCACTAGGTGGTAGTATAAACTTGTATTCCAGAGAGCTATTCCGATGTTAATATTGCAAAATACAAGAGCTTTGTAAATTCGTAGTTGGGAAGATGTTCCAACTTTTGGAAAACCTAATGGGGAAATATGTCAGTCCTTGAACTTTTCAGTCTTTACAGTACACACTTGTGGGGTGAAAAGCCTTTGATCCACCAAATAATTTGACCAAAAATTATCAACAAGGGTGAGAAATTATGGCAGTTATTAGATCATAACATTTGAAAAGTCCTTAACCCTGGCCACATCTACACTGCCCACTTAGGTCAGTGTAGAGTCAGATCGGCAAACTCTGCATGGAGCTGATCTGGCATAACACAAGGGTCACCTTAACGCAGCTTTGCCCACATTAGCCAGTTAGAGGAAGGTCCAAATTCTGGCCCTGAATTGTTACTATCCCCCAAATTTGGGCCCATGGGAACATGGAACCCTTGGCAAGTGCTGCTCTGCCATCCTGTGTTTTCTGGGCTGAGGCAGTCTGTGAACACAAGATGGCAGTCCCCTATGCTCCAGATTGGTCCTTAGATCTTTCATGATGGTGAACACACACACTGGGCTGATTCCTCTGTTATGCCACATTGGTGTCCAGTTGGTCTAGCTGGCCTGTCCCCTTGTCCCTTCTGAGCGATCTTAGCCACCATGGTTGCACCTGCCAAGGTTATAACCTGGTGTGTACACAATTTCCAAAGAGAGAGTACAATGACACCCTCCTTCTTGGAGTAAGGTGATGAAAGAGGTGTGCACGTGGACAATGGCTCAGACTCAAGTGAACCTGGTCCAGCTGTACAGATGACCACAAACCCTGAGGACACTCTGGAGTTTCCTTTGGTTAGTCAGGCTAAGGGCTAAAAACTCCAGATTCTTACCAGAACCTATTGTGTATTACAAAGATTGCCAGCGCCAGCTTCAGGGTGGATTTAAAAAAAGAATTCTTGTACATATGGCCTGAGTAATGACAGAGAAAGAGGTGTTGGGCTCTCAGATATTTTGTAAAGATGTAGGAGGCTGTAATCAGGGGTGGACTAAGGTAATTTAAAATGGTAAGCGAACATTATTTTGGCGCCCCCTCGCTCTCCGGCCTCGTGGAGCGTGAACATGCACGCCGGGTGCGCATGCGCTGGGCCAGGTAGTTCTGCGTGTGCGCCAGGCATGTAGCCAGGGGGGGGGGCTAAGGGGGCTTCAGCCCCCCCCCCGAAATTCTCAGGGTGGTCTGCGAAAAGGCCTTACTGGTACATTATTTAAACTGTTATGTTTATTCATATCATGATCTGATCACCATGCTCATTATATCCCACATTAATGGGGTTATTGGGATAACAATACAAAAGGTTTGCTAGGGTAGACCCTCTTCCACCCAGTCTCAGCCCCCCCAAACCAAACTCAGCCCCCCCCCCCGAATCAAAATCCTGGCTATGGCCCTGGCGTGCGCCATTTCTGCGGAGGGATTCCAGATGGACCGAGATACCAATCGCTCTAAGTGAGGCCGAAAAGGAGGAACTTTTTGCAGCCGGGACGGAGCCGGAGGTTTTTGGGCGATTGCCGTCTCAGTCCAGCTGGAGTCCCTTTGCAGCAATGGCACATGCGTGGAACCTGGCGGCCAGAAGCGCCCCTGACTACGTGGCGCCCTAAGCGGGTGCTTACTTTGCCTGATGGTAAATCCGCCCCTGGCTGTAATTATATGCCATAATGGGAAGGACTACATAGCTGAAGCCAGGAAACAGTCTATTAAGATTAACTGTTAAAACTACAGAGAAAGAACAAGTTGTTCGTTGTCAGACAAGGACAGAATTTATCAAAAGGTATATCAATTTGAAAAGTAGACTTGTAATTTCTTCAAACAGGTTCTGCAACTAAGAATGTGGGTGTGAAGCAAGAAGTCTGGCAAGGCTGGTTAGAAGCTGCCATCCACAGCTCATGAAATGCTAAAAGGGTAAAGAACATAACCTAGGGCCCTTCCACACAAGCATATAACCCAGAATATCAAGGCACAAATCCCCACAATATCTGCTTTGAACTAGGTTATCTGAGTCCACACTGCCATATATTCCACTTCAAAGTTGAAAATGTGGGATTTTATTCAGCTGTGTGGAAGGGACCTAAATTGGTGTCAAATTTGCCTTAATTTGACAGTGTAAATGTACCCAGAGAGAGGAGTTCCATCACAAGGAGATTCACAATAGCAGAAGGTTTGGTGTTAAAAAATTATTTGCAATAGTAGGAAGCAATGCACAGATCCTCCACCTCTGTCTTTGTAAGTAGTTAAAAGAATCAAGTTGGATATCACATCCCTAACATCTCGCCCTGTTACCCTTCATTAATGTTTTCTATGCTCTCCCTCTCCACACTCAAAATATTTCCAATACATACCAATATATTAATTCAAACATTTCTGTGCCAAATGACACAAACTCTTTATAAAGCTCAATAAAAACATAAATGGTTATAATAGAGAATAGATTAAAGACAAGCTGTTATGCAATAACAATAGATCGAAT
The DNA here is from genome assembly GCA_030556195.1 of Anolis apletophallus. Classification (NCBI taxonomy): domain Eukaryota; kingdom Metazoa; phylum Chordata; class Lepidosauria; order Squamata; family Anolidae; genus Anolis; species Anolis apletophallus. The sequence continues at coordinate 85,359,818 of JARBWK010000010.1, forward strand.
CATCAATTCATTAGTTCAGCAGCCAACACAGGCAGAGAAGCATAGCGAAATAATAAGTGAATGATCATAATTACAATTAAGTAAGGGAGGGAATTCCAGAGCTAGGGTGTGGGAAGCCAGAGAAAAGGCCCTTGGAATGTAGGGAGTAGCATAATCTGCAAGGAAACTTCATGATAGTTGGAGGCAGTGAGCAATAATTTGAGTTGTTGGAAGCTAAAGCCTGAGGAGAGAGAAAAAAATGTATATTCTGAATCAAAAATTCAGGTTGTGCAGTGGGGAAGAGGATGGAGCAAGTCAGAAAAAGAATACTCTCAGGTCTTTTCTACACTGCCACATAAAATCCAAATTATCTGCAGTGTAGAAAGGAACTTAGTTACTCATTTTCTGATTGAAGAATAACTTTTCATGGCAGTCAAAAGACCTAATCAGGAAGCAAGAAGTTTGAACAATTTGTGCAGTTTCACATAGCATTAAGAACTCCCAATGTATTGCAGAAAAATTACTTCGGAGAACTACATACATTTAAAATAAAAATAAAAATGGGTTTTCTGTGCAGAAAACCCACCACGTGTATTTCTCTGCAGAATAATTCCTCCATTCAAATATGGTAGGAGGGCTTCTATGGAGAAATATTTCTCTTGAAATAGGGAGAAAACTACAGTAACCATTTTTTCAGTATCGCAAGTGCTCTTTCATACCTCTGTACGAGCAGTTGATAAGTGAGGAGAACAAAAATCACTCTGCTTTTCTTTCTAGTACTCAGTATTCATTGTTTGGAAGCAAATAATGATGTGATAGATTCGCTTGTCAGAGTTTCGTAACATTATATCATTTCTAAAGTGACAATAAGTAATTAATAAGGATCAGGGTCATTCGAGCAGCAAGCATTAAGGACATAATCACCTGGCTAGCATTGAGAAATATACAGCCAGGGTGGAGTAACTGAAAGAGTAATAAATAAGCACAAGCTTTTCTATAGTTAGAGAGGTGTTGGAGGTTTGGTGGAGGAGGTATTGTTGCCAGAGTGTTGAGCTGCTGGAGATGGAAATTCAGAGAAGCTAAAGGATTAATGCAGAAGACAAGAGAAGAATACAGTGAAGGTATGAATTGACTGGGAGTGTAAAGTGTTGGAAAGAAGGGCTGAAGAGAGTCAAGAACATCTGCTAGACTTTTGTAAATACTATTGTATACAATTTTCTACAAAAGATACAAGTTGTGTTTTGTCTGCTCCTTAAGTGGAGGAGGAGTGCTTCTGCTGAAGAAGGGTGTTGACTTGTAGCAGAACAACAAACCTCAACAATTTGCTGTGACAAGCTGTAGGGTTACCATAGGCTGGAAACATCTTGAAGGCACAAAAAAACTGCCATACCATAATCCCAACATTTCTCGGATTCCATAGGATGAAAATTGTTAATCCATGGAGTACCTATGTTTGCTGTGTCAGTATTCTTTTGATAACTTGGCCCAGATGATTGCAGTGTTCTAATAGGCATATAAAGAGAAATACAATCCTTCATATCACCTGAACCAAAGCTGTGCAAGGTCTTTGTAGGCCAAAACATGCACTTTGAATTGTGCCTGGAAACAACTTGTCAACCAATAGAGATGCTGCAACAGGGTAGTTTTGTGTTTCCTATAGTCAGCCCCAGTTAGTTCCCTATAGTCAGCCCCGGGAATGTGGCGTAGCTGGCTAAGTGCATAAGATCTCTCATGAGTTCATGAGTTCGAGGTCTGCCCGGGTCGAGGTGGGTGCTCGACTTTTAAGTGTAGCCTGCTGTCGACCTTTGCAGCCCGAAAGACAGTTGCATCTGTCAAGGTACCACATTAAGTGGGGAGGCAAATTTTGACTGAATTATGAGGCCATTAAAGAACTCCAGGAAAGCTGAGGGATGCAGAAGGAACAACAAGGGACACTGGGAACGCTGAGAGATGAGGAGTGCGTCAGCTTCCCCTGGTGGCCAGAGTTTGCCTCAGTTCATCTATATGTGTGTATGTGGAAATGGCAGGGATTGTCTGCTAAGTATGTGTACCTGTAATCCGCTCTGAGTCCCCTTCGGGGTGAGAAGAGTGGAATATAAATAAAGTGTATTATTATTATTATTATTAACCTGGTTGCCTCTGTTTGGACCAACTGAGTACTTTTCAAAGGCAGACACACAAAGTAAATCACACAAAGTATTACAGTAAATCAAATGGGATATAACCAAAGCTTATACCTCCATGGCCAAATTTGACTTTTTCAGTAATGGGCTTAGTTGATTCTGGTTTCAGAAAGTAAGAAAGTAGAGCTGAACCCATAAGAGCAACAGCAACAACAACTTATGGATTGAGGCAGGGTACAATATGGTTTATACAGTGAGATAAAACAGAACACTATTAAAATACATATACCAAATATACACAGGCAAAATGCAGATTAATATTTATTGATAAAATGTAGGTTAAAATTCAGAAGTTAAAATTGACTGGATAAGCCTGTTGGAAGAGGTGGGTCTTCAGTTGCATCTTACATTCCGACAGCTGATTTAGCTGCCTGATCTCTTCCAGCAGGTCACTCCACACTCAGGATGATTGATGAGGGCATCTTATAATTGTTGAGCCTTGGATAGTAAAACTGTGCAACAAGACCGGTTGGGGCACAGTGTTTCTATTACAGTGAGGTGCATTGCATTTTACGTAAATGTTAACTATTATTAGGAGTATTTCTAGCCACAGAAACAGACTGTTCAAACCCCTGCACATTTTGCCCCACTCTGATAATACTCATATTTTACCTTAAGATACGGATCTTCCCACGTATTTAATTAATTCAGACAAACCAGGAAAACATTTTTACTAGAGGCCTCATTTTGATGCCTCTGGTAAAAACCCTGAGAGGTCCCTGGATATGGGCCTGTCTGGATGGGCCCAAAGTCCTACACTCCTTTGAAGTTTGGTAGTGGCTCTCTCCATACATCTTCCATCTCTGAAATAAATCTATGCCCAAGTCTTTTGCACCGCAAACATGTACCATTTAGAGTTTTTTTTTTTAAAAAAAAGATGTATATTTAATTACGGTCTAAAATAAGGGGAGTTTCTACATGGATGGTTTTTATCAAAAAAATGCTTGTAATAAGGCTGCCAGTGGTGGAGGTGGTGGTGAATATATAGACCCTTATCTGTAGCCAGTAACAGGGGTAAATATAAGGGGTTTTTTTGATATGTGCTTTGGCACTATTTTGGTGACAGACTCTGGAACTGCTTCTTTAGGTTATGGGACCCAGGGGTTGAGGAAGAAGTTTATCCTTGAGTCTAACCTGGGTTTTTCTCACACACTTATAGAGTTCTGTATTTGGGGTTAGGAGTGAGGATTGTTCTAGCATTGCTTGCCTGTAGATGGCTAGCCAGGAAGCAACTCGGTTATTGGATTGCCCAAAATGCTCAGGCGTTTTGCCCTAAAGAAGGCTGAGGAGGTAGTCAAAGGGTGACATATGGCCTTAGGTGATCCTCTATCAGGTTGCTCCTCTCTTTTGCTCCATTCAAGTTCAACACAGTATAAATAGGTTTTAGGTCAAGTAAAGTGACCAATATTTAACCTCTTTCTCTCTGTGTGGTCTCATTATTCCATGGTTAGTCATCAATTAATTTTTCAGCTAAACATAAATAAACACAGACTCACATTGCTTCAGCCTTACCTTCCCCCTCAACCTTTTCAAGCCCTGTTCATTTCCATTTCCTGGTGATGAAAGAAATGGGTCAAGGAGCCTTATCCTAAATCAAACAGAGTGTAGTACATAAGTGCATGTGTGTGTGATATTGGATTGGTCAATTTTGCTGTTATTTTAAGAATGTGAAGGAAACCCTAACAAAACTTTATGGATAGTAAGCAGATTGACTTCCCTAGGTGAATTGCATATGCATGCATAACATGGATAAATGTGATTGGAATTAAGCCCCACCTTAATCTTGTTTTAGAGCACTGCATATAGATAACTGTGGTATGTATTTTTAATGGATGGGGCAATTCTAGGCATGCAGGTGACAAGCAAACCTGCATATGTTTTCTGTAATATATTTAGGAACGCCCAGTGCATTTTGCAATGCTTGTAGTGCATTGGTTTCGAGTAATATATTAACCACCAATGTGTTAATTTGATTTCTTGGAGTTATCTTGATGCTCTCCAGGAATCAGAATAGTAATTTATTCATCCCTATTTGCAGCAGATTTTGTCACAGATACAGACAATTGCAATAGAACAGGGGGGTTAAAGATGCAGCCTGCCCACATAATCTCACCTGGATCCCAGGCCTGCAGATAACATGTGTTTCTTTTCTCTCTAGATGTTTGGTGTTTGGTTCACTGCATTCCTTCTACATGTAATAGTAAGAGGTGAGGAATACGGGCAATAATACACATCTTGAAAGTCTTCACACAATTGTTTTGTAGGTTTTATTATTCTGTTCTCAGTGATTTAGTATTGCTAAACGTTAGTTTTTCCCCCAAAACATGTTATATTTGCTGTATTCTGTTGTTTTCTTGTAACTGTGTTGCTCATTAATTTATTGTGTTATTCATTCATCTTTCCATAATCTATCATCACAGACAAATGACTTTTAGCATATTGTGAACCTGACAACTCCATTGTGGAACATTGTTGATTTCCGGAATCTTAATGAAGGCAGAGTTTTATAGGCAAATTAGATTCAACTAAAGTAAGGAAGGGCAAGTCCACTGAAGGCATTTGTTGAAAAGGAGGTGTGCTCCCAAGATCTTTCTTAGAAGTGGTAGGCACTTCAACTATCATCTTGGTGCTACTAATTCAATGTATTAACTATTTCTCTCTCTCACTACAGGTTCAGAGGTTTGTTTTGACAGACTTGGGTGCTTTGCAAATGGACCTCCTTGGGGTGGAACTTTACAAAGGCCAATATTGAACTTCCCAGAGTCTCCAGATATTGTGAACACTGCTTTTCACTTGTATACTAGAGAGAATCCTATCTATTTCCAGGTAAGAGTGTGTTCTAAGAATCCGACACCACACAAAAGGCAAGGTATAAATCCAATCAATAAATACAAAATTTAAAATAATTTAATTTATTTATTTCATATCAAAAGCATTACATAAATTAGTATAAAACTAATAAAAATAGAAGGAGCGTAGGCAACTAAATATATTTTGACCAAAAACGGGCAATAGCAACAGCATAGTCTGTAGCTTCCAGCAATTCTTCCTCTGTACATGAGGCAGGGCATAGTGGACAGTTAGCAATACACAAAGCTAAACCATAAAATGTAAAGGGGCAGATCTATGAGAGTAAAGAATAATGAGTCATCATGTAGTAAAATACAAATGTTATTATAGTGGACAATATCCATGCTGAATAGCAAGACAATATCACATATAGTGCAATGTAGTACAATTCAATCACAATATCACAAGTCTAATATAGCAATGACATAACTAGATGAGCCCTCACAACAAACTGGGCTTAAACGACGCTCTGACAGAATCTGTGTACCCCTGTAAATAGTCCGGAGTCTGATAACTCATAGGCTAGCGATTGAGTCAACGGGGGAGCCTTGGTGGGTAGAAGAGCTGGCAAGCTGCCGGATGGGCAGCCGCCTACGGCTGGAGGTAAGCTGACAACGCCAAACCACGCTTCCTCAGGGCGCTCTGAACTTCTGACTGCTCCTCCCCAGAGTTGTAGTGAAACAATTAGGACTCAAAATCAATACGGGAGATTTCGTGTTTCCGCGTTTCTAATACACATCGTAACTGCAAGTCACCTTCCGGGCTGGAATCAGGTAGTACTAATTTGCCAGGTTGTCTTTTGATGTGCCCACACCACTTCTGAGTCTGTTCAGGGACTTCCAAGTTGCCCATTCTTGGCTGCCCAGAAGGATACTCTTGCTGTTGCTGGTGGGACGTTAAAAGAAGTGGTAGTTCTCATGAAGCTTTTCCTTGATTTGAGTCTACTGGGAGAAGGCTGATAGCCATGCTGTGGTTGGCTTTCACAGTGTTCAACCTTATTTCTCTCACAGTTAGCAGCAGCTGCTCTGTTGCTCTATAGTCCTATTGCCTACTGTGTAATTTGTTCAATTGGTTGTTTTATTGTTTTATTCTTCTATTTATTATTTAAACTGATGTTTTTATTGTTTTAATATGTGTCGTGATGTTGTAAACCGCCCTGAGTCTCTGGGATGGAGCGGTATATAAATGTGAATAATAAATAAATAAACTTCCTGTCACACATGGGGGGGGGGGGGCAATGCCAGCTTGTAGGGTTTATCAACAGGTGTAGGTTTAAGACGTTCTGTGATTATTCTGCATGTTTTGTTCAATGCGATGTTCACCTGCTAATTAATTTAAAATAATTAATACAGGTTTAATGATACCCTAAGTAATTAGATATCCGGTGGAATAAATACACAAAAAAGCCCTGCCCCTGTCCATAGGTATTTTTTTTATCCTCCAGAAAAGGAAGGGAAGCTACTACTGAGGATTTTGTCATGTTCCAAAATATTCCAGAAGTGTACTATTCTGAATAATGTAGAAATATTCCATGCATGGAGGAGGCTCTCCCACTTTGAAACCCTTCCCCCTCACACACAAAAGTTTCAAATGAGCAAGCTTCATCTGTATATACTCATGAACAAGTCAAAATTGTTTATAGGCAGAGAGCAGGATTTGGGGCCAAAATTATGAATTTTATATGATCCATGGATAAGTCAAGGGGCATTCTACAGAGAGCACCAATGTCAACTCAGTTGGCGTCACTGACTGTTACTGCCATTTCTCCACCCAGACATTCAAGAATGGCCAGAACCTACACCACAATAGAGAGAGTAGAGATATTGGTGTTTCTTTTGGGTTATCCCAGGATAGACTAGGAACTTCCCTTTCACCACTCTACTCCGAGAAGGGAATGGTTTCCTTTCTTTGACCCATCAATAAGTTGACACAGGTTTTTTGGAATCATGTTTAATACAATTTCTAGATTTTTATCTAAGGACCTCTTCACACTTGCTTCAAAGTTGCTTTGTTTCATCTACAGGCACGTCTTCCCTCCATCCCCTATCAGAAGAAGGGAATGGGACAAGGCACGATGGTGCCCTGTTCCTATCAGCTGGGGAAAGGGCACCAACAGGCGTTGCCATGATGCCCTTTCCCCCATCAGAAAGGGCCCCAAAATGTAGGTAGCTCCATTGGACCTACCCACAAAACACCTCTCTGTAGTTGCTGAAACTACACTTACCTCTCTGTAGTTGCTCTGTAGTTGCTGTAGTGTCTTGAAACTTGCAGGGTAAATGGGGTGGGGCCTTTGGAGCATCATGTGATGGTGCTCAGCAGGCTCCGTCCCCAAACTGCTGCAAAGGAACAATTTGCCTCAATGTGATGAGGTAGTAGGTTAGTTGTAAATCCTGAAGCTTACTAGTGGTCATGTACTAAACCAACTTTATTAACTTCCCTCCTGTTACAGTCTTCCAAACTATATGGAAATCTGTTCTGCATAATTTCACAATTTTAGATCAAGTTTGGAAGGTGTGAGGAAGACTTCAGAAAGGACTTCATTGTTGCTGCCCTCCTCTGTTTTTAGTTCAATTCCCTGTCTAAAGAATAAAAATCATGTATTCCTCAAGTTATTGTTAGACTTTCATATCCACCATTCCTTATCATTCATTGCACAGGCTAGAAAAAATTGGGATTTAAAATTCACGAACATCTGCAGTGCCATGTACTGTAATTCAGGGGTGTCTAGCTCATTTTCATTGAGGGCCACATCACCCTTTATGGTTGCCTTCAAAGGACCACTTGCAATTGTAAGACTGGATAAATGTAACCATGTTACCCTGGCACTGCAAACCTCAAGTAGTCACATAAAATTATGTGCCGGATCGGATTCGGCCCATGGGCTTTGTGTATGACGGGTGGTCTAACTGAACTGTTGCATTCATTAAAATACTGTTTTGTTTCTAGGTGTGCAGCTTAAACATTACATATTAAAATGTTAAATGACTGAGATAAAATTACACTGAGTCTTGTACACATACTTAGTGTGGAATAAGCATAATTAAATTACTTCCTAAACCTTTAGGATTGCAATCAGACTAAAATTTCCAGTCAGGTTGTTATTCTGTCAGTATAATCTGCCTCAAGATAGAGCGAATCTAATTCTTGATCAGTTACAACCTTGGAAAATAATTGTTAGAAAATAAGCTAGTCATTCCTATACAAAGAACCTCTTTTGGGCAACAGTTCACAGAGTCCCACATCACCATTTTTCCATGCCCTATCCCAGAGCCAGTGTCATTGGCCCAATTGCCAGTCACATCTAGAAAAGATCAAGTCTAAACAATAGGCATTTGTTTAGTCAACACTTGCTCACATTCCATTCATTGACTGGTCTACTCTTGCTAGCACTAGCAATTAGATTGAGTCCAAAAGGGATTAAAAAAATTATTTTAATCCTCTTAACCTCATTACAGTAAATTGAGGGATTTGGATGATATTTTGGATATTTTTTGTCATTTTCATATTTTTTAAATATTAATGTGCTGCTATCATGTTAGAAAAGGATTGATTTTGTGCTGTTTTTTAAAAATTCACATTCACAGACTAACATGTATCCCTAAGCTATAATCAAATATATCTTTTTACCTAACCCATACATATGTTTAGGCAGGGGTGCTCATTAGGTAGATCGCGTAGGGCATCCTGGTAGATCACAGGCAGGGCGGGAGGAAGGCTCAGTCCTGCCCCGCAGGCTCTCGACGATGCCCAGATGCAGAAGGAGGTTGGACTGGATGGCCCTTGGAGGTCTCCTCCTATTCTAGGAACCTGTTGTTGTTGTTATTATTATTATTATTATCAGAGGCTGAATGACCATTTGTGAGGAATGCTTTGATTGTGTTTTTCCCTTATGGCAGAAGGACGTTGGACTGGATGGCCCTTGGAGGTCTCCTTCTACTCTAGGAACCTGTTGTTGTTGTTGTTGTTGTTATTATTATTATTATTAGAAGTAGCAGAGGCTGAATGAATATCATCATCATTATTATTATGAATAAATTCAGGGGCTTATTATACTCACATTTAGTTGAATTCAGTTTTAAAATATATTATATGGCTCTCACTGAAATACATTTCCAAATATTTTGCTTTTATGGCTCTCTGAGTAGATCATTTTGACTTGGTTGTTTTATAAGTAGCTCGCATGCTGAAAAAAATGTGAGCACCCCTGTGTTAAGGAATACTAAGTTTTAGGTCACAGTCATATTAAGGAAAGTATCAACACAACAGTAGCTGCTGGTGAGTCCATTCTAGGTTTTATTCCAGACTTTAAAGGAGCTCTCCAAGGACTCCACCCTTTTCCGCACCTTGGACAGTGCCTTTAAAATCTGCAGTAAAACATCACAAGTAGATTTATTACAACTCAAAATAAAATATCCAAGCTGCCACTGGCAGCAATGATAGTAATTTTTAAGAAATGTAGCTTTTTTTTTTTACAGAAGAGTCATTATACATGGAAGCTAAGGGAAGCAAGTGGATAAAATCATCTTAAACACAAGTACACAATCTTGAGCCAAAAGGAACTAAACTTTACTACTAATTTATGAGATAGACGAGTCATACAGAAATACATGACTTGACAGAAAATAAGCACAAGCAGAAAGGACAATTAGATATCTATTATTTTCCTTCAGGACTTTGATTTGTCATGTCGGACTCCCATTCATTTTTCAAGACAACAGTAATTGTTTTATCCCCATCTCCACCTCATAATCCATAACCTAAATTAGATTACAAGCTAATGAATTGCATAACTGTTCTGACTAAAACAGTTTGTTGTTTATTCGTTCAGTCGCTTCCGACCATTCGTGACCTCATGAAACAGCCCACACCAGAGCTCCCTGTCAGCCGTCGTCACCCCCAGCTCCTTCAGAGCCTGTCTCTTCAAGGATACCATCCATCCATCCATCTTGCCCTTGGTTGGGCCCTCTTTCTTTTTTCTTTCATTTTCTCCAGCATCATTGTCTTCTCCAAGCTTTCCTGTCTTCTCACTATGTGGCCAAAGTACTTCATCTTTGCCTCTAATATCCTTCCCTCTAATGAGCAGTTGGGCTTTTTTTCCTGAAGTATGAACTGGTTGGATCTTCTCGCGGTCCAAGGCATTCTCAGAATTTTCCACCAGCACCACAGTTCAAAAGCATCTATCTTCCTTCTCTCAGCCTTCCTTATGGTCCAGCTCTCAAATCCATAGGTTACTATGGGGAATATCATTGCTTTAACTATGCGGATCTTTGTTGCCAGTGCGATGTCTCTACCCTTCACTATTTTATCGAGCTTGGTCATTGCTCTCCTCCCAAGAAGTAAACATCTTCTGATTTCCTGGCTGCAGTCTGTGTCTGCAGTAATCTTTGCACCTAGAAATACAAAGTCTGTCACTGTCTCGACGTTTTCTTTCTCTGTTCCCAGTTATCAATCAGTCTTGTTGTCACAATCTTGGTTTTTTAATGTTTAACTGCAACTTTGCTTGTGCACTTTCTTCCTTCACCTTAGTTATAAGGCTCCTCAGCTCCTCCTCGCTTTCGGCCATCAAAGGACCTGGATTTTCAACATCAAAAACTAAGCCTACAACCATGAAACCATATCACTCCTGAAACAAACAAAGAAACATGGTGGAAATATTCATATGCATAAGTCCAGGAATAGACATTTTTCAAACATTCTGTGGCCACTTTATGCCCAATGGCTTTTCCACAAATTAATATTTTTCTCCTGCACATAGCCATATGCGGGTCAATCCAGGTCCCTTGCATAATCATCTTGTTTCCAAAGAAGTTGAAACACTCATAATAATCATTAACATATGTCTTTCTCCCCTTAATCTAGGTAATATCTGCAGTAAATCCATCTACGATTAAAGTCTCAAATTTCAGAACAAACCGGAAAACACGTTTCATAGTACATGGCTATTTTGTTGGAGACGAATATGATCGGATAGTAAACATATGCAGGGTAAATATATAGCTAATTATTTTGTTATTTTTATTGTTATATGTATGATTACCAGTGTTTGTATCCCCGTCCTCCAATTGCATAGAATGAAATGTCACTTGAAATCCTGCATAGGGAGATGGAGTATTAAATTCCACCTAGTTGGGTTCATAACAGCAAAGACATCATTCAGAAGTTGTTGTTGTGTGTCCAACTACCAAATTCATAGCCAGATGGTTCAGGGGCATATAGGCAGAGACTTCCACAGCAGGAAAATGAGTTTCAAACTAGTGAAGGAAGTAGAAAATTATTTCCTCCAAATGACCCCCCCAACCCCCCATAATCTGGGATTACACCTGCACAGGTCAGTAATACGATACCAGCTGTTAATGCATGTTACAGAGCACCAATTATGCTGACCTTTCATTGTAAAATGTAATATGATTGATGCTTTCCTGATACATGACCACGATAAAAAGTATATAGCTCAGCACAGCTATTTACGAGATATGGCTATTTAGATGTGGCTATTTACACTATGTTTTTTTAATTGAGAAACTGCAAGTTGCTTCTGGCGTGAGAGAATTGGCTGTCTGCAGGGACATTGCCCAGGGAATATCCGGATGTTTTACCATCCTGTGGGAGGCTGCTCTCATGTCCCCACATGGGAAGCTGGAGCTGACAGACGGGAGCTCACCCTGTCTTGCAGATTTGAACTACTGACCTTCAAGTCAGCAGTTCAGCTGCCATGAGAATTTAACCCATTGAGCCACTGTGACTCCTGCCTTACATTATGGTGACAGGATGTTGAAGGAGGCTTTTGGGCTAAAATGAGTAGGGGAGTCAATTCAGACTCCTTTAAGGCAATTAAGTGGTGTTTTTGCCAAAGTGGTAATAAAATTGATTGCAGCCATAAAGTAATTAGTTTATTTACACTATATACACAAGCATAGCACACAGCAAGTATGTCCATCCTGATGCAGGAACATCTTCGAAAGATGGGGATTTGCAGTCTCTAATCAGTAAAGGCACACCTCTCAAATTCCATTGTGATGATTGAAGTCCGCTCTCATCACAGGAAGCAGGAAAACATTTTTACTGCCCTTTCTAGGATAACTTAACCTCTGTGGTCTGTTAACTCTACACATGCTAGGCAGCTTTACAAAACTCATAGTCATAGCTTTTAAACATACACTTTGAAGTCTCCCAATTAATCAAAACACAGACTAACAGTGTTTTTTTAGCAAAAAATAATAACGTAAAATAAAGAGAACTAAAACCTCCTATAGTAATACTGTAGTTCTTCAATCATAAGATGTACTTTTTATAGGCGCTTTTATAAAAATGGGATATGTCTTAGAATCACAGGTGTATCTTATGTATTTTTGGTAGTGGTTGTGGTACTGAAATTAGGATGCATCTTACAATCAATGGCAGCCTACAACTGAAGAAATACTATAACTTTAGCTTAAATTGAGAGAGGGGAAGTTAACACAGTTTGTAAGCTCATAGTGTTCAGACACACCAGTGGATCATGGGGTACTGCGAATCGAATGGATACTATGGGCTCTTTCACCAGAGAAACGTACTGGAGCAAAAATATTTGGAGTAACAGGAAGAAAACATAAAAGAAAGTGTATGCCCCCTTTGAAGCTGCATTTATAGACTCCAGGTTAAGAACATGTTGAGTTACACAGCAAAATTGAAGCTCTTTATTTGAAACAACTGAGCATACTGTAGGACAGTGTTTTTCAACCTTTTTTGAGCCGCGGCACATTTTTTACATTTACAAAATCCTGGGGCACACCACCAACTAAAATGACACAAAATGACACTATGTCATTTTACTAACTGTCACCCTCCCCCCTGATAACGTCGCTGCTTCCACCCCCCCCCGAGAGGCCCACACACAGGAGGCCCGTTACCATCCCGCTGCGCTGAGTGGCCAAAGTGCATGCGGGCTCGGCTGAGCAGGATGAATAGGAATTGAGCACACGGGGTAAAAATGAAGTTAATAAAATAAATGAATAATAAATATTTTATTTTACCACCCATTTTTTAAAATGTATTTGTTTCCCTATTTGTTCTCCACATGTTACTGTTACCATTTGACCTCTATCTTTCTGCTCATAAATTCCAAGTCTGAAGGTTCGGCCTTATGTCATTATGCACACAAAAAGTAATTGATTATGACAGTTCTGCAAGTAGGAGGTCCATTGCCAGTGAGTAATTATTATGGAAAACAGAAACAATCTTCATATTTTTGTCCTTGTTGATATAATTTGTTATTTTGTTGCCCCTCCAGTTTCTTCTTCAAAAGGAAGATATAAACTGTATTGTTGTAAACTGGAAAGCAGCTGCTGCTGACTTGTATACACAATCAGTACAAAATGTCCGTATTGTTGGAGCTGAGATGGCTTATTTATTGGATTATCTTGAGGTAAGCATGTTCTCCTCCCCATCATATCAAAACACTTAAATAGAGAGGATAGGATATTTTAAATTTGTATCCTTTCAAGGCTTCAAACTTAAAAGATGCTTAGCGAATATTAAGGACCTCATCATATGGAGCCAGGGACAGCGGGGGACAATATGGGAAATAGTGGGGTAGCGCCAGCTTTATCCCCTTACAAAAGTTGGTCATGGACTGTCCCTGACTTCCTCCCGTGCTGTCCCTGGCTTCTTTAATGAGGATACGAGTAGTAACCTGTATTTTTATGGCTTCCTCTTAGCTGGCATACTGCTGGGACGAAGCCCAACAGAGCCCCACTGGAAGTAGCCCTGTGTCGTATGATGGGCTCTGGCGGACTCTGTTCCAACAGCATGTCAACAGCACATAAGGATGGAAAAACCCCTTCCCATCTGCTGAGGTCTTATGAGTGTGATTAGAACATACAGTATGACTCCTGTATCCATGGGATATTGCAGTTTCTTTCATCCAACAAAATATGCCCTCTCTGGACACTTTCTAGGTCCTCCTGTGCAACTCCAGGCTATTCTTGGGGATCTTCCTGCATTTCAAAAGGATCCATGATTACCTGCAATTTTGCATAAATAAATACGCAAAGTCCAGGATCATCTCACCCACAGATATGGGAGCTATATTTTATTTGACACCACCAGCAAAACATGTTAAATGACATGGAATACAAAATGCAAGGTACAATTGTGGTAATAGTGAAGCTGTTCATTGAGGGTCTAAGGGTGGGATGGCGCATGGCCTAACCTGCAATCTGTTACTGCAAGCAAAGAAATTGAAACATTTGGAAATTATGGTGAAACCTATTCCTACAGACCTATTTCCTATATATCTATATATCTATATATATATATACAGACACATACACACACACACACACACATATATATATATACAGTATATATATATAGAGAGAGAGAGGGAGCTCAGATAGTATACATCCTTATGAGATTTGTAGAACTAGTAGAAGTCATGGTAGAAAAGTGGTTTTCTAAATTGTGTGCTGCTGAACCAGAGTCACCTCTAGGGCAGTGTTTCCCAACCACTGTGCCGCAGCACACTAGTGTGCCATGAGCAATCACCTGGTGTTGTGTGGAAAAACCTCTCTTCCCCCCTTTCTTCCCCTTCCTGCCGAACTCCTGCTGCTGCTGCTTGCGGGGGGAGGAGGAGGAAGGGCCGGGCGGTGGCAGCAAAGAAGGGGCTGGGGCGCCACCTCCTTCGGCTGTTTTTGTGTTTATGTGTACCAACTATTACTACATTTGGCATTGGCTGGACGTGATAGCCTTTCTAGTGACTGTGTAACAACTCTCCTGTTCACCAATTATACACGAGGGACTCATCTAATGCCCACCTGGAATGATACAGGAGCATATATATTGAAGGTGGAAGCCTCATTATTGTTACATGAGGTGTATTGATGCATAAGAACAGTACTAGTGGACTGCTTTGAAGCTATATGGACACATTTTTTCAAAATACAGAGAGAGACTGACAGCTGTTGAGCAAGACCTTCGTGTGTGTCTTTCTGCCATTCCTGCCAGGATATCTATGTTGTGTTCATCGAAACAGAACCAGGTTTCACACTAAGTGATTGTATAAATGTATTTAAAAACACATGAACTATATGTATTGCTGTGTTAGAGTGTCATTTGGTGTCATTTTGGTTGGTGGTGTGCCCCAGGATTTTGTAAACGTAAAAAGTGTGCCGCGGCTCAAAAAAGGTTGGGAAACACTGCTCTAGGGCACAAAGAGTGCATAATCGATCAATAAACTCGTCTTGGGCAGAATACTCCTTTTTCTGTCACATTCAATTTCTCTCAAGCACAACTCCCAGATTCCTTATTCCTTATTGTCATTTCCCGTGCAAGTTGCGAAGTTGCACAGGGTGTGACTACTGACCGGCACCAGGAAGTTTGGAAAAGCATTCTAATAGTCAAGGACTCTGAAATTAATCTGCCTAATTATGCCACACCTCAAGATTACAAAAAGAATCTGAAGGCCAGAAAAACAAGGAGCTTAAATGAAATGTAAATAATCTCAAGACACAAATTAATCCTGTGGTTTTTCAAAATAGATTTTGGTAAAAGATGGCATGTTAAAATTTGTGCCTAGGAGGATTTGGATCCTTACAAAGAACAGAGGATTCAAAAGGTTTCTATCAAATGTATGGAGTTTAAGATTTATATGGTTATTTTTGGGTCATAGAAAGTTGAACCCAATATTGCAGTTGTCAAAAGCTCAATTTTCTTTGCCCCCTTCCACACTAGCCTATATCCCAGGATCTCATCCCAGATTACCTGCTTTAAACTAGATTATATGAGTCCCCACTGCCAGATAATCCGGGATAAACAGATACTCCAGGATCAATGTATCGTCAAAGGCTTTCATGGCTGGAATCACTGGGCTGTTGTAGATTTTTTGGGCTATATGGCCATGTTCTAGAAGCATTCTCTCCTGATGTTTTGCCTGCATCTGTGGCAAGCATCCATAACCTCTGAGGATGTTTGCCACAGATGCAGACAAAATGTCAGGAGAGAATGCTTCTAGAACATGGCCATGCAGCCCGAAAAACCTACGACAGCCCAATCTGGGATCAGATCCTGGGATATAGGGAAAGTGTGGAAAGGGCCTTTGTGTCATCATTGTATGATTCAGAATTCAGTCAGAATGAACCAAGTCATTGAATACTTCCCAAATTACATAATTCTATAAGATAAATTCCTCACAACACAGTGTTTTGCATAATTACAATTACACAGAGTATATAGAATGTATAGGTTCAAGTAAGAGGGACCCAGCATAGTGTATTGATCTGAGACCAGGATTTGGTTCTCTGCTCAGTCATAGAAGCCACTGCGCCAGAGAGAGCGGTAGAGTAAGTCGAATCTAATAAATAAATAATAATAAAATAATAAACATACTCGGCCACAGAAAACCCCGTGAAAGGGTCATCTTAGGGTAGCCAGAAGTTGGCAAAAACTTGAACAACAAAGAATATAGAGAATATATAAGGGGAAACAACTAAAGTAACTCCTGCTACTATTACTCTTATCTAGGGCTGACCCTATCCTTAGGCAGAGTGAGGCCCCTTCTACACTGTCCTTAAATCCCAGGTTCTGATCCCAGATTATCTGCTTTGAACTGGATTATATGAGTCTCCATTGCCATATAAACTGGGATAATTAAGCAGATAATCTGGCATCAGATCCTGGGATATAAGAAGGGGCCTGCGAAAGCAACTTGTAGTAGCAGGTATTTGGGGAGTCCATTGTTCATTGTCTTCTAGTTTTTCTTTCCTATTGAATAAGTGTATATTTCACACCTTGTACAAAGTTCCCTAAATAAGATTGCCAGTTTAGGTGTTGGTGAGGACACAGTCCTGTTAACAATGCTAAAGTTGTATTTAACTAATAATCCAGTCAGTTTTTCTACAAAAAACGCAACCAAATCAGAAAAAGGTGTAATCTTGTACCTTGCCTCAGGCAGCAAAATATTTTGCACAGTACCTGGTCTCCTCTTGTCTTTATTGTGAGTTTTTTCCTTGCTAAGGATGTAATATATACTACTTATATCTTTTCATTTCCACTGTGTAGGAAAACTGTGGGTATTCTCTTTCTGATGTCCATATTATTGGACATAGTCTTGGAGCCCATGCTGGAGGGGAAGCTGGGAGAAGGAAACCAGGCCTAAGCAGAATAACAGGTGATGTAGTCGATATAATGCAATGTAAGCGTTTTGAACAATATACTTGAAAAGAGAATTGCTTAAAAGCTGAAATTCTTTTCCTAGCAGGGAAATGTGTGTTATCCAAGCTTATACTGTAGGACTTACAGCAAATAGCTAATAAGAAACATTTTGGGTAGATAAAGGCTAACAGGGGCAGAACACCTTTCTTTCTTGTTCCAGTTTCAGAATTACAAATTCATAATGTCCATAGTGGCCGGAGGATTTGGGGAGAAATATTTTTTCCAAACTGTGCAGTGAGCCTTGGATGCACTACACCACTGATTCTCAAAGTGGGCGGTACCACCCCCTGGTGGTCGGTGAGACAATTCAAGGGGGCGGTGGGAGGTTCAAGGGAATTTGGGGGGCGGTGAACCCATTTAAGGGGGCAGTTTACAATTGGCCATTTAGGAAAGATCGCGCGGCCCTTTTCTTTGGCCCCGTCCCCTTCGCTTTGACACCCACATGCAGTGCAGTGCAAAGGCCTCCACGTCCTCCAGTGGAGCCTCCCCGCCACTGTGGAAGAAAGTGCGGCCTTCCCCGGTGGAGGCAATTCATTCCAAACCCATCCAGTATTTTCTGTTGGTCATGGGGGTTCTGTGTGCCAAGTCTGGCTCAATCCCATTGTTGGTGGAATTCAAAATGCTCTTTGATTGTAGGTAAACCATAAATCCCAGTAACTACAACTCCCAAATGAGAAGGGCTATTTTCTCAAAACTCCACTAGTGTTCAAATTTGGGCATATTGAATATTTGTGCCAAGTTTGGTCCAGATCCATAGTTGTTTGGGTTCTCAGTTCTCTCCGGATTTAGGTGAACTACATCTCCCCTAAATCACTGCCAATTCCTCCCAAACCCCTCCAGTATTTTATGTTGGTCATGTGGGTTCTGTGTGCCAAGTTTGGTCCAGTTCTGTAATTTGTGGGGGTCTCAGTGGTCTGTGGAAGTCAGAGCTGAATCAATTGAAGGTACTGCAAATCCCATCATCCGTTGTCCATACTCCCCCAAACATATTGTTTTGTGATTAATCACTATGCTTTAATTATGTTCAATTTGTAACAATGAAATTACATCCTGCATATTAGATATTTGCATTAGAATTCGTAAGAGTAGCAAAATTATTTATGAAGTAGCAACGAAAATATGGTTGGGTGTCACCACAACATGAAGAACCTTATTTAGGGGTCACGGCATTGGAAAGGTTGAGAACCACTGCATTAATACATATATCTTTCTGTTTAATTGCTATTAATTTTTTTTAAAAAAAATTCTAGGGGGCGGTGAGTAAATTTTGTTCTGGAAAGGGGGCAGTAGGCCAAAAATGTTTGGGAACCACTGAGCTACACAGACCAGAAACATAATGTTTATCTGGAGTGGGATACTCTGGATCAACATTGCCATGGTGCACACTGTCAGCTTCTCAGCTGGCTTGGGAGCTGGTAGGTGTCCACATTACATGCCCCCAGGATGACTTGGTGTCTGGATGGTGTCCATGTGGCTCAGCATCACCAGAACCTATTCAGCACTACTGGATCACCACCCTTACCTTGCCTGCATTGGTCACCACTTGGCACCTACAATGGTGTCATCCAGAGTGATGAAGTGACAAGAGATGGGGAAGATAGGAAAAGAAGGAATTGCTCCCCCTTTGCCCCTCTCCATTTGCTTTATCCTTCTGCCGTAGCTAGTGTCGCTCCAGGTGCTGAGCAACAACCACAACTACTTTCATACTCAGTGGGCACAGCAAAGACCAGAGCAGTGGGGCAGGGTAGGTGCTATCCGTTGTCCCATTGCTGTCGAAACCTAGGAAAAGCCACAGCCACATTACAAAGAGAAAGCAGCATAACTTTTTACACTCACTCTATCTGTGGATGAACTCTCTGGAGCTTCAGGGATGTTTGGGAATACCCTACAACTTTTGTTAATATGTTTCACGGTCTTCTTAAGTGGCTTTGGCCAAATTAATTCAAATCAGGTTTGTGATTCATGCAGCTGCCTGGAGCTGATTTGTCTGCGCTTCAGGATAAAGAATTTTTTAAATATTTTATTTACTATATACCATGCCCTTCTCACCCTGAAGGGGATTCAGCGTGGCTTACAAAGTATGGCAAAAATGCAGTGCCTCATCATACATACAACAATAAACATATCACATCAAATTAAACAGTTAAAACATATATATACAATAAAAAGTGATTAAAAACATACAAAGTGCCGAGTCATGATTTCCATACTTCTTGGTTTTCCCATAGTCATTATTCAACCTGCTAGATTGAGGTCGAATTCTGTATTACCATACTCCCCAAACACATGTGTACAAAGCCAGGTCTTTAAGTTTTTCCTGAAGACCAGGAGGGAGGGCCAGGCTGATGTCACTGGGGAGGGAGCTCCATGACTGAGGTGCCACCATTGAAAAGGCCCTGTCCCTCATCCTCACCAGGTTAGACTGAGAGCAGGGCTTCCCTGGCAGATCTTAAAGCTCTAGTTGGCTCATAAAGGATATGTTTGGACAGGTAGATTGGCCCCACAGTGTTTTATTAAAGTTTTGGAAGGAGAGATTTTCTACTCAAAAGTAAGCCTGTCCCAACAGTATTACATGAAAACTCACCTGGTGGCTATGCTGTGGTCATTCTTGTACCAGGCAAATATCTTCTTATTTTCTTACACATTTAAAGAGCTTCTGAGGCCCCTTCCACATGGCTGTATAAAATCCACATTGAACTGGATTATATGGCAGCATGGACTCGGATAATCCAGTTCAAAGCATTATCTGCCTTGCTATTCTGAGTTATATGGCTGTGTGGAAGGGCGCATCGTTTACACTAGTTACGTTCCTTCTGCAGATACAATTTCCTTGTTGCTGGCTTTATTTATTTAGCTAATTTGGACAGGAGAATGAATAGGTGTTGGTGTGTTTTTGAAATATGTTGTCAACTCCACAGAGGTCTATGTGGGGTGTGAACTGTAAATGCTGAAATAATTAACCTACAACTAGACAAACAAACAAATCAATCACTTGTCTGATTAAAGGCTTCCAAGAATGTCCATTCAGTCCTTGTTCCCATATTATTATAACGCATCCATGAATAAGGCCCTTTGCATTTGACATAACATTGGCATGGTGAATATGTCTTTATAAAAGTTCAAAATAAATGTCTCGGTTTTATTTAGGTCTGGATCCAGCTGGGCCTCTATTCCATCAAACGCCTCCTGAAGTCAGATTAGATCCATCAGATGCCAAATTTGTTGATGTTATTCACACCAATATAGGCTATCTCTTCTTCGAATTTGGTGAGTATTCAACAAAAGCAGCCGTGACCATGGTAGAAGTTATCTGTATAGTTACCATCACTTCATCTGTATTTCAGCCAGTGGAATAATTCAACCCTGTGGCCATCTTGATTTTTATCCAAATGGGGGTGGAATAATGCCCGGATGCAAAAAAGGACTCTTCATATCCAAACAAGGAGATACTGATGGAGCTATGAGAGGTAAATATAATAAGACTTATTTCTTTAACATCTTCAACATACTGACTATAGCAAAACAAGAATGTATAGATTTGGACTAGAATTCGTATTCATGTACTGAATCCACCCCATTGTATTTTTGTCTCTGCAAGTTGAGTATTTTCAACTCATTGAAAATCTCGATGCCATCAATTTTCTTCATTAAAAAAAACCTTTTGGGATTTAGAAGTTTGATGTGCAATTGATATTTTGGGACATATTATAGCCAGGAAAAAATATTCTGGAGGAGGATTAGGGCCTGGAGAGATTTTGGTTGTGTAAAAAGCAGGACTGGGAGCAGCATATAGCATGTGGCCTTCACTTTCTCTGCATCTGACATAGTCTTGAAGATGATTAAATATCCTCTTAAAGATTATCAGATGTATTTGATAAAAGGGGTTACTTTTCACAAAAACTTATGACAAATAGCACGTGTCCATCTTTAAACTCTTGGATTTGCTATTTCCACACATGTATATGAGTATATGTATCTCATGTATGTATGTATGTATGTATGTATGTATAAGCTAACATACAAATCAAAACTTTAAAAAAAGTTTTTATTTCAAGATAAATTCAAGAACGTCATGAAAACACATAAAAAAGTAAATGAATAATACAGGAAAATAGAGTCATGAGATAATTTGAGGTATTTTTAATTAATGATGTTTCCCAAACTGAAAACATTCTACTACTTTAATTTAGTTATTACTTATCAGAACATTGCCTACTATTTTAACATTTCGGTAATATATTTACTTCAATTGTAGTATCAAGCACTACCAGGATACTAGCAGTTGTTACCATGGCACCATCTACTGGTCAAAGAAGGAAGAGCTACAAGGAACTAAGGACTGAACCAAAATTACCTGCTTTTTTTAACTGGGGCCCTTCCACACTGCCATATAATCCAGAATATCAAGGCAGATAGTCTGCATTGTCTGCTTTGAACTGGATTATCTGAATCCAAATAACGGCTTTAGATAACTGAATCCAAATAACGGCCAAATAACTACTTCTGACACAGAAGTCATGAGCTCCCATTGCTACTACGTTCCTTTAGGTCTCTTATTCTCTCATTTGAGTTACTTTCTTGAACTTTGTATCAGAAGGTATGAACTGTCATACTGATCTTAATATGTTACTCTTTTTCAACTAAAGTCAGAGTGGCATATTTTTCATCATTATTAGCACACTGCCAATGCCATATTCAAACCGTTGCCTGAATTAACTAAAATATTAAAATCTAAATCCATTCCCATGGTGGCATTGTAATGCCAGCACAGAGAAATTCCTTCCTCCAGATCCTGGATATTACCAGGACGGTAATCTGGAAGTTTTCCTCATTGCCTTGAGCAGGTTTTTGGCATTTATGGAGAGCTGCAGTGGGGAAAAAGAGGTGATGCTTATTCTGGTTCTGCTGGATTCTGCTGTCTTAGCAACATGAATCCAACAATAGAATTGAATTGGTTTTCTACCAAACTGAAATACTTATTGGACATTTGTTCCAGAAATTGGATCTTCTAGATCAGCTGGATGCTCACATAAACGAAGCTTACGATATTATTCGGACAGTATTTTTATCCCTGATGGATTTCTTGGGTATCAGTGCAAAACATTTGACTCCTTTGCATCGGTAAGTATAAAATCCAGGCAAGCTCACTAAGTAGAAAGAATCAGGTTACTTAAGTGAGAGGGTGGTCATATGTACCCTAAAGGACGAAGTGTAAAGCATAAAACAAAATACAATATAAACTTACTATGTAGAGAATGAATCTAACATGAGACTATTTCAGCTCCTGAGACATCACATAAATCGGAAACTGATCAATAACATTGGTTTTGTGTAGGGAAAATGCTTTCCTTGTCCCAGAGAAGGCTGTCCTATGATGGGCCACTATGCTGATCAATTTGCAGATAAAACTAAGGCGATACATCAAGTGTTTTATCTAACCACAAAAGCTGTTCCACCGTTTGCTTGTAAGTGTTAATATTTTAAAATTAAATCTTTTTATTTCTTCGTATGGACATTTTCCAAGATGGCCCTGTATTGTGATGACCCCGTAATATAATTTTCTTAGCAAGATTTATGTAGAGGAGCTTTGTTTTTGCCCAAAACTCTTCTATATAAATCTTAACCAAGGTCTCCCAGAGTCCAGTACTTAGACAATAACACCATACTAGTTTAGTATTCAGCTGTGGTTCTGCGATTCAGGTCTGCATTGGAAACTGGTATGTTGTCATCCAAGAACATAACATAACATTAATGATGCAGACATTAAAAAGCGCATTTATTTGACCTTCTTCACAAACTAGCTATTTGCATAAAAGCTGATCACTTGGAATAATACTTTTTTTGAGATTTAAGTAAGACACCGACCATGTCCTAGCCACTTAACAGACAATGCATCTAGTTGTGAGTCATGGAAGACCACATTCTTGCCAACTGTCATTTCCAGTGAACTGAGGAGAGGACTTGCTGTTAACTAATTATTTTACCTTTAGAGTTAGGGTAACCTACTTACTAGGGGTAGATACCTGCAGTCGTTATCCTTAGAAAACCATTATTATTTCGTATTAAAATCAATTTAGACCCTAATTCGACCCACGGCCAGCAACCCGGAAGTGACGTTTCTAAATCGAAACCGGGTCCGCCATTTCCGTAAAGGGCGCGTTATTATGTCATTTTTATTTCCCCTCTTTCTTATCTTTAACCTGCGTTGGTTCTCAGCTGGGGGGGGGGGAGATTGGAGGCAAAGCCCTCCACTCTCCCCTGCCAGCTGACAATCAACGTGGGTTAAAGATAGCCCATGTTAGTTCTCAGGTGGCGAGGGGGGGTGGAGGCAATGCCCTCCACTCTCGCCTGCCAGCCGACAACCAACACGGGTTATCTTTAACCCGCCTTGGTTGTCATCTGGCAGGGGAGAGTGGAGGGCATCGCCTCCACTCTCCCCCGCCACCTGAGAACTAACACAGGTTAAAGATAACCCGCATTGGTTGTCAGCTGGCAGGGGAGAGTGGAGGGCATTGTCTCCACTCTCCACCGCCAGCTGAGAACCAACGCGGCTTAAAGATAAGAAAGGGCGGAAATAAAAATGACATAATAACGCGCCCTTTATGGAAATGGTTGAGTTAAGGTACATAAAATCTTGAATTATATCAATGTTTTCACTGTCTGCTTTAAAGTTATGTAAATCTCCTGTGGCCATTAAATTTGTTTTTGTAATATTCTACTGTAATCCTCCCTTTGCACTTTCTTTCTTGACTTTCTTCAGTAATCATTCCAAGTCTCAGCTATCCTGCTTGTAGTATAGTTTGATATAAATATCTTAAATTGTTGATTTTCCTCCTCCAATTTTCATCCCTCCATCCTCTAATTCTGTTTTACATATGGCATACTCAGTGTACAAATTAAGAACATAAGAACATAAGAACATAAGAAGAGCCATGCTGAATCGGACCTCAGCCCATCTAGTCCAGCATTCTGTATCACACAGTGGCCCACCAGTTGTACACGGGGATCTCGAGCAGAAGGGAGGGCAAAACCCTGACCTGCTCCCGACCCCCCACAACCAGTACCCAGGGAAATACTGCCTACCTCAACCAACTCCGAGGTGGCATAGACAGTGTGATCAAATACATTGCCTGACATCATTGCCCATTGGAAATCATCCCATTTCTCTGTATTGCGCTCCAATAGTAGCCTGAGTATAGGTTACACAGTAGGACAACCAAATGTCTCACATTTTCTTTAAGAGCAACCCATAGGTTTTGTGATCTACTCAATCAAAGATTTCGTTATAATCTAAAAAAGCACAAGATATTTTCTTTTGAAGTTCTTTTGATGTACTCCATCTTCCAGTACATGTTTGCAACATGATCCCTAATGCTTCTTTGTTTCCTGAACCCATCTTGGATTTCTTGTTCTTTCTTGTAGAAAGTCGAACATCACTTTTCCTGCTTTTCCTGTATGCAAAATGTATGCAATAGTTATGGGAACTCTTGAGGATTAGAATGTACTGTATACTGAGAAGTTATTATTCTGAGTTATATGTCACATGATCTGCAGCAAGCATGATGACTGGGTGCAGGGATTGTGGACTGTGGAAGGTGTAGTTTTTAACAACAGCAACAATACCTTTAAAACCTCTCCTTGTGACTCGAGGTGGATTACTGGGGGCTGACTGAACAGGAGGGGCTCTACCTGTTAAATCTGTCTCTGCTGCTGAAGGGACTGTGTAGAAAGAGGCCATCTGAGTTCAACCATTATCGAGAGGTGTTTGTTAATTAAATCATTTAATTGTGGCAGGGGCCTCATTTACACTACACTGTTTCAACCTACATTATACAGTCAGTATAGGTCCATATAATTATTATTAGCATTTATTAACTTTATTTATACCCCGCTTCCATCTCCCCAAGGGGACTCGGGGCGGCTTACATAATGTAGTTCATTATATGAATCTACACTGACCATATAATATAGTTCGAAACTGCATTACATGATAGTGTAGATAGGGCCTAAGATATATTTTTCTTGCTATTTAGATTGTTTTTGTCTTTCTATAATTTTTCGTAAGAAGACTTATTTGTGGATTAAGGTTCATATGTATTAATTCATCCTTGTATGTGAGGATAATGTCTTTGATGCACGGCTGAATTACGGTATCACAGTTCAGTATTGGGAGAGTATGATATAGTTCGTTTGAGTTGTTATGTTGTAAATATTTTAAGCATTTTAATCATGCTTTAAAAAATAATATAATTATTTGATTTTTTTAAAAAAAATATTTGTAAGCAATTTTTTTTCAGAACTGTTCTATGCTGCCTTGAATCCTATATCAGGAGAAAGCCAGGGTTATAAATCCGTTCAATCAATCAATTTGTTATAGCTCAGCAGCAGTCACAGTAGGCAAGGGCTGATGTGTTCACTGATGACTTAGAGTCAGTCATTATGGGCTTTCCTGGGATTCTTTCTCATACGGGCCAGGAAAGCAAAACCATTCCAGGTAGGGATGCAGGCACAGATGCAAGGCCTGAGAACATAATTGCTTTTGAACCTCAAGGTCAAATCCAATCTTCCTCTTTAGATAACAAGGCAAGTGAAGACAAATTGATGGGAAACTCTTGTGGGAAACAACTTGGTGATACTGACCTAAGCAAAAAGGCTTGCTTACAGATTAGGGAAGATAGTCAGCTTTTCTGTTCATCAAGGTTTCGTGGGAAGCAGAAATTTCAGGGTAGACATAAAGCTTTCATGTCTGTTTATTAGGAGCTCACGTAACCCTCTAGTTCAGGCAATGTGGCTTTCTAGTAACAGCTAGGTCTGAGTTCTGTTGGTCCTTTGTTCTTGTTTCAAGTCTTGGTTTGGGATTTAAGTTTTTATGTTCTTGTTTGGTATCCCTGTTCAAGTTTTGCTTCTGGATTTAAGCTGCCTTTGAGTCTCGGGACTATTTTTGGACTGTATTGCTTTTGGATTTCTAAGAGACAAATGACTGCTGACTTTTTGGATTCTACACCTTATTTCATTACTCATGCTCCCCCCCCCCCATATATCTTTTCTGTGTTTTTGCAACAAATTATTTGCTTCTATTCTGGACTCTTATGTGATGTTATGGTCATTCAGGCCCGGGGTGCGACACAATTGATAATTATATTATCACTACTAATGTTATTTTCTTGTCGTTTCCCTTTTGTTTTCTAATCGTTCTTAATTTATTGTGTTAAAAGTTATATTTTATCCTCTTCTGATGTTGAGAGCTGCTTTGAGCATTGCTTGACTTTAATGCAAGCAGATTTTAATATAATCAGATTAATCAATGCCTTTAATTAATAACTTCCAATAGTGGAAAAACACTTGGGTGATTTATTATACAAAACTCCCACCCCCTTACACCAAAATCCTCTGATGTCTCTTGGAAGCCCTATTCCCATTGTACCACAAATATTATTAATATTATGTACAATTGGAGGTAAATGAAACTTTGCAGTAGACATTATTCCCTTGGCTTGAGTGGAAGTTTGCATCCAACTGTTGACTTGGAGAGCTGCATGTCAGATTTATATATATTTCAAAATACAAACTATGCTTTTATGTCATTCTGACCATGTCTTATCTATATCCAGCATGTAGCTAATCTGTCTCCTTTTTTCTTCATAGGTTGGAGAATACGTGTATCTGTAAAATTGTTTGCTACCCAAATAGAGAGAGGGAATATTACTGTAGCCTTGATTGGAGCTAATGAGATCAGACAGGAATACCTAATTTCCACGTACGTTTAACCTCACCATGAACTATAATCTCCTCCATTAGGGCCTAAAAAGAGTTATTCCCAGAGCTTTCCAACTAATTTATATTTTATATTTAGACTCAATGCACATCAGTATGTCCCTCCTTCTAATCCAAGGTGTTTTCTTCTCCTCCTCACGTTTCATTATATATAGCAGTATAGCAAAATCAAGGTTTCTCCTTCGGCATTAAAAAAAATCTAAATAATTACATCTTGTTCATATATCCATCATAATCTTCAGTATTCATTTTCCAAACTCTCTCTTGATCTAAAGGAGGTTTAAGTTCAGGACTGCCTTGATTAATAGAAACATTCTGTGGCAGCTAAAAAAGTCAGTGACAACTGCAACAAAAGGCATATGGTATCTAAAGGAAATACTTCTGTTCTTCTTTGGTAAAGCTTACTTGGACCACTATGTTCAGCTTTGAGTATCACAATTCCGGAGGATATTGACATGCTGGAACATGTCCAGAAGAAGATGACCAAAATGGTCAACAATCGGGAAACCATGTGCTGTGTCCATCACATTTCCATTGATGGCCACATCAGCCTTCAAAGAACCATCAAAGAACAGAGAATCCATGGATACAGAGAGCGCTAAGATTGAGCATTTTAAAGTCAGATATCATAGCCACAAGTCTTGTGTCTAAATTCTAAGTTGAAATTCCACAATCCTGACTAAACACAACAATCTGCAGTCTTCCAGATGTTACTGTATCACAACTCCCATCAGTCATGTCTAATGATGAAGAATACAGGAGTTATAGCTCAGCATCTGGAGGGCCAAATAAAATAACATGGTGAGCTGGATTTGGCCCATGGACCTTGTGTTTGCTTTGGTAAGACTTACCTAAGAAAATGCTGTCTCCAGCTTTGAATACCACAATTCAAGAAAGATATTTACAAGGTGGAATGTGTCCAGAGAAGGATGACCAAAATGGTCTAAGAAAATATGCCTTTAGAGGAGTGATTTAGGGAGTGTCTATACTGGAGAAGTTTGATTGGATGGCTCTTGTGGTCTATTCCAATTCTATAATTCAAGTTAAATAGATCTCAACACACAAACATTGGTTAATCATATACATTACTTTAATTATGAGTTAGTGTTCAATGCTGGAATGAATTAATAACCAAACTAAATATAAATATCACACAGGAGTGATAGTACAGCCCTTTCAAACTGATATCATTTCATGTTCTTGTTTTCCCAACATGATAAAGAGATTTGGGGTAAGATATGAGGATTGCAGAGATCTAGGCTAGTATTATAGAAACGTTACATTGCAATTGTGTGTATAGCCACTAATATATATGATATTGATTCCAATGGAGAAACCACAAAAGAGTGAAGAATTATAGCATAATTCCTATTATTGTCACAAAGACTTGTGGTATGTGTAACAGATGAAGCATTGGGCTCCAAAGCAACTTTTTGTATTGAGCAAAAATTGCAGCAGATGAAATGTCTTTGCACAATGCTAAGAGGTTATTATAGTCTTTGCTCATTTTGTGAGATTAGCATCATAAGCCCAAAAGCAATTAGACATCAATGTCTAAAACAGTTTCCATATGCTGTAACTCTTCTTACTTGAATAGAATCAATTCAGTAATCTCTTTGAAAAGTAAAGTTTAATAAGCTTTGTAATTGTAGCTTTAGGATTAAAAACAATACTTTCCCATTTTGGGATAAGCTTTGTTATTCTCTCTGAAATGGAACATGGGTGATCCTATAATTCACAGAGAAACCAGTGCCACCCAAAAACAGAGCTTGTGAATGCTATTTTTTGGATTACAATAGTGGGTTTCTATGGAGATGGGGATTCTTGGGAACTCCCAATCTGTTCACAGAAGTAAAACAGTTCTTTCCTAGGATAGTCTTCCCAAATATGGTTATTTGAAGCTTAAGTAATGCATTAAAAGATCAAATATCATTCTGAATTAGAGTCCAGTATCTAAAGGAAGAAATAGATGTTTATTATTCTTATATAGTGGTAGATGAGCCTCTAAATGGGCAATTAATTTGTAGAGGTGAAATATGTGAAAATGGGCAGCTCATAGATGGAGTAGTCAGAGGGACAAGATCCTATACAGTGGTTCTAACAAGCTCTTATAACTCAGTGGTTCTCAACCTGTGGGTCCCTAGGTGTTTTGGTCTACAACTCCCAGAAATTCCAGGGCCCTTTCATACAGCCCTATATCCCAGAATGTTCTAGTTATAGCACTGGTTCTCATCCTGTGGGTTCCCAGATGTTTTGGCCTTCAACTCCCAGAAATCCTAATAGCTGGTAAACTGGCTGGGGGGCTTTCCACACAGCCCTATATACCAGAATATCAAGGCAGAAAATATCTGCTTTGAACTGGGTTATCTGAGTCCACACTCAGATAATGTGGGATTTTCTGCCTTGATATTTTGGGATATAGGGCTATGTGGAAAGGTCACCAGCCAGTCTACCAGCTATTAGGATTTCTGGGAGTTGAAGGCCAAAACATCTGGGGACCCACAGGGCGAGAACCACTGCTATAACTGGAATAGATGAGCATGCATGCATATATGGATAACATGTCACTTATCATCACTGAAGTTATATTTCTTCCATTGTTCACCTTCTTACAGGATATCGATTTGAGCCAAATTATCTGATTAAAAGAATTTAGATACTGTATAGTATTTTTTATTTTCATTTTAAAATGCAAATGTGTCATACCTCATGAAAATGTGTGTGTTTTTATATGTATATTTCTTTACAGGGGGTTTCTTTATCCAAGGTATGCTTACACAAGAGTTGTTGATGTACCTATTTCTGGAGAGATTGTAGCAGTTGAGTTTCAGTGGAAAACACACCCAGCTTGGCAAAGAATTGGCTACATAGGAGCACGAGATATCAGCATTGTATATGGAAAAAATGGAAATTCGTAAGTATGGCTGTAAATGAGTAACGAAGAACAATTTTCAGAACTAACCTCAGGTATGATCTGGCCATCATACATTAGTGAATCTTGCCAGACCACATGCTTGCATGATGGCAGGAAAGACTATGTACAAACCCCAGGATACCTGTGAGCAATGCATTGCAAGATGCCCAAATACCCTAAAGAACCCTGATCCTGACTAATTCTGGAAGTTAAGCAAGATCTTGTTAATACTCAGTTGGAAGATTGTCAACAAATACCAGGTGTTGTAGGTTATATTTCAAAAGAAGAAATTAGTAAAGCCACCTCTGAGAATTCCTTCCTGAAGAAAACTCTATGAAAATCACGAGATTGCCATACGTCAAACAGGAAACTTTAAAGATACATAATAACTTTTCAACATGGTGGTTGAGATCCGGGCTCTGTTGTAGTTTGTCTACAGAAAGCTGATAGAGATGGTAGGTATTGACACTTGGCTTGGTTTTGTCTCAAGATGGGGGGAAACCGAGATGCAAGACTAACACAATCTAGAGTCATCACAACTAACACTATCAGATGGAACAAAACCACATTAGGGAAAATGCAACATTGCTGCTACCTAGACTAGGCCCATTGGAGTGACTGTAAGTTCTGTTTATTTCAGCAATTTTCCTCTAAACAGGACTAATGTTACATTCAACTCATGTTTTACAAGTGCTATGGTCCTTAGATATTTCAGAGGAGTTTCCACTCTCACCGTCAGTTTTGTATAAAAGCCTTCAAAGAACCCATCTACACAGGCCAAACTAGTCAGTTAGAGGGTGAATTGACTCCATGGTAGTCCCAACACATAGGATCCATTCAGCATAATGTGGAAGAAGGCATTTAACATAGCCTTCTCTCACACGAAAAAAGTCATGCAATACTCTGGAGATTAACACAGACTTTACCCCCATTGAACAAAGTTGTGGGAAAGTTCAGAGCTTCCCTGCATTTTGGGCCAATCTAAAGAGTTGTACTGCTTCCTGTTCATCGTTTTGTTGCTCCAACTAGTTTCACTTTGTTGAGGAGTACTGTTTGCTATCATTCAATTATGTATGAAATACTAAGGTTAAAACAAAAGATTATTAGAAATCGGGTTAAACGCTGGCCAACACACATATTGGTGCCTCAAATGTCAGCCCTGTTTCTGGGTATATTGGAACTGCTGGTTCCAAAAATGGTGCCAGTTTCCCCCATCAGCTCTAATTGTTGAAATACAGAACATATGGCATCTACCAGTTGCCATCTGCTTGCCCATAGAAAACCACGATACCCATATCTAAGATACTAGAGCTGATGAGGTCTATTAACTGCAATTTTCTGATTCAGTGCCCCAAATAACCCCAGGCACAGGACACCAATATTTTTTTTGTTGGTTGGGCTGTGTTATGGGCTAATAAGTAGGCTTTTCATTTTCATAAAGCCTATTTTACATTTGCATTTTTAATCTGTCCTGAAAAAATATTAATATTTACCTTTTATTTCCAGATCAGTATTTTGTGGCAATACAACTGTCTATCCCGAGGTTTGGCAGAAACTTACACCTTGTGAAGCACACATGAAACGTTGACATTTTTGGGAATGGAGAATAAATATATTTTTCTTTATCAATATCATTGGAGGGTTGTTTTTAATTGTGCTATTACTGCTTCTAGCAGAGTTAGAGCTCCAATGAGAAAAGCTGCTTAACTTGTATTACACATTCCAGTCGGAAGGTCCAGGCTCAACAAGTTTAGCTCATGCATTGAATGGGCCACTATCATTTGTCTCAGGGCCCAGCTGCATCCTGACATAGGTTAAAATTGTATAGAAAGGAACTGGCATAGTAATAATAGTAATAGTAATAATAATAATATGTCAGATATTCCAGAAACCTCAACATGTGGAAACTCAGCAGACAAATAAAGGTAATGCTGTGTTTTTTAAGATCATACTTGGAAATGAAGGCAGGAATTTAATGCCAATTGTATAGCATTTTATTATTATTATTATTATTATTATTCAGATTTACTAGACCACCCTTCCCCAAGGCTCGGGGCGGTTTCCAACATAGTAAAAATTACACAACAGCCTAAAAACATCATTAAAACATTCCTAAAAACAGTCAAATATGTCATAAAACATCACAATAGATCGGTTAGGACCGATCTACAGTACAGAGGCAGCATGATTAGGTGGCGAGCTTTGATGTTCAAGTGCTAGTCAATCACCAAATGCCTGCCGAAATAGCCAAGTCTTGCAAGCCCTGCGAAAGGTCATCAGGTCCTGCAGGGCCCGCATCTCGGCCGGCAAAGAGTTCCACAAGGTCGGTGCAGCCACTGAGAACGCTCTCTGTCGGGTGCTGGCCAACCTGTAGGACTTCACACCTAGGACTTCAAGAATATTATAACCCTCTGAGCGTAGTGATCTTCTGGGCATGTATGGAGTAAGCCGCTCCCTCAAGTACACTGGCCCCAAACCATGTAAGGCCTTAAAAGTCAAGACTAACACTTTGAAGGAGATCCGGAATTCAATAGGTAACCAGTGCAGTTCGCGCAGCAGAGGTGTTATGCGAGCTGTTCTAGGGGCTCCCAGCAGAAGGCGGGCTGCCGTGTTCTGCACCAGTTTAAGCTTCCGGATCGCTGACAAAGGAAGGCCAATGTAGAGCGCGTTACAGTAATCGAGTCTCGAGATGACCGTGGCTTGGATCACCGTGGCTAGGTCATGCCGGGATAGGTAGGGAGCCAGGTATCTTGCTTGCCGTAGATGGGAAAAGGCTGTCTTGCAGACACAAGCAATTTGTGCCTCCATAGACAGCTGGGGGTCCAGCCGGACCCCAAGACTCTTAACTGAAGACTGCGGGCATAATGTTAGATTGTTACGCCGTCAAAAGTCGGCAGCTGGATCCCTCCCCCCCCAACGCGGCCCAGCACAAGATCTCTGTCTTCGCCGGATTCACCCTCAACTTACTGGCTCGCAGCCATCCAGTAATGGCCATTGAACCAATAACAAATCTGTGCATTGTATAATCACCAAGCAAACAACTTTACACTATATTATTGTAGCCTGTTATCTTTTTCACCCAAATAGAAGTCAATAGACTGTTATACATACATGTCAGGTGTTGAAAGTAACTAGTTACAAATAACTAGTTACAAATGAGTGCTGGTTCATAATGTGTGCTGTCTGCTGCTTGGTACTTTATTATTATTTACATCATTTCTACCCCGCCTATATCAGCCCGAAGGCGACTCAGGGTGGCAACTGTTGTGGATGTTGAAACAATGGGATAAACAGGATGGGAATGTTTCATATCACAGGCCATTTTTTTAAGCAATGAAAATTGTCTATTTTAGTCACTGTCAAGAAAACCGAAACCAAAGTTAATTTAAATTGCTACTTACTATATTTTATTTATTTATTTCCTATATTTATACCCCGCTCTTCTCCCCCCGAAGAGGGACTCAAGACTATAGTAACTAACTGCTTTTGAGTCCTCAGAACTTTTTAAAAAGTAATCTTCTAGCTTATATGAATTCTCATTTGGGTTCTTTAGACTCAGTTTGCACAAGACTAGTTTACAGGAAGTAGATTCTTGTTTGGTTCTTCAGCACAGTAGATCTACAAGCTTGACTTGATCTTGTTTAAAGACTTCCATGACAAGCATTCTAATCAACCAAGGTGGGGTTTTACTCATGGTATTGCTGTAATGACATCCTTTAACATTTCCTCCTCTTCTGTTATATTTATGAATCATAGAATAATTGAGTCTGAAGAGACCTCGTGGGCCATCCAGTCCAACCCCTATGACATACATAGGAGATATTTAACATTGCTTAAACTAACACTATAAACAGGCAGCTGGCTGAAATCATTTACAATGTGTGTGTTGGAGAGGCTGGGGTACTAGGAGGATAATGATATTATTTACATTTGAAGCCACAGTACTGGCCCTACAGTCAGAGCTTAGAAATAATTAATTGAATGATTCATTACATTATAAACCCATTCGTTGTATAAACCAAGACACCAAGATTTTTTTTGGTTGGGCTATATAATTGATTGGATTATATGTGGTTTCTGGAGTATAACAACTACTTTCAAAGTAAGTGCCGCACAATTAAACAGGAAATAACACTTTCAAACCAGGATCAGAATTTTTTTCAAATTTTGTTACATAGTGTTATAGTAGATTGACTTTTAATTAAAGTCATTCTAGAAATTAATTTCTAGTCACTGTTTACACAACTGTTTTGTAAGTTTAAAAATATTTAAAATAATGATGCAATATGCCCCTAGGGCAGTGTTTCTCAACCTTCCTAATGCTGCGACCCCTTAATACAGTTCCTCATGTTGTGGTGACCCCTAACCATAACATCATTTTCATTGCTACTTCATAACTGTATTTATGTGTGTGTGTGTGTGGGGGGTGTTGATTTGTCATTTCAAAGTTGTAGTTGCTGGGATTCATAGTTCACCTAAAATCAAAGAGCATTCTGAACTCACCAACAATGGAATTGAAACAAACTTGGCAC
This sequence comes from Anolis apletophallus, assembly GCA_030556195.1. Classification (NCBI taxonomy): domain Eukaryota; kingdom Metazoa; phylum Chordata; class Lepidosauria; order Squamata; family Anolidae; genus Anolis; species Anolis apletophallus. Next base: position 85,394,239 of record JARBWK010000010.1, read on the forward strand.
TCAAAATTCCCATGACCAACAGCAAATGCTGGTGGGCATTGACCTTGAGTTTGGGAGTTGTAGTTCACCTACATCCAGAGAGCACTATGGAGCACTATAGACTCAACAAGGATGGATCTGGACCACACTTGACACGAATCCTCAATAATTCACTGGTGGAGTTTGGGGAAAATACATCTTGACATCCCACCTCTCACACTTTCCCTCACCCACACATGTGCATCATGCTGCCATGCGCCAAGCACACCTGCTCTCCCCTTTCCTGCTTGGAGTCTCAGAAACAGCCCTCCCTTGGCTGGGAGGCCTGCCAATAACAGCAAAGGAGGGCTTTAGGTGGGAGAATTTGCAGTCTGTTTCCAAAAAGAAAGAGAAGGACAAGCGGAGAGATCTTCAACCTTCTCTGCCAAAGGGCTTCCTAAGACCATCAGAAATATATGTCTTTTGATGGCCTTTGGCGACCCCTCTGAAACTCTCTTGTGACCCCCCTGGGGGTCCCGACCCCCAGGTTGAGAAACACTGCCCTAGGGCAAAGGGTGACAACCTCCGTTCTCTGGGAATCCCTCGCCTGCCCTACATTAAATAAAGAATTTTCTAGCAGCAACCCAATTAATTAACCCCAGTTATAATAGTGATATTAGTTTCCATTGTCTAGGAGTGGATAAGTTTGGTTCATTTATTGAATGCCCTCATTAAAAAGAATAAAGCATGTTATGAATGGGGAAGTAACAAAACCGGCAGATTCACCCACCCAGTAGAGAGTTTTGATTGCTTGGCTTTGAAAAGTCTGACTTTACTTCCCTATATATTTAGGGATATTTGTGTGTTGCACTCTAGCCCTGGAATACCTCTTCACCCAGCGCCATACAGAGTCCAGTAATAACTAACTACAGCATTTTATATACAAAAGCATATACAAAAGGGAAAGGGCAATTCCTAAAAAGCAGTAGAAAATGTGCTATGAAATAGCAGTAGTCCGTAGATACAAAGATCAATAATTCAAAATAGCAAGGTACATGATATCCAGGAAGTCAAGAACATAGGCATAAATCCATAAGCATGAAAATAGGAACTTTTCCAAGGCAAAACCCTTTCAGGAACATGGGCAAACACAGGAGACAAGATACAAAAACATGGGAGCTGATCCAGGAACTTGATTCTATGGCAACGTTGTCTGCTCTGGAGACTCTAAGAAAACCTCACTTAATTTAAACTCAGGCAATACCAAGAAACCATGAGGTCATCCCGTTGACACCTGGATTTGAAAGACTTCTCACAAAAATTTGAGGACTTCTCACACAGTCTTTCTGACTGTCTAATTAATCTATCCTTCACTCCCTCTGTGTGGAGGCCTAATCTGACATCATGGGTAAACTCATCTGTTGAAGTCTGATTCCCATGAGAAATGGAATTCCAAGCATCCTCTGTAACTGCCGGCACCGCTCTCTGATATAATGCCTGCAATTTGTCCTGTGTCTCAGCCTGATCACATACAGACTCCGTGAAAAAACCATCATCCCCCTCATCATCCTCCGAGGATTTCCTAGTATCCTGTTGCTGAGCCCCAACACTTGATGCTCAATTATGATTATCTCTTTTATCTTCTGGCAGACACCCATCTTGAACAGTGACATTACAAGCACATGCTACATAATCATTCCCATGTTGGCAGTAGCTGTGTTTATGAATGTAGAGAATGCAGTTGGGTAAGAATAAACACACATATAGGTCAAGATCCACCTCTCATCACCTTAAGTGACAGCACAACGGAAGTACTTTCCATGTAATTCATTGGCACAGCTGCTCTCCTTGTGCTGCACAGAACCCCATAACTGTCCATCCACACAATTCTAAGTAGCATCTTTTGGGCGTGATGAAATATCTTGCAATGGAGATTAAGGGATTTCCAGACAGGCCCAAAATGCTCACTTTTACCTAAGGTGTCCAAATGATGCCTCGGGTAAAAGCTAATTAATGCAGTGAAATCTGGGTTTCCCCCAGTTTGTTGTTGTTTATTAATTCAATCGCTTCCGACTCTCATGATATTATGGACCAGCCCACGGCAGAGCTCCATGTCAGCCGTTGTCACCCCCAGCTCCTTTAAGGCCTTGCATGGTCTGGGGCTGGTGTACTTGAGGGACCGTCTACTCCCATATGTCCCCCAGAGATCTCTTCGATCTAAGGATCACAACCTGTTGCAGATCCCTTCCCTATGAACTGTCCGTCTATCTTCAACTAGACAGAGGGCCTTCTCTGTTGTGGCACTGAGCCTGTGGAACGCTCTGCCGCCTGAAGTCCGTGCAATTAGTGAGCTGCCAGCTTTCCGGAAAGCTTGTAAAACAGCTCTTTTGTGCCAAGCTTTTGACCTTTAGTCACCCTTGGTTGTAGTTTGACACTGTTTTAATGTTCTGATAGCTGCTGTTTTATTGTTCCGATGTTATAGTTCGATATGCTGTAAACCGTCCTGAGCCAATAGGAAAGGACGGTATACAAATCAAAATAATAATAAATAAATAAGGTCAAGCCAGTCACTTCAAAGATAACATCCATCAATCTTGCCCTTGGTCGGTACCTTTTCCTTTTTCCTTCCATTTTCCCCAGTATCATTCTCTTCTTCGAGCTTTCCTGTCTTCCCATTATGTGGCCAAAGTACTTCAGCTTTGCCTCTAATATCCATTCCTCCAGTGAGCAGCCGGGCATTATTTCCTGGAGTATGGACTGGTGTAATCTTCTTATGGTCCAAGGCACCCTCACAATTTTCCTTCAACACCACAGTTCAAAAGTGTCCGAGTTTACTCCACATTAATTAAACACCTGGAAAGATCTGGACCTTAAGCTAAGGTCCGAATCTTTCCAGGTGTGGGCCCTGTGTGGATTGACTCCCAGGACTGCAGAATAAGTCCTGGGGGGTCAATCCCCATAGCCATTCCGGATTTTTTGGGCTCCTAGAGCCTGAAGGAGCCTGAAGAGACCCACACCCTCCCCTCCATTTCCCATTCAAAACTTTCAGAAGGGGCCTGCTGGCAGTGCAGACCCCTCTGTAGAGTAATCCTGGTGCTTGAAAATGATGTGTCAGGAGGTATCAGGGAGGTGACCATTTTATGCATATTACATAGGAAGCTTGATTTCATAAAGTTTATTTGACTTTCTGAAAATGTCACAAACAAGTGTGTTCTATTTTTAAAATAAAATATGTCCCCACCTTCAACAAGTGCATTGCTTTGCCACTAGAGGGCCCCTTCTCCAAGTCTTTGCACAATGGAGTTATAATGCTGGTCTTCTCATTACAAGAAATGTGTATATGGGAAGATACTGTCTCATTTTATCTACCAAAGCACCATAGTATCTGAAGACGAATTCAGATGTTGCTCAAGAGAGTTCTGGTTTTATTGTTTCCCTCTTGTGCATGTTTACAAAGTCAAACTTGTTGAAGAAGTTATATATGCTTTGAAGAAGGTAGCTCCAGTCATGCAATTCAACAAAGACAGTGACACACCTTGAACAGCTGGTTTCAGCAGTCTCTAATTGTTAGTTGCTTTACTGTTCTTCCCTCATTCAACTGGCATTGAAAAGGAGATGCTTGGGGAGATTTTTATCCTTGAGTACCAAAACAAAACATCGAGGTCTGATGAAACTTTGAAGTAAAAACAAAGACGCTAACCTGATCTTGTTTGGAGAAAAGTTCCAAAATTTGGTTGCTGCTATTGTAAAGAGTAGGGGTGGTTGATTCATAAAAAAATTGTTTCTAAACTCGGGGGGGGGGGGGGGGAAGTTATTTCAAAATAGAAACTGCTATGCAATTCTTAGTGAAAATTTCAAAATTGTTTCTTAATTAATAAAAAATTTGTTATTATTTGGTTATTGGTGCCAGGCATATATTTAATCCCCGTTTGGGTCTCAGCTGGCGACAGGAGAGTGGAGGGTGCTGCCTTGCACTCCCCTCTCGCCAGCTGACAACCAAACGGGGGTTATCTTTAACCCCCATTTGGGTGTCAGCTGGCGACAGGAGAGTGGAGGCGTTAGGTCCAAGGCGGAGGAAAACCATTCAGCTCCAAAGTGGGTCCAAACACCCACTTTGGGGTGGATTGGCTTCTCTGCATTAGATCCAATGCTGAGGGAAGCCAATATGCTCCAAACTGGGTCAAAACACTCACTTTGGAGCAGATTGGCTTCTCTCCGCTAGACCTAATGCAGGGGAAGCCAATCCACTCCAAAGTGGGTGTTTTGACTCACTTTGGACCAGATTGGCTTCCCCTGCATTAAGTCTAGCAGAGGGAAGCCAATCCGCTCCAAATTGGGTTAAAACACCCACTTTGGAGCGGGTTGGCTTCCCTCAGCATTGGACCTAATGCAGGAGAAGCCAATCCACTCCAAAGTGGGTGTTTTGACCCACTTTGGACCGGATTGGCTTCCCCTGTGTTAGGTCTAGCGGAGGACAGACAATCCGCTCCAAATTGGGTTAAAACACCCACTTTGGAGCGAATTGGCTTTCCTCCGCATTGGACTTAAGGTGCCCTTCAGACACCCAAATTGGGTTAAAGATAACACCCGTTTGGGCTTGGAAGCCCATGCCTTCTCCCCAATCTGAAGGGCACCTTTCAGATCTGGAGGGTGCTGCCCTCCACTCTCCTCTCGCCAGCTGACAACCAAAGGCAGGTTAAAGATAAAGGGTGGAAATGACATAATAACGTGCCCTTTACGGAAATGGCTGGCCCAGTTTCGATTTAGAAAAGTCACTTCTGGGTTGCTGGCTGTACGTCGAATTAGGGTCTAAATTGATTTTAATACGAAATAATTTCTAAGGATAACGACTTGAGATATCCATCCCTAGTAAAGAGCCATCATGTATCCTTTAGCTTAGCTTCTTTCAAAACCGAACAGACCCACTGAAAAGGGGTATAAATCACAAACATGTTATATAGAAGGAAAGAGGTAGTGTTTCAGCTATCACAAAATAACAAAACCACAATCTACAGGAGATTTACTTAAATCTGCACATGTTTTCAAAGGAGGTCTTCCACTGGGGAAAATCTGTAGTAAACTGTGAACGAAACTCAAGAATAACAAAAAAAACCCATGAAAGGTGATCAAGAGGCTGAAAAACAAGAAGGCAACTAGGGTATTGTGGTGGTGGTATGAGTCAAAAATAATTTTAAGGCTACTTACTCAAGATACCTGTCTGTTTGCTAGTCCCAAACAGAGTAAACCCAATGAATCAGGAGAATTTACTTTTGTATTTATTTGTCATATTATGGCAGTGTCACCCTATATCTAAAGATCTCAGTGCAGCATACAATAAAATCAAATTGGCCAATTTAAACCATTTAAAGCAGATGAAAATATTTTAACTTGCCATATGTTAATTGGTTAGATGACTATTATCGTTGTGTGCCTTCATCTCAGACATAGGACAACCCTATTATGCAGTTTTCTGAAGTTAAGAGTGTGTGACTTGCCCAAGATCACCCAGAAGGATTTCATGGTTATGCAGGGATTTACACCCTGTTCTCCAGCATTGTGTTCAAACTACTATCAATCAAATCAAATCATTTATTTTGGTCATAGACCAGCACAGTTTCATACGAACTTGATACATTTAATACATTAAAAATATAAATATGAATACTGAAGTGCAATAGGGGCGAGGGAGTGGAGGGGGAAATAGGATAAAAACATGCAATGCGCAGGTCTATCAGCAAATTATAGATTCAAGGAGGATGATTACTTGGATACACAGTTGACTACTATGCTTTCCTTTCGAAAGTACTGACCAACTTAATTTTGTACTATTGGTCAAACCATGATTCAGTCCCTTTGATGATTTCTGGTAATGTATCGAAGTGTATTTGTATTTGCAATGAAACAATCGCCTGCGTAGTCCATCAAAGGCACATTGATTTCACTGTAATTAAAAGACTAATTTGCATCCAGATGTTTAGATTGGACCTTAGTCATGATGAAAGTTACCATAGGCTTATCCTCATTAAAACATCTAAGATATCTACAGATAGCCAGAGCCTTAACAGATCAACAGATGAACAGAATCCAAAATTGATTGGACTGGTAAGTAGTGCTTGTCTGAGGCTATATCACAATGTATCTGCTTACTAATCCAGATGTGCATGAGATGTAATACTGAGGAATGTGTAGCCTGATGCTGGACTAAAAGTTCCACCATCCTTTCTTATTGAATATATGGTCAGGGTCTAACTGGAACAACATTGGTACAACATTGGTCCCAGTACCTGCCTCAACCTGAAAGTTCCATGAAGTATACTGTAAGGGAAAGGCATTCACATTAGGGCCAGGAAAGGTACTTTAAGGGTTCTCTGGCATTTCACATCTCTTACTGAAGATATGGAAAAGATCAGAGACTATACTCACTACCAGCTAGAACAGGTCTCCCCTAGTGAGCAAGGCTTATGCACATTTAATATAGAAAGCACATTTTTCACCGCTGGTCCTGCTAAATTAATTGTGATTACAATGCCTTTGCCAACAAATCCTTAATTAAAGGTTAGGTTTAGATCAGTGTGGCAATTAGAAGGGTGTGAATGAAGTTCTGTGACTTACAAAGCATTGCATAATTAGAAAAGCCCTCGGAAATCACACAAGCTGTTACAAAACCACACAGTGTTCTACTATAGATAAGAAGAGTTCAGATTGACATATAAAATATACATAAGAAGACAAAACATCTAGCCACTGAATTAGAACTATATCTGGAGAATTAACCTTTTTCTTCTTTTTGGACATATTGCCATACCTTGCATACTTCACAGATGGAAACAGGACCACCTCCCATAAAACTGATGTATTCATTCATTATTTACGACTCCAAACAAAGTCTTACTTCTGATGAAAATTTCTCCTGCTGTCTTTTGCTGTGACACCCATGCAGCCAGTCATATGTGGAATGTAGAACAAGTATACACATGAAAAGATGTTACTACAATCCCATCAATCAGTTGTAGAGCTGTATATACGCTATCTGAATATGTGTGGAATTTCCCTATTAAATATAACATGAACTTTTCACATGGTAATGTTTCTTGTACATAAATAAAGTTTTCCAGTGATTATGAAGTAGAGCAATGAAAATGGTGAGAGAATAGTCAGAATATTTTCAGGAACCTGGATAGCATAGGTGTTATTCTTAGGAAAGCCACATAAGTATTTACTAAGTCATAATAGTGTAACAGGAAAAATAACATTCCTGTATGATTTTCCTCATCAGAGATAAGACTATCTGTTGTAGCAATCTATTATTTGCTGTACCAAAGGCAATATTTTGCTGAATATCAGTTGTCAGGAAATTGTGAGTGTTGGGTAGGAATGAAATATCAGCCTAACTGTATCCTCTCAGGGCCCACCCAGACAGGCCGAAAACACAGGACCCGTCTTGGTTTTACCGGAGGCAAATAACGCAAGGAAATGACACATGAGAAGACTGTGCTATAACTCAGTGTTTCCCAACCTTTTTTGAGCCGCGGCACACTTTTTACATTTGCAAATCCTGGGGCACACCACCAATCAAAATGACACAAAATGACACTCTAACACAGTAATACATACAGTTAATATGTTTTTAAAATGTATTTATACACTCAGTGTGAAACCTGGGCCTGTTTCAATGAACTCAACATAGATATCCTGGCAGGAATGGCAGAAAGACACAAACTTCCCACACAGAACTCCCATAACCAAGAGAAAATGCTATAAGAGTTTGGTGGGCATTGACCTTGAGTTTTGGAGTTGTAGTTCACCTATATCCAGAGAGCACTGTGGACTCAAACAATGTTGGATCAGGACCAAACTTGCCATGAAAACTCAATATGCCCAAATATGAACACAGATGGAGTTCAGGGGAAATAGACCTTGACATTTGGGAGTTGTAGTTGCTGGGATTTATAGTTCCCCTACAATCAAAGAGCATTCTGAACCCCACGAATAGAACTGGGCCAAACCTCCCACACAGAACCTCAGGAGGCAAGAGGAGGTCTCTACTTGGGGAAAGGGAGGCGGGCCTTCTCAATGCATGGAAACGGAGAGACCAAGTAGACAACGAGTGGGGAGGGGGGGTTATCGAGGTAGGTTTCTTAGGGTTTTTATACTTCAACACACTAGACTCTCCCCCCCCCCCCTTCCTGGAGGTTCCAATTTCCCACGGCACACCTGATGATCGCTCACGGCACACTAGTGTGCCCCGGCACACTGGTTGAGAAACACTGCTATAACTAACCGGGAAAGGTAAGTAAATTCAAAACATCAATTAATGTTACAAAATATATTCTATGTATAGTTCACATATAAGTATATAACCATCAATAGGTGTATCATAGACAATAAATTCCACAAACAGGACAGGGTCATAGAAGAACAATTGCCCCGTCTCAGACGATATTAAAGTACCTTTTACTAGCATTAGTTTGAGTCCGTAGTGAATAATGCAAGCAATAGACTTCCGTTGGAATCCAGACCCATGAAAATACTGATGATGGATGAATGTGGAAGAGGAGATATACTCTTCTAATTGTAATATCCAGGCAAGAATCGCCTAAGGCTCAGAAATCCAGGGGGATGATCGAAATGCCAAAGTTACAGTGAACTCTCCAAGGAAGGCAAGCCGCTCCTGGGGTTTCTGTGAGGAAGGTAGTCGTCATGGCTGAGTCCTCACCAGGAAAGACGCGAAGTAAACAGGACTCCCCAGCGGGAGGCTGCCAACGGCTTATAGCGCTATGCAATGAATGGAGCCGGCTTCTCCGTGCAGTTTCATCTCTTAAAGAAACTTCATCAGGGCCTGGAAATTAGTGTGGAGGCGTCCTCTATAATATACAATCAATTCGTTGATCGATATCAGACATGGAGGAAAGCCTCTCCAGTTCCCCAGTGGTCAGGTGAGAAGACTGGTCAGGTAGGGGATAGAGTGATTTTCTTCCTCACCCCTCCCATCTCCTCAGGCATCATTTTTTCATGCCACAAGAGGCTCCATGGGGCCCAGGGACCTTTTTAGTAAGTTTTAGGGGTAATTTGGGGGCTTTGGGGTGGCTTCATGTTATCCCGATTTCAATCAGGATAGCATGTAGCCACCCCGGGAGGGAAATCCTGGGGTTGTGGGAGGAGGTGGGGACTAGAACGACACCAAAATGGGTTACTTTAAGCTGCTTTGACACAGGTTTTAGTGATGTGTGGAAGTGCCCTCGGGTGGGACACAAAGCTAAGATGAGCCCTGAATCTGAGCACGAAGACTCAGAGAATAATTTTTCCCAAAGGACCCACCAAGTCCCCGGACCAGTTTCAGTTCAACTTATTCACAACACTGGATGAGAAAAATAAAGCTTATTTAAACCCTCAGTATTTTATAGAACATTAAGGTTACACATACAATGACACAGTACGCATGAGCAATATCTAACACATATGGGAGGTCTATGTGATCAGTACAGAATGTAGCCAGAGATTGTTTTCAATGTCTGGCACTGCATGTTGCCATAATTTCTGGTTGTTGTCTCTGGGCACACAATATTGCATTTATCTAGCAAAAGATAAATGGCAGAACTCAGCAAACAACATAGGCCATAGGGAGATGTCTGCTATTGCTAAAATGGAGTTTACCTGGCTCACTAAAACAGATCGTCATACAGCTGGATCTTTCATTCTTATTTAATAATAATAATAAAACTTTATTTCTAACCTGCATCCATCTCCCCGAAGGGGACTCGAAGCAGCTTACATGGGGCTGTGCCCAAACAACACATCACAAAAGTATCAACAACAAAAAAATAAACATAATAAAAGCAATAAACACAATAAAATACATTGGTGAAAGCACAACAGTACAAGTGAATCTAAGAACAGAACTGACAGGGTGGGCCACATGAACATATAGGATGTTTAAAAACTCGGGGGAGATAACTGGAGCAGTGTCGAAGACAATGGGTCACATAGGAGAAAAGGTTTCACATTTGGGAACCTAATCTCCGAAGGCGAAGTGGAAGAAACAGGTTTTCAATTGTTTCCTGAAGGATTCCAATGAGGGGGCATTCCTAATCTCTCCCAGGAGGGATTTCCAACGGCGGGGGGGGGGGGGGCACAGAGAAAAGGCTTTCTCCTTAGTGCTCACAAGCCGAGTTTGTGAGACCCTGAGGAGTGAAGGGATCGGGCTGGTTCATGGGAGGAGAGCCAGTCACAAAGGTAGGCGGGTCCCAAACAGTTTAGGGCTTTGTAGATAATCACCTGCACCTTGAATTGGGCCCAGAAAGTAAACGGCAGCCAGTGGAGCTCTTTGAACAGGGGGGTCGACCGCTCCCTGTAACCTGCCCCAGTTATTAATCTGGCAGCCGAGCGTTGGACAAGTTGGAGTTTCCAGGCCGTCTTCAAGGGAAGCCCCACATAGAGTGCATTGCAGTAATCCAATCTAGAGGTGACCAAGGCGTGGACCACCATAGTCAAGTCAGACTTCACGAGGTATGGTTGCAGTTGGCGCACGGGTTATAGTACATGAGTACTATAATTTTTTTTGTATTCTTCTCAGACTTGTTTGTAAGCAAAGTGTTATACTAGAACGGTCTGAGAGCAGCCCTCTTAAAAAGCACTCTCTATTTCTCCACTTATAGTCCATTTTAAGCATGAAGAATCCTAAACAAAGAAAAGAAACATCTTTGAAGTTACCTCTCAATAGCATGATGATAGAGACTAAGCAGGCATATTGGTTTTTACCCTTTTTGGGGCGATGCATTCCCTGAAAAGACAGTGGTAGCTGGTGGCTTTCATGTCACTAGGGCAGGCATGGGCAAACCCAGGCCCAGGGGTTTTTTCTCAGGCCCTCCTCTCTCTCCATCGGATCCTTCCTTCCTTTCCTTTCTTCTTCTTTCCTTCCCCCTTCCTTCCCTGCCTCCCTCTTTCTCCCTGCCACCCTCTTTCCCTTCCACCCTTTCATCCTTCCTTCCTTCCCCTTCCCTCTCACTTCCCTCTCTCTTTTTCTCCTTCCTTCCACCATTCCCTTCCCTCCTTCATTCTTTCTCTTTTGTCTTTCCTTCCTTCTCTCTTTCCTCCCTCCCTCCCTCCATTCCCTTCCTTCCCTCCATTCCCTTCCATGCTTCTCTTCCTTCCTTCCTTCCTTCCTTCCTTCCTTCTTTTTTCCTCCCTCCTTTCCTCCTGCGGGATGTTTAGCTGGGAGATGGTTGAGAGGGAACATGAGAACCATGTTTCAAGAATTAAAAGGGCATCTCATTGAGGAGGGGGGACTTACTTTCTGCTGCTCTAGAGACCAAGGCACAAGGGAGCAATGGGTTCAATGGGTTCAAATGGCAGATTTGACTGAAAAGATTAAGAACTTCCTGAGAGTAAGAGCTGTTGGAGATTGGCATAGGTTACGTGGGAGTGTGGTGGAGTCTTCTTTGGAGGCTTTCCTGCAGAGGCTTATTGGGTGTGCTGTAATTGTGCCTTCTTGCATGGCAGGGGGTTGGACTGAATGGCTCCTGGGGGTCTCTTCCAGCTCTAGGATTCTAGGATTATATATCAGGAGTAGACAATGTGGTGCCTAATGGATACACTTTTCCTCTCCCATCCACCACCTCATCCTGATTAAGGCTAAGCCTTTTGGGATCCAATGGTTTCTTGTCTTTCCTTCACTTTCTGCCTCCAAAAAAAAAGAATAGGAAGAGGAGGAAAGGGCAGGGAGGGGATTTGAGGAGAACCCCCTTCCCCTGCCCACCCACCCCTCCGGCATGCCAGGTGGCCCCCAAGTTAGAAAGTTTGCCCAACCCTGCACTAATTTCTCATTTGGTTTTCATTTGAATTTTCAAGGACCCTTTCAACTTTATCCTCCAAATAATTTCAACACCTTGAATAGTTGAACTTCATTCTAAGTGCAAAGGTCGTTGGTATTCCCCGACTTTGGAATTCCCTTCCGGGAGAGATCAGGAATGCCCCATCACTGGAAGCCTTTAAGGGACAACTGAAAACCTGGTTTTTCCGCCTAGCCTTTGGAGACTAGATCCTTCAACGCCCATTTTTTTGGATTTCTCCCCTTTGCGACTCTTCACGTTTTGGCCCTACTCCATTTATCTCCCCCAGTTTTTAAACATCTTATATGTACGTGTGGCCCGCCATCTCGTCTTCCTTTTTGCTTCTGTTTTAGATGCATTTGTTATTGTGTTTTTGTTAGATGTATTCATTTTACTGTGTTTACTGTTTTTATTGTGTTTATTGTTTTTTATGTCTGATATTTTGTGATTTGTGGTTTGGGCATGGCCCCATGTAAGCCGCTCCAAGTCCCCTTTGGGAAGAGGGAAGCGGCTTATAAATAAAGTTTATTATTATTATTTTATTATTATTTAGTTCCAGGACCTCCCATGGATATAAAAAATTCTTCACTGACATGTGAGCCACTAGCTGCAATGTGTTTGCTACACATTTAATCATTCCGCCTCCTAATACAAACAGTAGTTTTATAAGGGAGTGCCCTTTGAGCCACAGAAAGGGTTAAAATCTCTTTCTTTAGCTAAGTTCCCACTGTAGTTGCTATTTCCCTTTCTTTAAAGTATTTTCTCTATTATATCCACAGAACTAACGTCACATCTAGACTGATGCTTATAAACCTTATATTACAAGCATGTTTATGAACTCCTTGAAGTTCAAAGAGTGATTTACAGGATGCTTCTTCCTCTAAGCATGCTGTTTTGCTTACTGTTGAAAAGCCTACAAGTGAACTTGGACTTGATGCGGCGGCTGCTGCTTCCTCTGTAACAGATACATGCAAATCAGTTAACTGATTCATTCTAGAGCATTGGAAAAGTTGCACAAGCAGCACACTCTACATTCCACAAAGGCATGGTGGCATTTTTGTAAGGAGAGATGACTGGGTTGTCAATATATAGTTGAGGATTCCTTAACAATTATAAATAGAAAATGGCCCTTCCTGCTGTGTTACTCAAGCAAACTTCAGAAATAATATGAGGCATTTCTATAATCATGTGAATCATGCGATTTTTATTGGCAATACCTTCTTCACTTGTAGCCTTGCTCTACACTAGTCCTTCTGCTTGCACCCAGAATATCTCCAAAGAATGTCTGATTGACTTACTGACTGACTGACTGACAGACATATGGACAGATAGGGATGCCAGGGGCGGTCTAAGGTCATTTTAAATGGTAAGCGAACATTATTTTGGTGCAGAAGCCTGTAAACACAGCACTCCCTATTTGGCATGCGCCCCCCCTCCGCGCATGCCCAGAAGCCCCTGTGCGCAGGCGCAGAAGCCTGTAAACACAGCACTCCCTATTCGGCATGCAGGGAGGCTTGCTACAGCGCAGCCCAAAAGCGGAACAAGGCCCAAAAGCGGAACATCGGCCGGACGCCCAGATGGCACCCCACGCAGCGGCGTCCTTTGCCTACCGGTAGGACTGCCCCTGAGGGCTGCAGAGCAATGCTAGTCTTCTCTGCTATGTTCTATCTACTCTTTGTGCTGCCAAGTCTTTCCTATATTTTCTTTTACATAGGCTTTGGTTTCAAGAGGGAAGATGCAAAATATTAGATCTTGATTTTATTGCTTAATGGAACAATTAATGTAATCTCCATGAGATTAAATCAAACAGTGAGCCAAACAAACAAAGACATCAGCATATAACTAGGAGTTACAGTCTGAGACCAAACATTACTAGTTGCCATAGGCCATCCCACACAAAACTGCATAATTAGAATCCGTAATGAGAATACACACCTACCAACCTGGATCATTACCAACCCCGATCTCATTTTCTGGAGAACTCTGTCATTTTAATTCTCAGTTGGTTACTCAGCAGGGAAAGGCAAGAATAACATACAGGACCTAAAGGAGAGTCCTTTGCCCAAGGATTTCAGTGTATGCATGGAAATTGGATTGACAATGGTAAGTACCTGATAATATAAATATTTTATATGGATTCTAGGACAATTTATTTTATATAACAAAGTTGAATGAGTTGCTGACAGTTAAATTCAACTTGCAATAGGTCTTATTATACAACTGTCATCTTAATACTTTTCCTTTTTTTCTAAAAGATCAGACATATACAATATATTCCCCACATGATGCTGTTTTTTTTAACTTGGTAGGAAAGGTCACCCTCTAGTGGCGTGTGAATTGATACCCCCACAATCTTTTTTCTCCTGATCTTCTGAAACCCTTTTCAAAACAATTCCCACCCCCTACCTTCCATTCTTCTTGGTTGATTGTTGTTATTTGGTGTCAAGTTGACTTGGACATGGCAACCCTAGAGATAGCCAAGTCACCATATGGTCAACATTCCTGCTCAGTTGAATCAACCCACATGGAGTAGAGTCTTCACCTTTTCCTGCTGCCTTTCATTTTACCAAGGATTGTCATCTTTTTCAGTGTGCTGTGCTGTTTCGTGACAAATCCAAAGTATGACAGCCTCAGCATAGTCAACTTGGCTTCTATTGAAAGGTCAGGCTTGATTTGGTCATGGCCTTTCTTCTTATCTTCCTTCTTTGGGACTCATTTGTATTTTTAGCTGTCCATAGTATCCATACAGCAATCCCCCAGGACCACATTTCAGTGTGAAACTTTCACAACCACCGGATGAACATGGGGGCCAAAAACGAAATATTATTTTCTGAATTCAAAGAATGTTCATAATCATTCATTTCTAACTTCACAGTTGGAATGATTGTGTTTCAATCAGTAAATGAATACTTTTGAATATTATGAAATTAGAAATCTGTTGGCAAGTCATAAATATTACTGGTTATTTAATGCTTAAATTCACATCTTATATGAATAGAGATGATTGTATTGTTCATGTTGTGTAGCAAAGACCATGTTCTGGGATATCCTAATACATCCACATTTATTAGATTTCCCATTGCTTGTTGATTAAAATGTAAACAAGTCTGATTGAACTACATCCATTTTTGTGATTTGTCAAATTTTGTTGAATTAAATGTAATTTAAAATATAGTTTGATCATATGTTCTCAGGAGGCATAGCTGTGGTAGCTTGCCACAGCAAAACCAACTAAGAGCCTATAGCAACAATCCTTTAACTCCTTAAAAACTAACCGGTTTTGTTATAGCAGAAAAGTTTTCAAAATGGGTTGTAGTACATACATGCTCATGTTGTCATAAACTTTGTTAGTTTTTTTTATGTGTCGCAAGGCCCTTTGTAGAGTTTGAGGACTATTAAGGTGGTCTGTCAGAGAAAGCTTATAAGGTTCACTAATTGCTTTTGGGGAATTTTCTGTTACTACAGAAGTCACCTTTTGGTTGACATCTAAAGATGATCACAGTGGTGGACATGAACATTTCTGAGTCTTTTCCCATAGACTGGACCTAAACGATTCATTTGTTTGCTAGAAGTAAATGGGATTGTGGCTATGATGGCAATGGCAGAAAACTTGAAGGGAATATCATTGAATACATTCTAGAACTTACAGAACAGTCTATTCCATGACGGTGCCAGGAGGAAATTGTTTTCTCTGTAAAAGCATTGTATCTGTTCAGACAAATCGTGCACAGCTATTTTGGCTGGTATTTTGACCTCTGCGGGCGGAAATGAGGGGGCGCTTCCGGTTGGGCCAAGCCAAGGGAGAGACAGGAACCCTTCTAGAGTGATTCTGGAGAACCTGGCAAGAGGTATATTGTGGTAGACTAGATCCTTACTTGCCAATCTCACAATTTTAATTTTTGGGCAAAGTCTTAAAGCACATGGCGCTTGGTTTCAGGGATTTCTGGAGGAGAAGTCTTAAAGCACATGGCGCTTGGTTTCAGGGATTTCTGGAGGAGAAGGATTTTGTATTTCAATTGGCTTTAGTCTTCTAGATGGATGTCTTATGGCAGGAACTTGGTAGAAACAGTATGTTGTTGTTTTTCCTGCTAGATCTCTCAGTGGCTTTCATCATCATTTACCATAGTATCATTCTGGAACACCTATCTGGCATGAGATGTGGGGGAGGGGGCTGTTCCATAGTTTTCTTGGAAGGAGACTGCAGAACATGAGGCAGTAACTGCAGGGGTTCTCTCAGAAGAACTTTTCTCAGGCCCCTTCTACACTGCCATATAAAATCCAGATTATCTGCTTTGAACTGGATTATATACCAGTGTAGAAGAGGCCTCAGAGTTTTTATCAGAAGCCCTTCTTTCTAATTAATATTTGCATGAAACCACTGATAGAAGGTGTCTGAAGGTTTAAGTTCTGGTGCCACCAAAGTTACAGTGACCTTGCTTGCACCCTGTTCAGATTACTGTCATGCTTTCTATGTGGGTCAGATTTCTATGAAGACACAAAAGACAGCTTTCCCAGTAGCTGATTTCAGGCCTTGACATTCCTTTTCATGTAAGGATAGACCAAGATTTTTTTCTTCACTTGTTTAATTGCATTATATTTTTTTATTATCACATTTAAGCATTTCTTGTTTCAGCCTAGCTGTATGCTGCCTTGAATCCCATGCTACTATGAAGGCAGCATACAAATAAATAATAAATATAAATGTTAATGACACCCAACTCTATTTTGCCTTTCCATTCAAAAGGGGAGGGGGGAAGAGAGATCCAAAAGTGGGGAAGAACAAATTTAAATTGGGGCAAGAAATGAGTACTCCTGGTCCATCAAATGACAGATCAGGGAAGAGGGATTCAACTTACACTGAATGAGGTTACACTTCATCTAAAGAGACAACTTAGGTATGCTCCTGGCTTTGTCTTTGTATTTGAATTCCCAAGCTTCAGAATATCAGGCAATGCATTTGCATAATTAATGCTAGTATTCCAGTCATGCTAGTTTTGATCATTTTTGGAGATTTGTGGAGTGGGGCTGTGGGTGGGGGGAATGTAACATTTGCCTTATTATATCACAGTTTGACTGCTACAATGCAGCCAACATAGGGCTTCCCTTGATGAATATCCAAAACCTGCAGCAGACCCAAAATACGTAATGTTGTCAGACAGTTGCCTGGAACCGGTTGCAAGGAACATAAAGCTGTTACAACAATTCCAATACCAATACATTTCTGGGAACAATCCAAAGTCCTGGCCACAGCAAAAGATAAAGGTAATTTTCACCATTTTTACCATATGCAACCCAGAGTAGTTTGTCTGAAAAAGATGAGTGAGCCACTAATGGATACACTCACAAAATGCCTAATGGGCTTTTCCTTCTGCCCAGTCTCACTGTTTCTCTCAGAAGGCCCTTCCACCATCAACACAAAAGGTAGGTGGGAGTATACTTTAACCACATTTAGATGTGGGTATCCACCTAGATCTGAAATTCTGTGTCCACTTCCCTTGTATTAAGCCAGGAGTTAATGAGACTTAGCTCTGAATAGATGTTCATGTTTGGCTAGAAAGTTGTGCCATTATGGTGGATGTGTTGTCGAAAGCTTTCATGACCAAAATCACTGGGTTGCTGTGAGTTTTCTGGGCTGTATGGCTATGTTTCAGAAGCATTCTCTCCAGACGTTTCGCCCATACCTATGGCAGGCATCCTCAGAGGTTGTGAGGTCTGTTGGAAAGTAGGCAAGTGAGGCTGATATATCTGTGAAATGTCCAGAGTGGGAGAAAGAATGATGGTGGACTAATTATTTTTAGAATGGTTTCTGGAGAAGGTTTTTGATATTCTTCAAGGGAATTGTCAATGAATAGATCTTGGACTGGGACTCTGGACTATGATTTGGATTTGCGGACTTAGGCTTGGTTACGTTTTAGTAATTTAATGGCTAATATTTTAATGTATTTTATAATCTTACTATCTCATTTAATGTTAATTGTTTGTATTGCGATTGTTTGTTTGTTGGCATCTAATGATTGCCAGTTGTAAGCCGCCCTGGGTTCCCCCTCGGGGGTTGAGAAGGATGGGATCCAAATGCTAGAAATAAATAAATACGTAAGACAAATTGACCCTACAGTAGAGCTCACTTTTGCTTCAGCTCCAATAAAATGAAGCAGACACCTAACTGAGCTTCTATTTATTTCTAAAGGGGTGAAGGACAATTAATTTGAAACTGTATTCTTAGGGGGATTTACATAGGCAAAACAGAACACTGATGTTTGGAACGTATGTTTCACATGTATATTTGAATTTATTATAGATCAACATAATTTGGATTGCTTCCTTTCTCCTCCTTGGCACAGTAGAAGGTGAGGAAATATTTTATACTCTTTTATTCTAGAGAAGATATCTATGCTTAACAAAACATGAGCAAATAAGTACAGCTGGTATAACTTCAAAATTATGTTGTGCATGCATTAGGAGTCATTAATAGGGGTGGATATCTCAAATTAAAATACTTTGAAATCCGTTAATATTTCGTATTTGAAATTATTTTGACCTTATATCGACCCTCGGCGTCCAACCCGGAAGTGAAGTTTCAAAACCGAACTCGGATCCCCATTTTTTGTAAAGGTCACATAATTAGGTCGTTTTTTCCCTCTCCTCAGTTCTCAACTCGCGAGAAGAGACTGGAGGGCAGCAGCACCCTCCTTTCTCCTCTCGCCGTCTGAGAGCTGAGGCGGCCGCTTTGGAAGCAGAAGGGGCATCCGCTCCTGCTTCCCTCCCAAGATCTTATCTGTGCCAAGCCTTGGTGCGGTTTAGATCTTGGGAGGGGAGGACGGGTGTCCGCTCCTGCTTCCCTCCCAAGATCTAATCTGCGCCAAGCCTTTGCGTGGTTTAGATCTTGGGAGGGAGGGAGGGACGTCTGCTCCTGCTTCCCTTCCAAGATCTAAACCTTGCCAAGCCTTGGCGCAGTTTAGATCTTGGGAGGAGAGGAGGGGGATCTGCTCCGAGATTTAATCTGAGATGCTTCTGACCTGGGGGGGGAGGGAGGGAAGAGTGGAGAGCAAGCCCTCCATTCTAGCCTCCTAGCTGGTATAACGAATAAAAACAAAAATTCGTTAGTAATTATGTTTCAATTACAAAATTTATTTTAAAAATTTCAGAATAATTTCTATAACGACCCAGCAAGGGAAATCCCCCCCCCCCCACATGAGTTTAGAATCAATTTTTAAATGGATCAACCACCCCTAGTCATTAATGTATTTATATTCGAGCATATTTCTTTTTAATTCTAATGTTTTTCTTAGTTTCAACAAGTTGTAATAGATTAAGTAATGGAAAGAACTGCATGACAGTTCAGACTGACATCTCCTTTCCCTCCCTTCCATAAGATCATCAAATATTATTTTTAGGATTGATCTGCCTAAGGGCAGGCCTCTCATTAAGCAAGGTAAGTTTCCGCCAGCAATAGTTCCTCCACATGATGCAGCAATTGCTTCTGAAATAGTAGAGTCACCGTCTCCTAGACCTACTTTCCCAAACCCACATATTTATCTCGGCATGTGCGCATACTTAAGCCTGCAGTCCTTTATTCACATGTCTGGAAATAAGCTTTACAAAACTCAATGGAATTTGTGTCTTTGTCTATAACTAGATTAATATTGTGAAATACTCAGATTTGACCTGCTATCTATGGTCACTCATTTGAACAGAAAAATGCTTTTGGGAAAACTGTAAATGAAACCTTACATTTTACACACACTCACTCATACACACACACACACACACACACGTGTGTGTGTGTGATTGTAACCTGAAATAATGCTGACTAGTTGCAATGCATTTAATTATTTGTTTTGTGTGCTTTCTAGCCAATGAAGTCTGCTATGAACATTTAGGCTGCTTCACAGATAAACCCCCTTGGTCAGGTATACCTGGAAGACAGCTGTTTGGCTTACCTGATTCACCTGAATCTATGAATGTTGCTTTTTCTCTTTTCACCAGAGAGACAGGAAATGCATCAGAAGTAAGACCTCTTTTTCATTATCATTTTTAGAACTGTTGGTAGTAGCTATATATTCATGATTTCATGTGTGCTTCTTCCCATCTCACCAAAAGAAAGAGCAGGAGGGTATTTTCATGTACGATTCTCTTTGGTAAAGTACCTTAAACACTTAATAATGCTGATTGTGAATAATCTCAAATTACAACAGGAAATTGAAACTATGAAGAATGATTAGGAATGCTCAGAAATATCTGTCTTCACTGGGTTTCTCTTAACTAGTATAAGTGGATTAGTAAATGCACAACTTTCTATTCAGTTATCTAAAAGGTTCAAACTTGCTAAGAGTATTTTCATTTATATATTTTGGCATATTGAAATGGCATATTTATATGTTCAGAGCCATATACTTGTAAAGGAGAGACAGCTTGTAAAAGTTACTTTCTGGACTAAAACACCCAGAATCTCCCTGACAAAAAAGCAACTTTTTCACATGTTGAAAAACCAAATATAACATAGCTTTGAGATAACCTTGTTTTCCTCTGTTCTGTTGTGGAGGAAAGACAAGGAAATGCTACTCCATTAATCTACTGGATCGCTCAGTGGTTTTTGATTCTATTGATCATAATATCTTACTGAAACCGCTCCTATGGAAGGGAGTAGGAAGGAAACACTATGTCATGGTGGTTTCCCTTCTTTTTAGGAGCTGGTTCAAGACAGTGGCATTGGTAGATTCCTCTTCAGGTCCATGACCGTTGTGCTGTTCAGGACCACAGGGATCCATGTTGCATCCCATGCTATTTGAACCCGTGGGGTCATTAGGAGTTCGGGGGTTGAGTCCTATGACTATGATGATAACACTCAGATCTGATCCTTGTCATTGGAGTTGGCTGTGTAAGTACTGGAATAGTGCCTAGATCTTCTAGTGTGGTAGATGAGGACCAATGAAATGAAGCTGAGTCTTGAATAGATGGAGGCTTGGTGGATTGGTGTTCCTTGCTTCTGGGAACTGGGAAAGTTACCTATCTGGAATGGGATTGCACTCCCCCTGAAGGAATAGGTAGGTAACTTGGGAATGGTCTTGGGGTCACCTTTGTAATTTGGGTCCAGCTTTGAATGGTCACTCAGCTATGATCTTTCCTGGACTATGATAATTTAGCCACAGCAGTCCATGCACTGCTAACTTTCTGATTAGGCTACAATGGGCTGTACAGTGGACTGCACTTAAAGATTAACAGAAACCTCCACTAATGAAAAATGCAGGAGGATCTCTCCATATATATGGCTGCCCAAGACCTGAAGTCTGTTGGGGACCCTTTTCTGTGTCCACCAGAAGGAGCAATATATTTGAGATATCATGAAAGAAGACTTTGTTTCCTGTGGTCTTCAGTTATGGAACACCCTCCAATGGATGCCCATGTTAGTGATATACTGATGCCATATCTGGATGCTTGTATTAAAGTTGGCTGATTTTTATCTTTGCATATGTACTACAATCAGCATTACTTTAAACTATTATTTATTTATTTGCTTCATTGCTTCATTTATATTCTGCCCTTCTCACCCTGCAGGGGACTCAGGGCGGATCACAACGCACATATACAGGCAAACATTCATTGCCATAGACATACAACATATATAGACAGACAACGAGCTACACAATTGGTCGAGAATTATTTTTAGAATTATTATTCTTGTTCTTTATGGTTTTAAATTGATTTTTGTTGTATGCCATCCCAAAATTCTTAGATGTGAGGTGGAAAATAAATCTGAAAGAAAAAAGGAAGGAAGGGAAAGAAAGAAGAACAAGCAAGTATTTAAGGGTCTCAGTTTCTATGATCTTTTGTCCCCTGCTATTTTTAAAGAAAATACAGTATGTCAACCAGAATATTAATGCACATAGATGATTTAAAAATCATGTGAAAATTTTACTATTGGATTTTTTATATTAAAAAATGCTAGTAGATAAACAAGAAATATTTGAAAAAAAACCCTTGTCTTTATGTAGAAGATACTTAAAAACCAAATAACTGTTTTTAAATTCCTAACAGAGAGTATTCTTCAATGATACATTCACTATCCAAAATTCTCATTTTTCTCCATGGAGGAAAACCCGCTTTGTTATACATGGATACACCAGCACTGGAAAATACGGCTGGGTTGTGGACATGTGTTTGGTATGAAATCTATATTATCAAATATCCTTTTTCAAGTGCAGGGAGAACTTTGGAAAATTGCTGCACAGTACGTTCTTTCTC
The DNA here is from genome assembly GCA_030556195.1 of Anolis apletophallus. Taxonomy (NCBI): domain Eukaryota; kingdom Metazoa; phylum Chordata; class Lepidosauria; order Squamata; family Anolidae; genus Anolis; species Anolis apletophallus. Next base: position 85,416,267 of record JARBWK010000010.1, read on the forward strand.
CTCCATGGCCATTGTCACCTGCTGCAGGTTTTAGAAAATGGGAAACAAATGAAAAAATGTATAGATGCATTACTTTGTAAGCACTCATTGCAATATAGTTTTTCTTTGTTTGTAGACACTGTTACTAATTGTTTGAGTTTAGTTATTAATGTATGGGTTCATGTATCAGTGTAGAAATTTAGTTTTAAAATTGATCCATAAAACCAGGGTAAATACATCCTTGGGTCAATATAAGCACTGTACTTTAACATTTATTTATAAGGGAAGTATTCCTTTCTCTGAGTAGAGTAGTTAAAGACAACAGCTTATCTATCTATCCCATGAGAACTGAAATGAAGCACTGATCCCTTCTAATTTTTCCATCATTGCACCGCTTTTGGTCTTTTTCTGGGTGGGGAAATGGCATGGTGGGAGTCAGGGGAAGTTGGGGCTCTTGCCCCTCTGTGGAATGACCCTCAACTTATCCATGGGTCATATCAAAACCCATAATTCTGGCCCCAAATCCTGCCCTTGACTTTTACATGAAGTTGACTTATGTATGAATATACAGTATATGGTATATACCTTAGATTTCCACTCAAAAATTGTGGCTGTGAGGTTGAAAATTAATAAATAAGGCAGATACAAATGTATGACAAAGCATTATTAATAAATAAGGCAGATACAAATGTATGATTTAAAATCAAAAGAATAAAAAGCAAAATTAAAACATGTCAAATAAGAACTAATCATGTGCCTCCTTTTGGCATCCTGATTTATCTGTCTCCTAGAAGAGATACAACAAGGGAGGGAGCCAAGCTAGACTAGTAGGTTGGCTACTAGGAGAATGTTTTTAGTGGACTGTAATTGTATGGATCTGGATTATAATTTTGAACCTGCAAACTGTTTTAATTGATTGTTTATAATTGTGTTAACTGTTTAATTGTATTTATTATTTTTAATTGTATTGTGTCAGCATCTAATGGTTGCCTGTTGTAAGCCATATCCGGAGGTTGAGAAGGATATAAATGCTAGAAATAAATAAATAAATACTTTGGGCAGTAGGTAAAGATGAGGGGTTACTTTGTCCTGGAAGAATCTAAAATAAGCATCAATTCTCAGGCCTATTCAACAATATAGGGCTTTCAAAATTAAAAAGATCTGAAAAAAATAATAAGTATATCTGATTGTGTGAATAACCTCTCAATATTTTAATGTTTTTGATTTCTACTATAGCTGATGGTACAGGTTGAAAACATAAACTGCATTGCTGTAGATTGGGAAGATGGAGCCAAATGCACCTATTTCACAGCTGCAAGCAACATCCGTGTGCTTGGGGCTGTTATTGCTTATTTCCTCAACACTTTAAGGGTAAGAATGATTGATAAGCTGCTACTTAAATGTCACATCTGGATGCTAGACATTCTACTGAAATAACTTGATATCTTTTAAAATATAATTTAACAGTATGCTCAATTGATTAAAGAATAAAGGGGGAAGCAATTAAGGGGGCAATTAAAATGTAACCAGAAAGCCAAAATTACTCAGATAACCTCTCAGGTAGATTTCTTTATCTCATTCCTCTATATCATATTCAACATTCTTACATGGAACCAGTCTGTTAAGATATGTAATTAACGTAGAAGAAGCCAATGTGGTAGAATGATATGAGTAATGGACTAGAAATTCAGGAAACCAGGGTTCCTGCTCCAACATGGAAACACACAGGGTGAAATTGAACAAGACTCATTTTCTCAGCCTTAGAGGAAGACAATGGAAAACCATGTAATACATTGTTGAAGGCTTTCATGGCTGGAATCACTAGGTTGTTGTAGGTTTTTCGGGCTATATGGCCATGTTCTAGAAGCATTATCTCCTGACGTTTTGCTTGCATCTTTGGCAAGCATCCTCAGAAGGCACATGGCAACAACATTTGCAAGAAAGATACCAGATTTCATTCTAGCGGTAGACTTTCATAGTGTGCAAATGTGCATTGTTATTCATTTACATCCCATTTTATTGCGCTTTCCAACAAATCACACTTACTATTCCAAATATCTTACAGACATTTTATGTTTCACCAATACTCATAGAATATAAAGCCTTTTCAATGAATGCCAGTGTCCTTTTGATATATTAGTATGCTTTCCTCTCCCTTCCTACATTTGACCTGACTATTCTCAAACTTCTAAGTTTGTGTTCATTTAACATGGATTGTTGTGTTCCATATTATTCTACTATTTACAAATTTGCAGATTTGGGGAATATAGCCTGGGAAAAGTAGATATGTATATATTCTAGTATAAGCCGACCCAAATATAACCCGAGGCACATAATTTTACCACAAAAAATTGGGAAAACGTATTGACTAGAGTATAAATTGAGGGTGGGAAACACAGTAGCTACTGGTCAATTTAAATATAAAAATTGATACCAATAGATACCAATGAAATTACATTAATTGAGGATTCAGTAGGTTAAATGTTTTTGAATATTTACATAAAACATTAATTTCAGCTAAGACTGCCCAACTTTGATTAAACCATTATTCTAACCTTCTTCAATGTAAATGTGCTTATGTATCCTTTCAATAATAATGATACAGTAAATGATAATAATAATAGAGTAAAATAATGGGAATGTAATAGTAGCAGTAAAAATACAGTAAAATAATAAATATAGTAATAACAATAATAAAAGAGTAAAATAATAAATGTAGCAATAATAACAATTATATAGTAAAATAATAAATGTAATAATAATAATAGAGTAAAATAATAAATGTATAAATAATAATAATAATAACAACAGAGTAAAATAATAAATAACTTTGACTCAAGTATAAGCCGAGGGGGACTTTTTCAGCCTAAAAAAGGGCTGAAAAACTAGGCTTATACTTGAGTATATACAGTATATTGATTTAGGAAAGTATGAAGAGACAAAGTCCTAGTAGAGTTTAAGTAAATCTGGCATACTACTGAAACTGAGTCAGTTTACATAAACCTTTCACCTAAGATTGATCAGACACCTTTCTCAGCTTTGGGCTGAGAAAGGCGGGATACAAATACCATAAATAAATAAATAAATAATGTTGTTGTATGTATCCATTCTGAGAAATTGCAGATAATTGCCAATACCATCACTGTCAACACAAGTCCAGTCCTAAGTTCTTATCAATTGCACTACCTGTATAAAATTGGCAGCTTAGGTTGCAAGCTTTAAGGATGGCATCCTTTGTGGAAATCATTTAAGCCTATATAGTTTCTTCCCTTGTTCTTGAATGACTAGAAAATGTATCTTTACTGCCCTTCCAACGTCCACCTCATTGGTCATAGCCTTGGTGCCCATACTGCTGGAGAAGCAGGAAGACGACTTCGAGGCATTATCAAAACATTCGCAGGCATTGGCAGAATAACTGGTATGCTGTCCAAGGAAACCAGATTGCAGTATTTGATAGCGAGATAGGAAATCTTGATTGGGGTGAGTCTATCAGTCTGGGGAAAAGTGTGGACCTACCACCCTGGATTAAAGGTAAACCACACTCTTTTGGATGAACCAATTTAGTTCAATTAGTCGTCCAGCAACATTAACAGATATTGGCAAAGCTAAGGGTATTACAGGGAAGGCAGTGCGAGAGAGAGCGAGAGAGAGTGCGAGAGAGCGAGAGATGGAGGGGATGGAGCAGAGACTTTGCCGGGAGAAGGAGCGAGGAGGAGCATGAGAAAGGGGGAAAGAGGGGCGCAGACCAGTATTTTTTTGGGTCCGTGATCTGCGCCCCCCCGGCTTGCACCCCTAGGCCATGGCCTCGTTGGCCTTATGGGTAATCTGGGCATGCCTCTATTTTTAAAGCAACTTTACCCACTTCCATATATTGTTTTTACAGTGATTTAGCATATTGCAGTATTACATTGGTATTGTAATGAACCATGAATGTCTCATAATCATGGTGTTCAAAGCAACTGTGATTACAAACCAGTCTTTGTTCATACGAATCATGCTTAATGCTGGTTTTTATGGACTACTATGCTATAATTAGGTAAGTCATAGAAGGCTTTGTTTGCAAAAAAAGAAGAAGAATGAAAGAGATGTGGGATATGAGCCTGAAGCACACACATGCTTACATCCTCCCCTTTTATACACAAATCCTTCTTCTTCATTTGCCTAATTATAGTATAATGCAGGTCCACACAACTTGTGGCCGTCCGAGTTTTGGACTTCAGCACCCAGAATTCCTGATGGTTGCATAAAATGGCAAGAGTTTCTGGAAATAAGTGTCCGAAACATCTGAAGTGCCACAGGTTTTGCGGGATTTTTATAGCGGTTCATCTATATCAGTGTTTCTCAACCTTTTTTGAGCCACGGCACACTTTTTACATTTAAAAAATCCTGGGGCACACCACCAACCAAAATGACACAAAATGACACTCTAATGGTCTTTGGCAATCCCTCGCAACCACCCCCCCGCGACCCCCCTAGGGGTCCTGATGCCCAGGTAGAGAAACGCTGGCCTACCGGCTGTTAGGAATTGTGTGAGTTGAAGTCCAAAACACCTGGAGGGCTGAAATTGGCTCGTTCAATGGGGGAAGAGAGCCAGGTGGAAGAGAAGAGAGGGGGAAAGAGAAGCAACAGCGGAAGAGAAGGGAGGGGGAAGACCACGAGGCGGAAGAAAAGCGAGCGGTGAAGAGAAGCAATGGGGGAAGAGAAGGGGGAAGACCACGAGGCGGAAGGGAATCGAGGGGCGAAGAGAAGGAGAAGAATTTGAGAAAGAGTGAGAGTGCGGTGTGTGTGAGATGGGGAGTGAGTGAGAAAGTATTAGCAGCGCGTGAGAGAGAGAGAGAGAGAGAAAGGGGGAGTGTGTGTGTGTGAGAGAGAGATGGGGAGTGAGAGAGTAAGTATTAGCAGCGTGTGAGAGAAAGAGAAAGGGGGAGTGTGTGTGTGAGAGAGATGGGGAGTGAGAGAGTAAGTATTAGCAGCGTGTGAGAGAGAGAAAGGGGGAGTGTGTGTGTGAGAGAGATGGGGAGTGAGAGAGTATTAGCAGCGTGTGAGAGAAAGAGAAAGGGGGAGTTGGTGTGTGTGTGAGTAAGGATTAGCAGTGCGTGAGAGAGAGAGAGGGGTTGTGTGTGTGAGATGGGGAGTGAGTGAAAGAGTAAGTATTAGCAGCGCGTGAGAGAGAAAGAGTGAGAGAGAGAGAGAAAGGGGGAGAGTGGGGGGTGTGAGAGGGGGAGTGAGTGAGAGAGTTTGGAAGCAGCGAGCGCCCGAGATCTGCTCCCTTTCCCCGCAGGTCTCCCTCGCAAATGAAAGGAGAGCCTGGGGAAAGGGAGCGATCCCTCTCGGGCGCTCCTTGCTTCCAAACCACAGTTTGGAAGCAGCGAGCGCCCGAGATTTGCTTTCTTTCCCCAGGTCTCCCTCGCAAAAGGGTGAGAGTCTGGGGAACAGGCCCTGCCTGAGAGCCGGGTTTGGCCGGCTCGCGTCTTTCGCCGGGCTCGAGGACGGAGGACGCAAGCTGAACAAGCTCGGTTCCCAGGCAGGACCTGGGCCCTGCGGGGGGCCGTTCTCCCGGTTCGCGGCTCTCCCGGGCTCGGCGGAGCCGCGAACCGGGAGAGGGGCTCCCGAAGTGCCCAGGTTCCCGCCACCTCGGAGTGAGCCCACAGGATAGACTCTATCCTGTGGGCTCACTCCGGAGGAGAGCGCCACCCGGCCCCTCCTCTCCTGGGCCTCCCCTGCCTCCTCTGCCTTCTCTGTCAGTCTTTTTCAATCGCTGTGACAGAGCACACAAGTGCCGGGATCAGCTGGTGTGCCGCAGGAAAACCTCAGAGGGGGGAGAAAGGGGGGGAGAGGTTTTCTAGCAGCACACCAGCTGATCCCAAACGGCACACTAGTGTGCCGCGTCACAGCGGTTGAGAAAGACTGATCTATATCACTATTAAGCACAAAACCCACAGCCTCTTCACAACTGTCCATTCAATATGCTCAGGCTAACCTGCTTTCTAGTTTTCTTCTTGATTTCCTCTTCAAACATGTTTAGTAAGTGATTATGGAAGCAGTTGTTTATCTTACCTGCTTTATGTAAGCTCACATAGCTTCAATAGGATCATCTAGAGCAGTGGTTTCCAAACCTTTTTGGCCTACCGCCCCCTTCCCAGAAAAAAATTTACTCACCGCCCTCCTAGAAATTAATTTTTTAAAATTTAATAGCAATTAAACAGAAAGATATATGTATTAATGCAGTGGTTCTCAACCTTTCTAATGCCGTGAGCCCTAAATAAGGTTCCTCATGTTGTGGTGATCCCCAATCATATTTTCATTGCTACTTCATAAATAATTTTGCTACTACAAATTCTAATGCAAATATCTAATATTCAGGATGTATTTTCATTGTTACAAATTGAACATAATTAAAGCATAGTGATTAATCACAAAAACAATATGTTTGGGGGAGTATGGACAACGGATGATGGGATTTGCAGTGCCTTCAATCGATTCAGCTCTGACTTCCACAGACCACTGAGACCCCCATAAATTACAGAACTGGACCAAACTTGGCACAGATAACCCCCAGGACCAACAGAAAATACTTGCCTCCACCGGGGAAGGCCGCGCTTTCTTCCGCGGTGGCGTGGAGGCCTTTGCACTGCAGCCTTCACACTGCACTGTGTGTGTGGGTCAAAGTGAAGGGGGCGGGGCCAAAGAGGGCTACGCGACCCATCCTAAATGGCCAATCATTCACCGCCTCCTTAAAGGGGTTCACCGCCCACCAAAAATACGCCTCCTTAAAGGGGTTCACCGCCCACCAAAAATACCCTGAGCCTCCCACTGCCCCTTTGGATCGCCTCACCACCCACCAGGGGGTGGTACCGCCCACTTTGAGAATCAGTGATTTAGAGTAAAATCCCATTCTTTCTCAGATACATTGATATAACCCAATGCTGAAAGTCTCCTTCGCAAGCCTCCTAGTGCTCCTCAAAACAAAACAAAAAAAACAAAAAATGATATCCACCTTCCAGCTAGACAGAGGCGGGGGGAGGGGAGGAGGACTGGATTTCCATAAATATTCATCTATTTTTATGGATTTCCATAAATAGGAGTCTCTTTGTCCTTAAATAGGAGTCTCTTAGTTATCTGAGGTATGCCTGTATCAGTGTAGTTGGGTGACCATTGGAGTGTATTATATCTATATATTGGATAGATAGATAGATAGATAGATCTATAGGAAAGATGGGTACTACTGTCTTTTATGAATACATAATATTCTGGGATAATATTCTGGTGAAGCCCTTAGATCAGTAGTTCTCAACCTGGGGTGGGTCCCTAGATGTTTTTGGCCTACAACTCCCAGAAATCCCAGCCTGTTTACCAACTGTTAGGATTTCTGGGAGTTGAAGGCCAAAAACATCTGGGGACCCACCCCAGGTTGAGAACTACTGCCTTAGATCCTCAGACTTGGGAACTGAATGGGTAGTTGGGATAATTTACTCATTTTAACTAGATTATTTTATATTTAATTAGGCTTGGACCCAGCTGGGATTGGTTTTGAAGGTTTCCCAGACATGGTCAGATTGGATCCTTCTGATGCTCAGTTTGTGGATGTCATCCATAGTAACGCTGGGCAATTTCCCAATATAGGTAATGGTCAAGTATATTTTAACTCTGTAAGGCAAATGTAAAGAACCTGCCAACTCATGCCACACACTATGAATCTTTTTTAGGACTTGGGGTGCTTAATGCTGTTGGTGATATTGACTTTTATCCCAATGGAGGGAAGGTTATGCCTGGATGCAATAATGAAAACACTCAGCTGTCAGAATATGATCATGAAGACTTCATTAGAGGTAAACCAGACTATAGTCTCTCTAATATTTCTGTCCAATGTCCATGTCTATTTCAAAGTAGTACTTATTTTGGACTAGGCTTATTGTAGAGGTTGCAAATGTACTTTTTCCATGTTTTGAGAAATATGATTGGGTACACATTCAGGCATCAGATGTAGATGCCTGAAGTCCATCTTTGCGAGTTTCAGTGTCAATGGCTCTGGGTTGATTATGTGTTAATGGCCCAGGGCCACAAACGTGACAAGAGAAGATTGAAGGACAGCAAAAACAAATTCAGAATAAACTCAACTTGAACTGAATGCAATTAGAGCTAGTAATCCTGCAACATACCTTGTAATTTCTGGACTCATGATCCTCCACTTCCTTTAACCTCCTCTTTTCTCTACACCGAGTAAAACAAAAATGAAACAGGTAGCTCCAAATTTCTACTATAAATTTTAGTCCAAATATGAAGGAATTTTTCAATTCTAACTGGAAAGGAGGTGTCCCGCAAATACGTTTATTTATTTATTTGCCATATTTATATCCTGCTCTTCTCACTTGGAAAGGGACTCAGAACGGCTCACATAAAGGCACAATTCGATGCCTTTATGTGAGGTTTTCAGTAGTTCAAACTAAATCCTATATCACATTTGCCACTCCAAAACCATTACAGCCACCATTCAGAAGTCTGATTGGGATCTCTAGCTAGATGCATGGCTGATGTACTTTAGATCTGCCTTTCTGGGTTACAGTCAACAAGTATGAAAATATATTCACTCTTCACTCTGTTTACACATCATCCTGTGCATGTTTGTTCAGGGTAGAGTGGCTAATTAAAAGAGATCTATTTGAAAGACCGACAAGTTCAAGATATTGAAAAATAGGACAGATAAGATGGCTTGAAGTTTCCTCTCAACAATTAGTACCTGGATTATATGAATTTCCATCACACTTCATTGTTACAGCCATTTTCACTCTGAAATGAAAGAGGAAGTCTCTAAAAAGTTATGGATGACACCTAACAAAATTCTAAGAGTTGTCGCTAAGGTTCACAGTTTTCTTTTGACAGAGACTCCTATGGCTGGAACCTGCCATCATTCCAGAAGTCATGAGTATTACCTGTACAGCATTCTCTATCCAGATGGTTTCATGGGCTATCCTTGCAAATCATATGAATCCTTTCAAGAAGTAAGCATATGTTACTTGATTACTTTCTTACTCTACTTGTGCTGCAGGATCCAATTACCGTATTTTTCGCACCATAAGGCGCACCGGATGATAAGACGCACCTAGATTTTAGAAGAAGAAAATTGGAAAAAAATATTTTGGGCCAAAAAGTGCTTCAAGCGCCAGGGCCCACTTTTTCCCGCTCTGCCTTTTCCCTGCCGCGCGGGCCGCTCACGCTTTTGGCCGCCGCTTTTCGCTGCTCACTTTTCCCACTCCGCCACTTTTCCCCCGCTCCGCCGCAGCCGGCGCCTCCCCTCGCCGATGCGCAGAAGATCCCAAGCGCGCCTGGCGCTCTGACGCCTGACGCAGGTGCGCTGACGCAGGCACGCCTGGCGCACCTGCGCCAGACGTCAGACGCGCTTGGGATCTTCTCTATCATGCGCCGACGGCGAGGGAGGCGGCGCGGCGGGCGGAGGCGCCGAAAGCGGCGGGGAGCGGGGAAAAGCGGCGGAGAGCGGGGAAAAGCGGGGGAGAGCGGGAAAAGCGGCGGAGAGCGGGGAAAAGCGGCGGAGAGCGGGGAAAAGCGGCGGAGAGCGGGGAAAAGCGGCGGAGAGCGGGGAAAAGCGGCGGAGAGCGGGGAAAAGCGGCGGAGAGTGGGGAAAAGCGGCGGAGAGTGGGGAAAAGCGGCGGAGAGTGGGGAAAAGCGGCGGAGAGCGGGGAAAAGCGGCGGAGAGCGGGGAAAAGCGGCGGAGAGCGGGGAAAAGCGGCGGAGAGCGGGGAAAAGCGGCGGAGAGCGGGGAAAAGCGGCGGTAAGCGGTGGAGGCGGCCGGGGGGGCGGGCAGCGGGCGGTGACGGAGGCAGAGGAAGAGGAGGAGGCGGGACCGAGGAGGAGGCGGCCAAGGGAAAGGCTTTCTATCGCCTCCCCCCCCCTCTTCGCTCCATAAGACGCAGCTGATTTTTCCTCCTACTTTGGGAGGAAAAAAACTGCGTCTTATGGTGCGAAAAATACGGTATATTTATTGACAAGAGAGGAAGGACCAATGAATGAACAGTGTCCTCTTTAGAGAGATGGATGGAGTGGGTAAAAGGAACAGAGCCAAGGGGTTCAGATAGATAGCTATAGGCCTCTGTAACGACTTGGCCCTTGACCACTTGGGGCAGGGTGACCTTCCTATTCGAATCCCACCGATGCCACGAGAATGTAACGACCTGAGCTCCTGGGTGCTCTGAACCCCAATAATGTTCTTGTTGTTAAGGTAATGCTGCCACCAACCTTGGGTAAAAACCCAAGGATTTATTATAGATAATATAATTACTGACAACCAACCCCCTTATGCAGGGCCGTAGCCAGGATTTTGATTCGGGGGGGGGGGCTGAGTTTGGTTCGAGGGGGGCTGAGACTGGGTGGAAGAGGGTCTACCCTAGCAAACCTTTTGTATTGTTATCCCAATAACCCCATTAATGTGGGATATAATGAGCATGGTGATCAGATCATGATTTAAATGCACATAACAGTTTAAATAATGTACCAGTAAGGCCTTTTCGTGGACCACCCTGAGAATTTCGGGGGGGGCAGAAGCCCTCTTAGCCCCCCCCCCCCTGGCTACATGCCTGCCCTTATGGCTCAATGGCAACCCTCAGCGTGATGGGTGCTGAGGTAAAACAAATGGCTTTTCAAAAAGCTGGCATCAGGTAGAGGCTCCCCATGAAAGATGGCACAATACAAGGCTTGGGTTTTAAACTGAACAGAGAAATGTTTATTGTTTCAACTGGTTTCTTTAAGAAGGCACAGAAGTGTAATGGTTACTTTCAAAAGCAGAATTCTTAATGGTTACAATAAACAGGGTACTAAAATCTTAGATGTAAAAGCTTCTTAGAATATGTTCCTTAAGCTTCAGACACATAATAGTTATTTCACAAACTGACTCCGTCCTTTCCCTCACATTAATAATAACAATTAGTTGTGAGAACTAACTTCTCAGTTAGTCCCTGAAAAATCCTTTCAGGTTTCCTTTTGCCCAGTATAGCAGCCCTTAACCTGAGCTATTCCATTAGACTTCTGGTCCCAGAGAATTCCTCTCTGAACACTAATTTTCCCCTAAAGTAGAAGACTAGCAAAGAGTCTCTCCCCTGTCTATGAAACAGTGTAGAAAGATATCCCCCCTCCCCCCTCTCTCAGAGAGATTCTGACTCTGATGTTACTTTGTCAAAAGCCAAGCCCTAACTGACTGACTCTCTGATAAGATTTTCCCTCCTTTCTGCTGACTCCTCCCTTGCTCTGATCCCAGCCAATCCTAGGAGTGCTCCTGTTTCTAGCCCCCAGAATGTACTTTGGCCACTCCCCTAGGCTCAGGATTACCTTCCCAACATGGCCGCCAATCCAAACTCCACTCCCAAAATGGAGTCCAGGTTACACCTAGGGCTAACTCCTCAGGCTTCCAATCTGGCCTACAGGGTAAGTCACCACAGCCTCCTGCTAAGCATGGGCACTGCCAGGCATCGGATCATGCCCACCCCTGTTATTGGAAAGTTACTTTTTGAAAAGCAATCAATTGCAATTAAAGTCTATGGACTCCAAAATATGTAATAATCTAGTTAAAGTTTTCAGAAAAGTAACAAACAGAACAGAATAATTATGTGCCATGGATATAGGATTTTGGAATGTATGCCCTAACAAGTGTCTTTTTCATCAATGCTTTCATTTTTTCCCTAGGGAAATTGCTTTCCATGTCCCAAAGGTGGTTGTCCAATGATGGGCCACTATGCAGATCGATTCCATCATAACGTGGAGAACAATACAAAATATTATCTAAATACAGGAGCTACAGAGCCATTTACCAGTGAGTGCCAAAATTAGAATGAAGCTGATAGAGTTGCACAGGGGTGGAATCACTGGTTGCAGATGGCTTCCCTTGATGACTTTGAAGGAACTATCCATGATGCTGAACCATATTCCCCGAATAGGTTTGGCAGTTTGACTAAAACTCAGAGGAGCCATTCTACTTTCAGACAGAAACCACTGGCTGCCCCTGATTTTGTAGTGAAATCAGATGACAGCAGACAATTTTTAGAAGTCCACGTAGTGTATGCTTTCAGACATTATACAGTGTATAAGGAGCTTTGGTTTTCTCACGTTTTTATGTGAAATCAGAAGATGGGGATTGTTACATATTGTTACAGGTTCACAGTAAAGAAAAAAAGCAAGTAGACGTGAAGGAAGAGGAAGGGCACTGTTCTATTGGACAAGAAACCCTATCCAGTTCACCACTGACATTACAGCATAATCAAGGGGTTATCTTATGGAAAGGTCAAAAGCAGCACTTGAATGTGATTGTAGCAAATGAAATACAGAGACTTATACTGCATACCTCCACTGGTTGGGATGCTTAGGATCCACTGACAAACCTATCCTCCATTAATTTCTGCAGTCCACATTTAAGGCAGCCACTAATACATTTTGGACCTCTCCTACAGGTCAACTGTATGGCCTTCACAATGTTCACTGTATTGGGGCAATACTGTGGTCTTTTTTGACCTAAGAGCCCAAGTGATGTGTTTGACATTTCAAGAAACACATTTCAGAGCTCATGTTCAGTTTGTTTTGTGTGTGAAATGCTTTAAATTGTAGAAGAGTAATCACACAGAATTGTATCTCATACCTGTCTAGCCATATAAATAGATGCTTTCCTTTATGATACAGTTATGATCCCAAATACTAGAAAATATACCACATTGACTTGATTATTCAATAAAATGTATAATTTTAACTGATGCTGCTTTGCTAGAAAATTAGTTTATTTATGTTCTGTAAATAGTTTACAGGAGATACGTTCGGGCAGGTAATCTAGGCCAGAACGGTTTAGTGCTTTAAAAGTTAAGACCAGCACTTTGAATTGTGCTCGGAAGCTGATCGGCAGCCAACAGAGCTGACGTAACAAGAGGAGTTGTAGGCTCCCTTTATGCTGCTCTAGTGAGCAACCTGGCTGCCGACCGTTGCGTTGGTTGAAGCTTCTGAGAGGTCTTCAAAGGTAGCCCCACATAGAGAGCATTGCAGTAATCTATTCAGGAGGTAATCAGAGCGTGGACCACCATGGCCAAGTCAGACTTTCCAAGGAACGGGCGCAGCTGGCTCACAAATTTTAATTGTGTAAAAGCTCTCCCGGCCACCACTGAAACCTGGGGTTCCAGGCTTAGCAATGAGTCCAGGATCACACCCAAACTGCAAACCTGCGTCTTCAGTGGGAGTGTAACCCCGTCTAACAAAGGCTGTAACCTTATTTCCTATTCGGCCTTTCAACTGACAAGGAGTACCCCTGCCTTCTTTGGATTGAGTTTCAATCTGTTCGCCCTCATCCAGTCCGACACAACAGCTAGCCACTAGTTCAGAACCTGCACAGCCTCCTTAGTGACAGGTGAGAAGGAGTGATAGAGCTGAACATCATCCGTGTACAGATAACATCTGATCCCAAAACTCCAGATGATCTCTCCCAGCTGCTTCATGTAAATGTTAAACAACATAGTGGGACAGTATAGATCCCTGAGGGACCCCACAAGTCAATGGTTGTGAGGACGAGCAGGTGTCCCCCAGCAGGTGTCCTTCTGGGAATGACCCTCAAGGAAGGAGTGGAGCCACTGCAAAACAGTACCACCAAGTCCCATATCCCTGAGGCGTCCCAGAAGGATACTGTGGTCGACGGTATTGAAGGCTGCTGAGAGGTCCAGCAGAACCAACAGGGACACACTCCCCCTGTCTAGTTCCTGGTGTACATCATCTACTAAGGCAACCAAGGCTGTTTCGGTGCCCTGTCCTGGCCTAAAGCCAGACTGTGTCTGATCTAGATAATCAGTGTCTACCAAGAATCCCTGGAGTTGCGAGGCCACCACACGTTCCAGGACTTTGCCCAAAAAGGGGATATTGGAAACTGGTTGAAAGTTCTTCAATTGGGTGGGGTCTAGTGATGGCTTCTTCAACAGTGGTTTTAAAACAGCCTCTTTTAGGCTTTCAGGAAACTTGCCCTACTGTAGGGAGGCATTAACCACCACCTTCACCCACCCTGCCAAACCCCCTCTGGCTTCCTTTATCAGCCAGGATGGGCAGGGGCCGAGCATGCATGTGGTCGCCCTCACCTCGCCAAGAATCTTGTCCACATCCTCGAGCTGCACAGCTTGAAATAAATCCATCAAAATCGGACAAGCAGGTGCTCATGTTACATTTGCAGAGACTGCTGTTAATATGGGGTCAAAGCCCGAATGGATCAAAGCAACTTTGTCTGCGAAGAACCGAGCAAATGCTTCACAGCAGGCTGCTGAGTTGTCAGGGATCCCGTCTTGAGAGACGGAATTTAACAAACCTCTGACTACTCAAAACAGCTCCACCGGACAGTTCTTTGTAGACACAATATTGTTGCAGCATATGCACAGCCAGGCCCGGATTACCCATAAGGCCACCCTAGGCCAAGGCCTAGGGTGGCACCCATGGAGGGGGGCAGCAGGTCCGGACCCCCGCCCCCCAAGTTTAAAAAAATTTCAAAAAAACATTCAGAAAAAAATTCAAAAAAATGTCAAAAAATAATCAAAAATAAAGTTTTTGCCCCCTTTGCTTGCTCCAAAGGCCCTGCCCCCTTCCCTGCCATGCCCTGCCCCCGGCTCTGCCCCCGCCTCCTTGCCGGCATGGTGGCTTTGGGAGGGAGGGAGGAGCCGTGGGGAGGCCCCGGAGGTTCGGCTTTAGTTCCTCCTCCTTGCGCTGGCGGAGCCAGGGGCGGGGTGGGGCGGAGCCAGGGCAGAGCCGGGGGTGGGGCTTTCCTCCTCCTCGCCGGCGAGGGGGTGGGGCGGAGCCGAGGGTGGGGCTTTCCTCCTCCTCGCCAATGAGGGGGCGGGGGCAGGGCGGGAATGATTTAAATTGTTAGACCAACAATTGAAGAGTGTATATTAAAAAAAATTGAGGTAGGAACAGAAAAAGTGTCTGTGTTTGTCTAACTCACTTTGTAATTCATTTCGTACTTTGTCTAACATTTGGCTTCACTCTATCTTTGTTACATAGGCTGGAGATATAAAATATCTGTGAACTTATATGGAAGTGCAAGGGGATTAATAAATATAATTTTTCACGGCAAAGATGAAAACACAAAGGAATATCAAATTCAAAGGTATGTTTTACACGACAGTGTTTCCCAACCAGTGTGCCAGGGCACACTAGTGTGCCGTGAGCCATCATCAGGTGTGCTGTGGGAAATTGGATCCTCCGGGGGGGGGGGGGGAGTCTGGTGTGTTGAAGTATAAAAACCCTAAGAAACCTACCTCGATAAAGGCACAAAATTACAAATAACCCCCCCTTCCCCACCCATTGTCTACTTGGTCTCTCCCTCTCCATGCATTGGAAGGCCCACCTCCCTTTCCCCAAGTAGAGACCTCCTCTTGCCTCCTGGGGGTTCTGTGTGGGAAGTTTGGCCCAGTTCTGTCATTGGTGGGGTTCAGAATGCTCTTTGATTGTAGGGGAACTATAAATCCCAGCAACTACAACTCCCAAATGTCAAGGTCTATTTCCCCTGAACTCCATCTGCATTCATATTTGGGCATATTGAGTATTCATACCAAGTTTGGTCCTGATCCAACATTGTTTGAGTCCACAGTGCTCTCTGGATATAGGTGAAGGACAACTCCAAAACTCAAGGTCAATGCCCACCAAACTCTGATAGCATTTTCTCTTGGTTATGGGAGTTCTGTGTGGGAAGTTTGTGTCTTTCTGCCATTCCTAAGTCAAAATGAGTATCTTGCTTGACTGATGAAATAGTAGACAAAATGGAGCCAACAAAAAGTTCATTCAAAAGTATAGTATTCTATTATACAAATAAAAAATCCACATGTGTGTCCATATATCAAAATCAAAGCGGTCTAGGCCTGCAACAATAAAGTCACGAAAAACACTCCCGAAGCGATCTAAACCAATCCTTGGTTGATAATTTCAATTCCAAATTATAATTCAATTCAAGTCACTTTCGTCGCTTCGTTCCGGTCGACAGACTATAAATCCCATGCGCAAGCTCCGTTTCGCTGTCGCTTCTTCGGGACCGGGAGTTTCCAAGAGCAATAGGACATCCAGTTTGTAGTTCACTGTATAATCCAAACATAAGTCATAAGTATTCACAATTCCAACATTATTGCGGTACATACATATTATATTCTTTTAGGCGAAATAGCTCCATAGCAGTCAAAGCAACAGGCATATTCCATTTCTGTATATATATATACACATTATAAATTTTACAATACATAATTAGTAAGCATAGACCCAAGGAGTATGTACTGACATTATTCAATCAAAGGTATATAAACACGGCATAGGCCTGCGGGTCGGTTCAGCCCCCCAAATTCTCAGGGTGGTCCGTAATAAGACCTTACTAGTACATTATTTAAACTGTTATGTGTATTTATATCATGATCTGATCACCATGCTCAATATATCCCATATGCATGGGGGTATTGGGATAACAATACAAAAGGTTTGCTAGGGTGACCCTCTCTCACTCAGATTCAGCCCCCCCCCCCAAATCAAACTCAGCCCCTCCCGAATCAAAATCCTGGCTATGGCCCTGGGTGGCTGGATAAGTTATTTTCCCTTTTAAAGTCTTTTTTAAGGGTGTGTGTTGTTTTATGTCCCAGTTCCTTACCAGAAAGTCCGGCAGGGCATCTGGACACCTGGCCAAGAAAAGCATGAGCTTTCTGTGGCATGTGCGGACTTCAATGGAAGTCCAATCATGTTTTTAAAACCCAATTGCACTTGCATTAAAGTGTTCTCTGGAACTGCCCATAGATTTGCATAACATTTGCAATATGTTTACTATGAAGCTTTTCTATTTCTATGCTGTTCATTTTGTTTTTAAAAAATTCCAGAGCACTTTACGATAAAAACAAATCCAACAAAGCCCACAGCTAAAACAAATAAAATAATAAAAAACAGAAAAACCATTTAAAACAACTAATTTAAAAATGCCTGTATAAACAAATGGGTCTCCGAACCCCAATTTATGCTACACTGGGGGAATAACAATGGATAGAGGTCCTCCTTCTCACATCAGCCAAACAAGTCTCACCAAAGCCCCTACAGTGTCCCAGATTTTGTTCTTGTGCTTTATTAATTTATATTGGAGATCTGTACATATGTAGTTTATCCCACAATATTTTCTGTCAGGTCCTGGTATGATCAAAGGCTTTTTATACCAACGATCCAGATTGGTTTATTTTAATTTATTATACATAAAATCAGAAAGAACAGGAATTAAATTTAGGACTTTTCAGTCAGTCTGGATATATTCAAAGTGGCAGTGCATGA
Organism: Anolis apletophallus; assembly: GCA_030556195.1. Taxonomy (NCBI): domain Eukaryota; kingdom Metazoa; phylum Chordata; class Lepidosauria; order Squamata; family Anolidae; genus Anolis; species Anolis apletophallus. Next base: position 85,433,553 of record JARBWK010000010.1, read on the forward strand.
CCTCTTTGTCCTCTTTTTTGATGCTGCTATGCATATTATTGTTATTGGTATTACATTCGTTTTTATCTCATCTTTTTCCCAGACTAGGATTCAAAGTAGCTCATATGGCCACTCTGTCCTCTGTTTACAGGGCAATGCCTTTATTGTTTAAGGCCAAGTGAAATGACACAAAATAATGAGTTCTCCAAAACCTTTTTATTAGGTTGGAAGCCACATAAAGAAGGAGTGAGAGAAAGAATGTGTGTGGGTGTGTATGAAAATATATATAGAATATATGGGGCCATTTGTATAGCTGTGCCAGAACCTGTTTCTGGGCTTCCTTGTCCTAGATAAATGGAAGCAATAAGGAGGACCTATTATAGGACAAAAATGACAAAATGTTCAATATTGCTTCAACAACAAACACATATATTGTGTCATGGACTTTCATAGGCTTCTCCAATCTACTTCATGAGATTCATGGCATTATCTAGAATGTTTGGTGGATTTTTTTTAATAAAGTGAAAAACAAACAGGTTTATGTTGTGAACTTAAATAAACTCTGTCCATGGAAAATCATGTTAGATTTAAGCACAGTTCAATTTGAGCTCCAGGTGTTCCTGAAATAGCACTAACAACTCTTCACATGGTCCAAAATTTGGCAGTGGTGACAGGGATTATTGACTTCAGCCACGGAGCATGATTACATCCTGGAAAATTACTTTTGGGGCAGTTCTAACCCTAACCCTGCCACCACTGCAGGTGGCTTCCCGTCTTGCCATTGGGAAAGATGGGTTGAGCCTGCTCAAGGCGGCGTCCTCTGTATGATGAGGCAAAGGGGAAGCCACGATGGTGCGCAGCATGGGGCAAATGTCCCCATGACACTAACGTGGGCACCGCCAAGATTGTAGTGAGCAAGCTCATTTGGAAAATTGTGTTTTTCATTCTCTATTATGAGTAATTTGCAACGTGACAGTCAAAATAAGGCCCCCATTTGCACCTTTTCATAGATTGCTGGTGGAAGGGGTCTGGAAATAACATCCTGCTGCACCTCAGTCACCAACATAATAGACCTCAATTGTTCAATGAAGCTGATTTGTTTGTTTTTTTATTTATTTATTTCTTCGATTTTATATCGCCATTCCCAGAGGCTCGGGGCGGTTTACAAGGAAGAATACCAAAACATCAAGCAATAAATATATGATTAAAATTTCAAACTTCAGTCAAAAGCCTGTTTGAACAAGTGAGTCTTACATGCTCTGTGGAAAGAATTTAGGTCTCGCAGAGCCCGAATTTCAGGCAGCAGAGAATTCCATAGCATCGGGCCTATGATGGAGAATGCTCTTCATCGGTTTGCCCTTAGGCAGAAAGATCTAATACTGGGGACGCAAAGAAGATTCGAGTCTTCTGACCGCAATGATCTCGGGGATTGTATGGGAACAGGTGATCCTTTAGATACACTGGCCCCAGACCAATACATGGCACAAGGCCTTAAAGGAGGCAAGTTGGGAACAAAGCACCTTGAAAGTGATCTGCAGAAAGATCAATACTGGTAACCAATGAAGGTCCCTCAGTATATGTGTTGGGAACAGGTGATCCTTTAGATAGACCATACAAGGCGGGTACTTCCATCCTCAAAAGTAAGAACTAGCACCTTGAAAGTGATCTGGAATTCAATTGGTAACCAATGCAGGTCCCTCAGTATATGTGTTCATGATGCACTAGTTTCCAGGAATGTCTACAGCTGGAGCCAAGCAGCGGCGTTCTGCACTAGTTTTAGTCTCCGGATCACAGTCAAGGGAAGGCCAGTGTAAAGAGCATTACAGTAGTCAAGTCTTGAGATGACCGTGCCCTGGATCACTGAGGCCAGGTCGTTCCGGGACAGATTGGGAGCCAGCCGCTTTGCCTGACGCAAGTGGGAAAATGCATTCCTGCTGACAGTGGAGATTTGAGCCTCCATTGACAGCAGGGGGTCCAAAAGGACTCCAAGGCTTTTTACTGATGATGACTGGCGTAATGCCTCGACATCCAGGGTCGGCAACTGGATATCCCTATCGCCCGGACAGCCCAGCCATAGGATTTCCATCTTCGCTGGATTCACCTTCAACCTGCTGGCTCGCAACCATCAAGGCACAGATAGAAATTACTGGGTACGGAGTCCAGCCGGCCCTCCATCCTCAGAATGAGCTGGGTGTCATCAGCATACTGGTGACACTCCAGCCCAAAGCTACGTACCAGTTGAGCAAGTGGTCACATATAGATGTTAAATAACAAGGGAGAGAGTATGGCTCCCTGAGGGACCCCGCGAGGTAGCGGGAATCCCTCTGGGGCCAGCTCCCCCCTTTGCACTCAATGCTTCTGAGTGCGGAGGAAAGAGGACAGCCAATTTAAGGCTGTCCCCCTCACTCCGCCATGGCAAGGCAATGTGTCAAAAGATCGTAATCGACTGTATCAAACGCTGCTGTGAGGTCCAATAACACAAGCAGTGCCGATCTGCCTTGATCAAGCTGGCAACACAGCTGGTCTGTGATGGAGACCAAGACTGTCTCTGTCCCATGCCCCATACCCCATACGGAAGCCAGACGGGAAGGGATCTAGTCCAGCTGTGTCATTTAGGAAAGTCTGCATCTGTTGATGGCTTACGACCCTTCCACATAACCCTCAAACTCGTGATGGGTTTGAAGTAACCCGAGACATCCAAATGACAGCCCATATTAATCCGGATTAGTCTGGAGTAAACTGGGATTTCCCTGTTTACTCTGCATTTTAAAAAACACTGAAAAAGATCAGGACCTTACCTGCAGGGTGCTGAGGTAGTGAGCCTGTGGGGATTGACTCTTAGGATCACCTTCCATGACCCAAGGGCCAATCCTCATTGCCATCTTGGTTCTTTGGGCTCTGAGGGCTCGAAGGAGCAGGATGGGAGCCCAAACCTACTCTCCTAGCCCCCCGTTTTCCTGTAAATTTACTAGAAGGTCCTGGCTGCATCCTTAGGCCCCTCGGAGAAAGTTCCTGACACATCAAAATGATGTGTTGGGAACTTAGGAGAGAGAGGGGAAGATTGTATCACAAAGGGAATCGGGATTTTAAATCCCAGTTCCTTTCATGATTTGGACCTGTCTGGAAGGGCCCTTCATTGGGTTGGGTCAGGATATAATACATGGTTGCATATTCATAACTGTCCATGTGATGTAGGAGCTAAGTTATTCATCTGTAGGCACTCGCCAATAACATACAATTAAAATAATTAAATGATGGCCAGCAAATTACAAGTAGCCATGACAAAGATCCCTATAGCTGCAGTATAATAACTGTATGCCAGCTTTTAAAAGTTGGCTATTATTATTGTTTTTATTGCTCCTGTTGCTGCTGTTGTTGTACAATACCATTATAAAGTTAGCTTGTGATTGTTAAGAAGCCATGATCTCAGATTCAGTTGCTCATCCGTGTGTGAATGTCCTGAAATGCTAAAGAGTAACATTAACACCACTGCAAAGGTGTAATTTCTAAAGCACAGCAGTTGTTTATGGATGCCTTCTAACAACTTCTTTTGATGCATTTACAGTGGAATCCTTAAGCAAGGACGAAGCTACTCAAAAGTCACCTATTTAGACATTCATCCTGACAACGCCACAAAAATTGAATTTGTTTGGCATAAGCAGTTTTTAACTTCGGTTTGGGCCAAACTGGGAGCCAAAAAGGTGACTCTAATCCGAGGGCAGGATGGACACAAGTAAGTGTTCCCATTTTCATATTACAATTTCAATGTTTATGTCCCATCTGCTGCCATAGAAAGTAGAGGCTACATCACATACCTTACACACTTCCAATTTTGCAGGAAGTTTCCCAATTAATCCTATATCATCCCACTTTCCCAATTGCTTTGAAAAGTCCCGGTTTTTCTCTCCTCCTCCTCCTACTTCCCCCTTTGCCCTCAGTTTATTTCAGTTGCTGAAAACAGAGTTTAAAGTTCAAAAGTAGATAGTGTATTCAGTTCAGCAAGAGGAAAGGAGAGGAGGAGGAGAAGAAACAAATATTGCCTTACAACTGGTGCAATGTAGAGGACCGTTTTGGACATTATTTTCCCTCCAAGTTTCAAGTTGCCACTGAGCCATGAGATGCATTGTGCTAATTTTCTCTGAGATTGACCTGTCTACAGTGACACTGTAGACACCATCTACAGTGTCATATAGTTCAGTTAGCTGCATTGAACTGGATTATATGGCAGTGTGGATTCATGTAATCCAGTTCAATGCGGTTCAGTCTGCATTATATGAGTCTACACTTGAACATATTACGCAATTCAAACTGCATTATATGGTAATGTAGATGCCCCCCCCCCAGACTTTGAGGGTAAAGTTGGGTTAGAAGAAAGTCACATCTGCCACTTTGAGCTCGAAAGAAGGCAGAATATTAATGTAGCTAATAAAGAAATGAACAATCTCACAGTTCATTTATTAAACATTCAGAACGTGTCTAAAGGAGAAGAAAGAGGAAACTAAACCGGGAAATAGAAGGCTTGCTATACAAATATTTTTTTCCCTGCTTCTTTTTCTCCCAGGTTTTCCCTTTGTGGCAATGGGACAGTAAAATATGAAGTCCTTCAAAAACTAGCAGTCTGTTGAACCCTTGAATCAAGTGATATGTGTGACAGTGTGTATGTATATGTATAAATATGGATAAAGAAGACCAGCTCTCTTCACCTGGCCACTGAAAGCACTGGACATTTGGGAATGTGGCTCTTCAAAGCAAGGCTTCTGTGAAGTTTTCTTTGTCATTTCAGCTCTGTACAAAATCAGTAATGATTTTTGAAAGTGAGAAATCAGTATTAAGTTTTCAGTATGTTTTCTAAACTCATGGACATAGACATGAAGATTGGAGACCACTGGAATCCTCCACAGATCAAGAAGAAAAGTGGGTCCAAAAGAGAGAGGGGCCCTCCAACTTGAGGGATACATACAATTTTCAGGGATAGATACAGTTGAATCAGTACATGGTGGAGGAGGGAAATAATCATAATTCATTCAAGGAGGTTGCATGGCTGTCTGAGCCATGTTTGATTTCAGGGATGGTTTCAGTACAAACTCTGGGTTTTTCCCATTTCCAACAGTTGACCAGTTGTCCATTCTGGAGATTTCAATTACCATTCCTGTCTGAGGACTGAGTTTGATTACTGGTATGATGTTCAAACAGAAAAAAAATGTGTGTGCATGGGAGGTATAAAGATACGAACAATTATTGATGACAAAGTGTCAACAGATTACCAAGATTTGCAAAAATGTTTTTTTTAAATGGTCCCAGAGCATAAGTGATGAGATCAATTCCTTCCCTCCCAATTCTTTTGTATCCTGATTGGATTTTGTACAAAAATAATTTCCCCCAAAATGTTGGTTTCATATTAAAAATCTAGAGTTTTACACAAATTGCAAGTTGTGCACAATATCCCAAAATGTGAAGAATGTTTGAAAAATGCACAAAAATGCTTATAGTCTTGCCAATTGGGAACGAAAAGCTTTCCCCCCCATTCTCACATATATTTATATATGTTTAAGTGAAAACATACATCCTGTCAGTGCATGCTTAGGTGAAAAGCAGCTCACACTTCTATCAAGAAGGCCTACCTCAAATGATATGTAATAGTGACCACTGTGTGATCCATATTGCAATGTCTGCAAAACCCATAATAAAGAAATTGAATTAACTGAGCAAAAAATTGTACATTTCATTATTTTAGTACCTGCAGTACCAGAACTTCAAATTACAAATCTCAGACTGTCTTGCTTTCATGTGTCAAATTGCTTAATATAATTTCACTATATTTAACTTAATTCTTACTTACTGTTTTAAAGTAATTGACTTAATAATGAGACGCTGATATTGTGTTTTAACTTTAATTGCTAATTTGTATATAATATGATTGTGTTAGTAACTGTGATGTATTTATCTTGGGCAGTCCTTGCCATGTGTACACCGCCTCGAGTCACCTTCGGGCTGAGAGAGGCGGTATAGAAGTAGAGTAAATAAATAAACAAACATTGACTTTATTGTATTCGATCCTGATTGTCTATACTATAGGGTTGTTAACAACATACTCCTCCCACATTCCACATCCAGAACTTAGCCCTAGGCTGTGGTCATCCCGTTTCTCTTGCCTCCTAAGTCCTTCCTTTCATTTCGCGTTAGGGGCCCTGCTTCAAAATTGGACAAGTGTATGCACTTAAAGGCTGTGATTCTCACAGTCCTTCAAGTGAACAATGAGGCAAAAGGAAAACAACAATGGGATTTCCTCCACAAAGGATTTCTTTCCAGCAACAAATGCAAATGCTGGCTCAAAGCTTGTATCTGGAATAAAAATCTGATAAAACTCAAGTTCTCTCTGAATTCTCACCTGTTCCATGCCCATGCTTTTCTCAGAAGTATTCACATGTTACACTGCACATGTGTTTAAACTGTTTGTACACATGTTTAGAACTGCACTTCAGTTCATTGCTCATTTGCATCCACATTCAAAAATCCTCGTAAATCTAGAATGCAAATAAAAAATACACCTATACCTGAGCAGACACAATGGCTGTCATCCTATTAGTGACATAGTCAACTATAAGTGGAAATTAACTCTATCTTTTGGTCATTGTGGAGGGAAAGATTTGTTACCTCCCACACAAAACTCCTGCAAGAATCCTCTCTTTTTTGTGTGGGGGCTCTCTGAGGCCATTTAGCAGCCAGCGGAGAATAGCAGGTATGAAATATGTTTTTGCTATGTCCATATACCCAAACACAGAACAACAAAGACATTCTGTTGGGCCTTCAGGGAATCCTCTGAGGGTTGTGAAGAATCATGGCATTATCATATGCCTGGATATATTGCCAATGGTCCTTGCTCCTCACCATGAAAACCATGAGGCCCACACAAAGGAAGGTGAGTACTATAGTGTCAGGCCCCAGCCTGGTTCCATAGTCCAGCCAGACCAAAGCCATGTTAATTCCAGGACATCAGCTAGGCCTGAGAGCAAACCTTTGCATGAACCTTTGTGTCAACCAATGGTCAAGGGCAAGCGCAGCCTTTCTTCTTCCCAGGCTGATAAGAAGAGCTGGTATGGCAAAGCATGGTTGCCTCCCCAGCTCCCAGGTGTTACTACTAATGAGCAGACATTCCTTCCCTCTTCAGAGGGCAAGGGAGGGCCAGGCCCACAGACTATCCATGGGAAAGAGTTCCGACGCAGTGTGCGTCTTCAGGAGAAACGCCAAGGAAAACCTATTTAAACTGCTTCCCATTGGCTCTTGGTATCTCTCGCCAACATTCAGCTTTCCTCGTCAAGTTCCATGTACTCTAATTCCAGCCTGGGCCAGTGGGTCTTCAAGTCCCCATACTCAAGTAATTGCCAAGCCTTTGTTGCCAGAGACTTATCCAGGATTTAGCCCATTGGGGCGTCAGGACTAATTCCTTCTATTTGAACCTTTTACTCCTTGGACTATTGCAGGGCTGTCCAACTGGTGGCCCCCGGGCCGTATACGGCCCCCAGCCCCTTCCCCACGGTCCCCTACCCTCCTGCAAGATATCTGCCTTTTAAGATTAAAATTTTTTTTAAAAAAAAATATTTTTTTGGAATATTTTTCGGAATATTTTTTTTTTTTTTTTTTTTTTGGGGGGGGGGGGGGGTGTGGGGGGGGGCAGGGAGGAGGAGCAGGCTCTCTTCCTCCTCCTACTTCCCTCCCTTCCCCCTCCCTCCCTCCCTCCTTCTTTCTCTCTTTCCCCCTTTCATTCCTTCCCCCTTTCACCACATGAAGGAAAGAGGGAAGGAGAGAGAGAGTGCACGAGTGAGAGGGGGCGTGGCCAGAGCGAAAAAGGGGCGGGGCTGAGTTCGAGCAGGGGGTGCTCACCCATTCCCTTCCGGCTTCCTCCTCTCCTGAGGCTTCATGCCAAGTTTGGTCCTGATCCATCATTATTTGAGTCCACAGTGCTCTCTGGATGGAGGAGAACTACAACTCCCAAACTCAAGGTTCAGTACTTTCTGTTGTTCTCATGAGAGTTTAGGTTTGATTCAACATGGCTGAGGAATGCTTTGATTGTGTTTTCCCCTTATGGCAGAAGGAGATTGGACTGGAGGGCCCTTGGAGGTCTCCTATTCTAGGAACCCATTGTAATTATTTTGTTATTATTATTATTATTATTATCATCAGAGGCTGAATGGCCATCTGTGAGGAATGCTTTGATTGTGTTTTCCCCTTATGGCAGAAGGAGATTGGACTGGATGGCCCTTGGAGGTCTCCTGTTCTAGGAACCCATTGTAATTATTATTATAATTATTATTATATTATTATTATTATTATCAGAGGCTGAATGGCCATCTGTGAGGAATGCTTTGATTGTGTTTTCCCCTTATGGCAGAAGGAGGTAGGACTGGATGGCCCTTGGAGGTCTCCTATTCTAAGAACCCATTGTAATTATTATTATTATTATTATTATTATCATCATCATCAGAGGCTGAATGGTCATCTGTGAGGAATGCTTTGATTGTATTTTCCCCTTATGGCAGAAGGAGATTGGACTGGATGGCCCTGGATGGCCCTTGAGGTCTCCTACTCCAGGAACCTGTTGTTGTTGTTGTTGTTGTTATTATTATTATTATTAGCAGAGGCAGAATGAATATTATGCCTTATCATTCAGGGTTATAGGCCTGTGTGGAAGGGCCCTGGCTTCTTATTTGACTTCCTTTCCACACATCTGAATAAAATCCCATGTTATTTGCTTTAAACCAGATTATATGAGTGTGGACTCTGATAATCCAGTTCAAAGCAGGTATTCTGGGTTATATGGCTGTGTGGAAGGGCCCTGAATCCACACTGCAATATAATCCAGTTCAAAGCAGGTTTTGTGGGGTTTCCTGCCTGGTTATTCTGAGTTATATGGCTGTGTGAAGGGCCCTGAGTCCACACTGCAATATAATCCAGTTCAAAGCAGGGACTGTGACTTGAGACTGGGATTTTGGTGTTCATCTCTATCTCCAAGTCAAAGCCCCGGTGTCCTCCACAGACACCTCCAAGGCGGGGAGAGGGCGGAGCCGGGGAGGGGCAGGGGCAGGGGCGGAGCCAGGGAAGGGGCGGAGCCTGGGCGGAGGGAGACCCTTCGGCCCCCCAGGTCATCAGTAACTGGAATTCCGGCCACAGGTCCGGTAGAAGTTGGACAGCTCTGGACTATTGCATTGCAATACTTGATGCTGAGAGCATCAAAGGACTATATTTTTACCTCTTTACTTCTTTTCACTTATTCTAACTAAAGCATTTCATCATGGCTGGCCTCAAGTGGTTTACTGAGGGATCCTTCAGCTCTAAGGTGCAACGTATGGGAGGAAAAGCTTTGGCGGAATTCTACAATATCAACCAATGCCTGATCTCAGCTGTGTATTTTGTGTGACTACATGAACACATGTTCATGTTATGAAAACCATAAATATAGCCCGCCACTACAGCCTTCATGGATTTGTCATGGTTTTAGTGCTGAGGAACAAGGACCATTGTGAATATGACAAAAGATTCACACATGGGTTAGAAGTCATTACACCCATATTTCTTCCTTATATGTCCAATGTCCTCTTTTGGGTGAAGGTTGGTATTCCACTCTGTCTTCCACCATGCCCAAAGCCCACTGCCCCAATTCAAAAGTCCTCTTATACACAGCCATTCTCTGCATTTTGGCGAGTGGTCCAAAAAAAATGCCCCCGTAGCTAAGCACAAAATGATTACAGTGCCACAGAGACCTCTGGAAAATCCCAGTAGATTTATATGGCCAACACAGATTTGGAAGAGTAATTTTTTGGACAACATTGGATGACCTTTACCTTGCTCTGCAATTAAATATGTATAGATGCTTGTATTCTGAGGAAAAATAGGATTAGTTAGTTATAACTCCCTGTTGAATAATGATGACATGCAAAAATTTGTAGCTCACAATGTAAAACATGAAATTCCCTTTTATTCAGGGAATGATACACTTCTTCAATAGGGGAATTTAATTAATAATGTCTAGGATGTGTCAATGTACCTCAAACCACTGCGGTTCTTCTGTAATTGCTTAACAACAAATGGGATAAGTCCCTGACTGTTAACTTGAAGCACTTATTTGGCTTCAATACAACTTCTCATATCAGCTGGCATTCTCATATTTGTATGCATAAGTGATGTCCTTTTATTTCTTCCCACGTGTTGTCAGTGGGAGATATGAAAGCCTGATATGAAATGTAGGCCATGCCTATGGATGTAGAAGGATTGGCTCGGTTTCACAGATGAAATAGATTCCCCTGAACACCTTCAGAGAATGGAGAAGTTACTCTTTGGAATAAAATCCCTAGATAGATAACATAGACACAAGCCTTGCTCACTGGAATATTCTGGGAATTGTATTTCAATAAAGCAACAGTACTAAGCTCTGGACTCAACTCATAGTCCAACACTTTAGAAGCACCTCTGTAGAGAAGTTTAATTTCTATTGAATACAAAGTAAATGCTAAACCAAAAAAAAAATTCCAGATTTGTCTTCTATACACTTAGCTTTTACCAAATCTTATTTTTATTTATTTATTTATTTATTTATTAATTATAGGCGACTTGGGGCGGTTTACACAAGGCAGTCTCTACCCTTCAATCAAAAACACAAGCAAAACAAAATTAAACAATAACCATATAACATAACAATTAGCAATTAAAACATACAATGCAGTCTCAGCGTCACGTTGAAATCACTTTCTGTCACGTCATCGTCATTCCATATATCTAATTAAACCGTTATATTTCATCAGCAAATGCCTGCTCAAATAGCCAGGTCTTGACTTTCTTGCGAAATGTCAGGAGGGAGGGGGCCAATCTGATGTCACTAGGGAGGGCGTTCCAAAGCTGAGGAGCCACCATTGAAAAGGCCCTGTCTCTCGTCCCCGCCAATCGCGCCTGCAAAGAGGGCGGGACCAAGAGCAGGGCCACTCCAGATAATCTTAAACATCTCGATGGTTCATAGAGAGAGATGCGTTCGGACAGGTAAGTTGAACCGGAACCATTATTTTTAAAGGTTTAGTCAGTTTGGTGGGACTTATACTTTAGCAGATCGCACCCTGTAATGCTGTGGTTCTCAACCTGGGGTTCCCAGATGTTTTTGGCCCATAGCTCCCAGAAATCCCAGCCACTTGAAGGCCAAAAACATCTGGGGATCCCAGGATGAGAACCACTGCTGTAATGGTTTATAAATTATTTGTCCCTCTATTTCTAAAAATTTGCATCTAAATAAGAGCTGTGTGTATCTAATAAGTGAGCCCCCCCCCCCGTGGTGCAGTGAGTTAAACTGCTGATCTACTGAAGTTGCTGACCAAACGGTTGGCGGTTCAAATCCAGGGAGTGCGGTGAGCTCTCGCTGTTAGGCCAAGCTTCTTCCAACATAGCAGTTTGGAAACATGTAAGTGTGAGTAGATCAATAGGTACCACTTCTGCGGGAAGGTAATGGCACTCCATGCTGTCATGCTGGCCACATGACTTTGGAGGTGCCTATGGACAACACCAGCTCTTTGGCTTAGAAATGGAGATGAGTGCACACACACACAGAGTTGGACACATCTAGACTTAAAGTCAGGGGAAGTATTAACCTGTACTTTTACTATCTATTAAGTGAAATGATTGTTGCATGATCTCTTATAGAGACCAAGTAAGTGCATTTCTCATTATACTGTGGTCAGTCATGAATATTATGGTCAGTAAGCATAGGCTGTAATTACTGTCATGCTGTTTTTCATAGGTCTTCCTGATTGCTAGCAACATACTTGACCCGTTCACCACAAGATGCAATGCCAGAAATGTAACTGACATACTATTACACATGGTGTAGAGATTTAAAGGAAAGTATTATTTACCATAGAGAAAAAGTCTCTTTGCTCATTTAGTAACATATGACTTAATAATGTTACCATCTAGTTCAGTTTCCATTTTATAAATGATATGCAAGTCATGGCTTGTGTATTTATGATAACCTTGATCTGACAAATGCAGATAAATTTCCCAACTTTATGTGGCATTTCCCTTGTAAGGGTAACATTCAAGGCTATGGCAGTTTATAAAATGGGCATGTTTGGATATCATGTCTGGAGCTACATACAACAGCTTCACAGTAAGTTATGTCTTAATGCATTAAGGAAATTCTGCAACCAAAATATTTGCATTTTATGCTCTGGCTGTTCTAATAGATTGAAATGAGCATTACATTGATACAAATTGACACCATTCAGACAGTTTTAAATCCTCTCTCTCTCTCTCTCTCTCTCTCTCTCTCTCTCTCTCTCTCTCTTGCTCTCTCTCTCTCCCTTCTTTTTTTCCTTACAAAATTAATTTCAGATGCTTGCCTTTTGGAGCCTCGCACTTGTACTGATCAGTGTGGCAAGAGGTGAGATATGACTGCTCCTTTTACCATAGTGCTGTCTGGACCCAAAATTAAGATTGGTTCACAAGAACATAAAGTGTTCAAGAAAAGAGCATTAAGAAACGAGAAGTAGAAAAAGCAAATGAACTGAAGGATGATTGAATTATGGTACTGAAAAAAAGTGAAACTAGTGGGGTCTGCAACAAAAAAATGGCGGTGTCAACATTTCCTGTTTAGTATTCTAACTAGCCCAACCATTCCAATATTCTATTTTATTACTCCTGCTTTTGCACGTTTGTCAGTCAACTTAAACTCAGCATGCTGTGGACAATGATAAGTGGGCTCTATTTTTCTCTCATTCATACATTCAACCACCCACACAGAGCTCTAGACATATGACCTCATCATTCAGAGCTTTTCCCCATCTTAGGATGCTACGGAGATGCAGCCAAGACAGAGCCCACCGGAGCCCATCCCATGAGGAAGGACTCTGTCTCGGCTCTGTCCCAGCATTGCGTTCAGAGGCTGCCCTGAAAACATGGTTTCCTACCCGTGTTCTCATTCAAGAAACCAGGGGGGCCACAGGACGAAGCCAGGGGCAGATGGAAACACCTTGTGATTGTAAGGGGGCAATGTGGGACACTGCCCTATGGTTTCCCCTACTATCCCCTGGTTTATGGACCCCCTCTGATGAGGTCCATAGTTACTACTCCTTGATATATTTTTTTGCACAGATGGGCCTTTCAGTGGATATTTGTATGCTATACTTTTATTCTCATTGTTGTGTTTTTGAAATGCTTTTATTTGTTACTGTGACCCTTCAAGTCATTTCTCACAATGTCTCTAAGTCGTGCTGGGACTGAGAGAATGTGAATGGTTTTAATTTTATGACTTTTAAATCTGATCATTGTTAATTTTATTATTAATGAAAACATTTTTATGAATAGTATTTAAAAATTTGATCAAGTTGATAAGTCTCCATGGATTTGGAGAAAGGCAGGATATACATTAATTAAATAAGCATTACATGGCACTCTCCTGTTCATAGTTGGATAATCCTTTCGCAACGAGAGGTAATTTAGAAATCTCTGTCAGGTACCAGCCTAGGCTTCAACTAACTGCATTGTACTGCATTATATAAGTCTATTCTACACTGAATACTAGGGGTGTTTGATCCAAAAAAATTGATTCTAAACTACAAATGGGGGGGGGGGGTTGATTAGTAATTGAAATACTTACCAAAAAAATTCCAAAAAATTCGTATATGAAACGTATTTAATAACAAAATTCATTATTATTGCGTTATTTGTACCAAAAATAATAACCCCCCCCCTTGTGTGTCAGATGGTGACAGGAGGGTGAAAGGTGCTGCCTGCACTCCCCTCTGGCTAGCTGACACCTAAACAGGGGTTATTAACCCCCGTTTGGGTCTTGGTTGGCGAGAGGAGGGTGCCAGGCTGCACCTTCCACCCTCCTCTCGCCATTGTCCTGGTTTACTCCCAAGGAGAGGAGGAGGAGGGGGACGCGAGTCCCCCGCCTTCTATTCTCCTTGGCAATAAACCAACCAGGACAAGGGTCCCGGTTTACTCCCAAGGAGAGGAGGACGCAGGGGACTCGCAACCCCCTCCTCCTCCTCTCCCTGGGAATAAACGGGACCCTTGTCCCGGTTTACTCCCAAGGTGAGGAGGAGGCGGGGGACTCGCATCCCCCTCCTCCTCCTCTCCCTGGGAGTAAACAGGGACAATGGTGAGAGGAGGGTGGACGGTGCGGCCTGGCACCCTCCTCTTGTCAACCGAGATCCAAACGGGGGTTAATATTAACCCTCGTTTGGGTGTCAGATGGCGAGGGGAGGAGGGAAGGTGCGGCCTGACACCCTCCTCTCACCAACTGAGATCCAAACGGGGGTTAATATTAACCCTTGTTTGGGTGTGAGATGGCGAGGGGAGGGGGGAAGGTGCAGCCTGGCACCCTCCTCTCACCAACTGAGATCCAAACGGGGGTTAATATTAACCCTTGTTTGGGTGTGAGATGGCGAGGGGAGGAGGGAAGGTGCGGCCTGGCACCCTCCTCTCGCCAACCGAGATCCAAACGGGGGGTTAATATTAACCCTCGTTTGGGTGTCAGATGGCGAGGGGAGGGGGGAAGGTGCAGCCTGGCTAAAGGGGAGCAGGGGGTTTCATGGTACCACCTGGTCTGCTTTAGCCAATGAGAAAATGCGTCAACTGAGGGCAAGAAGACATTACGACCTAATTTTCGCCCTTTACAAAAATGTCAGGTGGGAGGTTCAGTGAAGAAATTATACTTCCAGGTTATGCATCAAAGGTAAAAAAAACATTGAAATTAAAAAAAACCTTACGAAAAATAACGATATCATAGTATTTCTAACTGGAGATAAACACCCCTGCTGAATACCTAATGAAGTTTCAAACTGCATTATATGGCAGTGTAGATGGGGCCTTAGCCTGTAGTTTACGTCCTAGTCACATGAATGTGAAGAATACTGGCCATTTATAATGAAATGGGCAACTTGAAACAAGTTGAATGAATGTTTGGGCCATTCGTGGCTATTAGCGGCTATTTGTTAGGATGTCTATAGATCAAATCCAGTATCAAATGCTGGTCATTGGGAATGGAGTTTTTATTTTAATTGCTGCTTGCATTGTCCTGCTGGTGTGCTTTCCACAGGCAATTGATTGTCCACCAGGTAAACAGAATGTTAGGTAAGATAGACTTTGGCTCTGATTAATCTTGGCTGTTTTTACATCCTCAAGAAGAAGAGATGATGTTTAATTCTACTTCCACAACTGCATGTCTATTCCAAATTGTCTCCACCAAACCACTTTTCTCCAGAACTTTCCAAATGTGTTTCAGATTTATATATTTTTAAAAAGAGTGCATAAACACATAGCCAATGAAACATAGAGATATCTCCCAATTCAACAAGCAGTAATATCCCTATCTTCATTATTTAAGTGAGAAAAATTGTATCATCAGAAAAGAAAATGGTAAAAGTTGAAATTGAGGAGACATAGGCTGCATCTACACCTACCAAACAAATCAAGAGTACTGTGCTCTTGAGCGTCTCTGGATGCAGCACAAGAGCACCCTGGAGCCCATTTCTATGTCTAGATGGCTCATGGGGGAGAACACTGCTGCTGTTTTCCTAGTCAAAAACAGTTCTTCCAGATCCTCTGAAGATGCCAGTCGCAGATGCAGGCAAAACATCAGGAGGAAATGGTGCTAGAACATGGCCATACAGCCTGGAAACCACACAACATCCCAGTGATTCCAGTATTAAAGCCGTCAACAACACAAAAACAACTCCTTCACAAGGCCTTGCTGGCAACATTGCTTATGCCTGTCATGCGATCAGCAGAAGAGATGTTGCCAGCAAGGCTGCTTTTAGCCAGCAACACAGCAGTGGGTCATTTTGGCATGTGGACATTGTGCACATTTCAACAATGCCAGGAAGTTCTGAAGTGAACTTTCATTCCCTTTGTGCTGGATTAATCACCAAAAGCAGTGCTTGTGTTGCAAAACCAGCCATACATTGTATGGAATTCTTGCAACAGTTGTTAAGTTGCATCTGTTTTATTTGGCCATAGAAAGCAATAATGAAGCAATGTGTGGAAAAGTAAAAAGATGTCTTTAATGTCTTGCCCCATGCAATTAAAAGACTTTGCATAAATAAGATTGTCGTGCTCGCTTCGGCAGCACATATACTAAAATTGGAAGAATACAGAGAAGATTAGCATAAATAAGGTTGCCCACAGCTCAATTGTGCTAATGCAGAGAAACAAATCTGAAATTGATCTTGGAACTCCAAGTTTATTTTTTCTCATCAATCATGTGAGTAAATGCCAATGAAATATACTTCGCTCCAAAACTGCAGAAACGCAATGCATTGAATGTATACTGATTTTAATACTGATCCTACCATCAGTTAGAATGAAATAGTTGTCTCAGGAGCAACCTTTTCCTAGATGGGATAGTGGACTCTCTCTCTCTCCTTGCCAGTTCAGATAGCTTTTTGCACACAGACTAGGAGAGGGCACCACTTTGTTCTTCGACTCAGGCATCAAAATGACTTGTGCCAGCCCTGAATACCATCACATTCACACACTGTATAAGTTAACCCAATTCTATTTTAATTTAGGGACCTCGTCACACATACCTTATTTTCAGTGACTTGGTGATATTTTTCATCTTCAGCCATAGAGCTTGATGGCTCCCATCATACCCTTGATAACTACTTCCATGGCTGAAGTGCCGCCGTAGGAAAAAAAAAGAGGCAACGGCAATGGTGGACAATGACAGGCTCCCCATCTTTCCATAAGGAAAAATGCCACTGGGTCAAGCCACTGAAAAAAAAGCTTTCCCACATATGATGAGGTGGGGTGGAAGCCATGACAGAATGGAGCATTGGGTGACAGGTCCCCAGGACCTTTAAAGCTCTATACGG
Organism: Anolis apletophallus; assembly: GCA_030556195.1. Taxonomy (NCBI): domain Eukaryota; kingdom Metazoa; phylum Chordata; class Lepidosauria; order Squamata; family Anolidae; genus Anolis; species Anolis apletophallus. Next base: position 85,450,388 of record JARBWK010000010.1, read on the forward strand.
TTCTGGCCCAGCTTACCTGTCCGAATGCATCAGCCACTATGTCCCACCTCGTAATTTAAGATCATCCGGGGAGGCCCAGCTCTCGCTCCCGTCTACTTCTCAAATGCAGTTGGTGGGGATGAGAGATAGGGCCTTCTCGGTGGTGGCTCCCCATCTGCGGAATGCACTCCCAATTGATATACGATCAACCCCATCCTTCTGGCATTCGGGGAAAAAGTGAAATCCTGGCTATGGGACCAAGCGTTTGCACATTAGCACGATACAGCACTTTAGATATGATTGCAATGGCAAACTGGTGGACATGGCCCAATGCTTCTATTATGGACGGAATACTGTTTTTAACTTATGTGAATGTATATGATGTATTTTAATGCTAATTGGATTTTAATGTATTTTAATGCTAACTATATTTTAATGTATTTTAATTCTGACTGTTTTTGGTTTTCTATTATATGTATACTGTGTTTTTGGCATCGAATTGTTGCCATTGTTAGGCCGCTCTGAGACCCCCCTCGGGGGTTGAGAAGAAGCGGGGTAGAAATGGTGGAAATAAATAAATAATGCCACCTGTTCATCCGCCGCCAGAATGCGGCAATTTTCTACAATTTTGGTGGCACGTTTGGCAAGGTCTTAAGAGTCCTTGTCACCTACTCCTATATTTTAATCTAACTAGAAATCCATACAGAAGTGATTTATCTCCTTTTACTCCAGGGTCAAATGCCCATCACATTTTTCGCAGTGGCGTTTTCCAAAGGGTTGAAAGACAGTTGTTTGTCACAGCATATGATTTTCCTCCTTTAGTATCCAGAATTTGTGCTTAGTCACTTGAAAGTAAAAACAGACTTAGATATGTATCTCATGAAGTATGTGTTTTGGAAGAAATAGCACTGAAGAAAGGAAAAAGCTGAAATGGTTTGACTGTGGCGGATATGCAGAATGTGACGATGTTTTATTATGTTGAGGCAGTGCTGACCAAAGCAGAGCGGAGATTGTATAAAAGGCTGGGCTGGATTGTCAACTCTTTCATGAGTTTGATCATTTGCATCTTGATTATTTGATTTACATATTTCAGGAAAAGAAGTCTGTTATGATCGACTGGGCTGCTTTACAAATGACATACCATGGGCCGGTACTACAGAAAGGCCCATTTCAAAATTGCCCTGGTCACCAGATAAAATAAACCCTCGCTTCCTTCTCTATACTAAAAAGAACCCTGATAACTTCCAGGTAAGATTTCCTTCCACTGAATATTGCTAATTTCCCCAAATTCTGTGCAGCAGTGGGAAATGGGCTCATATCTGAAAAGAAATAGGTGTATGTGAACATTCACATTCATGAGGCACTGATTAATAAAATAGAGTTGAATTCTTAGGCGGGTAGAGAGAAATAACCTTGTTGCTTTTTAAAAACTTTTCACAGGAAATCACTGCAATTAACCCAGAGACTATTGGTTACTCAAATTTTGATGCTAACAAGACAACTCGCTTTATTACCCATGGATTTGTAGATCAGGGTGAAGAAAACTGGCTTTCGGACATGTGCAGGGTAGGATATAATGTCATATTCAAGAAACAGTTTTGAAATCAGTTCATAACCATTATCATGTTTTTTAAAATCTGTAATCAAGTTGTCATACGTATATAACATCTTGTTGCTATATGTATACAGTATTCCCTCACTTATCACTGGTGTTACGTTCCAAGACCACCCTCAAAAAGTGAAAATCTGCGAAGTAGCTATATTTATTTTAATATTTATACATTATTTTAGTAGTTATACACTATTTTAAGTCTTTATAAACCCTCCCCAGACACTTATACACTACATAATCCTCTTTGAACGTGTTCACGTAATTGTCAGCTCTGGCTTTATCCGCAGAGGCAGCCTCTCCATACAGACAAACACTCTTAAGTCCAGTATGTGAATAAGTTTTATTGTTCTAGCCATAGGCCATGACAAATTAAGCACATATATTAGTGACATCCAAAGTACAGATCACAATATAAAACTTCAGTACAAATATTAAAACTCATTAAAACTGACTCTTTAAATTCCAGTCATGTCTACAACGCACTGTATCATCCTATGCTATTTCCCATCCTTCACTAAGGATTTTACTAGTTTCGCATGGATATTTTGAGCTGCCACTGCAAAAGTGGCAACCTTTATTGTTATATCTTTAGAGTAGTCTGCTAGCAAATCCTTAATCAATGCTGTCTGCTGCCAAGCCACCCTATCCTCCAGAAGCGCTCCTAGAATCTTCTTTCTGGGATCCTTATACAGAGGGCAATGTAGTAAGTAATGTGTTAGATCCTCAATCGCTCCTGAACCATATATACATAATCTTTGGGAATAAGGTGTTCCTCTATATCTTCCCTCCAGCCAGGCTGAAGGCATTGTCTGAAACCACAAGGCTGTAAAGGCTTTCCTGAGGGTCACCACGGTTAATTTTTGCAAGTAATCTTGGCGGTATTGATCACTCTTAAATAGGGGATACCAGGTGGAAAATTTCTGCTTTAGACTATCCCTCATGTTCTCGATCACATCCACATCCATTATTTTATCCCCAATGGTCTTCTAATCCAGTTTCATTAGTGTTGTTATCGAGCCGTCAAAATATTGGTGTAGCAAAGACGAGCAACATTGGGTCCAGCCGCCCCACTTTTGTTGTTCTATCATAAGTCCATATTGAAAAACCGCGAAACAGCGAGTCCGCGAACAGCAAACCGCGAAGTAGCAAGGGATCACTGTATAACATTCCAATTCTTAAAATGTGAAGTGATTGTCTTGTTGAGGGGTGCAGCAAGTGGTTGTGAAATAATTTGCTAATCTTTACTTGGGTCATTTGCCAAAAAAAGTGTTAGCAAAACTGGTTTACTGATTCCTTCAATACACAATGCAGACTATGCTCACAGAAGGCACTCGTAATACACAATGCTAAAGCCAACTAAATACAGGGCTGGACTGGAGTGCGACGCAAATAAAGTGCTACAAGGTTGCAAAAATATCAAAATATATTATAGTTCATAATCATAAGCATTAGTGACACGCTGAACACATAGTACTGAGCATCATATCTATATACCTATATTCAATTTATACACTATATATCTCTCAGTAATTCAGCATGTACAAAGCAACCCAGCTTTGTGTTCTGGGCTTATTGTGTTGCTTTGTACATGCTGAATTACTGAGAGATATATAGTGTGTATAAATTGAATATAGGTATATAGATATGATGCTCAGTACTATGTGTTCAGCGTGTCACTAATGCTTATGATTATGCACTATAATATATTTTGATATTTTTGCAACCTTGTAGCACTTTATTTGCATCGCACTCCAGTCCAGCCCTGTATTTAGTTGGCTTTAGCATTACTGATTCCTTCCCCACAAAGACAGTCATCTACTATTCCATGGCCAATGAGTATACTGTTCTCACTGAGATGTTTTAGGAGTAGAGTCCCTTAAGTGTTCAACGTAGAAGTTGTTTTCCACCAGATTAAAAAAATAAATAAATGTAGGGCCTTGGGGCTTTGAAGTCACAAGTGATCATAGGAAAACAGTTGATCACATACTGTATAGCCTTTGGGTCACACTTTCTCCACCTCACCTACATGTTTTCCTGAAAATTTTGTAATCCCTCTGGAAATGTTCATGCCTCTCAAATGAGAGTGGGTGGTGACAGTATTCCTATATAAGGTTTGGTGCTCATCCTCAAAGAGAGATGGAAACTTCAACACATAGAGAAAGTCCAGGAATTGTGGTGACAAAACCTTTTAACTCACATCTGTTTTCATTCTGTTTGCATCAGAGAATGTTTCAAGTGGAAGATGTGAACTGCATCTGCATCGACTGGAGCAAAGGTTCCCGGTGTGCCTACACCCAAGCAGCAAACAATATCCGTGTGGTCGGAGCTGAAGTAGCTTATTTTATAAATGTCCTTGTGGTAAGGGAGGTTCCAGTCATTACATCACAGTTACTGTAAGCCTGGCAGTTATTGGAAAGCTTCCAGGATAATAACAGGTTACTAATTTGATAATGTATGCACAAAAATGCCTAAAATATTAACCCTCTCCTCCTAAGTACCTTTTGATGTGGGAAATGCTGCCAGAGCAATTTTGGTGTCATCCCCACAATAGTGGGGGTGACATTTGTTGGAGCAAAAAAAAAAGCCGTATAATGGTAGCAAAATCATTACTGAACATTACGTTTAGCCAAAAGTTAATGTTCAGCTTTAATAAATACAGTCTTGGAATCCATATTTTAGATTTTAGATTTCAAGTATAAATTTGCAATGCAGTCATGCATATGCAGAGGCCCAGATTACCCATAAGGCCAGCATAGGCCATGGCCTAGGGGCGCAAGCCAGGGGGGGGGGCAGATCACGGGCCAAAAATGAATAAATAAATAAGTTGAAACAAAAAAACACCGTGGTCGGCCCCTGGGGTCTCTCCCAACTCTCGGAGCTTGCGAATGCCACAGGGGAGTTGGGTGTGTTGGTTGTGGGGAGGGTGCCTGGCTCTGTCCCTGGGTCCAATCCCGAGGACCTGGCCCTCTTCTCCCTCCCTCCCTTCTGGACATGGCCTCCTTTGCGGAGGGAGGGAGTAGCTTCGCTCCCGTCTGTCACGGGGGGGGGGGAAGGGGCGAGGCCTGTGGGTCTGCCCACTCCGATACCAGAGCAAGAGAGAGCTTTGGAGGCACCCGGATTCGGAGGCGCTATCCAGGATTCACCTCTTCAAGTAGCTCCAGATGTCACTCTGGGTCCTCCCCCTCCATCGGGACCGTATTCCCTGCCACAGTGGCTGCACTCAGATACGACAGGAAGCCGGCGTGCGAGGCCACGCCCCCCATCCAGGGGCAGAGATCAGCACACTAAGAGGCAGCGTTCTGTGTCTCCCTCCAGGCCCGCACGCCATTCGCTCCCTTCCTCCCTTCCGGACATGGCCTCCTTTGCGTAATTCCAAAGTATGGCCTAGGGCGCAAAAAAGTGTTAATCCGGGCCTGGATATGCAAGAATAAGGCAAATAAGCTGAGGGCTAAGGAAGTTATATAAATGTACAGATGTTTAGTATTGTTTAAAAAAAGCAAGATTGCTTTGGTGTTGGGGTAAATTATAAACAAATCTTCATGGAAATAGTATCTCCAAATATATTAATTTAAATACTTAATTTTATACCATGTTATGATAGGGGAAAGGAAAACAACACAATTTTGTCTAACAATGTAAACTAGGACCTTGATGTCTGCTGGGGTTTGATTCTATAATCACCTGTGGATACCAAAATCTATGGATGATCATTCCATGATATAAAATGAATAATTTGTGGGTGCATAATCTGTTGATACCGAAGGCGAGCTGCAACTTAAATGACTATCATAGTTTAGTGCTAGTAAATAACTTCAGAAGTAACCAGATGAAAATTCCATACACAAGAACCTCTATTTCATGGCGATGTGTTCCAAGAATCCCAGTGGATACCTGAAACCATAGATAATACAGAGCCCTAATTTTTAACATACTTGGTCCAGAGGCGTATCATAGAACCACACTGAAAGACCTAGAGAGGTCCAAAAATATTTTCAGGGGGACATTTCCTTTGAAACGTGGATAAGTGAAGCCATGAATATTGAATAGGGGGTAATACTGGATAGTGGAGCCCCTGGTGGCGCAATGGGTTAAACCCTTGTGCCAGCAGGATTGAAGACCGACAGGTCGGAGGTTCAAATCTGGGGAAAGTGCGGATGAGCTCCCTCTGTCAGCTCCGGCTCCTCCAAAAAGGATGGTAAAACATCAAAATATCCGGGCGTCTCTTGGGCAATGTCCTTGCCGATGGCCAATTCTCCAACACCAGAAGCGACTTGCAGTTTCTTAAGTTTTTCCTGACACGAGAAAAAAACCCCTGGATAGACAGTTGGTGCTTGTCTAGGCTTGTGATCTTTTTAAAAGTTTAGATTCACACTCACTTGTAGGGTACAGGAGGCATTACAATAGGTTCCAAGTGTGCACTCTTCCAAAACACAACATAATATAATTAACATTGAAAGAGGGTTTACAAATAGTATTGATGGAAAAGAAAACTGTCCAAAGCAATTAATCTGGACATAAATAATCATTCTGCTGGTCTTATGAAACAATATAAACATTTCACCCACGCCCTGTCAGATACAATTTGGCCATGATGGAATGAGTTGCAAGCTAAATAAACAGTAAATCAGACATGTAGCTGCCAATGTATATGTTGCTTTCTTTACAATTGCTCTTACTACCAGGCAGATTTTGGATACTCTCCATCCAAAGTTCATTTCATTGGTCACAGCCTTGGGGCACATGCAGCTGCTGAATTGGGACAAAGAATACCAGGAATTAAAAGAATAACTGGTAGGTGAATATAATGGAATACAAACTTGATATTATATCAAGCACTGCTGCATTTGAATTTTATCTAGTATGCTCTATTGATAAATGTTTGCTTTGATTGAAATAAGAGTGGACTGAGGATTAAAATTGTGACTACGTTTTGGTGTGGGATGTTGTGTGGTTTCCGGGATGTATGGCCGTGTACTAGCAGCCTTTCCTCCTGGCGTTTCACCCGCATATCCTCTAAAGATGCCAGCCATACATGCAGGTGAAATGCAGAAGAAAATGCTGCTTGAACATGGTCATACAGTCCAGAAACCATACAGCACTCCAGTGATTCCAGCCATGAAAGCCTTCCACAATACATTGAAATCCATTTGTTAATTTCAAGTAGAATAAGCCCCCTAAATCAATGAATCATAAATGTTTACTTGCCAATTTTCCATTTAATTTCATGGATCTGCTCCAACTGGGGCTAATAGTTAGATGTAGGGAACTCCTAGGCTCTATCCTATAGAATTAATGTTGTTTGACACAATTTCTAATGGGAGTGGCTCCATGCTGTAGAATACTGAGAGTTGTAGTTTGGCGAGGCACCAGCACCTTTTTTTTGCTGATAAGGCCTTGTAAACTTTCAACTCCCAGGATTCCATAGCATTGAGCCTAGGCAGTTGAAGTGACATAAAACTACATTATGTCTACAGTGTAGATCAGTGATTTCCAAACTTTTTTGGCCTACCACCCCCTTTCCAGAATTTTTTTTACTCACCGCCCCCCTAGAAATTATTTTGTAAAATTTAATAGCAATTAAACAGAAAGATATATGTATCAATGCAGTGGTTCTCAACCTTTCTAATGCCGTTACCCCTAAATTGCAGTCTCCCTCTGTGTATTGCCATCTTGCACTATCTTCTGCTGCCGCAATGTGCGGCCTATTGTGATATTTTAATCTGTTGTTTTAATTGTGGTTTTTAATCTTTTTAACTATGTCTGACTGTTTTATGAATATGTTGTAAGCCGGCCCGAGCCATTGGGAGGGGCAGCAAACAAATACGAATAAATAAATAAATAAATAAATAAATAAATAAGGTTCCTCATGTTGTGGTGACCCCCAACCATATTTTCGTTGCTACTTCATAAATAATTTTGCTAGTCTTACGAATTCTAATGCAAATATCTAATATGCAGGATGTATTTTCATTGTTACAAATTGAACATAATTAAAGCATAGTGACTAATCACAAAAACAATATGTTTGGGGGAGTATGGACAATGGATGATGGGCTCCGCCGGAGGACACGGAGGCCTTTGCACTGCAGCCTTCGCACTGCACTGCGTGTGAGGGTCAAAGTGAAGGGGGCGGAGCCAAAGAAGAGGGCCACGCGACCCCTCCTAAATGGCCAATTGTTCACAACCCCGTTAAAGGGGTTCACCCCCCCAAATTCCCCTGAGCCTCCCACCACCCCCTTGGATCACCGCACCGCCCATCAGGGGGTGGTACCACCCATTTTGAGGATCAGTGGTGTAGATGCACCCCTAGTCATTTACAGTATGGTCTCTGAGAACCCAGCAATGTAACTCAGAATGCTGCATAATTAATGCAGTTTGAGACCAGTGTGGTGACCATGGTTCAATTCCATGGAATCATGGGAGGTGTAGTTTTCCAAGGTCTATATCCTTCTCTGCAAAAGAGAACCAAGCTACTAACTCTGGGATCCCATATCATTGAGCCATGGAAGTAAAGTGGCTTCAAACCACATTAATTTATATTGACCCTATTCTTGTATTTTTAAGAATGGGGCAGATTTGGCCATTTTTGCCAGGGATAAACATATCAGTTATGAACAGTCCACCTTATACTCTGGTACCATCAGTGATGATGGTAGCTTATGGTCCTGTTGAATAGAAGAAATTATTGATTTAGCACATAAGCATAAAAAAAGGAAAAGGAATCCTTTAGGCAAGTCACATAACTTGAAAGCAGAAACAGAAACACTATAGCACAAATCCTACTAGTTAGTCTCGATTGCAGTAAACCCATTGAATCAACAGTGAGTCAACACTTAGGTAAGGCAGGTTGATTCAATAAGTTCATTCTAGTTGGGAATAATAATGAGTCAGGTCTACACATTTCTATCAGCTTGATGTTTGGTTATGAGATTTACTTTCATGTGATAAAGAATGTTGGAATTGGGTTTGTTGTGGTTTTAAGCCATAGCTCTATTAACAGCATTTCATTGGCACCCATGTATCTGATTTCCATTAGCTGCCTTGCACCCATGTGTAGCCTCCTCCATATCTTTGCTTCTCCGAATGACATTAATAGCAAATCTTTCCCCTTGCACAGATGGGACAGTTCACATATAGAAAAACACAGCATTGGAGTGGTGGAAAATTGCTTATCTCTGTGTACTCTTTTAATGTCCTTGCACTGGAAACTCTCATATGGATGGCCTGTTATGGGATCTCATACATACACCATCTGCTAGAGGCTGGGAGCATGATATCTTGATTGCTTCTTTTTCCTCTGGATTGGCTGTTATTTGTTATTAACAGAAAAACCAAAGGCCACTGACAAATCAATACATTCCATTTTTTTCTTGTGGAATAACTGATATTTTCCCCCAAGTCCTGACCTGTCCTGGCCTTAAAAACAAAAATGAATGGGTGAGGGTAGAAGTATGGTTGCACTACAAGCATGTCAAATCTGCAAAGGCATACCTTTGCCTGTAACCGAAGGTTTCCTGCTTTCTGATTCCATCCTGACATTGCTTCCCAGGACCCTTCCACACAGTCATATTAAGGCAGACAATCCATAATATCTGCTTTGAACTAAATTATCTGAGTCCACACTGTCATATAATCCAGTTCAGTGTGGATTTTATCGACCTCCTCGGCATTATTACTTCGCGAACGAAGATTCTTAGGAAGGACTCATCCCACGCTTTTTACAAGCATGTTGATAACTAAAAAGGCCAATCTGAGATAGGCAACTTTGGTTGCAGAAAGCACAGCAGAAAGTCTTCTTGGGTGATGTTGTTTCCAAGTTGCGGTCCTTTTCTGCGTTGTCGTTTCTCATGTCTTCTTGAAAGACGCCGCAGCATTGTGGATAGTGCATCTCCATGCCTCCCGATGTGAGGCCAGGGTGGACCATTGTTGGTGATCAATCTGGCCGAGCCTGAGATGTTGTTTCAGGGAGTCCTTATATCTCTTTTGGGGGGCACCTCTCTTGCTGACCCGTGGTGAGTTCACCATAGAGTAGTATCTTTGGGAGGTGGTGGTCCTCCATCCTAGAGCAGGCCCGGATTAAGACCTTTTTGCACCCTAGGTGTAGCAACCCAGTTCTCTTTTGTGCCTGGGGGACAGGGGGCAACACCGGGGGTCCCACTTGCATTGGAGCCAGCCGCAGCTGATGAGGAAATGGAGGAACGGGTTAATGAGTTAGCTGGGCCTTCCTCTCCCACAGAGAGCCTGGCCTGGGATGATGGATGGCCTGATGGCTACGATAACTGGGAAGGTCAGGCTGACTCCGAAAGTGTTGATAGTGACGATTGTTATGAGAAGCCAGGTGGTTTCGGGTCGCAGGAGAGAATCAGGGAAACAGTGGAGGATGAGGCCATGGAAGCCGAAAGGGAGTTTGTCTCTCATGAAGATAGTGAACCAGGTGCTGGGAGGCAAGGACAATGATAGGAGAGAAAGCATCGAGTCCAGCAGGAGGGGTTGGCACCACAGCCTAGAGCGCCAGAGAAGCGCAAGGTCCCGTAGCACAGATTGGCGCAGAAGCCTAGAGCGTCGGGGGCATCGCCAAGGGGATTAAGTATAGGATCTGTGGGAACGGATCCTCAGTAGCTCGGCCACTTCTATTCTAAGAGGAGTGAAGCGAGCGCAGGACCACGGAGCCAAGTTGCCGGCTCGTGCCTTGCCAAGAAGTTTCTTGGGCCCTGTTTGAACTTTGTCTTGTTCCTTGATCCGCATTGCTTTGCGGAGCCTTTTGCCAAGTCTTTTGCCAAGTCTTTTGCCAAGCCTTTTGCCAAGCCTTTGACCAAGCTTTTGGATTTGGATTACTACAGACTCTTACCTTGTGGATTGAACTTCTCAATTTTATGGACAATTACCTTTTCACCTGTTCTTTATTATTCAATAAATAGCTGATTACCGTCTCTGTGTGTGTGATTAAGGGGCCGGCCGAGTCCTTGCATCGTGACACTAGGCCACACTTTGGAATTACATCCCTTTTTGCGTGCCCCCACTCGGGCCCCGCCCCTGGAGGGAGTGACGTCACTCGTGCCCCACCCCTGAACGGAGTGACGTCACTCGGGCCCCACCCCCGGAGGGAGGGATGTTGCTCGGGCTGCACTCCTCCTCCCTCCCTCCTTCTGAGACCACGGCGAGTTGTCCCAGCGGCAGCTGCTTGATGCCCTTCCACGCAGCGTCCCATTCATGCATCACAGCTGCCACTGCCTTTGGGACAACTCGCCGTGGTCTCAGAAGGAGTGAGGGAGGAGGAGTGCAGCCCGAGCAACGTCACTCTCTCTGGGGGCGGGGCCTGAGTGATGTTGCTCAGGCCCTGTCCCCAGAGGGAGTGACGTCGCTCGGGCCCTGCCCCTGGAGGGAGTGACATTGCTCGGGCTGCACTCCTCTCCCTCTCTCCTTCGGAGGACATGGCGAGTTGTCTCACAGGCAGCGGCAGCTGCGCTGCGTGAATGGGGCGCCGCGTGGAAGGGCGCTGCGCAGCTGCCGCTGGGACAACTCAGCGTGAGTCATCGCCATTTTTTGGCCTTGATCTGGTGCCTCCCTCGGCTTACGCCCATAGGACATGGCCTTGCTGCCCTAAATGATAATCCGGGCCTGTCCTAGAGACGTGCCCTGCCCAGCGCAGCTGTGTTCTCAATAGCATGGCCTCAATGCTGGAGATCCCTGCTTGCTCAAGGACAGCAACATTAGTCATTGTGTATATTTAGGATTGTGCGAAGACAGCGGATTTTATACAGCTGTGTGAAAAAGGCACTAGTGAGGCAAAAATAGCATGCCAATAAATAAGTCTGCTTGAAAAAATTCCTTAACTTTCAGCTTTTTATAACGGAGCCAGGGAAAGATTGAAGGAAGTAACAATGTTCTGTAAATAATATGGACAGGTGTTTGAGAGAAGGATAAGACTTGCGTAAGTCGCAGGGAACAAGTCTCTCATAAATTATGCACTTCCCAGTCCAATACACTCCATCAGAACATCAGTATTAGTGCGACAAGAAATTGCATGTTTTCTCAAGACTATATTAGTATTTCTATTACCTGTGGTTCAATATTGTTTGTGTGTATTTTTCCCATCAGCTTCTCCTTTAACATACACATTTTAAAAAAGTGTACCTTTACAGGAATAGACCCAGCACAACCTTATTTCGAAGGCACACCAGTTGAGGTCAGACTGGATAAAAGCGATGCTGAATTTGTTGATGTCATTCATACAGATTCCGCTCCTACTATTCCGTATTTGGGTAAGTTGACTATAGTACACATAACATGGAATAATAAACATTTTCAAATTCAATCCATGCTTATCTGGTATAAATATTCCAGGCTTTGGAATGAGATCCGCTGTGGGACATCTTGATTTTTATCCAAATGGAGGCGAACATATGCCAGGATGCAAGAAGAATGCACTGTCCCAAATAGTGGACATTGATGGGATCTGGGAAGGTACGTGTCACAAAACTTCTGCTAAGAATGAAAAGAGTATTGATATGAGATACACAGAGTTGTACCAAAGATGTACGCTATTTGAGCCAGTCACTGCAAACAGTCACTACAAACACTCTTTATTTGGAGAAGTTCTTCTGAAAACTTGGATGTTCTTCTGAAAAGTTGGATGTTTTTAAGTCCCTGACTTATAAACATCCAACTTACAAATGACTCACAGTTAAGAACGGGGTAGAGACAATAGGAAGTGAGAGAAATCTACTTCTAGGAAGGGAAATTCTCTCCTGAAAGAGTTATAATGGGGAAAAGAGTGTTTGTTTCCACTGAAGCTTTGTCATCAATTGTTTCCACAACAAGCCATTTTCCCCCAAAATTGAATTATCACAGAAAGTAGTGTGAAGCCTTCTGAGTTAAAAAGATTAAACTTTTAAAAACTTTTTGTGTCTTTTTAAATACATTATAACTTTACCCTCAATCTGCTTCTTACACAATAAATAAATCGGAACGGGCACAAATGCCACAGGGGTGTTAACCTTCCCTATGTGATCCAAAGCATGCATGTGTGTGTGTGTGTGTGTGTGACTGGAGTTACACTTAAAAAGGTCCCTGTTCTGACATATGTACAAATTCAACTTAAGAACAATCTTGTTTGTAACTTGGGGACTGCCTGAACTTATTTTCGTACTCTCTCTTCAAGTGCTGATACCTTCCTAATTTTAAAAAGAGCCAAAAATAATTTCATGGAGTATTTCAACCATAAACACAACAATACACTGTAAACCACCCTGAGCCTGTGTGGAAAGGGCGGTATACAAATTGAAATAATAAATAAATAAATCTAAAGTGGTTCATATAGTACAGTGGTTCCCAACCATTTTTTGACCAGGGACCACTTTGACCAGGGACCACTCTCCAACATTAGTACCAAAAGGGTTATAAATCAGTTGTTGGACAACTTTCAATTTGTTTTGGTTATTTGGGGTGCTGATTCAGAAAATTGCACTGAATAGATCACCTCAGGTCTACTTTCTGATACAGAACATATGCTATCCAGTTGTCACCATCTGCTTGCCCGCAGAGAATCATACTTAATAAGCCTCGGCACTATAAGAGTGTTTTGTGAGACCAGTCATTCTTGTTGCAATTGTGTAGTAATGGTGAGGCCTTAGACCAGGAGTACTCGCACTTTTTCAGCATGCGAGCTACTTATAAAACAACCAAGTCAAAATGATCTACCTACCCACTACTCAGAGAGCCATAAAAGCAAAATATTTGGAAATTTATTTCAGTGAGAGCCATATAATATCTTTTAAGACTGAATTCAACTAAATGTGAGTATAATAAGCCGCTGAATTTATTCATAATAATAATGATGATGATAATATTCATTCAGCATCTGCTACTACTACTACTAATAGTAACAATAACAACAATAGGTTCCCAGAGTAGCAGGAGACCTCCAAGGGCCATCCAGTCCAACCTCCTTCTGCCATAAGGGTAAAACACAATCAAGGCATTCCTCACAGATGGCCATTCAGCCTCTGATAATAATAATAATAATAACAACAACAATGGGATCCTAGAATAGGAGGAGACCTCCAAGGGCCATCCAGCCTAACCTCCTTCTGCACCTGGGCGGCGTGGGGAGCCTGCGGAGCAGGACTGAACCTTCCTCCCGCCCTGCCTGCAATCTACCAGGATGCCCTACGCGATCTACCAGTAGATCGCAATCTATCTAATGAGCACCCCTGCCTTAGACCATATTTTAGTTATTGCAGACCACTGGTGATCCATGGATCACAGGTTGGGAACCACTGATATAGCATTTTGTAAAGCAGGGGGTGAGCAGCTGTGCAAGTCTAGGAACACAGCAGCCATTCTAGAGACCTTGTGCACCTGTTCTCTCCTACAAACCTTTCTTTTGTCCCCAAACACCATGTTTGTGGGCTTCCCTGGCTCCCTAGGAAGCATTCTGGGATATTTTAAGATGAGAAAGATGATTGGCTGAAACTCTGAAGAAATACTATATCAGAGCCAACAATATTGAGCCCAATGGAGCAGTGCTAATAGTCCATATAGGGCAGTTTCTCATGTTCTTATTCATGTTATTAATTCAGAAACAAAGAGTAAGCATACCTTGCTTTGAAGAAGACCTTTTTAATGAAATCTCTAACAATTTGAATTTATAGAACAGCAATTTCTTCTCCACAGGAACCCGTGACTTTGTGGCCTGCAACCATCTGAGGGGTTACAAGTACTATTCAGACAGCATTCTCTATCCAGATGGGTTCTTAGGTTACCCCTGTGCTGCATACAACCTATTTGAAACAGTACGTTATTTATTTGTGCTGGAAATAAAATTTTGGACTATTGCTTCTTAATAAAGTTGAATGTAATCTTCCAGAATCACCCTATAAGCTCATCACACAGATGGACAAATCACAAGTACAGCAGGATAGCAGCATAATTTATCACATGGGGTGTCTGTTTTCTGTCGTTCTCCCAGTGGGAGACTATCGGAAGATTTTCTTTTACATAAAGAGGCCATTAGTAGATTATTTCTGTTTATACATGAAACACTTTTCAAGCTGTGCCTATTGAGGGAGGAACAACATTGTGTGATAAGTTCTGGCCAAAGATGCTGTTGTCCCGCTGTAATTGTGATTCCCCTGCTTCATGAGATAAACTCCATAATGTCTTCTGAAGTACCTGGGAGCATTATTTTCCAATTGCTGTTGAGAGCATAACAGAATTCTAGTCCAAAATGTCACTTTGCATAGCTCTGGGCTATTGTTTGAACATGCAAAATATTCATATAATGTGGATTATTAGATGGGGTTACATTGAATCCAAGAGATAAAAAATCACTCCATGAAAGTGAGGAGCATTGTATATGATCTATAGCAGGGGTGCTCACACTTTTTCAGCATGCGAGCTACTCTTAAAGCAACCAAGTCCAAAAGATCTACCTGCCCCCGCTGCCGTGCGCTCCTGCGGCTGCGCGCTCTTGCCACCGCACATGCTCCTGCTGCTGTTTTCTGCCCACGCAGCGCTTCTTCCACCTACGGGGCATTGCAGGAAGGAAAAAGCACGAGGCGGGGCATCCAAAGGGAGCGCTCCGCCCTGCCTGTCTCACTGTCTCTCTCGTCCAGAAGCACAGCTGCTTCTGGACGAGAGAGAGGCAGGGCGCTCCCTCCAGGGGCCCCGCCTCGTGCTTCCTTCTTCCTGCAATGCCCCGCAGGCGAAAGAAGCACCGTGAGAGCAAAAACCAGCAGCAGGAGCGGGCGTGCGCGCAGGGTGCGTGCGCGCATGGCAGGAGCGCCCCATCCAGCTGGTGAGGCTCAAAGATCACCTGGAAGAGGGCCGAAGATCTATTAGTAGCTCCAGAGCTACCTAATGAGCACCTCTGATCTATAGGCTATATGATGATGGTGAATTTTTACTGTGGTAACAATTGTTGATGACTCTATGGTCTTTAAAGGAGAGAGATTCTCAACTGATGGTAATTTTCAAAGTGTGTTGACATGTGGCCTTGAACATGTGGTCCAGAGTGGTCCTGAAAAAAGAAAATATCATTGGTCTAGGTTAGGGCAGGGAAAGGGGGGAGCTATTTCATGTCATTATGTGCTTTTTCTTTTTCTTTTTCTTACTGCAATAAGGACCTCTTCACATGTGCCACCAGAATTGCCATGGATCATGGTGATTCCAGCAGTGCCCATTCGGGGTCATGAGGAATCCATTGCTCCAAGCCTCACATCGGCCAACCCACCCACGTCCCCATCCTACAGGGAGAAGTGTCTTCCTCCATTGATCCAAGGCAACATGGGGAGCCTTTGATGTTGCCACCATGGCGGCATGCACCAGTTCGCATTCTCCTTTATGACAGAGCCCCACCAGAAGTTGCAGTGCATCGTTGGATGGGAGCCAGTGGACCCTGTTGTAAAGGAGAAGGTGAAGTGGCACATGCCACTGATTTTGCCCTTTTCTGATGCGGTCGTAAGTGTGATAAAAATTCCTGCAATAACCAGAAGAGATTTCTTTTCTCCGTTTGTTTTCATCAGAGCTGTTTCCCATGTCCTGCACGTGGATGCCCTAAAATGGGCCACTATGCCGACCAATATAAAGACCAAATCAGCTCCACTTCTGGATTTACAAAGCTTTATTTGAATACTGGAGATGCAAAGATTTTTGCTCGTAAGTCCCCCATGTATGTTTTAACTTCTGTAGTAATGTCATTTAACCTGCCTCTTATCTTATTTATTTATTATTCGTTCTTGTATGCCGCCACTCCCGGAGGGCTCGGAGCGGCTCACATTCACATTAGTCTATGAAATGTGTTGCTTAAGATAAATATTAATGATGAAATTACAGAACTAGGTTTCTGTAACATTATTAACTTTTGTCAATATAAAAGAAAAGTATTTTAAAATATTATTACTAGTATAATCAATCGGGAAGAATATATTGTGTTTACTGAAATGCCATTTGCTGAAAAATTAGAATTTGTATATTCAGGATGGAACTGTGATGAGATTAATGGATTATTAGATAAGAAAGAATCATGATAGGCTAATCTATCAATATGAGATGTCTGGATATTTTATTAGGCTGCCTCAAGGCATTAATTTAAATTATTTCGACCATCCAGATTGAGTAGAATACATTCAGTCCAGACTTCTGTCACTCCATGTACCCACTAAAAATGGGCTGTAATCTTGCACTCACTTGGCTGGAAGTATGCACCACTGAATGCAATTCAATGTATTTTTGTGAAAACATATATAGGATGGCAATATTAATAAGGGCTTAATTTTGAACAGATGTAGTGTAGGATTCATGCAGTGTGGGAGATTTTGGAAATCTGGGATTCTAGACCTTATCATCCAAGAACAAAACCCTTAAAATGTATATTAATGTAGAGTTTTTCTATTGCCAATGTAAATAATGTTATATTCAATAAGATTATAAGACATCTTTTCTTTATATCAGACATGAGAAAGTTGAATGATACTGGATGCATGCCATGTTTGGAGCCTCAAGAGACCAAACACACGCACGCACACACACACACACACACACACACACACATATATATATATATAGCATTAAAAGCAAACTCTTCCCATTTGTGCTGTACAGGATGGAGATATAAAGTGTCAGTCATGCTGTCTGGAAAGAGCAGTGTCCGTGGATACGTAAATATTGCTTTGTATGGAACGGGTGGAAATACAAAGCAACACCAAATCTTCCAGTACGTTCAGTGTCCTTTGAAACATTATAAATGTTAAAATAAATGCTGAATTTCTGCTTGAGATATCTACTTTTCTAATTTTCTAATTCTGAGTCTCCCCCCCCCAATATTGAATGAACAGAAATAGTCTTACATATTTTAAGCATGGTTGAATGGGATACGGTATCACACTGCATCCTATGTGATCTTCCTAATGAATCCTCTAGCTTTTAGTTTGCCTTTTTGAAATGCCACTGCACTGTTTCAGTGACTTTGTACTCAATAGTGCAGTGGTTCTGAACCTTCCTGGTGCCATGACCCCTTAAAACAGTTCCCCATGTTGTGGTGACCACCAACCACAACATTATTTTCGTTGTTACTTCATAACTCTAATTTTGCTACTGTTATGAATCATAATGTAAATATCTGAGATGCAGAATGTATTTTCATTCACTGGACCAAATTTGGCACAAATACCCAATACGCCCAAATTTGAATACTGGTGGGGTTGCAGGGGATTGATTTTGTCATTTGGGAGTTGTAGTTTCTGGGATTTATTGTTAACCTACAATCGAAGAGCATTCCAAACTTGGCACACAGAACTCCCATGATCAACAGAAAATACTGGAAGGGTTTGGTGGGCACTGACCTTGAGTTTGGGAGTTATAGTTCACCTACATCCAGAGAGCACTGTGGACTTAAACAATGATGGATCTGGACCAAAGTATGGCATGAATACTCAATATGCCCAAATGTGAACACTGGTGGAGTTTGGGGAAAATAGACTTGACATTTGGGAGTTGCCTTGTTGGGATTTATAGTTCACCTACAAAGAGCATTCTGAACCCCACCAACTATATAATAGGGCCAAACTTCCCACACAGAACCCACAATATAAAATACTGTGTTTTATGATGGTCTTTGGCTACCCCTCTAACACCCCCCTTGTGACCCCTCCAGGGGTCCCGACCCCCAGGTTGAGAAACACTGCAATAGTGACTCCTATGCTAGTCCCAATTAATTCTCTGACCTCCCACTTTTTCAGCTGTTTTCAAAATGTTCCCATTTCTCTCCTCTTCCAGTTTGCAATTTACTTCAATTGAGGCAAACTGAATTCAAAGTGTAAACGAATCTGCACTCAATTAACTCAGTAGGGGAGAGAAAAGAGGGTAGAATCTTGCCCTTTTGTGTAGATTGCGGCAAAATCACAATCTACTAAAATCTACTTTATGTCTTCATTCTGGCCTTCTCCTTTTCACCGCACTCTGATGTTGCTTTGAGACACATGTCCCAGATTTCCTTTGCACAATGTTGGAGGAGATGCAGTACTGAAGAATATAACTTCTCTATTTTTTCCCCAAGGGGCCATCTTCAGCCAGGTTCTACACATACCGTTTTCATTGATTCAGAAATCAAAGTTGGAGCAGTAACTACAGCTAAATTTCTGTGGAACAATAATGTCATAAACCCAACCTTCCCCAAAATGGGAGCTGAAAAAATTCTGGTGGAAGATGGAGAAAATGGACATGTGTATGTATAGCTTCTTTTTTCAAAAAAGATAACACCTTCATGTATATCATATTCTTTCTTTCCAAGGGGGAAGCTCAAGCCTGATGAGAATCATACCAAACTAATTGATGCAGAACTTAATGTTGGAACAGTTACTAAAGTTAAGTTCCTTTGGAACAACAATATGATAAACCCAACTTTGCCTAGACTGGGAGCAGCAAAGGTTACAGTACAAGATGGAGAAGATGGGACTGTGTATGTATGCTTTGGCTTTAAAAAAAGAAGGAATACCCATCTATTATTTACTAGGTGTTCCATGTCACACGTTGCTGTTGCCCAGTGAATGTATATGTGTTTTGTGTGTATATATATTTGTGTATATGTGTATATATATGTGCTTGCGTGTATATGTGTGTGTGTAGTTTTGCACATGTGTTATACTGTATTTTTGTTTATTGGCTTTTTAAGTCTCTTCTGCTGTTTTTTCAGTGTTTTTATGAGTGATGGTCACTTGTTGTCCTGATAGGTGTATTGTGTCCAAATTTGTGTCAATTCGTCTAGTGGTTTTTGAGTTATGTTAATCCCACAAATGAACGTTACATTTTTATTTATATTGATTAAACACATCCAAGAGTTTTTGTCTTACATGTAGTGATGAATTAAGGGGAGATCTCTTGTATGCCCTTCCTGTTGACAACTTCCTCGGCAACTAATCAGATAGCATTGTAATGGCCTTTTAGTATTTTAGCTTGTTTTCTGCTGCCCTGGAGATTAAGATGCGGAACAATGACTTCAAATTACAGAAAAAGAGATTTCACCTGAACATTAATACAGATGGCCATCTGTCGGGGGGTGATCTGAATGTGATTTTTCTGCTTCTTAGCAGGGGGTTGAACTGGATGTCCCAAGAGTTCTCTTCCAACTCTATGATTCTATGACTCTTTGAGTGGCTGAAAAGGGGCATGGAAGAGGGAGTCCTGTATTTATTTATTTATTTATTTACTTTTATTTATATTCCATTCTTCTCACCCCGAAGGGGACTCAGACCGGATTACAGTACACATACTTGCAGACAATCCCTGCAGTTCAACATTTATCACAGTATAGTACAGTATATACATTTTGACATATTATACACATATAGATGAACAGAGGCAAACTTTCTGGCCACCAGGGGGAGCTGACACACTCCTCGTCTCTCAGCGTTTTTCCAGCGTCCCTTGGTGTTCTTCCGCATTCCTGGGTTCTTTTTAATGGCCTCATAAATCAGTCAAAATTTGCCTCCCCACTTTAATGTGATACTTTGATCTCCTACTTGACAAATGTAACTGTCCTTCGGGCTGCAAAGGTCAACAGCAGGCTACACCCACCTCGACCCGGGCAGGCCCCGAACTCATGACCTACTGGTCAGAGAGATCTTATGCAGCTGACACTTAGCCAGCTGCGCCACATTCCCGGTGCTAACATATACTGTAGGGTAACATATACTACTAACTGCAGCTTGGGGCTGTTCCTTCCTCCAACCCTGTCCAGTTGTGGCAACATGGTCCATGAATGCACCCATTGGAGCATATCCTAGGGGCAGAGGAGATCCAGAGCTGTGTGGAGGATTGTAGTGATATAGGACTGTGACCAGTCTTTGCTTACATTGTTAAAAGTATTCAAAATTGATAGATTTGCTCTATATTATTACTCATGTTATCTTTGAAACTGGATGACGCACTATGTCCAGAAGGCTTTGTATAGAGCACAGTAGACCGCATCTCCCAGAATTCCCCACTATTGGCTATGTTGGCTAGGATTGATGAATGTTGGCCCACTCTTGGCTTACTTTCTAAGCATATCTAAAATTTCTGACTTAATTATGTGGTCCTAAGGGTGTCTATTCAGAAGTAGCTTCATTAGATTCTATGATGTTTGTTCCTCCTTAAGTACATATAGCAATGAAACCTTTGATTGCAATTCTGGATCCAGTTAAGTGCAATCCTAGGCATGTCTGCTCCATTAGTAAGTCCTGCTGGTCTCGGTAGGGCACATCACAAATAAGTGAGTGTTACATAAGTTGGCAGTCCAAGATAATTTTTTTTGAGTGTCATGTTAATGATTTTTCTCATAGTGTAGGAGGCAGCCAATGAATCCAATTAATCAAGAAAGTATAGAAATAAAATAGTGGTTAAAATAGGCAAACTATGAAGAAATGGCAGAACCTTGTTGGTTCACTACATGCATTTAACGATACCACTATATTTATTTATTTATTATTTCGATTTATATACCACCCTTCCCAAAGAAGCTCAGGGTGGTTCACACTAGTGAACAACATAATCACAACATAGTTAAAAACATAATAAAACAGAGATTGGTCTTGCAGGCCCTCCAGAAGGCCTGTAGATCAGTTATTGCTCGAGCCTCCTCTGGGAGGGCGTTCCAAAGTGTAGGCGCTACTACAGAGAATATACGCTGCTGCGTCGATGGCAGGTGGCAGATCTTAAGTGATGGAACCTCCAATAGGTTTTGATCCATGGCCCGTAGTCTCTGGGGAATGTGCAGGGATAGGTGGTCCTTCAGGTACACTGGCCCCAGGCCATGCAAGGCCTTAAAGATTAACACCAGCACTTTGAAGGCAATCCGGTACTCGATGGGGGGCCAGTGCAATCGCTGTAGGACTGGAGTGATGCGGCACAATAGTGCCACACCAACCAGTAGTCGAGCAGCAGCGTTTTGCACCATCTTAAGTTTCCGGATTACCGACAGAGGGTGTTACAGTAGTCTAGTCTTGAGATGACTGTGGCCTGGATTACCGTGGCTAGGTTGCCACCGGAAAGGTAGGGCACCAGCCGCCTTGCCTGCCACAGATGGAAAAACGCCACTCTGCAGTAGCAACAGGAGGGGAAAAAGATTGTCAGCAGTGTGGTTAGGAAGATACTAACACACTGGAGAATTAGGCTGTCTGGAGTCACCAGATTTTGTCTGACTTCTTTTGCTCAAGTCTGGAAGAAAATACACCTGTTAGTGTAAGGAAGCTAGTAAATGTATAAGGTATATTATTTTCTGGGTATATATAACACACAAATTAAATCTCTCTAAAATTGATTTCAGCAAAAAAGAATGTTAATACATATAAACTAATATATATATTTAATTCCCCAGGTACAATTTTTGTGGCAGCGACACTGTGAGAGAAGATGTTCTGCAAACATTGACGCCATGCTGATGTATATAAAATACAATAATCTTTATTCAGCTCTTAATTAAAAAGAGAGTTCCTGGCACCTGTGGTCAGTATCTGATCTGTTATTACTTTCTCTGATCATTTTCCTAAGAAGTAAAGGAACAAGAAATTTGTAAAAGAAGAGACGGAGGAAGGAAGGGAAGGACTAAAAGGAAGCAAAGGAAGAAAAGGAAAGGAAGCAGGCAGGCAGGATTAGGGTTAAGAAAAAAAGAAGCAGCAATAGATAGAGCACAAAGGACTGAAATGTTTACCTATTTGCAACATTGCTCAATAAGAGAAAAATATAGGAGGATACAAGTAAGTGAAGATCCATTCCATTTTCATGGGGTCATATTTGTAGCAAATTCATTGGAACAACACGATTTCAATGTATTGTCAAAACGTCAGGAGAGAATGCTTCTAGAACATAGCCATACAGCCTGAAAAACCTACAACAATCCAACATGATTTCATGTGCACAAAATACAATGGCTGGTATGTTGTTAGTGCTATAGACATGTTGGTGATGCATCTCTGGTCTCTTGGCTGGACACCCTGATGTGACATCACCAGAAGTGATGCAACCAGCAAGCCTCTGGCAGGGAACTTCTTATTGGTAATGATGCAATGGATCTGTTAGAAGTGTGGACAAAGGGTGCACTGGAAGTGTAGAAAGTGAATTGGGCCATACCCAGCCTGGTCCAGCTGTCATCACCTCCAAAACTCTAGGATCCTATGTCAGCTTGGCCTGCATTTATGGCTGAGCAGTGAGTCCACATTATTTTGGCCATACTGATATAGCCTCGGGCTGTTGTTGTCACAGGCAACTACAGCATCAATAATTTTTCAGGCATTATGAAAAGAGGTATTCAGTACTTTCTTGTAAATCACTGTTTTGTGATTGTACAACAGCAACTGGACTGCATGCAACACATTTCTTTCCTATGACCCTAAGATCACAGGGGTGCACCTTATTTCTGTACAGATGCTATAGCACCTCTGGGGGGGAAAGAAAGTTGGCAAAACTTCCATCATAGGCAATCACTTGTGGCTGAATATGGTTGCCTTCCAAGGGTCTTGGAGGTGGGCCCATAAATGGCTGTGGAGACCTATTCTGGATCCTCATGGTCGTTTGCATTGAGGACATAGATAGGGAGATGTTGACATGCTGTAATGTGTCCAGAGGAAGGTGACTATAATGATAAAGGGTCTGGAGAACAAGCCCTATGAGGAGCAGCTTAAAGAGCTGGAGATGTTTAGCCTGAAGAAGAGAAGGCTGAGAGGAGACATGATGGCCATGTGGAAGTATGTGAGGGAAAGTCATAGGGAGGAGGGAGCAAGCTTGTTTTCTGTTGCCCTGAAGACTAGGATGCGGAACAATGGCTTCAAATTACAGGAAAAAAGATTCCACCTGAACGTTAGGAAGAACTTCCTAACTGTGAGAGGTGTTCAGCAGTGGAACTCTCTTGCCCTAGAGTGTGGTGGAGGCTCCTTCTTTGGAGGCTTTTAAACAGAGGCTAGATGGCCATCTGTCAGGGATGCTTTGAATGCAATTTTCCTGCTTCTTGGCAGGGGATTGGACCAGGCCCGGATTAACACCTTTTTGCACCCTAGGCGACACTTTGGAATTACGTCCCCTTTAAGCCAACCTCTACTGCACACACCCCCTCCCCCCCGGAAAAGGGCTGGGCCCCCTCCTTACCCGCCGGGCAGCAGAGCAGGAAGGCCAAGGTCACCAGGAGGCTCTGGTAGGCGCTTCCCATAGCCAAGCAGAAGGAGGAGTGTCCTGGGCAGCCGAGAGCCAGAGGCCAGGCTGGGACAGGAGAGCCGAGGCGAAGGGAGTGGGTGGGCGGGTGTCCTCTCTCCCTGTGTCCGTCCGTCAATTCGTGCCTGGACAGTGTGCCAGGAAGGCAGAAGAGTCCCACCTGGCAGGGCAAGGGGCAGGCCACGTTTTCCGCCGGGGAGGGGGGGGGGCTGGCGGAGAACGTGTCCTCCCCCCACACGGACCCTGAAGCCTTGACCCTGACCCTCGCTCGGCCCAAGTATTCTGGAGCAGCCTCCTCCCTCCCTGCCTGCCTAATGGTTGCAAAGGTCCTGGGCTGCCCCCCCTGAAGAAGTGCCCTCAAGGGCGGAGGCTCCCCGAGGTGGCAGGTCCGTTGCCAAACGAGAACGAAAGGGACCCTCTCCCCCTCTCTCTCCCTCCCTCCCGCAAAAGCCATGTTTCAGCAGCTGAACCCACTCTCCCCACCCATGTTTTGATGATAGAAGCCACAAGTAAAGACTGGCTGACATGGGCAACTCACCAGCCCTGAAGGAGACTCCAGCAAGAAAGACCCTCCCCCCCCCCGGGACTGCTCCCCCCCGGCGCAACCCATTCAGAACACACACACGTAAGGGTCATTATTTGCACAAAAGCAGAGATTTCCCCTGGTGAACAATAGCTCTCTCTCACGCACACACATAGTCAGGAAGCTCTTCCTCCCTCCCTCCCAAGAAGCAGAGCCCCCCACCTGGCTAACCTTGTGATGCCCTCTAGAGGGCTGTTTTACCTCTATTTGGTTTGCCATCCACCTGCATGGCTCTTTGTTTCTTCGCTCAGCCATGTGCTCTTTTGTTCTGCCATGTGCTCTTTTGTTCTGCTATGTGCTCACCTGGGGGAGGAGGGTGACCCCCCCCTCAACTCCTCCTTTTACCAGAGCTTACCTGAGGGCGGGACGTCCCTTCTGACCTCACTTCCAGCAAGTACGTGGACGAAGCATGGCCTAAGTCTGGAGCCAGGCTCAGACAGGCACTTCGATTTACGTATAGCCTTCCACCACTCTCAAAGCCAAGGAATTCAGCAATAGGAAGGACCAACCTTCATCAGAGGCTGTTTCTTTGTGGACCCAAGGACTTCGTGCGCCAAAAGGACCTTTTGAGGAGCAACAGGAAAATCTGGACTTAAGAGAGACACCTTCACGCTGCTTAAGGCAAGTGGATGAAACCCTTTGTTTAAGGACCTTTTCTTGCAACCCACTTCAAGCTTTTCAGGCCACCAGTTGGTTTTCTACTGGTTGTAATAAATAAACCTGTTTTGAGTTCACTATTTTCAGTCTTGAACTCATTACTTAAGAGGATCTCCAGGTTTTCTTTTAAAGGGAAGGCTGTAACACGACCCCCAGGCCCTATAGAGTTCGTCCACCCCTTTAAAGCCCATTTTAGGGGCCTGGGCAGGCGCCACAGGCCTCCTTCTCCTTCCCAGCCAAGGGAGAAGCCAAGGGCCCCGGGGACAGCCTCCCCAGGAAAGATGGAGGGAAGGAGGGGGCCAGCCAGGATGGCGTTTCTATAATTCTATGCGGTGGAAGATGGTCCTGAAAAGAGTTTGCTTGACATGCCTTCTTCTTGGAACATTTCTCCCTTTCACCCTCTATTTGTGCCTGTTCAAAATCCACAAGTGTGTCAGTTCTCTGTGTTTATTTACACATTTTAATGGTTAGCTTTTAAATCTCTTTTGCTGTCTGTCAACATTCTGCATTACACAGGATCTTGGCCTATGTCCAGTTCTATGCTCATTGAGTTCAAGAATGGATCCAGCTTAATCTACAACAAGAGCACAAGAGATTGTCATGGAAAAATGTGGACCTGATAGAAGCCTCCCACCCTCTATGATTTTGCAAATAGGTTTGGGCCACAGGTCTTCGAATCAGAGTGTGGTGGGAAAAGCCATGTTCTTTCCTGCTCTCCCCTCTTCGGTCCGCCCTAGCAAACACAACCTCTCCCCATTTCACATTCTAAGTCCTTGTGGTGCTATTGCTCTCAACATCAATGCATTTGTTGTTAAATACGGGTTACCACACATCCTCTTTTAATAATGAAGTAGAGCAGCAATTACTTTGTCGAGTAGTTTTTAAACAAATAACACTTTGCAAAGCCATCACATCAAATGCAAAGTAAAATGAACCAAATTACTGTCCATTTCCAGGGCTTTCAGTACTAATGGAGATATTTTTGTTACCTTTCAAAATGCTTTAAAAAAAAAAAGCAACATAAAACGACATGTTGTTTGGAAATACAAGTGGCTATAAACCACATATTATTTGTAAATACAGCATGTGCAAGCATCATTCATCTAAGTGTCTTACTGAGCCCTAATTGGCATATATTTCAGTTGACATATATTGTTCTCTTGTAAAGGTGTCAAATTCTTCAGTTATGCCTATGACAAAAGGCCCCACTGGTTGTGATATATAAATTATGCTCCTAACTGTGTAATCAGCCATATCTATTAGAATGCTATTTGCAGTAAAACATGTGCAGAATTGATTGGTCTCTTTTGGGGGGAAATTATGCTATTCACTGCAATTTTTATTATTTGAACATTAGATCGGGAAATGTTCAAGTTTTGATAAATTGGAGTCTGCAAGGCTAGAGGTGTACTGGTATCAGATTTCACTTTAGAAGGCACTTCAGAAGGCAAATCCTATGGCTACAACATCTAGACAGGAGGGTTTGGGGGCTTTCCTGTTTCTCTTAGCAAGTGATACACTAGCTGTCGCTGATGCCTTCCGGAAGACTCAAACACCTGCCTGTTTAACGATATTTCAGGTGCCCCATAAAGCTATTACCATACCAATCTTGTGACTGTTGCTTGTTGTTCAGTTTCTATGTGTAAATGGAACACAGGAAGTAGGTAATACTTCGTTGTTTATTTGTTCAGTTGCTTCCAACTCTTCGTGACCTCATGGACCAGCCCACGCCAGAGCTCCCTGTTGGCCATCACCTCCCCGAGCTCCTTCAGGGTCAAGCCAGTCACTTCGAGGATACCATCCATCCATCTTGCCCTTGGTCGGTCCCTCTTCATTTTTCCTTCCATTTTCCCCAGCATCATTGCCTTCTCTAAGCTTTCCTGTCTTCTCATGATGTGGCCAAAGTACTTCATCTTTGCCTCTACTATCCTTCCCTCCAATGAGCAGTTGGGCTTTATTTCCTGAAGTATGGACTGGTTGGATCTTCTCATGGTCCAAGGCACTCTCAGAACTTTCCTCCAACATCACAGTTCAAACGCATCTATCTTCCTTTGCTCAGCCTTCCTTATGGTCCAGCTCTCACATCCGTAGGTTACTACGGGGAATACGGGGAATACTACATGGGACATATCTACACTGACTACTTAGGCTGGGGTGACCTAGGTTCAGCCTCATTAAACACCTCATGCAGTTTAAGCATGAGGTTGTTTGCCGCCTTGTTGCCGCCTTTCAACAACAAGACAAAGAGCTTTCTCCGTGGTGGTGCCAACTCTATGGAACGAGTTACCAGATGGAGCTCGCGCTATTACAGAGTTGGCCCCTTTCCGGAAGGCCTGCAAGACGCTCCTCTTTAAGCAGGTCTTCAATCTAAGCGCCTCCTGATAGTTTTTATCCATGTCCTTGTGTTTTATGCAATTAAATGGTTTTATGTATGTTTTATAGTTTTATGTAAACCGCCCCAAGCCTGCAGGGAGGAGCGGTATATAAAAGTGAATAATAAATAAATAAAAATAAATAAATAAATAAGATTTGGGTTGTCCCCTGAGTTAGGGCCTGTCAAGTGCAATAGCCTTGTTCCTAATTGGAACCAGTTGCAGTTGTCTTTACAGGTTTCCCATGTTCCTTAGCCTCAAGTGGCCTGGTGATGTGAGATAGCAGTACCCTTCCCTTGTGCTGTGGTTATTCCTGGCGACAATAAACTCTGTTAAACTGCAACCAGGGGCGGTCCAACGTATACGCAAAGTAAGCGGCCGCGTAGGGCGCCAACTTCTGGGAAGGGCGCCATCTTCTGGGAAGGGCGCTGCTACGCCGGCCGCACCGCAGTAGCAAACCTCCCTGCTGCTGCGTCGGCTTCAGCGCCTGGCCTGCAGGAGCTTCTGGGCATGCGCTGAGATTTTTGCATAACCTCTACCTTTGCCTCCGCCCCCTGCGTGCCGAATACGGACGGAGTGCTGACGTGACATGTTTACAGGCTTCGGCTCCTGCACCTGCAGGAGCTTCTGGGCATGCACAGAAGCTCCTGTAGGCGCAGAAGCCTGTAAACATGTCATGTGATGCAATTGGGCAGGCAGGGGGCGGAGGCAAAGGGAGAGGGGGCGGAGACAAAGGGAAAGGGGGCGGAGACAAAGGGGGGTGCCAAAGTAATGTTCGCTTACCATATAAAATAACCTTAGACCGCCCCTGACTGCAACTTTGCTAAGGCGGTGTGTGTGTGTGTCTGTGTGTGTGTTATGGGCCACTTCCCCCTTTCAGCTGCCTTAGTAAGCAGCTCACTGGGTGATGTTTGCCAGTGTGACCCAAGACTAGTAGGTGGGGTGATGTGGCTGTCCTCAGTCACAACATGCATGGGAGGAAATTTTGGGTATTTGGTGCAGCTGGGCAGTGAGGACTCTATGCCACATCTGAAGTGACTCAGGGAGTCTTTATCAAGCCCGCTTCAAGAGTCAGTGTAGTACTGCCCATGGAAAGCTGTGTGTTCATGCCTTGAAATAACCTGTTTGATTTATGGGAATTTAATAGAAATATTTAGAGGTGGCTTTGCCAGTTCCTTCCTTTGAAATATCAGGCACAGTACCTGGTATTCATTAGTGGCCTCCTGTCCAAGTACTAACCAGGGATTTGGCCTATTTAGTTTCTTAGCATTCAACAATAGCTTTAATGAGCCTACTTTATTTTTAAAATTAATTTTAGTGAAATAAAATAGAGTTTTAAAGAGATAGTTTCTTTTATTATAATAATAGTAATAATAATAATACACTTTATTTATATTCCACTCTTCTCATCCCGAAGGGGACTCAGAGCGGATTACAGGTACACATACTTAGCAGACAATCCTTGCAGTTTCCACATACACACATATAGACGAACAGAGGCAAACTCTGGCCACCAGGGGGAGCTGACGCACTTCTCATCTCTCAGCGTTCCCAGTGTCCTTTGTTGTTCCTTCCACATTCCTCAGTGTTCCTGGAGTTCTTTGGCCTCATAATTCAGTCAAAATCTGCCTCCCCACTTAATGTGGTACCTTTATCTCTTACTTGACAGATGCAACTATCTTTCGGGCTGCAAAAGTTGACAGCAGGCTACACTTAAAGGTCGAGCACCCACCTCGACCCGGGCAGGCCTTGAACTCATGACCTATTGGTCAGAGAGATTTCATGTAGCTGACACTTAGCCAGCTGCGCCACATTCTCGGTGAACATTTCCATTTAGATTAAAAATACTAACCCAATAACATGATTAAAATACGTTCAAAATTAAATCACACCCTCCAGGGATCAGAGTCTAAGGTCATTCCATGATCAATTGCACATATTCCACATTAAAATTACTGTACTGCCCTATTTTTCAAAAGCCTGCTCCCAGAGCCAGATTTTTACTCTTCTTCTGAAGGCTAGGAGGGAGGGGGCTGATCTGATGTCACTAGGGAGGGAGTTCCACAACCGAGGGGCCACTACTGAGAATGCCCTGTCTCTTGTCCCCACCAACAGCAGCTGCAAAGGAGGTGGGACCAAGAGCAGGGCCTCCCCAGATGAGTCTCCAAGCTGGTTCGTAGGAGGAGATAAGTTCAGACAGGTTGCTACCTCTGCATTACATGAGAAGCCGGCATATAAGGGAGGAAAGCATTTTTAGTCACATTGGCCTTCCATCTTGACAATTCCTCATGTTCAAAGCACTTTAGGTTTTTAATGTGAGAGTTGCAATTTCAAGCTTCTTACATGCAGGCTAGGAAGGATTATCCTGCTGCTACTTTTGCACATTTTGATTCATCTCACTACCCGCTCCCCCACTTTCTGTGCATAAAAGTTTCAAAGCAAATGATTTATACATTTTTATTATCGAGGCGTCACTGAAATAGTACTCCCTCACTAAGGAGAAGTTGGAAGAGTGAATTAATCATGCAAATAATGTTAATAATTATAGTTTGCAACATAGCAGATGCCACCTAATCTTCCTCCCTCTCCTGATGGCAGACTTCACAAATTATAGGCTGAGGGGAAAAAGCCTAAAGGTTAATTGATTTTGTAGGAAAATTTTCAATTTAAAATGTTCAAGGTATCATACAGACAGATGCAAAAGATTCTCGTTAAATTGTGCGTTTGTTTTCTTTTTTAAAAAAAACTCGCCAAACCACCCCTTTTATCCACCCAAAACACCTGTGCTGCACCTACATACAATGGAATTGATTGAAAATGTTTATTTCAGATGTGGACAAAATTAATGACTGGAAAAACATGCACATTAAATACTAATGTGTGGACTAAATTAGGACGGTAGTGTCGGTCCCCCATATCCATAGATTCTGGATGTGCAGACTGGACCATCTACAACTTGAAAATATTTTTTTAATTCCAGAAAGCAAAGGTTGATTATGCCTTTTATACAAGAGACACCATTTCACCACATCATTCTATGCAATGGGACGAGCATCTGTGGATTTTGATATCCATATGGGGTCCTGGAACCAAACCCCAGCGGATACTATGAGCCCACTGTACCTACTACCAGAGGTGCTAATGGAGAGCTTGGTATTATATATTTGTACATTTGTGTCTACGAGGGCGGGTCAATAAGTCAGTGACTTTTTGAATTTCCCGCCTCTTAAATGAAAGGGCAACACTGCTCCTGTCAACAGGCATCTGACAGTTGACTCCTGTCAAAATTTGAACAAGCTGAGTCATTTAATTTGTGTTTGACAGCCATTGATAGCAGACTACGGCGTGATTTGAGGAGAAAATGGAAAAAAGTGAATTTCGTGTGCTCATTAAGCATTTTTTTTGCGGGGAAAAAACCATCACTCAAACCAAGGCTAAGCTTGATAAATACTATGGGGACTCTGCACCATCAATTTCAATGGTAAAAAAGTGGTTTACTGAATTTCATTGTGGCCGTACAAGCACGGAAGATGCCCAACGTTCTGGACGCCCAGTTGAGGTCTCTACACCCGAAACAGTTGAAAAAATTCATGATATGGTGTTGGCCGATCAGAGATTGAAAGTGCGAGAGATTGTGGAAGCCATAGGCATCTCACATGGCTCAGTGGTTTCAATTTTAAATGATCACTTGGGTATGAAAAAGGTTCCGCAAGATGGGTGCTGCATTTGCTCACAATCAACCACAAACGCAATCGTGTGACAATTTTGCAGGGGTGTTTGGCATTGTTCAACTGCAATATGGATGAGTTTTTGCGCCGTTTCGTAACCGTGAACGAAACGTGGATCCACCACAACACACCAGAGACCAAACAGCAGTCAAAACAGTGGGTTTCTCGGGGTGAATCGGCGCCAAAGAAGGCCAAGGTGGGTTTGTCAGCCAATAAGGTCATGGCAATGGTTTTTTGGGATGCACGCGGTATAATCCACATTGATGACCTTCAAAGGGGTAAAACAATCAATGGCGAATATTATGCCAACTTATTGGGTCGATTTACTGAGGATTTGAAAAAAAACCCGACCGCATTTGGTCAAGAAAAAAGTTCTTTTGCACCAGGACAATGTAAAAATGCACACATGTGCAGTTGCCATGGCAACAATCCATGAATTGGGATACGAATTGCTCCCTCAACCGCCCTATTTTCCAGATTTAGCCCCAAGTTACTATTTCTTGTTTCCAAACCTGAAGAAATGGCTTGGCGGAAAGAGATTTGACTCCAACGATGAAATCATCTCACAAACAAATACCTTTTTTGATGACCTCAACAAATCTTATTTTTTGGAAGGGATAAAAAATTGGAGAAACGTTGGACAAAGTGTATAGAATTCAAAGGAGACTACGTTGAAAAATAGAATGATTTTTTATCCAAAAACCTGTGTTTCATTCAAAAAGTCATGGACTTATTGATCTGCCCTACATGCCTACAGTTTTACTCCAATAATTTGGCTAAATCCTCTTGGAAACGAATCTTCAACTAAATTTTACATGTTTATGTTTCCTTTAGTTCAAGAAGTGCTGAATATTCATCTTCAAACCAAAGTTTAGAAAATATTACTGTTTTTGATGAAAACTGCCAGAATGCCCAAGTTACCTACCATGGCTTCTGGATGTGTTGTTGAGGAATTTTGGGAGTCGCAGTCCAGAAAAGGTAGTTTAGAATGTGATCCTTTCCCTGAGGACATCATTTAAAA
This sequence comes from Anolis apletophallus, assembly GCA_030556195.1. NCBI lineage: Eukaryota > Metazoa > Chordata > Lepidosauria > Squamata > Anolidae > Anolis > Anolis apletophallus. The sequence continues at coordinate 85,482,519 of JARBWK010000010.1, forward strand.
AATGTGTTACATCAAATAGCCTAGATCACTGCCTCTTAAACTGAGAGTCCTGAATGGGGTCCCCCCTAGCACAGTGGTTCCCAACCTTTTTTTTACTAGGGACCACTTTGACCAGGTACCACTCTCCAACATTAGTACCCAAAGGGTTACAAATCAAATTTTGGTCAACTTTAGATTCGGTTTGGGGTGCTGATTCAGAAAATTGCATTGGATAGACCATATCAGCTCTAGTTTCTGATACAGAACATATGCCATAGTCATCAACAGGGAAGGAGTGGAAGGTGGCGCGAAAGGAGCAGAAATAAAATAAATAAATAAATAAAGAGGAAGGAGGCTCGCGGACCAGTTTTTTGTACTCATGGCCCACTGGTGGTCCGCAACCCATAGGTTAAGAACCACTGCCCTAGCGCGATGTTGGGGTACTGAAAACCTTGCCATTGTTTACCCCAAAGAGTAGTTTTCTGAACATCTCCTAGTTGCTGTTTTAGACATTTACACAAATCTCTTGTACAGTATTTGCAGTGGATTCTGCTGAAGTTACTTCATCTGTGGTTCCTACCACTGCTTTACATGGGAAGCCAGCATATAAGGGAGGAAGGCATCAAGAAGGAAGGGAGGGAGGGAGGAAGGGAGGAGAGAGAAAAGGGAGGAGAGGGAAAGAAGGTAGGAGGGAAATTAGGAGAAAAGATGGGAAAGAAGGAATAGAAGAGGGAGGGAGGGAGGGAGGGAGGGAGGAGGGAGGGAGGGAGGCAGGCAGGCAGGCAGGAAGGAAGGAAGGAAGGAAGGAAGGAAGGAAGGAAGGAAGGAAGGAAGGAAGGAAAAAAAGAAGGTGGGAAAGAAAGAACAGCTGGGTTGCTGTGCCAAGAGAGAGGAGGAAAGACCGCATGCTTTCCCCAGTCTTCCCTTCCCTAGTTTCCTCCTTCCAACTTTGCCTCATTCAAAGCACTTTCCCCAAAATGTATAGTTAAAATAAACTACGTATCGGAAGGATACGTAAGCACATTTACATTGAAGAAGGTTAGAATAGTGATTTAATCAGAGATGGACAGTCTTATCTGAAATTACAGTTTTATGTAATATTCAACTCATTTAACCTGCTGATGCCTCAATTAATGTAATTTTGAATGAATAAGTTTTCTTGTTTTAGCCATAGGCCATGACAAAATAAGTGCACATATTAGTAATTTTATTGGTATTTCTTTTTATTTTGAAATTTACCCATAGTTGCTGCATTTCCCACCCTCGACATATACTTGAGTCAATAAATTTTCACAGCTTTTTGTGGTAAAATTAGGTGCCTCGGCTTATATTTGGGTTGGCTTATACTCGAATATATATGGAGTCCCATAAAAATTCCTCAAGCCAAAAGGGGTCCTGAGTTTCAGAAGCCCTGGTCTAGATATCTTACAACTTATAAAGTATCACATACTGTAGTTCATGGCACTTAACTTTGCAAGCAAAAATAGCAAGAAAGGCAGCATGATTGAAATACTTACAACTCAACATATAAAGACGAGCAAATATAGAAGACGCATAAATGTGTTCATATTTGATATTACTACATGTTTTTTATTGTTTACTGTCATTTTCCAAACATGAAGCAAGTAAGGCTTTCTCATCTTCTTTGATGGACTCTTGAACTGTTTCAGCCTTGTGCTTCTTCTTAAGATAAGCTCCATAACTTACATCAGGGTGATTACAAACAGAACAGCTTCTGCACACATTCCCAAAGGTTTTTCCAATGCCAGAACGTTCATCTACAAGACACAAGCATTTGTTTTAATGTTGGAAGCCAAATGTCAAGTGGAGTCACCTAAGAAGGCCAAAACTCCTGTCCTCTGGGATCAAAGTGAGTGAGATGGGGAGGGAAAGAGACTCAGACTGAAAAGTTACTGTATGGAGTAAGACCCAGATGCTTTAGGATAGCAATTCTGAGCTATCATCCCTTAGTAGAAGTAATGGTCCTCTAACTCTGAAACATCATGGTTACTAGAGGTTGTAATAGCTACAGCTTCGAAAAGTTCAGAATGTCTGACTTTATGGAGGGCTATAATTTCAACATTAACACCTAAATCTAAGGGGGAGTGCTGAATTAACAGAAAATAGAGTCTGCTAAAAATAATTTTTTTAACAGAAAACTATGGATATACAGTACACATGTTCATGTTCTTTTCACAAGATTCCTGTTTCCAAACCATCTATATGTAAAGCCATTTCCAAAAGGCTGCAATCTGAAGTGGGATCAAATAGCAATGACATTGTAATGCTGATGTAACAACTTGGTGTGTGTAATTAGTATTATGCCCCAAATCTGTAGGTCAGGGATGGGAAACCTTTGGTCCTTCAGGTGTGTTGAACTACCTTTCCCCTGATGGGAGTTATAGACTGAAACTTTCATTGGGTTTAAAGTTCCTCATATAAATTATAATTCTTTGAAAACCTGAGCTGCTAAACAGTTCAGGAAACAGGAACCTCCATGTTGGAAGAATCACCACCACTCATTTCTTGCAAATTTGACATTCCCATTACTCCCTTCAAGACTGACTTGCAACTCCCAGAATCTCACTACTGGATATGGCTGCTATGAATTGCAGTCCAGCAACATCAGGTGGGCTTCATGATTCTCGTGATCTAAGGAAAGTCTTTTGGTGTAGAAAGCCAGGCCCGGATTATCATTTAGGGCAGCAAGGCCGTGGCCTATGGGCGTAAGCCGAGGGGGGCGCCAGATCAAGGCCAAAAAGAAAATGGTGATGACTCATGCCGAGTTGTCCCAGCGGCAGCTGCGCAGCGCCCTTCCACGCGGCGCCCCATTCACGCAGCACAGCTGTCACTGCCTGTGGGACAACTCGGCGTGTCCTCAGAAGGAGGGAGGGAGGAGGAGTGCAGCCCAAGCGACGTCACTCCCTCCGGGGGGGCCCGAGCGACGTCACTCCCTTCGGGGGCGGGGCCCGGCGACATCACTGGGCCCCCATCCTGGAGGGGTGGCGTGCTCGGGCTGCACTCCTCCCCTCCTCCTTCTGAGACCACGGCGAGTTGTCCCAAAGGCAGCGGCAGCTGCGCTGCGTGAATGGGGCGCCATGTGGAAGGGCGCCAAGCAGCTGCCGATGGGACAACTCGGCGTGGTCTCAGAAGGAGGGAGGGAGGAGGAGTGCAGCCCGAGCGACATCACTCCCTCCGGGGGCGGGGGCCGAGTGGCAGCACACGAAAGGGGGTGTAATTCCAAAGTGTGGCCTAGGGCGCAAAAAGGTCTTAATCTGGGCCTGTAGAAGGCCATACGCTGAAGCCACATGTAAGAGAGGTGGATGGGGCTGAAGCCACTGGTAGGAAGAGCTATAAATGGACACACTATCTCAGTTGTTCTCAACCTATGGTCCACAAGTGTTTTGGCCTACAACTCCTAGAACTCCAAGCCAGTTTATTAGCTGTTAGGATTTCTGGGAGTTGAAGGCCAAAACACCTGGGGACCCACAGGTTGAGAACCACTGCACTATCTCCTTTCTGGCTCATCCATTGCCTGTTCTTCTTCCATTGCCCCACTGAGTAATTTACTGAGAAAAAGAATGATTGCTCGTGCTAGGAGTTTGAATCACTTGCAATGGGTTTTTGAAATGATGCCAAATGCCCTCAATAATTGCCATAAAGAGATTCGTTTCTATATTAGGGCTGCTCAAACACTCAAGGGATTGAATACATTCAAAGCACGGTCAGGCGCAATCATCCTGCCTGTCTTCCTAGCATTTTGGCATTAACTGTTTCATCTCAATGTCATGTATTTATATTGATACACTTAAACTATTTGCAGTCTGCCCTACAGTTTAACAATGCCCTTGGTGGATAAAATCATTAAAATGCAACAATGTAGGGTAGCACAGCACTTAAAATCAGCAGAAAGAAAAGGGAAGTGTGACACTGAGAGATTATCTTTGACATGCATGCTCAATTAATGCCATTTCTATGATCAGGCTTACATGCATAGGAATACTCACGCACTTAGATATTTTTTATCAAATATGTATCCCAGAGTTTAACTCAAGCAGATTCTTGAAAGATGTAATTTACTATGTGATCACCCACCTAATTTGTTTTTACACAATGGCCTGTCTCAGAAGGCAAAGCATCTTCATGTACCCATTCTTGTACACATGAGGCTCATTCACACAGCAGTTATAGCCTATTATTCCACTTTAACTGATGCAAGTCTATCCTTTGGAAAGTCGAGAAAATTGCTCTGGGGAAGAATTTTAAAGCTCCCTTCTTAAGCTGCTAATCTGCAAAGGAGAATGACCTCTGCCACTAGTGTAGCAACGCAGACAGCTGGGGAGTACGTCTCTTAGAAGTTGGAGGAGCCTTAGAGCAATTGGATCGATGCTGCTAAAGTTCACGGCAATGGCAGGGATGCCTTGAAGGAAAAAAAATCAGGAAAAATTGAGCAGCAACTGCCTATATCTATTTTGATTCTTTTTTTTACCTTCAAAAGAGAACCATGTATATTGGAGCAGCAGAGACCTTGGTAAACAGTTGCATGCAAATAATAAAATCCTGTACACTTACGTGGAATATGCCCTGTATACTTGGGTAGCATTCCTTCTGGTCTATAGAATCGCTGGTGTGGATGAGATTCTTTGCGTTTGGTTATTATTATTTCTTCACTAAAATGGAAAGAAAAAGGCACAATTCATGTCTTAGTATTTCATGTTTTCCAACGTAGTTGACTATACGATGCTTTATACAATATTTGGTTAAGGTATACCCTCCATAACATGAGAAAGTATTGACATATTTTTTAAAAGAATGAGTTGCTTACCTGTAACTGTGTTTCTTCTAGTAGTGATCTGTGAAATTCGCACATATTTATTTATTTATTTGCTAAGCTTCTATACCGCCTCTCTCAGCCCGAAGGCGACTCGAGGCGGTGAACAAGCGGCAGCAAGTGCCCACATACAACACATCATAATAAGATAAAAACAATCATATAAAACCATATAAATTAACAATTAAAACTACAAAATACAAATCTCAGCTCCACAATCTTAAAATTGATTTCCGTTTCGTCGTCATATTAATCCTTTGATCTTGATTAATTAAAGTTCGTCTGCGAATGCTTGTTCGAATAGCGAAGTCTTGACTTTCTTACGAAATGTCAGGAGGGAGGGGGCCGATCTGATGTCACTAGGAAGGGAGTTCCAAAGCCAAGGAGCCACCACTGAGAAGGCCCTGTCTCTAGTCCTCGCCAGACGCACCTGCAAAGCAGGCAGGACCGAGAGCAGGGCTTTTCTGGATGATCTTAAGCATCTTGATGGTTCATAGGGAGAGATGCGTTCAGACAAGTAAGTTGGACCAGAACTATTTAGAGCTTTAAAGGCCAAAATCAGCACTTTGAATTGTGCCCAGTAGCAAACTGGTAGCCAGTGGAGCTGGCACAATAGGGGAGTTGTATCCTCCCTGAGTGCCGCTCCTGTTATCAACCTGGCTGCTGTCCGTTGGACCAATTGAAGCTTCCGAGCAGTCTTCAAAGGCAGCCCCACGTAGAGAGCATTGCAGTAATCTAAACATATGGGTTATCTGTGCATGTGCGGTGCAGTTTGGAACTTTCTAGATATCTTACTTGAAACATTTTGGCAGTAGCCTCACCCACTCTCCCCATCCTGTATAAATGCCTATGGGCAGAGGCAGAGCCTCAGTTCCTTTTTTCCGCTGCTAATAACAGCCTCAGTTCCTTTTTTCCGCTGCTAACAACAGCTCGGAACCTCTCTTGTCTCTCTTGTAACTCTTTCTAACAGTTTTCTCTAATGACCTGACTCAGACTGTTTCTGATTATTGCTTCGTTTCTTCTGCTATTCTCTCGACCTGACTTGGACTGTTTCTTGACTACGCTACCAGAGTCTCCCACCAGCCCCGACTCGGACCTCTGTGACGAAGATGACTGAAACACCCTCAGGCTAGTTCGTACTGTTAAGATGTCATCCACATCCTTTTTCAATAAGTATACAGCCTGCGGGGGTAAACTCCCAGATTCCAATGGCCACACTATGTATTTCTTGTGCCTAGGTGAAGACCATACCCTGCCGTCCTGCCAGATATCTCAAAACAGAGTCAAGGTTAGATAATACTAACAATAATTAGTTCAACACAAAATATACATTTAAATATTTGTATTCATTTTAGAAACATCAAAGGAAGGTACAATCTTATTCAATATATCAATAAACATCCATAACGATACTGTGTCCAGGACACAGCTGGGACGACGCAATGTCTATGCAGAGTAAATCTCAATGAGTCCAGTCCGTAAACCCAAAGGCCAATAGGCCTGAGCTCAATAGGAGCATGGCACAGATCACTCTTTCAGGAGACTGTCTAATAGCAGGGCGTAAAAGCGTGGTTCTGTCTTTGTTGTCAGCTTTAAGGCGAGCGTTGTTTACAATATGCGCCGGGTAATCTGGCCACTGACCCTAACTCCTCAAAACAGAACATACACATCTATCATTAAAAAATATTGGCCGCTCATTTCTAATATTAAAGGCCTGGAATGCCCTCCAATAATTGCTCACAAGCGGACCAGGAACTTAAGCCAAATTCTAACCCATGCTAATCATATTAGACCAACCAAATCTATTTTTTCTCCTGGCAGCAGACTATGTGGGAATTGCTCCGTTTGTGCCAATATTTGTACTGATAAAGTGATTTACAGTCCCCACAAAAAATGCTCTTTTCCAGTTAAATCCTTCGCTACCTGTGCCTCGTCCGGAATCGTGTACGCGATTTCCTGCGGCTGCCCTAGAACTTACGTGGGGATGTCTACTAGAAAATTGAAACAGAGATTTATAGAGCATAGGAGCAAAATAAATAATGGAAGTACTGAAATTCCTTTTTATCAACATTGCATTAACAGCAAACATTCCCCTGCGTCTTTAAAAGTAATGGTGTTAGAAAAGCCTTTCGTTCCCCCACACGGAAACCTCTCCCAGGTGCTCCGTAAGCTTGACGTTTTATGGACAATTAAACTAAATTCAGAATTACCTTTTGGCCTTAATGAGCCGGTCAATTTGCATTCCCTCCTAATTTAGGATAATGTATTTAATGTGTATGATTCTTTGGTATATCACCTTAACTGGTCACCGCGCTGGATTAAACGCGGTTCGGATTCTCCTTTACTTTGGTATGTAAAGCGATTTTGCTAATATTATGATTCTTTGAGGTTATGTATTGTTCCCACAGTACTGTATATTATGTATATATTGTAATCTTCCAGGACTTGAACCATATTGATGGACATCTAGCCTTTGAAAAAGACCACGAAACGGAATTCAGCGGCCCCGATTGTGTTTGGATTTTCTTCCGTCGGCTTGCTTTATTTTCATTCCCAGGAGCCTCGAAATTGCTGGCTCCGGTTCACTTTCGGTCTTTGGTTTTGGATTACTCCTATCCTGCATCCCTGTACCTGTGCCATGCTCCTATTGAGCTCAGGCCTATTGGCCTTTGGGTTTACGGACTGGACTCATTGAGATTTACTCTGCATAGACATTGCGTCGTCCCAGCTGTGCCCTGGACATGGTATCATTATGGATGTTTTTTGATATATTGAATAAGATTGTACCTTCCTTTGATATTTCTAAAATGAATACAAATATTTAAATGTATATTTTGTGTTGAACTAATGATTGTTAGTCCTGCCAGATATGTCAGACCTTCACTCCTCAAGTGCAACATAATACGGAGACCCACTTTAAGGCGTCGTTGTACAGCTTGGCTCCCCCGCTTCCCACTCAAACAAGCACTTGGCCTCTGATCTGCTAGCCCTGCCACCATTCAACACCTCGCCTCACCCCTGGAAGTGGTTCTCCACTCTTAGGATGTCAGAAGGGCCCTTGCTTTTTATGTACACAGGACAGCTTCCCTCATGAAATCTCCTGCTTTACAAAGTATTTGGTTAAGATATACCCTCCATTACATGGGAAGGACTTGCCCTATTTTTTTAAAACTAGGTTCTCTGCTTCTGCTGACGGGCTTCAGTCAGTTCAGCTAATTTTACCAAGGATGTTATCTTTTCCCTTCTAACAAAAACTCTGAGCCTTTGACAGCTATGTGACAGAAAGGAATTGCCCACATAATAAAAAAAAAGACTAGACCCTTTGAATCTTTGTCTTGTCTACAGCTAACAAAAATCCATAAATGTTCACTTAAGATGAGGTAGGTAGTGAGGTTTTGCCTTTTCAGTTTCTGCTCTTTGATGAAGTAGACACCTTGCTTTTACAGTACATGAATGTCATAAATAGTTTAATAGAGGAAAAAAGTAAGCAGTGTGAACATATAGCCACTTTGAGTATCTCCTTGTGGAGAGAAAAAGGGGTATAAACAAGCATAAACATAATAATAATAATATCTGAGGATGCCTGCCACAGATGCAGGAGAAATGTCAGGGGAGAATGCTTCTAGAACATGGCCATACAGTCCGAAAAACCTACAACAACCCAATAATAATAATAATAATAATAATAATGCAAAGACTCTGGCACAAGCCAGTAAAGGTGGTTCCAGTGGTGATCAGCACACTGGGTGCAGTGCCTAAAGACCTTGGCCTGCACTTAAACACAACTGGCGCTGACAGAATTGCCATCTGTCAGCTGCAAAAGGCCACCCTACTGGGATCTCCTTTATTCGCCAATACAGCACACTGTCCTTGACACTTGGGAAGTGTCCAACGTGTGATCTAGTACAACAGCCAACATAGTGATCTTGTTTGCTGTGTACTAATCTTGTTGTGTTTCAAATAATAATAATATAGTTGATTCCTCTCCTTAGATTCTTGACTTAAAATTCAAGGTGGAACCATTCTGCCATCATGTATTGCTTGTGTATGTATTTGTGTGTGCTTTTTAAATTTATTTATTTTTACCAAAAATTAATCTGATGTTGAATTATGTTACAAGTCGTTGCCCATAGTGTCCTGAAGGGCTCTAGCTATTAATAGTAAAAAAAGATTGTGACATCCTCACTTTACTACGAATATAACATAGTCCGGACCAAGAAATGGTTAAAACATCTATCTGACAACTACTACCAAGACAGCAAACTAGAGTTTGAAACATTTGGGCACTTTGGGAAATATACTACAGAGCATTAACTGTCTCTAGCTTCCATTTAAAATATGGATGGATGTCACCCCGTAAGATATTGCTGGACGAAAACCTGCACTCTCCCACTCCACTGGTTAGACCAACTAGTGCTCCACTTCAGCAACATCTGGAATCCACACATTCCTGACTCCTGATCTAAATCAACATTTGGAATTTGAATGCAGGCTTTCTATGTTTCATCTCCTTTCTTACCAAGTCAAAGGCCTCTCACACAACATGATCAAAGGATCTTAAGAACGCCACAGGAGAACAGGCTACACAAACAACCTAACATTTTTTAACATATATGAAAAGATAACATTCTATAGGGGGAAAGGGGAAATTGAAAGGATTAACAATCAAGTTGGGATATCTAATATCAACAAAGTAAAACAAAAAAAGGTCACAAATTCATAGACCACACATTTTACAGGCACAAAATTAGAAGCAGCTTGAAACATGAATGTGATAGTACTTAATAAATATTGAGCATCTTTAGTTGAGCTTCCTTGTTGTTATTTGTCTTCATATCATTTCTGATTTATAGCGAACCTCTCACAGGGTTTACTTGGCATTAATTTGTGCAAACAGGGGTTGCCTTTGCATTTCTCTGGGGCTGCGAAAGTGTGGATTGGCAAGGTAATCCACTGAGTATCCATGACTGGTTCAAGATCTCTGAGGCAAGATGGCAATATCCAATTTTCTAATGTGTTAATGTTAGTTATTTTGGCACTTGTCTTTTTAAGAACATAAGAACATAAGAAGAGCCATGCTGAATCGGACCACAGCCCATCTAGTCCAGCATTCTGTATCACACAGTGGCCCCCAGTTGTACACGGGGATCTCGAGCAGAAGGGAGGGCAAAACCCTGACCTGCTCCCGACCCCCCACAACCAGTACCCAGGGAAATCCTGCCTACCTCAACCAACTCCAAGGTGGCACTTGAATGTCCTTTTCAGTAACTACCGATACACTTGGTATCCATGAATCTGTCTAATCCTGCCTTGAAGTTGTTCAGGCTGACAGCTGTCACAACCTCTTCTGGAAGTGAGTTCCATAACCCAATGACCCTCTGGGTGAAGAAATATTTCCCTTTATTAGTCCTAATTTTCCTCCCTTGGAGCTTCAAGGAGTGCCCTCTAGTCCTAGTGTTTTGTGACAAAGAAAATAATTTTTCTTTATTCACCTTTTCTATCCCATGCATGATTTTATACACTTCGATCAAGTCACCTCTTAAACGCCGTCTTTCAAGGCTGAAAAGACCAAGGCGTTGCAACCTGATTTCATAAGGGAGCTGCTCCATCCCTTGGATCATTTTTGTTGCCCTTTTCTGTACCTTTTCCAGTTCTGTTATATCCTTCTTAAGGTGCGGAGACCAGAATTGTACACAGTACTCCAAATGTGGAGCAGTGTTTCTCAACCTGGGGGTCGGGACCCCTATGGGGGTCGCGAGGGTGTGTCAGAGGGGTCGCCAAAGACCATCGGAAAATACATTATTTTCTTTTGGCCATGGGGGTTCTGTATGGGAAGTTTGGTTCAATTCCATTGTTGGTGGAGTTCAGAAAGCTCTTTGGTTATATGTGAACTATAAATCCCAGCAACTACAATTCCCAAATATCAAGGTCTATTTCCCCCAAACTCCACCTGTGTTCACATTTGGATATATTGAGTATTTGCGCCAAGTTTGATCCAGATCTATCTTTATTTGCGTCCACAGTGCTCTTTGGATGTAAGTGAACTCCAACTCCCAAACTCAAGGTCAATGTCCACCAAACCTTTCCAGTATTTTCTGTTGGTCATGGGAGTTCTGTGTGCCAAGTTTGGTTCAACTCCATCGTTTGTGGAGTTCAGAATGCTCTTTGATTATAGGTGATCCAAGCAACCACACCTCCCAAATGACAAAATCACCCACTACAACCCCACAAGTATTCAAACTTGGGTGTATCGGGTATTTGTGCCAAATGTGGTCCAGTGAATGAAAATACATTTTACATGATTTATAACAGTAGCAAAATTATAGTTATGAAGTAGGAACAAAAATGATTTTATGGTTGGGGGCCACCACAATATGAGGAACTGTATTAAGGGGTCGTGGCATTGGGAAGGTTGAGAAACACTGTCTTAAGGGATACACACACACATACGCACAATGAATTAAATAACTAAGGATTTCATACCCTTGTGTGGAAGTCTAGCTCTACTTCATTATAGGGCAGTGGTTCTCAACCTGCAGGTCCCCAGGTGTTTGGGCCTACAACTCCCAGAAATCCTACCCAGTTTACCAACTGTTAGGATTTCTGGGAGTTGAAGGCCAATATATCTGGGGACCCACAGATTGTCAACCACTATGATAAAAGTCAGCCCTTACAATACAAAAATTCTCACACATTAATATGGAAACATTTTTTGTTAATCCAACGTCTATTTGTTAGCAAGCAGGCACTGCGGTTGTTGGAAGTCTGCTCGTCTCTATAGATTGGGAAGCAGCTGGCCAGTGGTGCCTTGCACAAAATTGTGACAGGATTCCTGCTTTTGCCCATTGCACTAAAAAGCATTTTATGGGAAAGGATGGGAATATCAAACAGGTGCTTCCTAAGTGAAATAGAAACAGCCCCACTCCACTAATCACTTCTTGAGAAGTGTTGTCATGAAGCCAAAGCCCAGTTTTCCAAACAGAAGGTTCATCAAAACAACAAGCCAAAGAATCCACTTGAAGAGACACAAATTGAGTCCACAGTCTGTTCTGAGACCCAAAAGCCAATCTCCACAGATAACAAAGTCCAAGATCAATCCAAAATCCAAATGCCAAAGTCCAAGAGATAGTCAGAAGTTCATGAATTCCAAGACCACATACAATCCAAGGCCGTGGCTCCAAACACCAACATTGCTACATGCAATAAGATGAAACTCCCGAGAACCCTTTATTCTAGGTTTTCAGTGGTGGCCTATTGATAGTTCAATCAATCAATTTTATTACTTTTATTACTTGCTTACTCGCCCTCCACCAGCGGTGCTCTGGGCGTCTTACAACATAAAACCAATAAAACACTTTAAAAGAATTACAATTAAAACAACTAATCAAACGCTCTGCCAAAGAGCCAAGTCTTCAATCTTCATCTCAGTTCACGCATGGCTCGGATGTCGGGTGGTTAGTTTTTCAGCTAATCGGGTGGATCTGCGAACCTGAGCCTTTGCTCTTTGCAAGTCTAAAAGAGCCAGAACACTCAACCTTCCTCTGCCTGCCCAGATGTACTTGCTTATTCTTGCTGTACAGGCTGAGAAATGGTAGCTTCCTCAAAGGCTCATCTTCCAAGCTCAGCTGAGGAAGCTGCTGGGTTCATCTGAACTTCAACTTGGATGCTGGCCCCTTCTAACATCTCCTCCTCCTCACACTCGCTATCAGAATTGGCTTCAACAAGTTAGGATTGGGAAGTGGCTCAGGATGAGTTTGAATATGTAGCAACAAAACTACTGCAACTCTGCAACAGGAGTTCAACCAATGACTACATTTGCATGACCCCAGTTCCATGTATCCATGGGACACTAAGAAGATATCAAGACACAGTAAAAAGAAGGGTATTCGATATGCGAAAAACTATGGTACAGGTCAAGTATTCTTTATTTGAAATACTTGGGACCACAAGTGTTCCATAATTTGGATTTTTTCAGATTTTGGAATACTACATAATGCAATGCGAGCCTGCAGGTTGAAGGTGAATCTGGCAAAGACGGAGATTCTTTGACTGGGTTGTCCGGGCAATAGGGAAATCCAACTGGACCCTGGATGGCGAGGCATTACGCCCGTCATCATCAGTAAAAAAAACCTCAGTGTTCATTTGGACCCTCTGCTGTCAATGGAGACTCAAATCTCCACTGTCAGCAGAATCGTGTTTTTCCACCTGCGACAGGCGAAACGTTTGGCCCCCTATCTGACCTAGCCACGGTACTCCAAGCCACGGTCATCTCAAAACTTGACTACTGTAATGCTCTTTACATTGGCCTGCCCTTGACCATGGTCCGGAAACTTAAGCTAGTGCAGAATGCTGCAGCCCGGCTGCTCACGGGGGAGCCCGATCCTGCAAGACCTGAAAGTAAGGTGTTAGTTCTTACTTTCAAGGCCTTATATGGCCTGGGGCCAGTGTACCTGCGGGATTGCCTGATTCCATATAACCCTCCGAGATCACTACGCTCAGAAGACTTGAATCTTCTGAACATTCCTAGTGTAAAATCCTTCCACTTGACATCAAACAGGCAAAGAGCCTTCTCTATCATCGCCCCAACATTGTGGAATGCCCTGCCACCAGAGACACGAGCTCTGCGAAATTTGTACAGCTTTCGCAGAGTGTGTAAGACACACTATTTAGGCAGGGTTTTGAAGGCCTATGATATCTACCTGGGTTTTACCTTGTTTTTACTGTGTTTTTACTGTTTTATTATGTTGCTATCTTTTGTGTATTTACATATTATGCTGTAAACCGCCCTGAGCCTCTGGGAGTGGCGGTGTATAAATCAAATAAATAAATAAATACCTTGAAGAAGAGACCCAAGTCTAAACATGGAATTCACATGTTTCATATACACTTTATAGACATAAACATAAGTTCATTTTCTGCAAATATTTTAAATAATTTTGTGCATGAAACAAAGTTTGTGTACATTGAACTATCAGAAAGCAAAACTTTCACTTTCTCAGGCATCCACCTAGATCAGTGTTTCTCAACCTTCCTAATGCTGCAACCCCTTAATACAGCTCCTCAACCCCCCTAAAATTACAGCTCCTCATGTGGTGGTGATCAATCATAAACTATAAAATTTTTTTTCATTGCTACTTCATAATTATAGTTCACCTACAATCAAAGAGCATTCTGAACCACACCAATGATAGAATTTGGGCCAAACTTCCCAGATAGAACCCCATGACCAACAGAAAATTCTGTGTTTTCTGATGGTCTTTGGTGACTCCTCTGACACCGAATCATGAACCCCCCCCCCCGGGGTCCTGATCCCCAGGTTGAGAAACACTGACATAGATGATTTGTGCACTTAATATATGTTATATACGAGGGATTTTATGTTCTAGAACAGTGTTTCTCAAACTGTGTTCCTCCAGGTGTTTTGGACTTCAGCTCCCAGATATCCCAGCCATTTTACTAGCAGTTAGGAATTGTGGGAGTTGAAACATGAAATTTCTTATATTACAAATACCAAATAAATCTCCATGGTTTTAATTCTCAGTATTTTTTTAAAAAAAAATTAAAATCACTTTGGGCCATATAATTTGGGTGTGCAAAATATTTATGAATGCCAATTATTTATCCAGTTGATATTATTCTCAACTTGACTATTAATGTTAATGATAAGTATGTTTCAGTATCTTAGCTCCTTCCACGTTGAACTGAATTATAAGGCAGTGTGGACTTGAATAATTCAGTTCAAAGCAGATATTGTGGTTTATCTGCCTTAATATTCTGGGTTATATGGCTGTGTGGAAGGACCCTCCGTTTCAGCATATCATCTTCAAGTCAGCATACTCTGCTCTATACCATTTTGCATCTTAGTCAGGAGAAAAGGAGGATATATACTGTAAATCAAATAAAAAAGGAGGAAGAGGAATGATAAGAGCTTAGGATCAACATACGTGGGTTCCTGGATAGTCTGATCATGCTTAACTCTATCCAAATAATTATTAAAATCTTGGTAGCAATTTTCTGCCATGGTATGATAGCGCACTCCATGACCCAACTCTGTGACCTTTGCCCTGGGCACAAAACCAGTCCATCCTGGAATGGGCGGCTCCAGTAGATCCCTTCTTGTTTCTACAGGTCCTGAAAGATTAAAAAAAGAAGTATTATCTGGCAGGTGACTGAGCAACTTGGTGCGAGAAAAATGATACATCAATTGAATTAGCAATGGATCTAACTCAGGAAGGAAAGTTGAACCATATTCAGCTTTCCCTAAAATACTTTGTGAATAGCTTTGTGCACACATTTTATTTGGGCTCTAGTAGCTTCCAGAGAATAGCAAATTTGTTCCTCCTCAGTGACATATGGAAGGCTCAGGACTGAAACTACCCTATCTATGAAATGCGTCCAGGAATAGTTGGATACAGAAGTGAGCAATGACAGAGGCATTCTCACATGTCAGACCTGGGAACCCCCGACGGCACAGTGGGTCAAACCCTTATGCGGCAGGACTGAAGACCGACAGGTCGGAGATTCGAATCCAAGGAGAGCGCGGATGAACTCCCTCTGTCAAGCTCCAGTTCCCCATGCGGGGACATGAGAAAAGCCTCCCAAAAGGATGATAAAACATCAAAAACATCCTGGTGTCCCCTGGGCTACGTCCTTCCAGATGTCCAATTCTCTCACACCAGAAGCGACTTGCATTGTTTCTTGGCTTGTTTGTCTCTCCACGGCCGTGAAAAAAATAAACGAGATTTGCTTTACCTCCGGATACTAGACTCTTGTTATTTGCTGCCCTCTGTGACGGACTCAGCCAGGACCCCAACTGGGGGTCCCCTACAATGGAATGAACAGGATCACTTTGGATGGGATCACTAAGCACTAGAACATTTTGTTTCAGGCCCCGGAAAACTCACAGCAACCTTGCATAGTTTCTTTTCTTTTCCTCCAGTACAGCCTGGAAGATGTCATGAAGCTTATAGACCAGACCTGAGCAACCTACGGCCTGCGGGCCAAATCCGGCCCAGCAGCCGATTCTGTCTGGCCCGAGGAGAAGGGCATCGGGGGCAGGGCCAAGAGGAAGTATTTCATTTTATTTTATTTTAGTGGTTTTTATTATTATTTTATAATAATAATTTTATAATAATATAATAAATAATATAATATAATGTTATATTATAATTTCAATATATTATAATGTCTCTCTCTATATATACTATAATATAATAATTATGATATTAATACTAATATGAATATTTCTTGATATATTAATATGTTAATATTAATAATGTGTAATATATAGTAAATATAGTAAATAAATAAATAAATAAATAAATAATGTAGATTAGAATGTAGTTCAGCCTTTAGGTGCGGCCCTCCATAATATTTTTTGGCTCTCGTGTGGCCCCTTGGAAAAAATAATTGCCCACCCGTTATAGACAAATCTTAAAACAGAAAGCAATTTCTATTATTCCCTGTTTGCAACAGGAAAGCTGTAAGAGCCCTTTCTATGACTTAGTGCTGCTTGGTTCAGGTCCCTTCTATACTGCCATATAAACCAGTTTAAGCAAATGAGTTAATCTGTATTTTATATACCAGAGTAGAGGGGACCTCGGAGGTGTTTTGCAAAGTGTGTTTTTTTAAAACAAAAGATTGGGGTTGGGTGGGGAAGCTTCTAGCACTTTTCCAAAGAAGGAACTGCCTTTACCTTCTTAACCACTACAATTCATCAAAACAGATGTGCTATCTCCTCCACTTTCAGACCACACACAGGCTGCTACCATGAGTAAATTTTTAAAAAAACCCAGGGTTTTGTTACTAAAATGTAATATTTGCACACCATAGCACAGGAACAAAGGTCAATGTTTTACTTAAAAATAAAATCAAAGCAGCCTTGAAGTCTCCCCATTTTATTCTGAAAAAAAGGAGCAGCTTTTTTTGTATTAGAAGGCCACCGGCAAATCAGAATTCATACTCCAATGCAGCCCACTAAAATCACTCACATATAAAGTTAATAATAAAGCTAATAATTAATTGCACTGGTAGACAATGTGTGGCTGTGATACAGACCCAAAAGACACTTTTTTATGGACCTGCTCTTTCCAGTTCCCCCAACTATCCTTTACTTGACCAAAGCAAAAGGCACAGGGAATTGCTTCACCTGTAAGCATTCAGGATATGCAATTCCCCTTTTAAATTAGTAGCTGGGACCTCTTGCACTGTGTATGTATATATGTGCATGAGTAAAAAACTAAAATAAATACACACGCTGGGAATGTGGTGCAGCTGGCTAAGTGTCAGCTGCATAAGATCTCTCTGACCAGTAGGTCATGAGTTAGAGGCCTGCCCGGGTCGAGGTGGGTGCTCGACCTTAAGTGTAGCCTGCTGTCGACCTTTGCAGCCTGAAAGACAGTTGCATCTGTCAAGTAGGAGATAAAGGTACCACATTAAGTGGGGAGGCAAATTTTGACTGAATTATGAGGCCATTAAAGAACTCCAGGAACGCTGAGGAATGCGGAAGGAACAACAAGGGATGCTGGGAATGCTGAGAGATTAAGAGTGTGTCAGCTCCCCCTGGTGGCCAGAGTTTGCCTCTGTTTGTCTATATGTTGTGTATGCGGAAACGGCAGGGATTGTCTGCTAAGTATGTGTGTCTGTAATCCGCTCTGAGTCCCCTTCGGGGTGAGAAGAGCAGAATATAAATAAAGTAAATAAATAAATACATAGTTATGTTGCAACATGGCCAACTGAGATGTAATAAACCGGGAACCATTGTTGCGTGCAATTGTAAATATTGTTTATGGCTATATATATATTAAATATTTCCACATAGGCAGTGTGACTAAGAATGGCTGACCTAATAAGCTTTTGGAAAGGAATAAGCAATTATCAGACTCCCATCAACCTTTGATGTTACTTACCTTCATAACAACAAGGCATTGACAACATGAATACTGCAACAAAACAGCATCCAAAGCAAATCTTAGAACAATGCTATCTGCCCCAACAAAAGTGAAGTCTATTTAGCTAAGTCCCACATTCATTAGAAGTGATGCATACCATACCCAGCATATTGGGATGATATTTGTAATTATAGTCATCAAGTACATTTAATGTATCTTCATTGGAGGAGATGGGTGGTTGCTGTGGGGCTGTGGCTGCTATGCATCTCAGTTCGTTCATTTGGTCATTCCTCCGCTGTGTTGCATCACGAAACGTGTTCACACACCAAACAGAATCATCTCCATAACTGGTTCCAATTCGGTAAAATCTAAGAGGGATGTAGCCTAGAAAACAAATAACAATAAAAGGCGATAGTTGCTCAGCAAGATAGTCTAGGATCCACCAGTACACCAGTACAGCCAATGGCGAGAGATGGCTGGAGCGTAACAGCAGGAAGGGCCTACACTCCCTCCCTCTGTCTTGATATAAAGTAGAAGAAATGGGTTGGCTTGACTATACAATTTGAATGATCCTTCCCTTTATTGAGGTCTGAGTGCCACAACTCAGGCCCTTTCTACACTCCCATATAAAATCCAGATTATTTGCTTTGAACCTGATGTGGATCACCTGATTTGATAATCTGGATTATATGGCAGTGTAGAAGGGGCCTCCATTCTAGAATATGAGTTTATTGAGTGGCAACAACTTCAATCTCCTTCCTAGGCTATCAAGCATCCATGACGAAATCCATGCCCAGGTAAATTTCACCCAAGTAGGAAAACTAATCCACATGTTATCTCTGCTGGACAGCTGTCACAGGGAATGGGATTTTGCAATGCTATAAGCCAGTCATTGTCAACCACTGTGCACCGGCACACTAGTGTGCCGTGAGCAATCAGCTGGTGTGCCGCAAGAAAACCTCTTCCCCCCCGCCTTTCTCCCCCTCTGAGGTTTTCCCGCGGCACACCAGCTGATCGTGGGTGAGCGGTTGGGAAACCCGACCCTCTCAACGACCTAGAGAAGCAGGGGAGGCTCAGGAGGGGAGGGGCCGGGCGACGCTCTCCTCCTCCTCCTCTGGACGTGAGCTCACTTCCGGAGGAGGAGGAGGCGGGAACCTGGGCACCTCGGGGAGCCCCTCTCCCGGCTCAGCCCAGCAGAGCCGGGAACCGGAAGAATGGCTCCCCACGGGAAACAGGCCCTTCTCTTTGCCTTCCCTGCGCTCCTGCCACCGGAAAGGGTGCAGGGGACAGGCGGGGTCACTTCCCGCGAGGCCGGCCTCGTTGGACGCCTCCCTTGCCGTCCCCGCCCTCCTGCCGCCGGCAGGGGTGCTGGGGGACAGGCAGGGGTTGCTTCCCGCGAGGATGGCCTTGCTGGACGCCTCCCTTGCGTTCCCCGCGCTCCTGCCGCTGGCAAGGGTGCTGGGGGACAGGCGGGGGTTGCTTCCCGTGAGGCCGGCCTCGCTGGATGCCTCCCTCACCTTCCCCGCGCTCCTGCCGCCGGCAGGGGTGCTGGGGGACAGGCAGGGGTTGCTTCCCGCGAGGCCGGCCTCGTTGGAGGCCTCCCTTGCATTCCCTGCGCTCCTGCCGCTGGCAAGGGTGCTGGGGACAGGCGGGGTTGCTTCCCCGCGAGGCCGGCCTCGCTGGACGCCTCCCTTGCCTTCCCGCTCCTGCCGCCGGCAGGGGTGCTGGGGGACAGGCAGGGGTTGCTTCCCGTGAGGCCGGCCTCGCTGGACGCCTCCCTCGCCTTCCCCGCGCTCCTGCCTCCGGCAAGGGTGCTGGGGGACAGGCGGGGTTTGCTTCTTTGATTGTATGCGAACTATAAATCCCAGAAACTGTAACTCCCAGATGTCAAGATCTATTTTCCCCAAACTCCATCTGTGTTTACATTTGGGCATATTGAGTATTCATGCCAACTTTGGTCCTGATTCAAAATTGTTTGAGTCCACAGTGCTCTCTGGACATAGGTGAACTACAACTCCAAAACTCAAGGTCAATGCCCACCAAACTCTTATAGTATTTTCTCTTGGTTATGGGAGTTTTGTGTGGGAAGTTTGATTCCATTCCATAATTGGTGGACTTCAGAATGCTCTTTGATTGTGTGGTAACTATAAATCCCAGCAACTACAACTCCCAAATGACAAAATCAATTTTTTGACTGATGTTCCCTCCTTGGGTTAGTATTAGTGTGTTTTGTGGCCAGATTTGGCAGCAATTTGTCCAGTGGTTTTTGAGTTCTGTTAATCCCACAAATGAACATTACATTTATAGAGAGAGAGCGCGCGCAGCAGCACAGGCAGAAAAGCAAACATCACAGGGAAGCATGTCTGTGTAAGAGGGTGAACATTAGGAAGAACTTCCTGACTGTGAGAGCTGTTCAGCAGTGGAACTCTCTGCCTCAGAGTGTCATTTTGTGTCGTTTTGGTTGGTGGTGTGCCCCAGGATTTTTTAAATGTTAAAAGTGTGCCTCAGCTCAAAAAAGGTTGAGAAACACTGCTATAAGCAATCCATTTGGGAGTCAACAAAACCCTTTTTTATGATTTTGGGTGTCAGGTATGGCAAAGCAGGCTATGCAGTAGCTGCTAAATGTCATTTGGAAGCATGGTATAATGATTTTAATATTGCACGAAAAGTACTGGAGACTAGGGTTTCAATCTCTGCTTACTCATAGAGGCCTTTCTAGTAATTCAGGTAAGGTTTTCCCCTGACATTGAGTCCAGTTGCGTCTGACTCTGGGGAGTGATGGTCATCTCAATTTCTAAGCCGAAGAGCCGGCATTGTCCATAGACACATATGGCCAGCATGACTGCATGGAGCGCCGTTACCTTCCCACTGGAGTGGTACCCACTGGAGCGGTACCTATTGATCTACTCACATTTGCATGTTTTCGAACTGCTAGGTTGGCAGAAGCTGGGTCTAACAGTGGGAGCTCACACCGCTCCCCGGATTCAAACCTGCAACCTTCAATCAGCAAGTTCAGCAGCTCAGTAGTTTAACCCACTACTGAGGGGGCTCCTCCCACCTTCCTGGTGCCTTTGGGCAAATCACAATCTTTCAGCTTCTAAATAAACCCTACCAAAAACCCCATATGATAGAGTATCTGTCCAAACTGACTCGAAGTTACATAACAACAGTTATATGCTGAGAAATTGGTTCAACACTATGACCAAAACTATCCGTAGTTACCTGTGTATCCAGGTAGCAAAGGGTGGCTTTCATCTACTTGTCGCCGGTAAGCATCCATGCTTTTACAAACTATGCTGAAAGAAAGTAGACATCCTAATGGAATCTATGCAGTAACATTAATAAGACTATTAAATAAGTATCTTCTGCAAACAATAGTGACGTTTCAGCTTGTTAGTGCTTTTAAGTAGTCATCGTTTTTCATAAGTTGGTATATTATAGGAGAAATATTTCTCCCTTCACAGAAACCATCTAAAACTGCATTTACACTGCCCTATATCCCAGGATTTGATCCCAGATTTTTTCTTATCCCAGATTATCTGGCAATGTATTCTCATATAATCCAATTCAAAGCAGATAACCTGGGATCAGATCCTGGGATATAAGGACAGTGTAGATCCATCCTATGATTAATAAAAGAGTCTGAGTATGGTAGGTTCATTCCCAAGAGAATCCAGCACTACTGGCCTCTTGGCAGAGGTTTAACACTGCATTCTTCTTCATAGGTTTTGGTTCTTCCAACTAACCTCAAGTTTCACATTTTGGATGTGATTTTAAAAATGTACTACAATTGTTTTAACCTCTTCATCAATAATGATTTCATCATTTCTGCATTGCCTTGGCAGCAAGGTGGTCTAAGCCAGTGTTTCCCAAGCGGTGTGCCCCAGCACACTAGTGTGCCGTAAGCGATCATCAGCTGTGCCCTGGGA
The DNA here is from genome assembly GCA_030556195.1 of Anolis apletophallus. Lineage (NCBI taxonomy): Eukaryota > Metazoa > Chordata > Lepidosauria > Squamata > Anolidae > Anolis > Anolis apletophallus. Next base: position 85,504,148 of record JARBWK010000010.1, read on the forward strand.
AATTGGAACCTCCCAGCATGCTTTGCGAGTGCGCGCTCTGGTGTGTGCAAGGAGGGAAGGAAGGAAGAGGTGCACATCACGCCTTTCCCCGAGGCTCCCCCCTCCCCTTATACAAATCTTATTTACTTCCCCTTCTTAGTGCCAAGCACAAGCAATAGTCAAAGGCCTTGGTTTAAAGATTGCTAAGACGTAGGCCGAATGGGAAGGAGTCCCGTCACGGCTGCTGCAGGAGCTGTTGGTGGCTGGCTATAGGCTGGTAAGCGCGAAGGAGGAGGAGGCAGCGCGAGGGCGGGGCAGGGAAGGGGGAGAGTGGTGCGTGCCCAGGTGGAGGGAGCGAAGGGGCGGGGCCAGGCCCGCTTTAAGTGGCAGTGGTTGGCCGTGCTCTGCTGCCGGCCTTGTCTCAGGGTTCAGAATGCTCTTTAATTGTATGTGAACTATAAATCCCAGAAACTGTAATTCCCAAATGTCAAGGTCTATTTTCCCCAAACTCCATCTGTGTTCACATTTGGGCATATTGAGTATTCATGCCAAGTTTGGTCCTGATCCAACATTCTTTGAGTCCACAGTGCTCTCTGGATATAGGTGAACTACAACTCCAAAACTCAAGGTCAATGTCCACCAAATTTATAGTATTTTCCCATAATTTTGGGAGTTCTGTGTGGGAAATTTGATTCCATTCCATCATTGGTGGAGTTCAGAATGCTCTTTGATTGCGGGTGAACTATAACTCCCAGCAACTACAACTCCCATTGAAACAGGCCCAGGTTTCACACTGAGTGTATAAATACATTTAAAAACATATTAACTATATGTATTACTGTGTTAGAGTGTCATTTTGTGTCATTTTGGTTGGTAGTGTGCCCCAGGATTTTGTAAATGTAAAAAATGTGCCGCGGCTCAAAAAAGGTTGGGAAACACTGGTCTAAGCAATAACCAGACACTTTAAATAAACCAATTATGTAGGGCCTCTGAGGTCCCTTTCACACTGCCATGTAAAATCCATTTTATCTGCTTTGAGCTGGATTATATGGCATTATAGACTCATACAATCCCATGCAAAGCAGATAATGTGGATTATCTGTTTCGATAATCTGGATTATATGGCAGTGGAGAAGGAGCCTGGGAAGCTGAAAAACATAGGAATTAAAAGCAATAACTGTACTTTCTAGGGCCCCATCTACACTGTCATATGAAAACCAGATTATCTGCTTTGAACTGGGTTATATTAATCTACACTGCCATATATTCCTGTTCAAAGCAGATCATCTGGAGCCTACATTTGTCCTTACTATCTACTATTGTAATGCATTGTCTCTCAACATGGAAATTCAATTTAGCAAATAATCAAGCAGACAGCAGGGTGTACTTGTATGAAGGTTAGACTAAGGCCTTTTCTACATTACCATATAATCCATTTTCTGAATTCAAAGTAGCTGATTTGAACTGGATAACATGACGGTGTAGACTCATATACTCCAGTTCTACACTGCCATATAATCCCATTCTGAATCCAGTTCAAATCAGAGAATCTGGATTTTATATGGCAGTGTAGACCCAGCCTACAGTCCAACTCCCTGCATTTCATTCCGGTTTAGGCTCTTGGCAGAATATCAAAACACGTTGGGGACAGGAGAGAACAAAAAGTTGGAAATTAGCTCTGAGGCTGCTTCTACACTGCTGTATAAAATCCAGATTCTCTGATTTGAACTGGACTATATGTAAGTGTAGACTAGACTCATGCATTTTCCCTGGGAGAAAAAGAAAAGTGAAAAAAAAGGAGTGCAATTGATAGCCCTTTTTGCTTCCCCTCCCACTTCAGAAAACATGGAAAAGACAACAACCCTGCAGAGTAGATTTGGCTGGGGGGATCACAAGGGAATGTTTTGCCCAAGGGATTGTGAGGGAGTCTTTTACCAGGGAAGTCTCTACAATCAACAGGATCTCTTGCTGGGCAGCACCTTTCCTCCCAAGGGACCTGAAGTCATCCTGCACTCACCCAGTCCCATTGCATTGTGACCTCAGCCATGGCGATGTTGGCTACATGGAGACAGAAAGAGAATTCCAGGAGTACAGTTATCTCTCTTACTTCTGTGTATCTGGAGTGTGTGTGTGGGGGGGAGGGGGGTACATCCACACAGTAGAATAATACAGTTTGACACCACTTGAACTGCCACAGCTCAATGCCATGATATCATGGGAGTTGAAGTTTTACAGAGTGCCGGTACCACATCAAACTACAAATCGTAGATCTCCATGCCATTGAGCCACCGCAGTTGCAGTAGTGTCAAACTGCATTACTTCTACAGTGTAGACACAGCCTACCTCTTGTAATAGTGGGCTGGGTGCAATGTTTGCAAGGGTGGGAAGGTCACCTGAAAAATGGAAGGTCATAAAAACATGCTGGTTTTATAGGAAATTGGCTTTCTCCACCCAAATATATAACCTAAAACATATATGTTCCTGGTTTGAAAGTGTTATTTCCTGTTTAATTATGCAGTCCTTTATTTATTATTATTCGTATTTTGAAAGTATTTATTTATTTATTATTAAATAAAGTATTTATTTATTTAGTACTTTGAAAGTATTTATTTATTTACATCATTTATATTCTGCCCTTCTCACCCCGCAGGGGACTCAGGGCGGATCACAATGCACATATACAGGCAAACATTCAATGCCATAGACATACAACATATATAGGCAGACGAGTGACACAATTGGTCAAGAGCTCATCCTGACCCAGGCAGGCCTTGAACTCATGACCTTCTGGTCAGTAGAGATCTTATGCAGCTGACCCCCAGCCAGCTGCACCACATTCCTGGTAGTTGTTATACTCCAGAAACCTTGTTTTTGTGGCTGCCACCGGCAATGTTGAATTGGTCGAGACTTGATGAGACATTCATTGAAAAACTATAGCAAAATGTGCTGCATCTTGTCCCGAAAAAATTGAAGTTTTTGCAGTTTAATAAACATTTTCCATGATGTTATGATATCACCAATTAGGATATAACCTTTATAATCCAGGAATAAAAATCATGTTACATAGTGTATTCTCTGATTTGCTCAATGACCCCCAAACTTGCTTTGATAAGAGTTGTAGTCAACTGGAAAGCTGCAAGTTGCCCACCCTGGTATAAAATGTTGATAGACCATCTTGGGGGCATTTTGAAAAGTCTCCCATGAAACTTTTCAATGGTGGAAGATGGAGAGCAAAACCAAAAGGTTTCCAGCTTAAATAGTGGGAAGGACATTGAGCCCGTTTGGTAAGGAGAAGAATACAAAGAGAATATAGTTGGCCCTCCATATCCATGGATATGGAGGGCCAACTTGGAAGTCACTGAACAGACTCAGAAGTGGAGTGGGCAGATCAAAAGACAACCTGGCAAAATGGCACTGCCTAAAACTCCACGTCTGCATGCTTGTCTGCAATGCCCTGCCTCATGTACAGAGAAAGAATTGTTGGAGGCTACAGACAATGCAGTCAAAGGATATTTAGCCGCTTGTGCTCCTATTTTTTAAATCAGTTTTATACTAATTTATGCAATGCTTTTGATACAAAACAAACAAATAAATCCATTGATTCTGTGTCCTTAGATTCAACCATTCATGGTTTAAATCCACCTCCCTCCTCTCTCCAAATCCAAAAAACGAACTTGATTTTACTATTTTACGTAAGGGATACCATTTTGTTATATCATTTTATATAATGAGGCTTGAGCATCCAGAGATTTAAGGGGCAAACAGATTGGAGAAAGACATTAAGCTTTATTTTAGAAACTCCATTCTAGATAGGAAAGGGTATTCATTAAGCCTATCTCTACATCTTGGAAGGTTCAGAAGGTTCATGGGTAGAAGAAAAGATGGAGGAACAGCCCTGCGAGTATTAGCATGGTTTACATCACACAGGGAATCAGAATAAAGAGACATAGGGTGCATCTATATTGTAAAATTAATACAATTTGACACCACAGTAATTGCCATGCTGCGGAACCATGGGAGTTGTGGTTCTATGAGTTCTTTAGTCTTCTCTCCCACAGAGTGATTTCTAACCAGACTACAAATTCCATAATTCCATAGAATTCATCGATGTTAGTTAAAGTGCTCAATTCAAAGTGCTGGTTTTGACCTTTAAAGCTCTACAGTATACAGTTCTGGCCTAGCTTACTTGTCCGAATGCATCGGCCTCTACGTCCCACCCCGTAATTTAAGATCATCCGGCGAGACCCTGCTCTCGCTCCCGCCAACTTCTCAAATGCGGTTGGTGGGGACGAGAGAGGGCCTTCTCGGTGGTGGCTCCCCGTCTGTGGAACGCGCTTCCAAGTGACATACAATCAACCCCATCCCTCCTGGCATTCAGGACAAAAGTGAAACCTTGGCTATGGGACCAGGCGTTTGCACACTAGCACAATGCAGCACTTGGACTGGATTGGTAATGGCAAGTTGATGGCTATGGCTCAAGGCTCCTGTTAAGGACGGAACACTGTTTTTAACTTAAGTGAATGGGTATGTTGTGTTAATGTTAATTGTATTTTAATGTATTTTAACTGCTGAATGTTTTGGTTTTTATATTGTATTTTATCATGTTTGGCATCGAATTGTGTCTTTTGTTAGGCCGCTGTGAGTCCCGTACCGTCCCCCCGGGGGTGTGTGTGTGTTGAGAAGAGCGGGGTAGAAAGGCTGGAAATAAATTAAAGTGGTGTCAAACTGCATTTGGGATTTATAGTTAACACACAATTCCTGGCATGATCAGGAAGGGAATCGAAAATAGGTCGTCAAATGTTGTATTGCCTCTCTACAAATCTATGGTGAGGCCACATCTGGAGTACTGTGTACAATTCTGGTCACCGCACCTCAAGAAGGATATAACGGAACTGGAAAAGGTACAGAAAAGGGCAACAAGAATGATCCAAGGGATGGAGCAGCTCCCTTACGAAATCAGGTTGCAACGCCTTGGTCTTTTCAGCCTTGAAAGACGGCGTTTAAGAGGTGACTTGATCGAAGTGTATAAAATCATGCACGGGATAGAAAAGGTGAATAGAGAAAAAATATTTTCTCTGTCACACAACACTAGGACTAGGGGGCACTCCCTAAAGCTCCAAGGTAGGAAAGTTAGGACTAATAAAGGGAAATATTTCTTCACCCAGAGGGAACTCACTTCCAGAGGAGGTTGTGACAGCGGTCAGCCTGGACAGCTTCAAGGCAGGATTAGACAGATTCATGGATACCAAGGGAATCAGTAGCTACTGAAATGGACATCCAAGTGCCACCTCTGTGTTGATGGAGGCAGGCAGGGTTTCCCCGGGTACTGGTTGTGGGGGGTCGGGAGCAGGTGAGGGTTTTGCCCTCCTTTCTGCTAGAGATCCCTGTGTACAACTGGGGGCCACTGTGTGATACAGAATGCTGGACTAGATGGGCTGAGGCCCGATTCAGCATGGCTCTTCTTATGTTCTTATGTTCTTAAAGAGCATCCTGAGCTCTTGCAACAATGGAATTGAACCAAACTTGGCATATTGAACTCTCGTTACCAACAGAAAGTACTGAAAGGGTTTGATTGGGAATTGACCTTGAGTTTGGAAGTTGTAGTTCAACTACACCAAGAGAGCACTGTGGACTCAAACAATGTTATGTTGTTGTTTGTTTTCTATCCAGAATCACAATGTTGGAAGGAGGCTCACCACTTTAAGGTCCCTAAAACAGGCATGGGGAAACTTCGGCCCTCTGGGTGCTTTGGACTTCAACTCCCACCATTCCTAACAGCCTGGGGCCCTTTCCTGCTTAAGTGGCTGGGGGGGGGGAAGGAAAAGGGGCTGAGGCTGCTAGGAATGGTGGGAGTTGGAGTCCAAAACACCTGTTTGCCCATGCCAGCTTTCGACAGAGACCGCTTCCTCCCCCTTCACGCCCTTTCTTCCCCCTCTTACCAACACTTTTTCTTCTCCATTCGGGCTCCCTTCTTCCCAGCCTTGCTCTGCTCGCTTTGCCTCACTTTGACGTGACTCGTGCGGGCGCTACTGCGCAGACTCGCCCCATGTCTTCCTCCCTCCTCCTCCTCCTTCTGAACATGCTCACGCTGCCCCCTCGGATCAAAATGGCGACTGATGCGGCAGCATGAGCGAAGCGAGGCAAAGCGAGCAGAGCGAGGCTGGGAAGAAGGAGCCGAGTGGAGTGGAGTGGCAAAAAAGCAGAGCGAGGCTAGAAGGGGGGAGAGTGGGAAGAAAAAGGTTCCAATTTCCAGGGGAAGACAGCATACCTGTTGATATTTCCAACAGCATACCTGATGATAGCTCATGGCACACTGGTAGGGAAACACTGCACTAGAGTATGAATCCACTTTAAATCCGGTTGCTGCTTCCTGCAGAATTCTGGGGTTTGTAGTTTAGGGAGGAGACTTTAACTGCATCACTAAACTACAAACTCCAAAATTCTGCAGGAAGCCAGAAACCGGATTTAAAGTGGATTCATTCTCTAGTGTGACGAACGATGCTGTGATGATCACTGAACATTTGGGTCAAGACACGACTTGGAGGCTCTGTTGAACTAATTTTAGCAGCAGCTTTAACAACAGAACTTGCTGTTGGCTGATTCCTCGTATTAGAAACAACTTCTACACACGCTCCGAAAATAAGCATAAGACAACTTCCTGCGGTTTACTGTTTTATTTGACACTTTGGAAAAAGCACAGTGTATTCAGAAGATGCAAATGTGACAAGCTGTGATCAGCCCCAGAATTCAGTGAAGTTTGTATTCTTTTACAGAGAGCGAATGAGATCATAATGACAGTTTTTTAAACAATGTATCTGAAGAATTGCCCGAGCAGATAGGAATAGTGTAGCATTATGCCCAACGAACTGTACACAATGCATGTGGGGGTGTTTTTGTGTGTAAATATAGCACTATATTACTATAGCAAATACATCACTGCGGGTTTATGTTCAAATGCCTCCTTGAAAGTGCTGTGCAGAGCATTAGCTGAGATGTCTTTGCACATCACTGTATTCTACCAAATTCTTGCTTTGATTCTTAACTGTATGCTAAGTCGCTTTGTTTTTCTTTCATGGTTTTACACAAGAAGAAGACTTCACTGAAACCAAAGTGATTTTTTATGAAACAGTCTTAAGTTTGTATTTGTTTAACAAGGCATTGAAAAAAACCAACTCTTCCCTTAAGATTCTCTCGACTGAAACCTGCAGAGCGGAAAAGCTACGCTTCTACTCCATGACAACCCCTGTTTCCTGGTCTGAATTATTTCTACCAGTTTAAATAACACAGGAGTAAATTCTATATATAAGTGAGCATTCATCGGCCACTTATTTTTAAATATAACATAGGGATCCATACTAAAGCGTGTACCCACAGCATCACATCCTATTTCTAAAAAAGTTCCATTAGACACATCATCTAGATCTGCTATGATTTGTGAGGAGGGTTGAGGACAGTGGAAAGCATATCCAGTGAAAATATGCTCAATGTTAGGGCTGAAGGGTTTTTTTTTTTTAAAAAAAATGCATCTCACAATAATAGCAACACAGTACAGCAGTATTAAAAAAAACAATTACTGAGGTTGGATTATATTTAAATGGTTACTGCACAAAACAAGGAATCAGCCTGTGTTCAGCAGGTATAGCCCACAGTACTTGAGTGAACATATTTGCAATTTCCCTGGTTTCATATACTTGTCCAGTGGGATTCCTTTGGCAAGAGTATAGGCTGAAATGTTTGTAAGCTGCATTGTGTATTTGTGAAGAGCTGCAGCAATCCAGGAGTCATCTCCCTTCATTGGCTACAGGCACCACAAATGAATGACACAGAGAAGAACGTATCAGATCAAAAGCTCAGATGCCTCCCTCCAGAAGGAAGTTTTATCTTTCCCATATACATTACTGCAATGTTGGGCAAAACACTCATTTTAGCTAACTTCATATCATTATATTCCTATCAACATAGAATCTAAACCTTAGCATTAATTAAAGGTTTACTTTTTTGTGATAGGAAACAAACTTTAATTTTAAAAATAATTTAGACCATTTAATCCAGTACTGTAAAACTGTTTCCACCCTGGGATTATACATATTTTATTAGCCATTCAAAGAATATAGGGTTTATGAATATTGCAATGGTTCTCAACTTGGGGGTCCCCAGATATGTTGGCCTTCAACTTCCAGAGATGGCCGGAGAGATAGCACAGTGGTAACAACAGCTGTGCTGGCAATCTGTAGGTTGCATATTCGAATCCCAGGCTGGTTTGGACACCCAGCTGTGAGCCCTGTCCATTGTTTACCCAACAGTTCGAAAACAGCTCAGCTGTGATTAGATAAAGCTGGAAACCGCCAAGCAAGGAAGGATTTTTTTCAAGGACTTACAATGCCTAAATAAAGTAAGATTGGCTGCCTGAAGGTGGAATGTGGAAAACAGAGGCTGTCCGTCATGAGGATGATGCAACAGCACCCCCTTGTGATGTAATGATGCAATCACACCCTGCGACGCACCCTGTGATGCAGCCTGAAGAAAATCCTTCTAAAATTGTACTTGTCATAAGTTGTATGTTGTATGTAATTGTATGTGGAACCGGCAAGGACTGTCTGCCGTATGTGTGATGTAATCCACTCTGAGTCCCCTTCGGGGTGAGAAGAGCAGAATATAAATAAAGTGTATTATTATCCTAACAATTGGTAAACTGGCTGGGATTTCTGGGAGTCGTTGGGGATTTCTGGGAGTCGTAAGCCAAAACACCTGGGGACCCACAGGTTGAGAACCACTGGAATATAGGATCATAGAACCATAGAGTTGGAAGAGACCACAAGGGCCATCCACCCTAACCCCCTTTAGATTACATATAAAATGCTTACATATATGTTTGCTTAGAGAAGATAAATATTAAAGGGTGTAATATTTACTTAATAGTGTTCTTTCCTACTAAATCAGTGGTTCTCAGCCTGTGGGTCCCCAGGTGTATTGGCCTACAAGTCCCAGAAATTCCAGCCAATTTACCAGCTGTTAGGAGTTCTGGGAGTTGAAGGCCAATACATCTGGGGACCCACAGACTGAGAACCACTGTACTAAATAGTGGGATCATGCTTCAAATGACCGGGGAGAAACATCCCATCTTTTTTTTTTAAAAAAAGGAAGTGAGTATACTGTATAAACACTCTCATGTGAAAAAACACATAACTCTTTTATGTGAGAAATATCTTCCAACCCATATTAAATGTACTATATCTGCTTTTGTCAACAAAGTCTTTTTTTTTAATGCTAAGGGTTTGAACATATGACCTAAATGGAAAATTGGTGATTCCGATCAACCTTTGGGGCAATGGGAGTAGAACCAGCTGAGGTGGCTTATTCTAGATACAAAGTGAAGGAGCGTTTCCAAATCTATATTTGCCATGCCTCATTTGCAGAACGTTGTTGGGAGGATTTCCAAATATTGTTGCTTTCCAACATTTGGAACCCTCCTGTATGTTCTCACGGCTGCTTCTGTCTTTCTTCTCACCAGAAAGTGAAAAATAGTTAAGAAAGACAGTATGACAGCACAATACCTATTCATCAGTGCCAGAGGCCAGCAGTCTGGATAGCCCCAGGAGGAAATGGGCAAGCAAAGAAAAAATGGCAGTTAATTGTCCACTCTAAGAGGTAAGAAATGTCTGTCCCACTCTAAAAATAATAATAAATAAAGGCCAAGATCCAATCATAGTAGTCTGTGGATTCTGCTGTTTCCATCAGAGAGGGAAGCAGACATCACTGTCCATAAAGAGTCAGTGTGGTATAATGGCTTGAATGTTGAACTATGACTGGAGAATGGGAAATGCTCCCAAATACAAATAAATTGCTCCATTGCTTTTGTAGTGGTCAGGTTTGTGTGTCGAGTTTTTAAGAAGAAGGGACTTCACCACCACAGGTTATAATTGCTTAGGAATTCCGACAATAGGAAACCTATTCTTAATCATCTGGAAAATAGTAGCTTTACAGACCCGCTAGGATTGCAAAACCAATCAAGGCTACAAGTAGTATATATTAGTAGGAGTATGCCCTGCTAAACTCCGCAGCATTTGTATAGATACAGTATGTATAGGATTTAACTGTAATTTGGCCCTACACAAATTCTGAAGGACCTCCTGTCAAAAGTATGCTACAAGTAGAGGTACAACTGTATGATGTATGCTTCCTGGGCTAGTCAGGAATCATACACCTATTGCAATCCGAATTTAAAATAGGTCCCTATGATTTCTGAGTAGCCACAATCATAAGATTTGGAAAGAAGATCCTATGGCATACGCCAGCCTAAAAGTTTCCTATTGAAACAAGAAACCTTCACAGTCATGTGATTTCACACTGAGACATTTGTGTTGAAGTCTTTTTTAGGTTGTCATGGGTTTAGTAGTTTTAGGGAAAATACACATGTATATCCCTATTTCTGTATTAATGATCAGAAAGCAAAATGCAACATGTTTGTAGGCAGACTCTGGTGAGTGACCTATGTGTGGCTGGTGCCCTATAGTCTTGTGAAGCAATAAAGAGATATAGTGTCAGCCTCTACTTTCATGGGGTTTGGAGTCTAGGACGGCTGCAAAAGTGGGGAAATGGCAAAAAAAATACTATTAACGGAGGGAACACCTCTTTAGAAATATCTAGATCCTCCAATGCAACTCTATGATCAATTCCTTCCAGACGGAATCAAATTAGAGGGCCTACACATGCTTTCTCCAGGTCCTTCAAGCAACTCTGTGGTGGAAATTGACCACAGAGTCATGCTTAAGGACCTAGGGATTTCTAGAGAGAGCATATTAATCAAATCCATGAATAATCAGATCCATAAAAGTGAACCCCACAGATGTGAAGACCTGACTGAAGGGGAAATAAAACCTGTGCCTTGAAACTGGAGTTCATTTGGTGTAAAAATGTGGAAATGATCACCTAGTTTCCAAACAGAATGGAGGACAATCTGCAGAGTGACCTACTCCAAAGCATTCCTTCAAATAGTATTGTGAATTAACAGTAAAAGAGAGAAATAAAAGAATTAAACCCCAGCAGTGTGTCTGCATGCTATTATTTGCATAGCAAGAAGAAGAATGTGGTATTGTCTGGCATTCTGACACTCCCCTCCCCTTATTATAATAAGATCAGCTTTGTGCATTACATATCTTGCCAACTTCAAAAGCCTATAATTAATGAAGCGGACGGAGAAACTATGTTATTTAAAATTAACCAGTGAATGCAAATCAACAGACATAAAGACCATTCTGTACAAGAAAATAGCACTTCTGAAACAAAGCATCTGTACATTATTTAAATATTATATATATACATCAGATGAGTTTGTTCATAGCCCATCCTACAGAGTAGCTGATTTGTAAACTATGGAAGGCCACATACTCACTGAGTTAGAAAACCAAATTAAATATTTGCCTGGAAGGACGCAAGAGGCAGGATCGAAAAAGAAGAGAGAGCCAGCATGCACTTTTTAATTATTCCAGTAGAATAATTATTCAAGGAACAGCAAGTGAGATGCTGTCTTTCTAACGATCCAGTCCATCCTTTTGAAAGTTAATCCAACAAAGCATTTTCACATTCTATCAGGGAACTATATAATGGATACAATGCAAAGGACCTACCTTCTTAAATTCTCTATTGAGAATGGAAAATGTTTTCGCAATGTGTACCTGACTCTTAAAATATTATTTACGTGATAGAGGATTGAGATTTTAGGGCTTTTCACTCATTTATAACTAATAGGAAAAGCGTTCAACTAAACAATTACTCTTCTGGGTTCTTGAAAGAATAATGAGTTTTAGTGGGTGACAATGGGTTTTCCCCAACTATTTTGAAAAGTGGTAGCTTTTTCCAGCAAGTAACAACTGATATTTCTGGTGCCAGTGTGTGCATTTCTGGCTTCAAATGACACAGTATTGGATTCTCTATTATGAATCCAGAATGACCTTCCAACCAAGAGAAAAAAATGAGTTGCTATCAAGCCATCTCAATTACATTGGGTGAATTTGCCTGAATTGTGGTAGATAGTATGTCATTCCAGGGAAAGCAGGAGCTTCATCCTGATATAGTTGAAATTGCTTGCATATGCATATGCACACACTCACACACACTTGTCTACATTTGTGCATGTGTCATTGGGTGCCTAGCTATTCTAATTCAACCCTGAAAATATCACATTTGATCATTCTGAAGCTGGCAGTGCTCAAACACAGGTTTTGTATTCTCTTGTTGTCTGGAATTGACTATCTGGAAGCCATTCAAATAGTTCCCAGAGCTGATGTCTTTGCTCCCTCTTCTGGTCAGACACAACATGGATTGATGTTGGTCTGCTGTTCTTTCCTTGTCAGTTGGCAATGTATATAGACAAACTAACTGCAATATGAGACTGTGTTTAGTTAACTCTAACACACACCGAGTCAAAATATAACAAATATATAATATCAGCAAATACGAGTCAATAACATACAGCAGGTATATCATATCTATGCAAGAGCAATCAACATAAGATTCGTCAGTAAACAGCAAACATACTTGATAATCCAGCGGTCAAAGCATGGTATCCAAGACTTGTTCTGTTACAGCATTCACTGAATAGCCATTGGGCTTTTGTGGCTTGCTTTTTATTTTTTACTCATGAGTAGAGCGGCACAAACAACTTCCATTTGATCCTTACAGACTTACTAGACCTTTGGGATACTAGGTCTCTCTTTCAGCAGAGCGGCACGAACAGTAAAGACTTACCAAACTTGGGCACTTTGCCTGACCATAGCATTCAGCCACTTAGACCTTTGGAATACTAGATCTCTCTTCCAGCAGCTGATGATATACTGATACATCAAGAACGTACACCATACCCTCTGCTTTACTTTCGTTTTCCATACTATCCTTAGAATGGGACACTGCTGTATGTGAGTTTTGAATGTATATATTGTATATTTTTTTTGGAGCCTCTTTGATGTTGATTTAATCCATTCAGATTAGTGACTTGCTCATTTCAAACATTGACTCCTTGTTTTTTGTAATGGATTATTCTTAAACTCACAGCCCACTTGGCTCATGCATTGACCGCTGGATTATCAAGTATGTTTGCTGTTTACTGACGAATCTTATGTTGATTGTTCTTGCATAGATATGATATACCTGCTGCATGTTATTGACTCGTATTGCTGATATTATATATTTGTTATATTTTGACTCAGTGTGTGTTAATGTATATAGACACCCAGTTTGAACTTCTTCCTGACATAGCTTGCCACAGAGATGAGAAGGCACACAGGAGGAGAAAGCTAGAAATGGCACATGTCATCAGAAGAATACTCATGTCTGCAACACTGGATGTGCAGTTACTTCAAAGGGACACACAAAGGGAAGGAGAACATTGTGAATGTAAATTCAAGACAAGCAACTGGTTCGATATATTGTTGTGGATTTAATAACCACTGTGCATTTGCACATGCACCTGTTGAAAAATTCTAAATACTGTGAGATTTTGTATAGCTTTTCCCTCCCCCCTCAAGAAATCAACTAAGTCAATCCAATGAAATATGTTGTTTTTCTTACATTAAATTTCAATACAGTAATATTTCCCCTAAACACGGCATATGTAGGGAAAGCAATGAAAATGCCCCTTTTATTTCTGCAACCTGAGAACAGAATTCGATATACTTATTTAGAGTATTTCAGTCTGGCTCTTCATAGATCTCTGATTTCTCTGGCTCTGGCCGATTTCTGCTACTATACCCAGGACCGAATATTATTTATGAGCTATCTGGAAACAGGCAATAATAATCAAAACCCTATGCGTTGCAGGAGGTCCAAATGTAAACAATAACACTATTGAGATTTTTGCAAAAATGCCTCTTTCCAATGATAAATAAAACAGGAGCAAATGCAAATACAAGGGCTGCAGCACCTAATTAACCTGTGCTCAATCAGACAGCATGTTTAATTAGCAGTGAATGGCAAACACCACGTTTAGAAGCAGTGCCTCTTTTCTTTCATATTGGAGTAGGGAAGATGCCTTTCCCGTGATGGCTGGCTTCCACTGTGACAAAGGACTGCGAAGATATGTTGCATCTAATTTTCCTGAACCACAGACAACAGGGAAAGGGGATGGTGACAATCGCCTGTGTGGCAGTGGACCAATTTGGATTAGAACCAGTTCAGCTGATCCCACCAATCCAGAAATGTGGGGCTGCTTCAAAATTTTGGGGAAACTCCAGCTCATTCCCAGACTTCTACTAATGCAGGTATAGCTGGATTAACCATTGTGACCCTGCATTATGAGCTGGAAATCCTTGGATGTTGTGTGGGTCTTCAGGAGTGACCCCTTCACCCCCAATTTTGGGTTTCCTGCCAGTATAAGCAAGCCCCAAGCTTACACAATTCAATTTGTTTTTAATACTTAAAAAAAATATGTGTTCTTTGCCATTTAACCAGCTAGGGCTATTGAAATGATGCACCAATAAAGAAAGGATCTACACCAGGGCTGCCCAGGAAGTCGATTGCGATCGACCAGTCGTTCCCGGGACCGAAGGAGGTAGATCCCAGCCGGATGGGGTGCTTCTCAGAGGGGGCGGAGCCAGGCCGTGCCAAGCCCCGCCCCTCCCCGGCTTCGGCACTCCCAGCAGCTGCTCCAGGTTTGTGGATGGCAATGCCAAGCCAGCCTTGTGCTAGCTATGCCACCACTGGCTTGGCATTGCCATCCTCAAGCCTGGAGAAGCTGCTGGAAGCTCCAAAGCCAGAGGGGGGGGGGCTTGGCGCGGCCTGCTCGCCCCCCTCTGGCCAAGCCCCGCCCCCTCCCCTCTCCAGCCTTGAGGAGGTAGGTAGATCTTTCTGACTTGGTTTTAAGATACTGTAAGTAGCTCGCATGCTGAAAAAGTGTGGGCACCCCTGATCTACACCATTTAGGATTATTACTTTGATTTAGCCCATTTAGCTTGAATCGTTGATATAGGACCAGAGATACCAGCTTTTGCTAATTTGAGCCCTAAATCCAGAATATATGAAATAGATTGCATAGGGCATTTTATTTTCCTAATCAAGAAAGCAGTGACATTACATGACCAATTTTCATTAGGTAATTAGCCATTTGGGGTTATCCGTTTCCACATTTAGCACCTTATAAGCATATATTTGGAATCTTAAATAGATAATTTCAAGAACAACAACGACGACAACAACAAAAATGTATGACACTTTCTCCCAATGGCTATCCTTACCCATCCAGCTACAACTCTAGTCCACTTGGTGACACATGAAAAATGAGAAAACAGCACTGAAATGACAAGAGGTGAGGAAGGGAGGAATGCCAATTAGTAGTTTAGGAAATCAATACCAGCTTTGACACTTTTCGAGGTGGCAACATCAATTGCCATGGCTTTAATTTCAGTGTCCCCAAACTGCATGAGTGTTTTGATTTCTCTCCGGCTTGGCACGCTAATATCAGTCCCTGTGAGATCCAGGCGGAGCGTGCCACACTTTTTCACTCCTGGCTCAGTGATGAAACTGACATTATCATGTTCTGAGCTGTAGATGTTGATCACGATGACCAGCTGCGAAGGCTTAGCGGGAGTATAACTGCGTGACACAGCCTCACCAAGAGCCACCGATTGGTCAGCAGAGATAAATTTGTCGAAGACGTCAGTGCACCAGCGAGTGCCGTCTTTAACTAGCAGCTTTTCTGGAGGGTGCTTTCCTTCCACATAACGATTCAGGACCCCTACCCCATAGGTCAGGGGGGCGCGGCGCACTTTGATGACTGCAGGATCCAGTCCAAAAAGCACTGCTCCTTTCAGGATAGTGAGGCCCACGTCTTGCGGGATGATAATTCGACATTTGGAGCCAAAGACATTCTGCACAGCTTGTTGAAGAAGAGGAGCTTCAGCAAATCCACCCACCAGGAACAGGAATTTCACATTAGTTACTTCCGGCTTTTCAAATAGATCACCTTAATAGAGGGGGGAAATCCATAGGTCAGAAAAGTAACATACTGTAGGAATACCAACCAGTAATGATCTTAATGACAGCAATCATCAAACATTTTTTAAATCGTGCCAGAAGTAAATTGAGAATACACTGCAAGTCGCTTCTGGTGTGAGAGAATTGGCCATCTGCAAGGACATTGCCCAGGGGATGCCCAGATGTGTTACCATCCTGTGGGAGGCTTTTCTCATGTCCCCACATGGGAAGCTGGGGTTGACAGATGGGAGCTCGCATCTGCAGTTCAGCCAGCACAAGAGTTTAAGCCATTGCACCACCACAGCTCCCTTCAAACATAATCCAATGATATCAAATCAGAACTAGGGCTGCGCCAATACATGTACTTGGAGCAAATACATGTGCTGCTATATGTACAAGATAGCTGAGGAAATGAATCAGAAAAAGCCAGATATTCCCTCATACATAGGAAAATGACATTGTTATCAATCTTTTGGCTTAAAACTTTCACCAACTAGCCATTTCGACTATAATGCCTACCAACTCTCAGCATTGGCCTTGCTGCCTACAGCTGACAGAAGCTGCAGTTCAAATAATCTAGATCAGGGATAGGCAATTATTTTTTCCAAGGGGCCACACAAGAGCCGAAAAATATTATGCAGGGCCACACCTAAAGGCTGAACTACATTCTAATCCACATTATTTATTTATTTATTTATTTACCTACTCTATTTACTATATATTACACATAATTAATATGAACATATTAATATATCAAGAAATATTCATATATTATTAGTATTAATATCATAATTATTATATTATAGTATAGAGAGACACATTATAATATATTGAAATTATAATATAATATAACATTTTATTATTTATTATATTTATTATATTATTATTATAAAATTATTATAAAATAATAATAAAAACCACTAAAATAAAATAAAATGAAATTCAAGAAGACAAGGTGCGAACCAAGATGGAGGCTGAAATCTTCAAGAGAGGAAGGATCCCAAGATGGAATGGCCCAATGGACCCAGCCCAGAGGATGACAAAGCGGACCCAGCCACCGCCGCAGCGCAGAGCAGAGCAGCAGACAATCGGAGGCTGCAGGCCTCCACCTGCTCTCGCCCCCAGCCGTTCCATCAGAGGCATTCCCGATCAGCTGATCGCCCTGCCATGGAGTCCTGCCATGGAGTCCCTGCCATCCCGGCTTTGGAGTGCCTGCCATCCCGGGAGGCAATTCGGGCCTGCAGCGGGAGCAGTCGGCGACCTGTGGCGGCTGATCGCTCTGGCGACCCGGAAGACGATCAAGTATTCTGGGTCGCCAGGGCGATCAGCCGCCGCAGGTTGCCGACTGCTCCTGCTACAGGACTGGATCGCCTCCTGGGATGGCAGGAACTCCAAAGCTGTCGCTCCTCCAATCATTCTCCGGAGCGGCGGGCTATCTGTGATGGGATGGCGGCCCCACAGCCTCCTCTTGGAAATGGCCCTGCCAGCGCAGCTTGTCCCAGGCGGAAATGGCCCTGCCGGTGGGCGCATCTTGTCCGTGGGCTGTAAGATGCCCAGGTCTGATCTAGATGGTACTACATTGGGTTTGAAGTCTGGCCTCAAATCTCATTTGGCACCTCAAGCTATTCTTTCCACCTCAAACAGCATTTCTATTTCAAGAAGATGTGGCAATTATAAAATGAGAACTAGGGCTGCAAACATTAATCCTTTTCATTGGCAGCAGTTCAAAAACATGCAAATGTGAGTAGCTCAATAGGTACCGCTCCAGCAGGAAGGTAACGGCGCTCCATGCAGTCATGCCAGCCACATGACCTTGGAGGCGTCTACAGACAACGCTGGCTCTTTGGCTTAGAAATGGAGATGAGCATCAACCCCACAGAGTCGGGTACAACTACGGGAAACCTTTACCTTTACTATATTAGTACAAAACACAATGGGGTTTTGCACAAAATAATTTTTGATGTGGAATTCTGTTCGTTTTTCTTTCTCCATCACACACATTTTCACAAATACCGGTGAATTCTGCTTAAAAATGAACTGATATTGAATTTTCACTGATCTCTACTTGATACTTACTGAGATGATTTATGATTTCATCAATAGTGGGTTTGAAGAGTGCATTCATGGCATCTGGACTCATCCTCAGCATTCCTTGTGATGACCATTTCACAAAATCCACACTGCAAGAAGACACAGGAAGAAGTCCACTTTTAAAGTAGTATTGTTTCAGGTTAAAAAATCAGGCTGGAGAAAAGAATTCCAAGGATTTCATCAAATTACAGACCACAGTATTCTATGAGATGCAACCATGAGAGTTAAACTGCTGTCAAACTGGTAGTACTCCAGTGTACACCCACTGTTTAATGTTATGTCTGTGACTTATTAATGGAAGATGTTCTTTCAAAAAGATTGATGGAAGGGAAGTCTTTAAAAGCTGGTGTTCCATCTTTTTTTGGTATGACCTTGAAGCTGCTTACAGTAGCAAAAACTGAGATAAATAGTGCATAATTCATGATAAATGTAGCATTTTCATACAGTAAGAGAATAAGGGATAGGAGTGAACTATCCATGCAGAATGAATGTCTAGTGAATATAATGCAAACCTATGTCCATATTGTGGGGAATTTGTTGTGATTTCAAAACATAGAAATATTTGTATTATTTTATACTTATTTATTATTTATTTACTTCATTTCTATTCCGCCCTTCTCATTCCGCAAGGGACTCAGGGCGGATTACAATGTACACATTACACCCAGACACACAAACACACAAGACAGACAGAGGCAATGCAACATCTGGTCACCAGGGGGAGCTGTTGCACTCCTTCATTCCTCAGCATGTTTTCTGGAGATCTTTTTTATGGCCTGGGAAATCAGTTAAATTTAGCCTCCCCACTAAGAGGTACCTTAATTTCCTACTTGACAGATGCAATTGTCTTTCGGGTTGCAAAGGTCGACAACAGGCTACACAATAGGTTGAGAGCCCACTTCGACCCACCTCGACCCGGGCAGGCCTCAAACTCATGACCTTCTTGTCAGTAGAGATCTTATGCAGCTAACACCCAGCCAGGAATATATACAACACAGGAATATTTGTATTCGTTTATAGGGCAAACGTACACATATGTACTCAAAAGTAGGTCCCACTAAGTCTAGTTGTGCTTACATTAATGGATGTCTCAGTTAAACTTACTTGCTTTTCCTTAAGGCATGTTCCACACTGTGACCTCGGAATTTCTTGTAGTAGTCAATGAATGAGAAAGGCAGGGTGATGTTCAATGGGTTTGTCCGGTCAGGGGCAGCTGCTCTCTTGCGGGATTCAAAGGCTATCATCAGATCAACCCAGGCAGCAGGCCGCTTAATTTTAAATTGCTCAATGAAATCTTCTCCAAATATTTTACACAGGAGTTTTTCAAATTCATAATCTACTCCTAAGGAACCATGTGGCCCACCTGCATCAGGAACAAAAGTTCTCATTAATATTGCTTAAGGATTTTTAAAATAAATATTAGAACTGCATTACAAACATATTCAGTTGAATTCAGATGTCATTATTATACTTTTGGTGGATCTACTCAAACCAGCAATACATTCTGCTTGTCTGGTTCCCAATTATGACATAATTAAAGTACATTCGTTTAAATGCAGCAGGTTTCATTTAGTCATGACAAATTTATTTCCTTTGATTTCAGATATACTTGTTTGATAAAGTTTGACTCAGGCCCCTTCTACGCTGCCATATAAAAGCAAGGTTATCTGCTTAGAACTGGATCATATGGTAGTTTAGAAGGAGCCTCTGCCTCAGAGGAACCCGCTCTGAAGAAATCTTACTAAGAAAACCTTATGATAGATTTACCCTGAGGTTGCCATAAATTGGAAACAACTTGAAGGCATAAAACAATAACAACAACAACAACAACAGGTCATGTATGCTCAAAGCTAGACTTCTGCAATGAGCTGTACATTGGGCTAACTATATAATGTTTGGAAACTTTATTTAGTTCAAAACACAGCAACCAGGTTAGTTACTGGTATATATATATTAGCACATGAGTTCAAGGCCTGCCTGGGTCGAGGTGGGCTCTCAACCTATTGTGTAGCCTGTTGTCGACCTTTGCAACCCGAAAGACAGTTGCATCTGTCAAGTAGGAAATTAAGGTACGACTTAGTGAGGAGGCTAAATTTAACTGATTTATGAGGCCATTAAAAGATCTCCAGGAAACATGTTGAGGAATGAAGGAGTGCGACAGCTCCCCTGGTGCCAGATGTTAAATTGCCTGTCTGTCTGTCTTGTGTGTTTGGGTGTCTAAATGTAATGTGTACATTGTAATCCGCCCTGAGTCCCCTACGGGGTGAGAAGGGCGGATAAGAAATAAAGTAAATAAATAAAATAAATATATGAATTGCCATATTGCACCAATATTAAAAACGCTCCACTAGTTGCCAATTTGGTTTTGGGCAAAGTAACTTTAAAGCCCTGCATGAGTTGGATCAAGTTACCTAATTGATCACTTTTATTCCATATAATCCACTCTACAACTCAGGTGCTATTGGAAACTTCCACTTCAGTTAATCAAAACTAGGCTATTACCTAGAGCATGGCTGCCCAGGAAGTCGATCGCGATCGACGAATAGATCGCGAGTCGAAACCAGGTGATCACAGGTGGATGGGGTGCTTCTGCCCTACGCACGTGCACCCTGCGGGCGGAAGGGTCCTGCCGCGCGCCACCACCCTGCGGGCGGAAGGGTCCTGCCGCGCGCCACCTCTTTCTGCCCACAATGCCGCGCAGGGGGAAGGAGCGGCCACGGGAGGCAGGAGCCTCATGCTTCCTCGATCCCGCAATGCCGCACAGGCAGCAGGAGCACGCGCATGGCGGCAGGAGCGCGCACGCAGCAGCAAGAGAAGGTAGATCTTTTTGACTTGGTTATTTAAAAAGTAGCTTGGATGCTGAAAAAGTGTGGGCACCCCTGACCTAGAGAGAACTTTCTTCACCCACTTCCAGACTGGGGAATGGACTTCTGGAAAAGATTCTTCTATCTTTTTCTAGGCCTATCCAAATTATTTTAAAATTGTGACTTTCAAGTATTTGTTGGTGAATTTTAATATGTATGCCCCCTGATGGCGTAGTGGGTTAAACCGCTGAGCTGCTGAACTTGCTGACCAAAAAGTTGGCAGTTCGAATCCAGGGAGCAAGGTGATCACCTCCTGTTAGGCCCAGCTTCTGCCAACCTAGCAGTTCAAAAACATGCAAATGTGAGTAGATCAATAGGTACTGCCTAGGTGGAAAGGTAATGGTGCTCAATGCAGCCATGCCAGCCACATAACCTAAAAGGCATCTACAGACAACATCAGCTCTTCGGTTTAGAAATGGAGATGAGTATCATTCCCTCAGAGTTGGACACGATTAGACTTAATGTCAGGGGAAACCTTTACCATTTGCTTAATATTTTTAATGAGAAAAATATTAAGTAAATGGTAACGGTTATTATTATTATTTATAATATGCATTGGTTTTGTATGCATTTTGTATGTTTTATATTTGTAAATTGCATTTATGGTTTCATTTGTGCTGAACTATTTGGTGTTGTTCCCCATCCCATACCACAGGGGGAGGCAGAAAAAAAAAGAACAATGACAACTATAACAACCTAGAATATAATGATAATAAGCAACAAGAGGCCCAGAACAGAGTACAGTTGTCCCTCCACATTTGCGGTTTTGACATTTGTGGATCTGAATATTTATAGACCTGATTAAAATATTCTCTCTGGGAATATTTCGGTCCTTCTATGTGACTCTATGGTCAATTTTTCCAGTCACATTGGAAAACCTAGGGAATTTTAGAGATTACTTCACTCTAAGGATTGCAAGGTCCTCCAGTACAATTCTATAAGTCAGTGATTTTCAACCTTTTTTGAGCCACGGCACATTTTTTACATTTACAAAATCCTGGGGCACACCACCAACCAAAATGGCACTCTAACACAGTAATACATACAGTTAATATGTTTTAAATGTATTTATACACTCACTTAGTGTGAAACCTGGGCCTGTTTCGATGAACACAAAGTAGATATCCTGGCAGGAATGGTAGAAAGACACACACAAAGTTCTTGCTCAACAGCTGTCAGTCTCTCTCTGTTTTTAGTTTTTATCGCAGTCAAGCTAGAGAAGCTCATCTCACACAGATATGTGGTTGAAAACAGGAGCTGCAGCACTAACTCTAACTTTGTTTACTTAGTCGTGTCTGAGCGAATCCAAGATGGCGCGACCATAGCACTCTCGTGTCACTTCTTAGGTGACGCAAGAGTGCTATGATTCCATTTCTTAAAGGGACAGATGCACCTTATAGTTTATATATGAATGAAGTTCGAAAATAATTTCTCACGGCACACCTGATGATCTTTCATGGCACACTAGTGTTCCGCGGCACACTGGTTGAAAATCACTGCTATAAGTCAAACACAGAGTCATGCTAGAAGACAGAAAATCCTAGTTTTCTTGGGTAAAAAGGAATGTATTTATTCATGTTTTTTCACTTTCACAGGGGCCTTGTGCTCCTAATTCCAGCAAATGGGGAGTGCTGACTATTTTCAAGATTTCTTGAGTTATTCCACAATTAAAATTGTCTGCAATCTGCAATGGCATTCTACCTGTTGCCTTGTAGAGTTCCTTCAGGTGCCCTTCAGGTAATCTGATCTGATGGACAGTCACATCAACTGTTCCTCCTCCACTGTCAACAACTATGTAACGGTCTCCTGTTAGTACAAGAGTAATAGGAAAGTATAGCTTGTATTAGTATCAAATAAAATCAAATATTGTGTTTCTTCAGAGATAATGTTGTTCCAACATTTCTACCTACAGACTATGGAAGTCTTTAATTGTGTGTGTTAGGTTGCTGTCTAAAAAGAAATGGGAAGAGACTAAAAAAAGACGGAATGTTCATAATGTTAACACATCAACAGGGATAGATGCAGACATCTGAAGATTTCAACTTTGTGATAGACAGAGACCCTTTCTACACTGCCATATAATCCAGGTTAATAAAATAAAATTATCTGCATTATCTGCTTTGAACTGGATTATATGAGTCTACACTTGTCACTATAATGCAGTTCAAAGCAGATAATCTGGATTTCATATGGCAATATAGAAGGGGCCAGAGTGGGTGGTTACCTACATTTTTTTAAAAAAGTAAAACAAGTGTGTGACTTTATAAGGCTATTTACATGTCAGATGAATAAAGACAAATGAATCTATGCGCATGTCACTTTCCTTTTCAGAAAAATGCTGTGCTTGTATTCATACTTTACAACAGTGGTTCCCAAAGTGGGCGGTACCACCCCCTGGTGGGCAGTGGGGTGATCCAAGTGGGCGCTGGGAGGCTCAGGATAATTTGGGGGGTGCTGAACTCCTGTAAGGGGGCGGTGGCATGAGCCAGGCTTGCTACTTGCAGGGTCGCATGCCTGCGAGGAAGTCCCTGTTGAAAGAAAGAGGCCGATACACAGGACTGCGCCCTGGGCGAGGTTGATGAGAGGAAGAAGGCGCGCACTGCGGTTTCCATGGCAATACCTGCCCGGGGATTCCAACTCGCAGGGACACAGTTGCAAGCGCGCGATCCCGGGGCAGGCATTGCCATTTGATCCAGATCTGTCATTCCTCGGGATCTTAGTGGTCTGTGGAAGTCAGAGCTGAATTGGCTGAAGGTACTGCAAATCCCATCATCCGTTGCTCATACTCCCCCAAACATATTGTTTTTGTGATTATTTCTGGAATTCAACGTTTGTAATTTACATTTTCCTTTACTATATTTTACAAAAAAGAGGTAGAAACATTAATATGCTTCCTGTTTAATTGCTATTAAAAAATGTTAAAATAATTTCTAGGGGGCCGCTGAGTAAATTTTTTTCTGGAAAGGGAGTGGTAGGCCAAAACAGTTTGGGAACCACTGCTTCACAACAACCCCATCAGCAGTTCTTCCTGGATGAAAGCAAAATAGCAAATGGCCTTTGACCATCTTTCTGAGTGTTTCTTGTCCAAACACTGAGCCACATCTGATTCTTTACATTTTTAAATTTTAAAGTAATGTTGTTGCTATTTCCAGCATGATGAACAAAATGTAGCAGTGACATCCATCCATACCTTTTCTTTCTCTTCTATCTTTGAAAGGACTGCTGCTTGATTGTTTATGCTTTTTCTATACCATCTCAAATAATGCTGCCTTTTAAAAATCAACCATAAAACCCATCACAGAGCAGCATAAACTCAGTTCTGAAACTCAAGGTGCATCTACACTATAGATTTAATGCGGTCTGAACATTTTAACATGGTTCAGTGCTATGGAGGTGCTGAGATCGGTAGTGTACAAAGTTTTTGAAGCTTTCTCTGCCAAGAGCACTGGTATGCATTGAGCCACGAAAGTTAAAGTGGTATCAAACTGCCTGAATTCGACAATGCAGAGCCAGGCTCGGTGAGGGGAAAAAAATCAATTTACTCCAAGATCTAAATAGTATTATTTATAATGTTAGGACAGTTAAAACATCATGACCCACTGCTGAGATCCTATTGTCCATGCCATTGAGCCCATTTAGTGCAGTGATTTCATAATTGCGGTGCTGTACCCCCAAAGTCTCTCCAAACCCAGGGGCTTCCATGTCAGGATTGTGGTTAATCCAACCCTGAGTTTTAGTCCAAACATTAATAGGATCAAAATCCAGGTAATAATATATGGCAGGATGTTATCTGTTGCCTAATAACAATAATAATAATATATTTATTTCCTATATTTATACCCTGTCCTTCTCCCCCCGAAGGGGCACTCATAATAATAATAATAATAATAAGAAGAAGAAGAAGAAGAAGAAGAAGAAGAATTTTTCTTTGTATCCTGCCACCATCCCCCCGGAAGAACGTGAGGCGGTTCACAGGATGCTCTCAGTAGTGCCACACAATGCACATACAATAAAATAAATAAATAAATAGTTACATTAATAACAATAATATTAACCCCATTACACATAAAACAACAATAAAACCCCTATCAATTAAAAATACTAAAAAACCAACAAAAGTGACCACTCACTAAATTTACATATATAGTTATTCATAATCCCTAAACTTGGCCAAAAGCTTGTATAAAAAGCCATGTTTTCAGCTGTTTTCAGCTGGAGGGTTGGGGCTACTTTAATCTCTTTGGGGAGGGCATTCCAAAGCTGAGGGGGCCAACCCTGAGAAGGGCCTCTCTCTCATCCCCACCAGCTGTACTTAAGATGCAGATGGGACCGAAAGAAGGGCCGCCCCAGCCAGGCATGTAGCGGGGGGGAGGTTGAGGGGCTTCAGTCCCGTCCCCCCCCAAAATTCTCAGAGTGGTCCACGAGAAGGTACATTATTTAAACTGTTATATCATATCATGATCTGATCACTATGCTCAATATACCCCATATGCATGGGGGTATTAGGATAATGATACAGAAGATTTGCTAGGGTAGACCCTCTCTCACTCAGACCTCCCCCCATTTCAAACTCAGCGCCCCCACCCCACCCGAATCAAAATCCTGGCTATGGCCCTGACCCCAGCAGATCTTAGGGCCCGCATCAGTTCATAGAAAGAGATGCGGTCTCATAGACAGGCTGGACCTGAATCATTTAGGGCTTTATAAGTAATAGCCTGCACTTTGTATTGGGCCCAGAAACTTGTTGGCAGTCAATTGAGCCCTTAATGAATCAAAACTTACCACCAGTATTTTGAACAGGCTCTGGAAGTGGACTACAACTCAATGTAAAACATAAAGTATAATGTGGCTGTTTCAGCAAGTACCTATTAACGATCTCACTGCCCCATTTCGGATCAGCAGACATATCTGTCCCACTTTCAAAGACATTGATGCATTGCTGCCTATAATGCATCACAAGAATGCAAACATAAGGGGTCAGGAAGTGAGGCTGACAACAGAGAGCAAGTGGCAAGGAGGAAGAAGGGTTTGGCAAATAGAGCAGAGATTCTGTTTGTACATGCATTTGCAAGGTTGCTTTAAAACATTTATCTTCATTTCTTGGAAGCAAATTGCTTCATCATGTTTCTAGTTTTGTCTTGTGGTGGGATTTTGTTTTGTTTCAGTTTGGCATGTTGACAGGGGGTGACCTTCCAAAACCTAAGGCCACCAAAACAGCAGGACCAAAGTGTGCCTTTAGGCTACAGCTGTTCTGACAGGGCTGTCTAGCAGAAAAAGGCCCTAGTTCTCACGAAGTGGAAACCAGCTGGAGCAAAGGAAAGGGCATTACCTTCTTCCAACTCTGACCAGATCTCTCCTATGACATTTTCAACCAAAAAAGTGCGACTTTGCCGGTTACGTCGAATGTGTTCTTTAGCTATTGGGCGAAGGAGAGAAAGTGGCTATCAGGAGGCACGAGCAAACAGAATATATACACACAGAGCAGGAAGCAAATGCAAGAAAATGGAAAGTTGGCTAGTCGTCATTTTGTTAAGGTATAGCGCTAATACCATAATTGGTAAATATTCAATTAATTATTTTGATCAGAATAGATTTTCAAAAGCGATCTGCTAGACTGAGGCTGTTAATATTACATGAACATGGTGAGATCTTTACCAGACTCGAGTGAAGTCAACACCAAAAACGGGGAAGGTTGCTGTACAGCTAAAGCAACTACAACAGGGAGAACAGTATAACAATAAGAATACGTATTTTTTAATTCCCTACCGGAGACGTCCTTCATGTAAGAGTCCAAAATCAATGTGTAACAAGTAATCCAACATAAGGTTCACATAAGATATCCATCTAAGGATCTGTTTGTCTGTATTTAACATAGGAATAATCCTTAAATAGTCCAAAGTTCCAAAAGGTTGCAAATCCTAATGGAATTTCGGATTTTTATTCATATCATGATCTGATCACCATGCTCATTATATCCCACATTCATGAGGTTATTGGGATAACAATACAAAAGGTTTGGTAGGGTAGTCCCTCTCTTACTCAGAATCAGCCCCTCCTGAATCAAACTCAGCCCTCCCCAAAATCAAAATCCTGGCTACGGCCCTGATTGGCACTTAGAGTTGTAGTTCGCATTTGCCACGATTCCTCCATAGAAGTAGGACCTAGCTTCTATGGAAAAGGCATGTTCAATCTATTTTGCAACAATGCGACATGTATTGTATTATATGGAATAGGTTTATCCTGCAACAATGTTATATGGTAATTGGAGATATAGTTTACACTGGCTATAATTCAGCCTCTATGGAATGAGGACACTCAATTTACTCCATAACAATGCTATATATTATGTACATTATGGAATAGATATGCCCAGTTTATTTTGCAACAATGTTATGTATCATGTATATTATGTATTTATTATGTATATTATGTATGTATATTGCTTTTGGGGACTCCGTTAAATGGGACATTTATATACTATTGTAAATTACATTGCAGACCATCTTCGCCGCTCATTGTGTATTTCCTGTATATGTATCGACCACGATTCTGGCTACAATTGGATGTAAACGAGCCTTGAAAAAGACCTGCTGAGGGTCGAAACGAGTGAAGGGCTCCTGTACCATAGTATCCTCGTCGGCCAGTTCTATCCACGGACATTTATTTTAAACAATGTTCGGTGGTCGGATGCCCTCAATGCAATACAGCAATACACGTGGATGTCTCACTAGTACCTTCTAATTGGATTATATATCGGATTATATTTGTTTCCTACCAGTGTCTGTGGAACGTATTTGCAACCTTTTGGAACTTTGGACTATTTAAGGATTATTCCTATGTTAAATACGGACAAGCAGATCCTTAGATGGATATTTTATGTGACCTTTATGGTGGATTACTTGTTACACACTGATTTTGGACTCTTACATGAAGGACGTCTCCGGTAGGAACCCAATTGGGAATTTAAAAATATATTCTTATTGTTATACTGTTCTCCCTGTTGTAGTTGCTTTAGAGATCTTTACCAGAATCATATAATATGCCTGTTTTGCCAGCAGAGGGCACAGTTGGCAGAGAATCTAAAGTAAAATAAAATTGCATTAAGAAGGGATGGCTTTGGATTTGAACTGATACTGAAATAAATATTCTAGGATGACATGGAAGGTTATTTATTTCACAAAGAATTAAGAATATAGGGGGCTGACTGAGTCAGACAATTTCTCCTCCAAGCTCTAGCAGAGGCTCTCCGGGAACTCAAGAGCTGAGGATTTTTCTCTCTCTCCATCACTTGCAATTTGATCCTTCTAACTATAGATGCCAGAGAGTGAAGCTGGGAACTTCTGCAGGGAAAACAAACAAACACACAATCTACTGCTGGGATACTATATCCCCTCTCCCACCAAAGATTAATGTTGACAAGGAAAAGACTTGGAGAATTCCTGAAAATTAGTCTCATACTGAATATCTCCATGACAAATCTTTGAGAACGGATTCAAATAAGTCTTCACCTTCAGATACTTCATTTATTTTCATTGCTACCCTACAGAGCTGGGCATATGGAATCTGTTACAGACATTTCTTTGACGGAAAGGACTGCCTTATCCTTCATATGCAAACAAACATATATAAGTCAAGAAAAACATTAACCCTACTAGTAATAAAAATATGTTCGAACAGCAACTACATCTTGTAGCACTTCACACAGGTATGAAATGGATTTGCCCAGAAGATGTTGCATAAGAGACTACACATACACATTATGATTCTATAGTTGCAATACTTTACCTACTTACCTGGGAACAAGCCCCACTGAATTCAAGGAGAGTTATTTCAAACCAAGCAGAACTGTATTATAAGTGTATTTCATAAGGAAAATGATACAGAATCATGCCACACATTTGATACTATGGCGGCATCTACATTGTAGAAATAATGCAGTTTGACAACATTTTAACTGCCATGGATTATAGTTTTCCGAGCTTTTTAACCTCTTCTGTAAAATAATGCTGGTGCCTCGCCAAACTACAATTTCCACGATTCCATAGCATCGAGCCAAGGCAGTTAAAGTGGTGTCAAACTGCATTAAATTCTGCAATGTAATGCACTCTAGAAGTAATATGGTAAATGGGGTATTGGGAACAAGTCAGGACACATTAAATTGGATATCAAAGGGACAAAATCCATTAAAATAGTCTTCAATGAACCCTGGTTTATCTGAATGGGAGTAGATTGTGTGCAGTCTGTTTTACTGGCCGGGGAGTCTGGAGAGCTAGACATCAGGAAAATATATGTGTAATGCTGACTACAATTGATTAGTTTAATGCAGTTTATAACTAATTTCTTAGCTGTTTCTAATTTGATTACGTCAGAGCTATATAAGGACAACTGCATAGCATGTTTTTTATGATGTTGTTGGCATTGAATTGTTGCCGTGTGAACCGTCCTGAGTCGCCTTCGGGCTGAGAGGGGCGGTATACAAATGTACCAAATAAATAAATAAACAAATAAATAAATGTATTTTGCTGTCACGAAGCATTTATCACTTAAAATCGGGTTCAATTTAATTTTATAGTTCTTCCTATATTGAGTATTATTCTTATTTCACAGACAGACAATTAAGGCTTTAAGGGATTTTTTTTTTTGCCTGAGACCACACACTCAGCCAAAACGTGGGACTTGGTCCCAGTTCGAATCTTTATCCATATGATAACTGCTGTCTTTCCCCAAAACATTTAATTTTAATAGCAAAAGGTTTGTTTATTATTATTTTTTTACAAAATTTGCATTAATAGGTTTCATTGGGGTTCTTGGACATATTGCTACAAGTGACTTCACAGCACTCTCATGAAATATATTGTGGAGACACAGCTATGGAGCAGCCTTCTTAGTTGCTAAAGACTCAACTCAAGAGTTGGGGTCCTATCAAAGCATGAGTACCACCGGATGATGATGATACAAGAGACACTTATTTATTGGGTTGTCATATCACTTAAACTGATATCCATGTTTTCAAAACATTTTGCTGAACATGATTTTGACAAGAAAAGGAGAGGACACATACAGAAACAGTTTGAACACTGAGTGCAAGGATGACAAAATGCTGTGTACCTGGTGTAAAGCCAGTGCTAATGGTCTCACTTGGGTTATAACCATTTACGGGTCCTCTGCTGCCCAAGTCTATCATCTGATGAAGGCGTAGTTTCCTGCAGTAGATTGAAGCTGCTTCTGGTTCTAAAGCAATAATTAATTGTTCAGAATTCTCAGGGGAAGCCATCCCAGCCTGCGGAAGGAAGATCATAAACAGAGTTGCAGCCAGGGAGAAGAAAATGCAATGATCCACTGAACAAAGAGCTTTGATTTCTGACTGCCTTCCTAGGTTTGTTAATGCTGAGTTATATATTTATTTTGGTTTTTACTACCCTTATTATTATTCTGCTAAATATAGTGGCTGACACTGGGGGATCTAGTTTGCTCCACTGATTCAAAAATGGGAGAGATGCATGCACTTTCCCAACTGAATCTATTGATGAAGGTGCATATGATATATCAAGATTAAAGAGATGTGCTAAAAATAAATTATATGCAATCAGCTCTCCATTTCCAGCTCTCCGTATCCACAGATTCAACCATCCACAGCTTGAAATATTATCAAATAATTGCCAAAAAAATGGCACAATATTGCCTTTATTGTGCCATTTTATATAAGGGACACCATTTTAGTTTGCCATTGTATATAATGAGCATCCACAGATTTTGGCATCCACAGTGGGTCTTGGAATCAAACCCTAGTGGGTATCATGGGCCTATCATATTTTCTACATTTCAAAAATCGTAACTTCCCCAAAAGACATAAACCACTGACCGGGAACGACCTTCCAGGAAGGATCGGAGCCACAGTAGAACCATGCCTCCGAGTCCCATCCCAGAGATTCCCCCCAGAAGGATACCATTGTTGATGGTATCGAAAGCCACTGAGATGTCCAAGAGAACGAGCGAGGTCACACTCCCCCTGTCCAGTTCCCTGCGGAGGTCATCCACCAAGGCGACCAAAGCTGTCTCGGTACTGTACCCAGGCCTAAAGCCAGACTGCAAATGATCCAGAAAATCAGTGTCATCGAGGAATCCATGGAGCTGCGGGGTGACCACCTGCTCCAGAACCTTGCCCAGAAAAGGGAGGTTGGAAATTGGTCTGTCGTTGTTACATATGGTCAAGTCCAGGGAGGTCTTCTTTAATAGAGATTTTATCACCGCCTGCTTAAGGCAGGACGGGAATTTCCCCTGGCCCAATGAAGCATTTATTATCGCAACAAGCCAATCCATCAACCCCTCTCTGGACAGTTTAACTAGCCAGGAAGGGCAAGGATCTAGAGCACAGGTGGTCGCCCTCACAGTCCCAAGTATCCCTTCCACGTCATCAGGAAGAAGAAGACGGAAAAAATCCCGTAAGATCAAACAGACAGGTGCCTCAGTTACTCATCTGCTCTTCTGTGACATTAATTTTTCACAGTTTTTTCAACAGTGGAGTTTGAGATTACATTTCTGGCCCCTTTCCTTTGATGAAAAACTACAAACAACCTGCAACTACCAACTCCTAGAATATCCCAGCAGGTATAACCATTGACTGAAACCTCCTCTTACTTGGATCCCCATCTGACAACATGGGTCTATGGTTGACAGTTGAAATAATGGACAAGGCAGCTATATCTTCAGTGGGTAAATAGAAGAGGGTATGCAAGCAATACCTGCTGAAATTCCAGCTTTTGCACAAACAATACATGTACAGCTGCTCAGTCCTTTATTCCATTGGCAATCCTGTATGGAACCCATATCTAAAAGTACTTACACATGGGGACATAACCTAAAGGGGTGAAGTCATATACCGAAACAAAAAAAAGATCCAATGGCAAGCTCTTCCCAGCTCCTACTACTCCAGTCCCAATTGCCATACATTTATTTATTTGTCACGTTTCTATACCGCCCCTCTCAGCCCGAAGGCAACTCGGGACAGTTTACACAAGGCAGTCTCTGCCCTCAATACAACCCAAGCAAACAAACCATCTCTCATTGTAAGAATCTAAACTAACCATGGTCAGCTGTATATAGTCCAGACTCTTGTTGTGTTACTGACACAAAGGAAGTGCACACATTACAATATTAATGGACCAAATAATGACGAGCATTTCACATTACATTAACTTACCAGGGGGGAGGGGTAATGGAGGATGTGCTATTATCAAACAGGGTAATGCATTATTAACATCACTGATTAATTAAGCATTTTGCTTTTTAAAAACTGATGTCAATAAATTAATTCTCAACTTAAAGCTATTAATGTTAATGCTCCCAAGTGTCAGCATTTTCTCCCTGAAAATCACTCCCCACCCTGCCGAAGTTGCTAATTACCCTAGATTTGATAACTAATGGATTTACAGATTGCTTTCAGAAACATACCTATGTATAATTATAAAGGAAGTTTAGGATGTCAGCATAGTTTTACAATGTAGTGGAATATACGAATATCTAAAAGTGTCAGGACCCTTTACAAATATGAAGACCACTCATTTCTGATAAAAATGGATGCAAATTCATCATATATTTGCTTGACTGTGAGTCTTGAAATACGGTTCTTTTATGCCCACCACATTTTATGCACATTACTTCCACCCCATGTCCTAGTTCATTAGCTAAATTTTTCACCTTCTTATTCCCTGCTCCTGTTTGCAGTTGGCTATGTTTTTGACAGTTGTCAGCATAGGTTATTGGGCATTTAAACTTTATTGTATACTAGCTTGGGGACCCGGCGGTGCCCGGGTGATTTGAGAAGTGCAAGCTATGCAGAGGGCTACACCTTAGTATATGCTGAAGGCAATTCAGGTGAATCAATCAATCAATAAACAACGATTATCAAAAATAATATATATTCGCTGGTACAAATTCGAAGTGTATAGTCCACAGTGGGAACAATGGTTTAAACATTTAAGTACAGCGGAATTACACAGTGGTAAACATCTCATTGAGAATATGCATCAAGGTAGGGTTCAATATACAGTATACATAACAGGAATGACAAGTCAAGAAATCAAATACAGTATTCTGTTAATGAGATAACTTAGTAAGAGTTATCTCATGTCCTGGGTCTCTGCTGTGGATCGAATCACTGTGTCTATGGATGTAATGAAGCAGAAAGCCAGGATTGAAGCCCGTGTAGAACGGAGAAAGACTTTGGGACCGCTAAAAGCAGCCTTTGCATGCAGTGCGCATGCACCGGTTCGTGTGGAGTGGAACCGCAAGGCTAGCTGGTCGCTGTAGTCTATAATGGCGCTAGCTCAAGAGAATGTCAACAATGCGCAGGTGCGGCGTCGCTAAGGTGGCTTGCCGCAAAGGAGCTTGGTTGTTGTAGTTTGAGTCAAGCTTGGCTAGCGTCTTGAAATTATACAAACTGCTAGTGCAGCGGAGGGAAAAGCTGCCCCACGTTCATCTCACCGTGGTGAGAGAGGGGTGGGGAAGGTTGCCTGACGGCAGGAGCTCACCCCCAAGCCGGCGGAGGGCCGTTTCGTCTTATGGACTTCTTCAGAGGCTGTATAGTTGAGCGTCCTCAAAGGAGTAAAGTCTAGATAATAATAAATAATGTGTATTTTTAGTTTTCCCTAATAAATGGTGTAGGGGGAGGCATGCGGGAATCCATAGTATCAACAAAGAGTATTTACCTTAGTGAGCGTATAAAGTTGCATGGAGGACAGACCATTCCATAGGCAGGATATGGTACCTGGGGTCAGTCATAGGGAGGTTTAAGTAGAGATAATCAGGTAAGGATTTAAAGGGGCATATGTTCATTTATCAAGGAGAGCATTGATAGTTAAAGGGTCATTAAGGCCTCCTTTATGTTTCTCTGTGGCCATCTGTACTATCCAGTATGTTTCTCTCTGTCTCAAAAAATTGACTTTGTCTCCATGTGGTGGGCATTTCACTTTCTCAATAACTTGGATTTTAATTTGATCAAATGTGTGGTTGTGGGTAGTGCAGTGAGAGTAGAGCGTGGAATCTGTGATTTCAATTTAATTCTTGATTTGTGTGGATTTTCTTATGTCATTACCCCCAATTGTGTTGATCTTGATATACGGAAGGATCTTGCTATGTTGTTTCGCTCAATAAGACTGAAGATTTTTTTTCAAATAAAGATACATGTGCAAATTATACTGACCCTGGGCATAAATTCAAAGCTCCGAGTAAATTTACCCCAACAGTGATCCCGGATAACATTAGAGCATTTGAAGAAACCATACTAAGGGAGATCAACAAAATAGACCACAGGACAGACAAAAGATACAGCAATCTGTCACCCACTGAAATATACACACTACGTAGACTAGGATCAGACCCCAATTTGATATGGAAGAGAGCAGATAAAGGAGGCGGCATTGTACTTATGAATCGTACCGATTACATCACTGAATGCATGCACCAACTCTCTGACACTAAATTCTACAAACTCCTAGAGTCTGACCCTACACAGCGTTACGCCAGAACCATCTCCTCTCTGGTCTATGCTGGTCAATCCATGGGCTACATCCCTGACAACACTGCAGACTATCTTATCAACTCTGCCCCTAAAATCCCAGTCTTTCATGTTCTCCCTAAAATTCACAAACCCCAGTGCCCCCCAGTGGGCCGTCCAATAGTCTCAGCAGTGTCTAGTCTTCTAGAACCAATTTCAAAATACCTAGAAGACATCTTACATGCCTTTGCCACAGAAACCCCTACATATCTCTTAGACACTAAAGACTTTATTCGCAAAATAGAAGGCTTCAAGACCAACACTCATGATACTCTAGTAACGGCAGACGTAGTGTCACTATACACTCACATCCCACTTGAACAGGCTCGGGCCATAATTATGGACCTTTTGGACACCAGACAAATAAAAAATCCGCCCACTCATTTTCTAATTGAGTTACTAGATGTAATTTTCGATTACAACTATTATATGTTTAATGGCCAGTTCTATTTGCAGACAGATGGGGTCGCAATGGGAAGTAGCATAGCTCCTACGGTAGCTAATATTTTTATGATTTATCTTGAAAAGAAAATGCTATTTGCTGAACATGTGGACCCAATAGTCACAAAAATACGGACCTGTTATCATTATATTGATGACTTGTACTTCATAATACAGGGAGACCTTGATATGTCCTCCTTAGGTGACTGGCTGAACCAGTGGCACGAAGCCATCACCTTCACATTATCCCATGACAACCAACAAATTAATTATCTGGATGTAACAACCTACATCCACAACGGCTCGATCCGGGTGAAAAACTACAGGAAGCCCATCCAAAAGAATAGTTTACTCCACTATAGGAGCTTTCATACACATAGCATGAAAAACAACTTACCCTATGGCCAACTGTTAAGACTAAAAAGGAACTGTACAGACGAAATACACTATACCCAAGAGGCGGACATACTCCTCAATAACCTCAGGCATAGAGGCTATCCGGATGCAATATTGAATAAAGCTAAACAAAGGGTAGACCGTCTGGATAGATGATCTCTCTTCCAACCTAAAACCAAAAAAGCTACCAATAGAATAGTATGGCCTCTTACCTTAAGTCCACATAAAAACGAGTTGGTCAAAATAGTTAGACACTATTGGCCACTCGTGTCAGACATACAGGGGCTGGAAGAGTTCCCCATGCTGGCACATAAAAAAACTCAAAACATAGGAGACATACTTTCGCATTCCGATTTACAGACACCCATTCTGAAAAGCAGCCTAGTGGTGGGTACATACCCTTGCGGCTCCTGCAGCATATGCAAACATATTAAACAACTCAAAACGGTGACCAGCTCCACCAACAATAGACAATTCAAACTTAAATCTTATGCCAATTGCTTAACAACAGGTGTCGTGTACTTGGTAGAGTGTAGCTGCTCCTTGCAGTACACAGGTTACACCACTAGGAGCCTGAGAGAAAGGGCTTTGGAACACAAATCAAGAATTAAATTGAAATCCACAGATTCCACACTCTACTCTCACTGCACTACCCACAACCACACATTTGATCAAATTAAAATCCAAGTTATTGAGAAAGTGAAATGCCCACCACATGGAGACAAAGTCAATTTTTTGAGACAGAGAGAAACATACTGGATAGTACAGATGGCCACAGAGAAACATAAAGAGGCCTTAATGACCCTTTAACTATCAATGCTCTCCTTAATTAATGAACATATGCCCCTTTAAATCCTTACCTGATTATCTCTACTTAAACCTCCCTATGACTGACCCCCGGTACCGTATCCTGCCTATGGAATGGTCCGTCCTCCATGCAACTTTATACGCTCACTAAGGTAAATACTCTTTGTTGATACTATGGATTCCCGCATGCCTCCCCCTACACCATTTATTAGGGAAAACTAAAAATACACATTATTTATGATTATCTAGACTGTACTCCTTTGAGGACGCTCAACTATACAGCCTCTGAAGAAGTCCATAAGACGAAATGGCCCTCCGCCGGCTTGGGGGCGAGCTCCTGCCGTCAGGCAACCTTCCCCACCCCTCTCTCACCACGGTGAGACGAACGTGGGGCAGCTTTTCCCTCCGCTGCACTAGCAGTTTGTATAATTTCAAGACGCTAGCCAAGCTTGACTCAAACTACAACGGCCAAGCTCCTTTGCGGCAAGCCACCTTAGCGACGCCGCACCTGCGCATTGTTGACATTCTCTTGAGCTAGCACCATTATAGACTACAGCGACCAGCTAGCCTTGCGGTTCCACTCC
This sequence comes from Anolis apletophallus, assembly GCA_030556195.1. Lineage (NCBI taxonomy): Eukaryota > Metazoa > Chordata > Lepidosauria > Squamata > Anolidae > Anolis > Anolis apletophallus. Next base: position 85,540,831 of record JARBWK010000010.1, read on the forward strand.
ACACGAACCGGCGCATGCGCACTGCATGCAAAGGCTGCTTTTAGCGGTCCCGAAGTCTTTCTCCGTTCTACACGGGCTTCAATCCTGGCTTCCTGCTTCATTACATCCATAGACACAGTGATTCGATCCACAGCAGAGACCCAGGACATGAGATAACTCTTACTAAGTTATCTCATTAACAGAATACTGTATTTGATTTCTTGACTTGTCATTCCTGTTATGTATACTGTATATTGAACCCTACCTTGATGCATATTCTCAATGAGATGTTTATCACTGTGTAATTCCGCTGTACTTAAATGTTTAAACCATTGTTCCCACTGTGGACTATACACTTCGAATTTGTACCAGCGAATATATATTATTTTTGATAATCGTTGTTTATTGATTGATTGATTCACCTGAATTGCCTTCAGCGATTTGAGAAGTGCAGCAGGATGTAGAGTGGGTCATGGGGGCTCTGTGTGCCAAGTTTGGTCTTGATCCATCATTATTGGGAGTTGCAGTGGTATCATGAAATGACTGAAGGTAGTGCAAGTCCCGTCATCTGTGGTCCACCCTCCCCCAAAGTGTAGTAGGATGTAGATTGGGTCATGGGGGCTCTGTGTGCAAAGTTTGGTCTGTATTGGTGATTGGATGAGGGTTGCATTTGGTTTTAGGAAGTGAGTGAAGGTACTTCAAGTCCCATCATCCGTGGTCAGTCCCACACAAAACTGCACCAGGATGTATAGTGGGTCATGAGGGCTCTGTGTGCTAGGTTTGTTGTTGATCAGTCATTGGATTAGGTTTGTAGCAGTTTTGGAAAGTGAGGGAAGGTACTGCAAGTCCCATCATCCATGTTCTGGCCCCCCTCCAAACTTCAGTAGGACGTAGAGTGGGTCACTGGGGTTCAGTGTGCCAAGTGTGGTCTTTATCGGTGTTTGTTGGGGGCCACAGTGGTCTGTGGGAACAGAGGGGTGAGAAAGTACTACAAATCCCATCATCCCTTGTCAGTCCTCCCCCGAACCTCACCAGGACGTGAAGGCAGTCATGGGGGTGATGTGTGCCAAGATTGGTCTCGATCAGTAATTGGATGAGGGTTGCAGCGGACTTGGGAAGTGAGTAGAGGTACTTCAAGTCCCATCATCCATGGTCCACCCCCTCCAAAGTGCACCAGGATGTAGAGTGGGTCATGAGGGCTCTGTGTGGCAGATTTGGTGTTGATCAGTCATAGGATTAGGTTTGTAGCAGTCTTGGAAAGTGAGGGAAGGTACTGCAAGTCCCATCATCCATGTTCGGCCCCCCTCCAAACCTAAGTAGGATGTAGAGTGGGTCACTGGGGCTCAGTGTGCCAAGTGTGGTCTTTATCGGTGTTTGTTGGGGGCCGCAGTGGTCTGTGGGAGCAGAGGGGTGTAAAAGTACTACAAAGCCCATCATTCATTGTCAGTCCTCCCCCAAGCCTTACCAGGATGTGAAGGCAGTCATGGGGGTTATGTATGTCAAGTTTGGTCTCGATCAGTAATTGGATGAGGGTTGCAGCGGACTTGGGAAGTGAGTAGAGGTACTGCAAGTCCCATAATCCATGGTCCACCCTTCTCCGAACTGCACCAGGACATAGAGTGGGTAGTGGGAGCTGTGTGTGCCAAGTGTGGTCTGTATTGGCCCTGTTTGTTGGGCTCAGTGGTCTGTGGGAACCAAAGTGTTTGAAAGTACTACAAATCCCATAATCTGTGGGTCATGTCCCCCGACCTCCATCAGGATGTAAAGGGGGTTAGGGGGGTTATGTGTACCAAGTTTGGTGCAGGTCCATCACCTGCGCTGGTGGCTGTGGCTTGTGAAAGTGGCTGCCAATCAGAACACTGCCACATATCCGCCCTTCCGCCCTTCGCACACATACAAACATTCCGCTTTATTAAGGTACACAGATATTATTGGTTTTATCTTGCATTCTTTTGTGTATTTAATATGCATTGTTTTAGGCGCGTTGTGTCATAAGTAAGCTGCCCCGAGTCCCTTCGTGGAGATGGAGGCACGGTACAATAATAATAATTATTATTATTACTATTATTATATGAACTTGGCCACCTTTTTACTGATAAATAAATTAAATAAACAAAAAACATAGAAAACTGCATGTTTGTAATTCCGATGATGGAGAAGTCTCTACCAAGCACATATGGACAACAGCATTTACTGTTATAGTGTTTTGGTGGACAAAACAAATTATTTCAACAAGTTTTTCATTAATAGCACCAGTGGATGTAGATTCTGAATGTTTTCCCAAGTGATTGAGACATTTCTCATATCGACACAAATTCTCTTTTCCACTGCAACATATGACTTCAGTTAAACGTGACTAATTTCTTGCAAACCTTGCTGTAAACTTGCACACAGATTGGCCTGTAGTACAATTACATGTTTTATTCTGCAAAGTGCAGGTTTGTCAATCTAACAAATAGAGCTTTCATAGGCAGTACCAATATTTGATTTTTATAAGCCTTTCTGTTTCTAAGGTCATATTTTCACAAGAATGCTCTAAAATATTTATGGGTATTTACTAGGCACAATAGTGCTGCCATCTCTGCTTAAATACCTAAGCTGTTACCTTTTAGCTGTGCCACATGTGCAAATGCGGGAGTGGAGTCGGTATTCCATTAGCCTGGCGGATTTGTCTATTTGTGCAAACCAAGCTGCAGCAATTAGTAGGTGTAAATTGAAATTTGTTAGCACATATTTCTAGTGCCATGCATTTTAACACCATGATCAATTAAGCTTCCATAATTAATTATGCCTCCAAAATGTTGCAATCCTGTACTACATTATAGCTTCATAAGAGACATTAGTGCTTCACAGAAAGAGAGCTCAGAAGTGAAAGTATCACTCATGAGAGTTACATCCGGGAGAACTGGCAGTAATTACACCGATCATTCACTGACAACAACCTACCACTACCAACAAGTGACAATTAAGTGGATTTCCCCATTTCCCCTAATGCTGCTAATGTGGTCTAATTCCCATTGCTTTTGATATTCTGCTGGCAAATTTTAAAAAAAGAGGCACTGCATCGAGGGACTACAGCTTTAAAATACCACTTGCCTTTGTTTCAGTCTTTCCATGGCAGGAATTAGCAACAAACTAAAAACAACCATATAGGGTCCTCATAGTTGTGAAGGGAAAATAAACTGTCTTTCTGCCCTGGGTCACTTACCATTGGTCTGGTGGCCCCAGTGCAGGACCTGACTTAGTAGGTGCTTAATAGGGAAGATAAGGTGCTTTGGCACCCAGAAGACAGAGTCATGGGCCCCTTCCACACAGCTGAATAAAATCCCACATTATCAGCATTGAATGGGAATTTATTTATTTACTTGAGGGGACTCAGAGCGGTCTCACAGGTAGGCAACAATTTGATGCCATAAAATATATATACAGTAAAATAAACATATACATTAAAACCAAAAAAATAAAAATACATATAAACATTAAAAATTAAAAAATATTATTAAAAATCATGCAGTCCAAACCCGTAATACAAGGCTGTTCCAGTCATCATTGCACTAATCTGTATTTGATTATTGCACTAGAACATAAGAACATAAGAACATAAGAAGAGCCATGCTGAATCGGACCTCAGCCCATCTAGTCCAGCATTCTGTATCACACAGTGGCCCACCAGTTGTACCCCGGGATCTCGAGCAGAAGGGAGGGCAAAACCCTGACCTGCTCCCGACCCCCACAACCAGTACCAGGGAAATCCTGCCTACCTCAACCAACTCCGAGGTGGCACTTGAATGTCCTTTTCAGTAACTACCGATACACTTGGTATCCATGAATCTGTCTAATCCTGCCTTGAAGTTGTTCAGGCTGACAGCTGTCACAACCTCTTCTGGAAGTGAGTTCCATAACCCAATGACCCTCTGGGTGAAGAAATATTTCCCTTTATTAGTCCTAATTTTCCTACCTTGGAGCTTCAGGGAGTGCCCTCTAGTCCTAGTGTTTTGTGACAAAGAAAATAATTTTTCTTTATTCACCTTTTCTATCCCATGCATGATTTTATACACTTCGATCAAGTCACCTCTTAAACGCCGTCTTTCAAGGCTGAAAAGACCAAGGCGTTGCAACCTGGTTTCATAAGGGAGCCGCTCCATCCCTTGGATCATTCTTGTTGCCCTTTTCTGTACCTTTTCCAGTTCCGTTATATCCTTCTTAAGGTGCGGAGACCAGAATTGTACACAGTACTCCAAATGTGGCCTTACCATAGATTTGTAGAGAGGTAATACAACATTTGCTGACCTATTTTCGATTCCCTTTCTGATCATGCCTAGCATAGAATTTGCTTTTTTCACTGCTGCAGCGCACTGGGTTGACATCTTCATTGAGCTAAACGATTATTGTCCAAAGGCTTGATCCCATAGCCATGTTTTTTTAGTTTTTAAGGTTTTTTTTGGCAGTGTGGACTCAGATAACCGAGTTCAAAGCAGATAATGGGGGATTTTCTGCCTTGATATACTGGGTTATATGGCTATGTGGAAGGGTCCACAGTTTATTTTGCCTTTACAATGGTGAAAGTCCCAATCTACACATTTTTTAAAAAATTGACAGTTGCCACCCAACAAACTGTGCCCCGCATCCCATACTGCCAAAATCTATGGATACACTAGGAAAAAAAGTTTTTCCTGAAAAAAGTAGAACAAGACGTGTTTTAAAAAAAGATTGAAGGCTTTAAAAACACTTTCACTGTTAAACAGTCTTACATCATGAATTGATGATTTTTATAACTTCACCACACAAGTTCCCCCCCTCAACCCCCAGTCCAGTGACGGATGGGTATGCTGGTCATCACACAACGTTGCTGGACTTCTGGCGGTGGGTCTGCCCACAACTGGAGTGGAAGCATCATATGACGCTCACAACATTTTGGCAATGCTTCCCCCGTGTGATGGGGAAGTGTTGCTGTGACAAAGCGGTGCTGTATTGCCACAAAGGCTGGTGAAATTGCAAGGGGGAAGTCCCCAGTGTGATAAGGTCATTAATTGGTGCTCATGTTATTTGCTGTAGTTTTTTAATCTGTTGTTCCTTGCCTCGACCCATAAAGATTAGGCAGGTAAGAAGTCCCTCATTCTTCCTATGAAGGCCATTAGAAAGGCTGCATGAAAACAGTTCCACTTTGAAAATGAGAGCTAGATCTGCAAATAATAATAAAAAAGATGAAAGAAATTGGGAACACAGGCCATGACCTAACACTGTACTTCTGGATTCCACTACTTTTGCCAGCAGAGTCAGTATTTCTCCGTGCCTCCCTCTGCAGTTCTCTTTGGCACTAAAACTGCTCTGCAGAATTCCTCAGCCTTTCAGAACAGCTTGTTAGGGTGTGCAGGATGGGAGGTGGAAAAAAGAAGGAATTATTATCCCCATGCCTTAATTCAGTTGCTGGAAAAAGCAGAATCCATCAGAGGCACACTGCTGTATGCTGAAGTCAGTATACGTCATAGAAGGTACAGAATTCACCTTGATCTTGCCATGGAATATTTATTATTATTTTATTATTATTTCAAATGTTTATATCCCATCCTTTTCAACTCCGGGGGGACAGGACTCAGGGCGGCTTACAATCGGCAGTCATTAGATGCCAACATCAAAACAAACGAGCAATATAAGCACAAGTTAAACATTAGTTAGAACATTAAATTATAAAATATCCATTAAAACATTATAAACATCAATACAATCATGTCCAAATCCAATTCAGCATCCAGAGTCCCTGCTACCCAAATGCCTGGTCCCATAGCCATTACTTGAGCTTTTTTCTAAAGGAGATAAGAGATGGGACTGACCTAATTTCACTGAGGAGTGTGTTCCACAGACAAGGTGAGGGGGGACACCAGCAAAAAGGCCCTGTCTCTCATCCCCACCAATCGCACTAGCAAAGGTGGCAGGATAGAGAGCTGCCTCCCCCCCCCCCCCCCCGGATAACCTTAAGCTCCAAGGTGGATTACAGAGGGAAATACATTCGGACAAATAAGTTGGGCCGGGACAGTATAGGGCCCAGCTTACTTTTTTTTCCTGGAGCAGTGAGTGGGGCAGAAGAAATTCAATAAAAGGCCAATCTAAAGAACCATCCTATTTAGTAGGGCTGTCCCACCATGAGGCTTCAGGCAGCAGAATGACCGAAAGCTGTTAAATATTCAGATTTATTATAATTGTGCTTTTACTGCCACAACGATGAAATTTGATGCTTCATGTACACAATACTTTGACTGGTTTTGGACACTCTATAGCTTGCCTTGGGCAATAATATCATGCCATATGCTGCTCTGTCTCAGGCAGTAAAACGTTTTCAGCCAGGCCCTGCTATTTACTGAAACAATAGAGTCTATTGCTATTTACTGAAACAATGGAATCTAAGAATAAAACAAAATGGAACCATAAAGAAAATTGTAAATACAACAAACACATTTAAAAGTATTTCTAAACAAATAAACACAATCCAGACTAAATCAACAACGCAGACTAATTGCCAAAGGCCTGGCAATGATAGATACATACATACATACACAGAGTGGTTCTCACTAAATATAGCTTCAGTTATACAAATATAACTTCAGTTATTTTTAGGAAATGACATCCTCTATGCTGTCTCTTACTGTTTTGCATTTCCTGTCCTATATACGCTAAAGCCTACAAGAAACATCAAGCAAGAGAATGAAAGGGGGGAAAAGTGTTTCAGCGCATTTTTCCTTTTCAACAGTAACACTCAAATGATGGGCCTGTGAAAATGCAACAGACGCTCAGGTTTAAATGATATTTTTATAATTTTTGTTGTTTTGTTGGCAAGGTTACATATGAATTTATATATATTCTGTGATTGGTTTGTTTACATTCTAGTTTTCCTACTGGAAGCTTGAGTTGGTATAGATGGTTCTGCCCATTTCAATTCTTGTAGCTAAGGCTGAAAAAGAGCAGACTACCCACATGGCTTAAATAAGGAGCTTAAACTCGTTCTCCCAGTCCCGATCCCAAACTCTATCACCTATACTATACTAGCTGTCTGCCAAGGAAGGACTCTCTGTCTTTCTTTGATTATGGATCTCTTCACACATGGCTAAATTCGGCAGCATCCATAGTGCTGGCCGACTCGCATCAGACGCCGCTGGCGCAGCTCCATGGGTGAAGGAGGGCAGAGACGGTGCATCCCGCCACCAGGGCAACATGGGAGGGGTCCTGTGTGGCTGTAGAACCAATGGGAAAACATGTGCTTTACATGCGCTCTATGCTTCTCTCCATGTGATCATCCTCACCTAGATCCAGATGATACAAGGCATGGGGCGTTGGATTCCCCATGCCCCATGTTGAAGCAGAATAATGTGATAAAGTCTCAATAGAACTAATACAACAAGCCACAATTATATAAGTGAATGTACTCAGAAATAGGGTTGTATATCAAAGATATTAGTCTTATATTTAAAGGAAATTATCCTTCCTTCTATAGCATACCAACACACAACGTTCCACACATAGAGTTCTATACAATACGTTCTACACAATTCATTCACTGCTTAGCATTCTACACAATACATTCACTGCTTAGCATTCTACACAATACGTTCTACACAATTCTTAAGTACTTAGCATTCAACACAGTTCGTTCAGCACATAAGAGTTCTACACAGATCGTTGCTCAATGAATTGTGTAGAACAGGGGTGCTCAGAATGGTGATCGGGATCACCAGGGTGATCTTTGGGCCTCATCCTGGTGATCTTCAGGCCCCTGACTAGGTTTTTTGCAGTTTGTCCTCTTCACGCGCCCTTGCACGCTGCAAAGAAGTCCTCCGCCGTTGCTCCTCCCTGCTCCCTGCTCGTGCGCCGCCTCCAAAAGCTGCAGAGTCCAAGAGGCAAAATGGGCCCCCTCTTTTGGATTCCTCCTCCTCCCTCCATCCTCCTCCAGCCACTCAGAGTCGTAGGAGACCAAAGGGGGCGGGCCTGGATGACGTGATGCATGGCTGGCCCCGCGCGCATGCGCAGAAGCGCCCATTCTGCCTCTCGGACTTCTCGTGAGCTCTTGGAGGCGGCACGCATGCCGGCGGCGTGGAAATAGGAGCAATGAGGGAGGAGGAGAAGGACGCTTTGGGGTCATTTCCTTACCGCATCTCAAAGGTCGGTCTTTTTACTGTGGGGTGGGTGCTCGATTGTTCTGTGGCATGTCTCTTGGTTTATTTTTAATGTTTAAAAATGGCCTTTTAGCTCCAAAGCCTCTCTGCTTGCTTTGTTCCTTGAGAAATATATGTTGGGGAATATGGAAATGTGGGAGAAATGGGGTGGCTGGATGTATTTTTGCATGCCCCTTTGTTTACCTTGCTGAGTATTAAATGGCCTTGCAGTTCAAAAGCCTCTCTTCTTACTTTCTGGCTGATAATATGTGTGGTAATATGGCAATGTGGGAGAAATGGGGTGGTTGGATGTATTTTTATGCTCTGTTTTATATTGTTGTTATTAAATTGAAATGTTGATGTTTTATAACTTTATTTTATGTAAACTGCCCCGAGCCTGCTGGAAGGAGCGGTATATAAAAATGAATAATAAATATAAATAAATAAGTAAGAAAATAGTTATACATTTTACATTTCTGGGTAGGTGATCTTTGGGACTTGGTTTTTTAATCAGTAGCTCCCATGCTGAAAAAGTGTGAGCACCCCTGGTGTAGAACATATTGTGTAGAACGCTAAGCAGTGAATGAATTGTGTAGAACATATTGTATAGAACTCTATGTGTGGAATGTTGTGTGTTGGTATGCTATAGAAGGAAGGATAATTTCCTTTAAATATAAGATCTTTGATATACAACCCTATTTCTGAGTATATTCACTTATATTGTTGTGGCTAGTTGTATTAGTTACACGGTAACACTGAGTAGATCTATTAGCTGCAATTCTCTAAAGTCACAATAGACACACAGCCAGTTTAATATACTTCTTCCAGTCAGTGAAGCACTCTCTTTCCTTATTTGGAGGAGAGGGGCAGAGCTCTCTTAACATGTTTCTGTCTGGCCCCTTCTAAGCTGCCATATAAAATCCAGATTGTCTGCTTTGAACTGGATTGTATGGAAGTGTTGACTCATATAATCCAGTTCAAAGCAGATAATGTGGATTATCTGATTTGATAATCTGGATTATATGGCAATGTAGAAAGGGCCTCTGCCCAGGAAGGGCTCACTGTCCCTCAACTGAGAGGGGTACAACTGGCTTAGCATGCTTCTTTCCTTCAAGAAAGGAGTAATAGGGTATGTCCACTGCTTGCCGTTAACTGCTGATTTTATTCATGGCAAACCCATGAAACCCTATCTTCATCAGACCTTGCAGACTCAGGATGTTACTTCCCTGATTGAGTGTATCCATATGGAATACACTCCATTTATTTGCCTTTGTAGCAGTAAACGATATCTGCAGATCCCTTCTCCACTTCCACTTCTCAAATGAGTTTATTTTCTTCCAATCAGCTTTTTTCACCATCCAGCTGTCATGACCAGACATAGAAACAGGGAATATACTAGCATGGACCATTATAATAATTTAGTTACTTTGGGTCCATCTTGTGAAATCCTGGGATTTGCTGAGTTAGAATTCTCTGTGGTGCTCTCCTGAAATCTAGTAGATAATTTCCTCACTAAACTATGACTCTCAGGATTCCACAGTACAGGGCCACAGGGGTTAAAGTGGTATCAAAGGGCTATAATAGCCTAAACATAAACACCCAAGGTTACATCTCAATAGGGTCTAGATATGAATGTGAGACAGAAAAAGCAAGCTAAATATAATTCAAAAACTGATCTGCTAGCTAATGTCTGTAAAAGAGTTTCATCAGATTTATGACCCTCTTAGACTATATTTGACTAGCCCAATGAACCTCATTCTAACATTGCTTCAGAACATACGCAGTTGACACCCCAGCCCCCTCTATAATATTATGATTTTCAATTTCATGTGGCAGAAATTCCAGCCAGTGCACATGCTGTGGTTGAAGAATTTGCAGTGAAATGTGAGCTGAAAGAATGTCTTTTAAAGAAGAGAGTGTTTTCCGAAGAAGTGAAGTCCTCCAAACTAGAATCCAGTATTATGACTATAATCATATATGATCATATATGCAATTTACATCCCTCTCAAAACAATGGTACTGGTTTCTAAGTAAATATACAGACGGTTGTAGTGTTAATCCTTTTTTTAAACACATTTGGATATTAGTTTAAGAAAGAGGCAAGGTTCAGAGATACTAAAGCAACTCCTAGCAGAATTCTTTCACAAACCCTGTTCTTAAAAAAACAAAACACCCTATGGAACACCCTCCCTAGGGACATTAGATCGGCCCCCTCCCACCTAACATTTTGGAAGAAAGTCAAGACTTGGCTGTTTGAGCATGCTTTTGCAGATGAAATGTAATTATTTAATTGAGACCTTTGGAACGATGACGATGCAATGGAAACCGATTTCAATAATGAAATGCTGAGATTTGTATTTATATTTTAACTGTGATTTTTTACTTTTATATGACTGTTTTATTAAGTGTTATGTATTTTATCTGTGGGCATTCGTTGCCATATGTGCACCGCCTCAAGTCACCTTCGGGCTGAGAGGGGTGGTATAAAATATAGTAAATAAATAAATAAAAAAAAAAAAACCAAAACACTGATAAACAACAAGTCATTAGTATAGAAGTAGGCGATAATGAGACCAATTGCTATGTATTTCCAGTGTTTTAATTACAATGATTCTTTGAGGGCTTCGAAAAGGGGAAAAGTCAAATGAAAAGAACCATAATAGGATTCCCACCACACAGAACGGAACATCTTTTCTTGAGAAATTTTAACTAACTAAAATATCTCAAGTAAATAAATATATATTGTCAACAGAGATATATTTTTCTGTAGATATTGGAAAATATCTGTAGAAGACTGGTGGCCCAGATGATTTGAAAGACTAAATTTCCGAATACAAACCAACACGAGTGCCGTGGTCCGCTGAGGGGGGCCTTCCTCTTGGTCCCACCTCCGTCTCAAGTGTAGCTGGTGGGAACGAGAGAGAGGGCTTTCTTCGTGATCCCTCCCCACCTCTGGAACTCCCTCCCTAAAGAATTAAAAATGGCCTCCTCCCTCCTCTCCTTTAAAAAGCTACTAAATACACATCTATGTAATTTAGCCTATAGAGAGGAATACATCTATATGCACTCTTGCCTAGCTGCTAATATCCACCCTGTTAATCTGTGGTGTATCATCCCTCTCCAACAATTTTAGCCTAATTCTAGAAATGTTTTAAGGAGATTTTCAGGATTTTCAGGATTTAATATGTTTGTGATTATGTGTATTATGTCATATTTGGTTTACTTGAGTTATGTTATTTATTGGATTACTCTTTATTTGTTTGGCATTGAATGTTTGTTGTAAGCCGCCCTGAGTCCCTTTGGGGAGATAGGGCTGACTATAAATAAAGTTTCATTCATTCATTCATACTTCCATGGGATTTTGTTGTACTACTCTTCTTAATATAAGAACTAAAATATATCTAGTTACAAAGTATCACAATATTTATACTAAATAAACAGAATGAAAAATAATCTGCTTTATTTTAAGGATTATTATTTTTGGCATATCAAATCCTTGTCTCTAGTTTTCTTAGTTTAACTTATGTGAATGTATATGATGTATTTTAATGCTAATTGTATTTTAATGTATTTTAATGCTAACTGTATTTTAATGCTAACTGTATTATATGTATACTGTGTTTTTGGCATCAAATTGTTGTCGTTGTTAGGCCGCTCTGAGTCCCCTCTCGGAGGTTGAGAAGAAGCGGGGTAGAAATGGTGGAAATAATAATAATAATAATAATAATAATAATAATTTTCTTTCCTCTTTAAGAGGTATAGAAGACAGTTTATAATTAAACACAATACAACCATCCCAAGTAACAACTCCTATAACTTGGATACTATTACTTCCCTAAGATTTCTTTGGGTTGATTAGAAGTTCTCAACTAAAAGCTTCACTTTTCCATCACTAAGGTCAAGAAACACACAATCACAAACCAAAAAAACTAACAAAGAACAAAAACCACAGATACAAGCAGAATTCAACAACACTCCATTGTGTCACAGATGAAAAAAAATGTTTTAATATCATTTTTCTAATTGTTCTTGACACTATTCTTTTCCATTCCACAGGAACACATGCACACAAACAGCAAGCAAGCGACAACAAAGATAACACACAAGTCTCTAATGTTTCAGCTTTACCTACAACCGTGTCCTTCCTTGAGAAGCTTTAAGTGATTTGCTTCAGTCACTAGCATTAGCAATCCCACAATACAGACTGTTGAGAAAAATGTTGCTCAACATTAGAGACAAGTACAAAATATTGGAAGGGATTAGGAAGGAACTAAACAACATGTTAAGGGTTTATGAACATTTAGAAGACATGCACTGCATAGTCCCTGCCAGCGGATAAGACAGCTAAACATGGCAAACATACCGACAAATCTACAACAGTCTTCATCAATCATTTTAACAGAAACAACACTAGGTCCAAGAAGAGATTGTCATTTTATTTTGGAATCAGTAAATACTAAGGAAGATGGGATCAACAGGTAGGAGGGTTCATAAGTGCTTCTCCAAACTGAAGCAGAGTCTACCATCTTGTCCTTGTCTCACATCATGTTTGTGTTACTTATATACATCCTGAACAAGAATCCACATGGGGTGATGAGGCAATATAAAATATGGACCCATAATGAAAAACAAATAGGCTAAGACAATGGAATTTTCAGCATGCAAAGCTTCCTAGTCTCTTCTACAAAACCAAAACACATTCAGATCTCTGTCTGATAAGGTCCTTAGTCTCTATGCAGAAACTGACTAGTTGGTACTTAAATCTAAAATATCCGAGGAAGCAGGCCAAAAAGATTGTGTGGCATATACAGGCCCGGATTAACTTTTTGGCACCCTAGGCCACAGATTGGAAGCCATGCCCCCGGGCCGATGCTGAGCATGCGTTTCAGAGGCCCTAGGGGCAGGGCTTCCCTCCGCATCTTCCTCCTCGCGCCGGGCGCCCCTCCTTGCTTGAGTGAAGGAAGGAGGGGCCGACGCGAGCAAGGAAGAGGCGGAGCCTAGGGAGGCCGTGTCTTCCTTGCTTGTGCCAGCCCCTCCTTCCTTCACGCGAGGAAGAGGCGGAGGGAAGCCCCGCCCCTAGGGCCTCTGATGCGGCTTCCCTCCATGGCTTCCTCGCTCGCGCCGGGCGCCCCTCCTTCCTTGAGTGAAGGCGCAGACGCAGAAGCACCCGAAGATCGACCTTTTAAAAAAATTGAAAAAAATTGGGGGGTCTGGAACTGGCACCCCCCCCCATGGCTGCGCCCCTAGGTCGTGGTCTAGTGTGGCCTTATGGATAATCCGGGCCTGGACATATACAGCTCCATCTTCTAACAGAGGAGAATGGCAAGAAAACTCATTAGGAATATTCCCAAGTATCTCTCTATGCCTAAGGTGGTTACTTCATTCTGCTTAATGGCAAGGCCAGATCTGCCTGCACATATACATGTAGGTAGGCTTTCCTACATTGTGGAAGCCAGATCACAGAAGCCTACTTCATCTACAAAAACTCATGCTGGGAACGTTGCTGTTCGTCTTTGAGGTGCTACAAGATCCTCTTGCATATTGATATTCCAGACCAACAGCACCGCTATGTCTTTGAATTCTAGGGAGATGGCTTTTGCTACTTGAAAGGTTTACATAGGTAGAACAACAGGGTAATTTGTAGGAGTTGAGGTAAGCCCCTTTCTAGATGTTTTAACTACAGAATTTTTGTTTTCTGGTTGCAGAATTCAATTTGCTTTCTATAGAAATATAGCCACCTCTACATATTGCATTAGTCAGTCGGTTTGTTCACTGGGCATTGGGTACCTGAAAGAAATATGATAAAAGAAGCCAGGCTTCTACATTATCTTGCACACACTGTGTGTGTGTGTGTGTGTGTGTGTGTGTGTGTGTGTGTGTGTGTGTGTATTCAACATAGCAAATGCTACTTTCAAAGCAGCAAATGGTAATCTGGAATGACAGGAATGGGAGGAACTACAGGAATCTTACCAACTAGCTCTAAGAAAATTAAGCTGATCAACCAAGTGATTTGTATATACTGTTCACGTCCTCCTAAATGGTTGATGGAATCATGGCGTAAAACTAACTAGCTCTGTTGTTAGGCTGAGATGCCCTGTCATTGATACATTCTGCCACTTCTTTAGTCCTGTTCAAAACTGACTCTTCCTAAGTCCTTTCTCTTGCAGGGACCCTTGGTTTACCTCCCAAGAATGAGCGTGAATAACTTAAGACAGAACCCTAATTCGGATGCCTTGAATGGAGATGACCTTAATTAATGCTCAGGAGATTTGGCTTCATTTTGTTCAGGAAATGGTAGCTTCCAGGGTTTCCAGGTCTCTTCCTCCTCATCTTATTTTTGTTGCATAGAGAAAAAGGAGGAATGACAGATAGAATGGAGACTAGCAGAAAAGAGTGTTATTTGTACCCTTCTCCCTCAATCTATGGGCTCTTCCACACAGCCCTATAGCCCAGAATATCAATTCAGAAAATCCTACAATATTTTTTTTGAACTGGGTTAACTGAGGGCCCATCCAGACAGTAGCTTTATTGCGGTAACTCCTGCAATAAAGGAGGGGCTGTCCAGACAACGTTGTGGACAGTCCCGAAACCCTGCTTTGTAGCGAATTAATTTGATAGTGGATTTATTCCATGCTTTCTTAGGATACTTGAATCCAGGCAGTAATCCCACAGTGTATCAGGCTAAATAAGCCCGGCCTCCAGTGCATTTTTGTGGCAGCTCTCCCTCGGCACGTAAAAATGATGCACCAGGGAGGAGGGGGGGAATCGCTATGCGCCAGGAGAGCTGCTACGAGAGTGCACTGAAGGCCAGGAAAGTTTATTTTATTGTTCTAAGGCAGGGGTGCTCATTAGGTCGTTTGCGATAGACCAGTCAATCGCGGAGACGGAGCTGGTTGATCACGCAGTCAGGTCAGGGTCGGATTTCTGAGGGGTGCCTCTGCCCCGCGCGCAGTGCACATCTTCCTCCTGGCTTCCTCAGGCTGCCCCTGACGCGACTCCCCTGCCAGCGCCTCCATCTTCAGTGCTGACTGCTGCCGTCGCAGCGTGGCCTGAGGAGGAGGGAGGGAGAAGACGGAGGGCAGCAGAGGGAACCGGGGGGGGGGCAGGCGTCCAGCCTGCGCATTTGGAGCAAAGACGGGCCACGAGGGAGGACAACAAAAAGGAGGCTTTGGCAGCCATTTCCTGCCAAAGCCTAAGATCTGCGACTGCGAGGAGTTCATCTGCACAGCAGCTTCAAGGTCTGTCTGCTTTCACTCTGCCTGTTTATATCTGTGGAATGATGTCAGGGTGGGAGAAGGAACTCTTATCTGGATGCATTTTGAATGTTCCATTGGCCACATTGATCAGCATTGAATGGCCTTGTAGCTTAAAGGTCTGTCTGCTTTCATTCTGCCTGTTTATATCTGTGGAATGATGAAAGCCTCCCAGAAACAACTGCATTTTTTAAAATGTGGATGCTTCTGGGATAAAAAGCTATCTGGATCCACTCTCAGTCCACACTCAGATAATGTGGGATTTTCTGCCTTGATATTCTGGGATATAGGGCTGTGTGGAAGAGCCCTATAAGGTATGGCCAGGTTAGGAGAAAAACATTCACTTTTTAATTCATGTGACTCTGCAACTCAAACAGGTATTTGCTTGGTTTGCCAGAGTAGAGTATTTTCAAGAAATAATATATTGTCTTCCCTAATATGGATTCCTAATGAGCTGCTTCTTTCACAATAACACTATTTATCTCTTACGTTAATATACCTGCAAAATCAAAAGAGTGTGGGACAATTGCTGATCATAACTTTTGAGTGAGTTTAATACCAATGGAGGTTTGTAAGGTTAGGAGTTTGTCAAACCTCCCACTCTTGCAATTTGGCTCCACAATAATGATCTTACCTTATATGCAGCGTGCCTCATAAACTGCTTTGCAGGTTGCTTCCAGATAGCTGGCACCGTGATGACCCATCGTATCTCAGAGTTATCAATTGTTTCTCCTCCCTGGTCACTCAGCTCCTGGAGTCAATGAAAGCACAGTTTACAGTGAAGTCTAAAATTGATACCAGCTGTTTTGGGAAACTGGTGTGGCTCCTGTGAATATAACGTACACATTTCATGTCTTTAATGTTATGTCTAGGTCGCACTGTTTAAAGAACTGGCTGGTTGGGAAGAATGCATGAAATGTCAAAAGAAAGGTTCCAATTACACTTTGACATGAAGGACCAAGGAAAATGTGCAATCAGGAAGGGCATGTTTTTCCCTGACGGAGTTCAAAAGTTGGCAAACAAAAGGAAATGTTTGGTGTATTTTTGCAAGAAAGGTGGCTGGACGGTCTCAATGAAATCCATTAATCATTAATCTTGCTGGCAAATATTTGCTATTTAACTAACAAATATGAACACCACTATATGCTGCATTTTATTTAAATGACTGCTGTGGATGTTATCACCACTAAATCACACTTGTAATTTAATTTTAAAAGTATGGGTTCCCTGTAATTCCTGTCTTTGCTGAATCATAGAGTTGGAAGAGTCCTTGCAGGCCATCCAGTTCAACCTCCTGCCAAGAAGCAGGAAAATCTCATTCAAAGCACCCATGACAGATAGCCATTCAGCCTCTGCTCCAAAGGAGCCTCCACCACACTTCGGGGCAGAGAATTCCACTGCTGAACAGCTCTCACAGTCAGAAAGTTCTTCCTAATGTTCAGGTGGAATCTCCTTTTCTGTAGTTTGTTCCATTGTTCCATTGCATTCTAGTCTCCAGGGCAGCAGAAAACAAGCTTGCTCCCTCCTCCTTATGGCTTCCCTTCACATATTTATATGTGAATGCTGAAGTTTGCTTTTTGGGAGCAGGGACACAGGGGTAGAGACATCCTGGAAATGGCTTTGTGACTGGATGCCTCCAGGGCACCCCCTGACTGTCTTATCATAGTTTTCATGATAAAAGACATTAAGAATGTTTTACTATTGAAGCTTTCAACTTAGTATGAGCAAGAGTTAGCTAAAATGCTACTGTTTAAAAAGCTCCACTGGCTGCCATTTATTTTCCGAGCCCAATTCAAGGTGCAGGTGATTACCTATAAAGCCCTAAACGGTTTGGGACCTGCCTACCTTCGTGACCAGCTCTCTTCCCATGAACCAGCTCGAGCCCTTCGCTCCTCAGGGGAGGCCCTCCTTTCGCCCCTGCCTGTCTCACAGACCCGGCTTGTGAGCACTAGGGAGAAAGCCTTATCCACTGTGGCCCCCTGTCTTTGTAATTCCCTCCCGGGAGAGATTAGGAATGTCCCCTCACTGGAATCCTTTAAAAAACAACTGAAAACCTGTTTTTTCCACTGGGTCTTTGGAGATTAGACTCCCAAATGCCCCCATTTTCTTGATGAGACCTCTTCCCCCTATGTGACCCTTTATGTGTTGACACTACTCCTGTTATCTCCTCCGAGTTTTTAAACATTTTATATGTACATGTGGCTGGCCCCCTCATTTTTGTTTAGATTCACTTATGTTGTTGTGGTTTTAGATGTATTTTTATTGTGTTTATTGCTTTTATTGTGTTTATTGATTTCTGATGTTTGTGATATTTTTTGTATTTGTTGTTCGGGCATGGCCCCATGTAAGCCGCTCCGAGTCCCCTTTGAGGAGATGGGTGCGGGTTAGAAATAAAGTTTTATTATTATTATATTACTGCAGAGATCCTCTGTTTGTGTCCCCTTCAGCTACTAACCAGCAGTAATTTAATTTAACTGGCTCCTCAGCAAAGATCTGTCTGACTTGGAAGAGCCTACCAGCAGCAGTGCTACCATCAGCATACCCTCTTGTTTAGTAGGAGCATCAACCCCACAACCATGGAAAGGTAGGGCCTTGGTGGGATCCCTCCATTTTAGCAGCTTAAATTTAGAGGACCAGGGACTTGTTCAATAACTGAGAACAAACTATAATAAAATCCACAATGAGTTGGAATATATGGCAGTGTGGACTCAGATAATCCAGTTCAAAGCAGATATTGTGGATTATCCGCTTTGATATTCTGGGTTATATGGCAGTGTGGAAGAAATCCCTTGCCGACCCACCACATGTCAACAGAAACCTACCAATGCAGGCTGAGTATCCTTTATCTACAATGCTTGGTGTTTTGGATTTTGAAACACCGATAATGAGATATCTTGGAGATGGGACCCCCATCTAAACATGAATTCATTTACATTTCACATACACCTTATGCACATAGTCCGAAGGCAATTTCATACAGTAGTTTTAAAGAGCTTGCATACATTGAGCCATAAGAAAGCATAAATGTTGCTGTCTCATCCACCCATGTGGACAATTTTGGTATTTCAAGTATTTTGGATTTATTAATCTCTACATCAGATTATATATATAAAAAATACTATATAAATAAAAAAGTTATCTTGTGGCACCTATAAGACTAACCAGTTTATTTCATCATACATTTTTATGGACGCTATTCTACTTTATCAGATGTTACCACACTTCAGAGTCTATAAAACGTGATGCTGAAATAAATAGGTTAGTCTTGAAAATGCTACAAGGTTGCGTCTTTCTGGTGGATCTGTGACTCAATTTTATATATCTGGAATACTCCAGAGATAAGTAGCCAAAAATGAACAAATAGGCTATCAGGAAGTGATGAGAAGTCCCATTTAGTTTTGAAAAAATGGGAGAAGGTTGGCTTGTGACCTTTGAAAAGACGAAATACTGCTCCTAAAAACTTCCAGAGAGGCAATTTATCACTTCCTTTTTGTCAGCAAAAAAATACGCTATTAAGTCTGGAGAAAACCACAAAAATAGCATGGGGTGGGAGCAGGAATCTCCAGAGATTTCACCAACTAATGGAATACACAGCCTCCTCTGCTATACACTATCTCATTCATGTTGTGATAAAAGCTTCGGGAAAGTTGCTCTTTCTCCAGATTGAGACTGGATTGTCAACAGAGCTGTTTATTATAATGAATCATCATGTTGTTAGAATGAATGGTTTATGTTGCCATGGCAAATGCTGAACAAGACACCTGGAGTATTTTTATTTGGGTATGCTGAATAATTGTCCTTATTTGTCTGTGTACTTGTAATTGCATACTATGCTGGCTGTTGAGGCACAAACAATAAAGTTAATTGATCTGAACACAAGATGCCATTTTGCTAATGTATATATGGTGAAATAGATTCATTTTGCCTGGGACAGGGTTTTTTTTCCATATTCTACTTTCTTTTCTGATCTTTTCCCCTTTTCAAGAAAAATATATTTTGGAAATATGGTCTTGATAAAATAATTAATGAATAATAATATTTAAGAAATAATTATTTATTACATTAATAATAAATAATAAATAATAAATTGAGTCCCCAGTGGCACAGTGGGTTAAACCACTGAGCTGTTGGACTTGCAGACCAAAAGGTCGGAGGTTCAAATCCAGAGAGCACGGTGAGCTCTCGCTGTTAGCCCCAGCTTCTACAGTTTGAAAACATGCAAATGTGAGTAGATCAATAGGTACTGCTCCGGTAGGAAGGTAATGGCACTCCATGCAGTCATGCCAGCCACATGACCTTGGAGGTGTCTATGGACTACTCCAGCTCTTTGGTTTAGAAATGGAGATGAGCACCACCCCCCAGAGTCTGACACGACTAGACTTAATGCCAAAAACCATTACTATGTATTGTCAAAGGCTTTCATGGCCGGAATCACTGGGTTGTTGTAGGTTTTTCGGGCTGTATGGCCATGTTCTAGAAGCATTCCCTCCTGATGTTTTGCCAGCACCTATGGCAGGCATCCTCAGAGATTGTGAGAAAACCTTTACATTTACCTTAATAATTAATACTTTTACACACTCCTTTCTTCTTCTTTTTGTTGTAACTGTACTAAAAAAACAAACAAACTGGAGAATCTTTCAGAAACACTATTTCTGACCTATAGTCAGACCTAATTGGTTCGATTGCTATCTGGCTACTTATAACTTCTTTTCTTTTCTTAGGAAAACATTGTTTCCCAGAGACAAAAATGGTTTCATACTACGAATTTTATCACACTCAGAAAACATTCTAGCAGTCTAGAAACAACATCAAAAGCTATTAAGATGAATTCTTTAACATCAACACTGGACAATGTGTCATCGGATTCTGTAGAAATATCTTATTCAGTAAGAAGGAGGCTGCTTATAAGTGTTGAGGACACTTTACCATGATCAGGGCTTGTCTATTCCCTGCAGCTGTTCCACTATGTTTGCATGAAAAACCACTGCAGGCTGAAGTCTGGCAAGGCTAAATTTGTAAGGCCAGCATTTGTCAGAGTTATAAATATAAGGAACTACAGACAGGTGGCATCTCTTTACCTTCAACGCTTGTTCCTTGAAGTATTGCAGAGCGTAAGCAAATATATCAAGTGCCTTGACTTTTTTTCCATTTGCAGCTGTCAAGTCTGTTTCCAGGGACAGATTCTTGGGGAAGAAAATGATAAGACAATTATTAAAAGGAAGTAGTAAGTGTCAAATGTTACTGGCGCTTGCCTTGAAAGGACATGATTCATCAGGCTACAGAGCCAACATTATGGCAAATTGCAACTCCAACCACTGCAACTTTTACCTAATGTTTCTTATAACCCAGGAGTTCAAAATCCATCAATATATTCTAGACTGTGGAGCCTCTGGTGACACAATGTGCTGGCAGGACTGCCGACTGAAAGGCTAAGCGGTTTGAGCTCCCATCTGTCAACTCTAGCTTCTCATGCGGGGACATGAGAGAAGTCTCTCACAGAATAGTAAAACATCCAGGCGTCTCTTGGGAAACGTCCTTGGAGACAACCAATTCTCTCATACCAGAAGTGACTTGCAGTTTCTCAAGTTGCTCCTGACATGGAAAAAAATAAATTCTAGACTGTGACATTTTCATGTTTATAAAGGTTAAACTTTTCATCCCACTAAGTGTTTTCAAATATATATGTGCTTCAAACTGTGTTACAGATACACTGTTTTATATATTCTTCATAGTACTTTATGTTGTATTTTAAGAGTGCATCTTGATATTGATTTATGTAGCATTTTAATGGTTTATGTAGGATTTAAATTGTGTGTTTCGTATTGTATTTAATAATCTGTTTTTAATACATTTGTTTGTCCTGTATCCAAACGACCTGTGGTCTAAGCATTAAATAAACTACTACTAATAGTACTACTACTAGAACTTCAGAGTTAATAATATTAATATGATTTACACCTCAGGCCCCATCTACGAATACACTGCCATATAAAATCGAGATTATCTGTTTTGAATTGGATTGTATGGCAATGTAGACATATAATTTAGTTCAAAGCAGACAATCTGGATTATCTGCTTTGAAAATCTGGATTAATGAGGCCCTGGTAGTGCAATGGGTTAAACCCTTGTGCTGGCAGCGGTCTGACTCCATGGAGAGCGGTTTGAGCTCCCATCTGTCAACTCCAGCTTCTCATGTGGGGTCATAAGAGAAACCTCCCACAGAATAGTGAAACATCCAGGTGTCCCTGGGCAATGCTCTTGCAGACAGCCAATTCTCTCACACCAGAAGCGACTTGCAGTTTCTCAAGTTGCTCCTGACACGAAAAAAAAATCTGGATTATATGGCAGTGTAGAAGGGGCCTCAGATAAGTGAATTTAGAGCAGAGTATCCAAAGTCTAAAACAACTTTATAATAATTGGAGCAGCTGGCATGGCATGGGCACAGATAATGCTAATTGGACATCCTGGCTGTTGGCCAATGGACCCCCTTCCTTCTGGCTTGAGGAAGCCTTGAGGTGATAGAACTGAGATTCCACATGGGTGAAAGCCAATGCAGGGATCCCCTTTCATGTACATGTACAAAATGGGTGTGCCATTTTGTTACAACTAGTCCCAATGTACTGCCTACCATCACGCCCCCTTTTTATCAATTCTACTTCATGCCAACCTGTCAAAGTTGTGACAGGAGTTAAATGAACATTGATTCTTCAGCAATTCGCCTACTAACATTATCCCAGGGGTTGGCAGGCGTGGAAACTGTTTGTGAAAGACTTGCTTGAACATATAATGTTACGCTTCCCACATAGACCTAACTGATGTCAGGTCGGCTTTGGAGTGTTGCTGTGGAGCAGCCAGACAATCAGCCACAGGATTAGCAGGCTGCCTCCATGCTTTCAGGAGCGCATGAAAAACGGCAAGGACATTTGATGTCATCCCTATTTGTGTCCAAATACTTCTTTCACCTGGCTACAAACTAGGACTTTCTCCTGTGCTGAAGGAAGCTTCCAAATTGTCTTTACTGGATCTGAAAGCAGGACTTGTTTGCTTAAAGTATATGATGGTGGCAATCTGTATTGACAGTAATGTGTTCATTTTTTCCTGATTTATTTATTTACCCTATTTATACCCCGCTTTTCTCAATCTTGAAGAGGACTCAAGGTGGCTTACATATAGGCAATTATTCAATGCCTTAAAGCTATATACAGTTCCAATGTCATACACCCAACTAGCTTCCCATATGTATTTCTTCCTCATATCTTTGCTAAATATGGTAGTCAGATCTCTTAGGGTGGATCCGGACAGGCCATTATCCCAGGAGAATCCGCATTTTATTTATTTATTTTATTTATTTACTTCATTTCTATTCCGCCCTTCTCACCCCGCAGGGAACTCAGGGCGGATTACAATGTACACATTACATTTAGACACACAAACACACAAGATAGACAGAGGCAATTTAACATCTGGCCACCAGGGGGAGCTTTCACACTCCTTCATTCCTCAGCCTGTTTCCTGGAGATCTTTTTTATGGCCTCGTAAATCAGTTAAATTAAGCCTCCCCACTAAGTGGTACCTTAATTTCTTATTTGACAGATGCAACTGTCTTTCGGGTTGCAAAGGTCGGCAATAGGCTACACAATAGGTCGAGAGCCCACCTCGACCCAGGCAGGCCTTGAACTCATGACCTTCTGGTCAGTAGAGATCTTATTCAGCTGACACCCAGCCAGCTGCGACACATTCCCATTTTTAAAATGCAGATTTTCCTGGGGGCCTGTCCATACCCACCCCAGGAAACATGCGCTTTCTGGGGTGGGTGTCCAGATGCTCTCGTGAGGCTGACCTTGCAAGAACATCTGGAGGCCCTACCCCCTCCCCCAAAGCCCCCAAACCCCTTGGAAAAGTAATGGAAACTTATGCATTACAGGCTTAATAGAATTTACGCACCAGGAGGGGGGGAGCGATTTTCCTCTTCCCCCACCCCACTATCCTGGTGCGTCATTTCTACATGCCAGGAGAGCTGGCCGAAACCTGTAATGGAGGCCGTGTAAGTTGCCATTACTTTTCTAAGGGGTCTGGGGGCTTTGGGATGGGGGGGGGTATTCCCACAGTTCACCGGGCTTATTTAGCCCGGTAAACTGTGGGAATACTGTCTAGACTGTAGTATTCTGCAGTCCAGAACTGGAAATAATGGGTTTATCCTGCGCCTTCCAAGAAAGCATGGAATAAACCCACTAATTAATTCACTACAAACCAGGGTTTTCCTGATTTGTAGTGAATTAATTTGGGACTGTCCAGAACGTTGTCTGGATAGCCCCACCTTTTTTGCGGTAGATACTGCAATAAAGGTACTGTCTGAATGGGCCCTCCGACAACCCACAACCTCTAATCATTCCCCCAATTGCCTATATTTAAGAACTGTCTTGCCTGCTATTAGTTCTTCCTTTCCAAATTATGGAATTTTGACTGTGTATTTCATTGATTCATTTTAAACAACCTTGAAGACATATAAGCAGACTGACAATTATGTAATTAGTAACCAACACATAATAGTTTTTACAGGTCTAGAATGATACTTAATTCACATAACCACCCCGTGTTTTGTGTAAATGAGCACTAAAGTCCAGACCATTGCTTATCCTGCAAATCTGCACATCAGTGCTTGCTATAATGAACACTGCACAATATAAAGGGGAGAGATGTGAATATATGTGGTCATTTGATCAAGATTGGAGCCTGGGGTAACTGTGGCTCTCCAATTCATGTTCTGTATCTCTTACTGAGTTTTAGAAGAAACATTATCTCTTCTCTATGCTTGAGAGTATTCCCTGGCAGACACATTTATTACATGAAGTCTGAAATGGCCTTCATTTATTAGTGAGGTCTTCCTGGAATCTGTCGCTACTAAGGTAAATTTTACCCCAGGCATCACATGTATTGATGACTTATGGAGGGAAACTCTGAAACTCAGTGTAACTAATAGTGTCAAGAATAGCATTAATTTTAAAAGGCTAGACAATCTCCCCAAAAAGGGGGAAACGCTTCAGAAAGTATTGCTCTGAGTCTTTGTATAATAGATCTTTGTTTCTGTTGTGTCTTCAAGAAAACTCCTACTTATGCCAGCCTTACCACAAAGTTTTTTCAGGCAGGATTTTTGTATAGGGGTTTTTCCATTGCCTAGAATGGGAATCATCCACAATCACAGTGCATCTACACCGTGGAATTAATGCAGTTTGACACCACTTTAACTGCCATGGTTCAATGCAATGGAAAGCTGGAATTTGTAGTTTGGTAGGCACCAGCACTCTGTCAGGGAATACTAAAGACTTTGTAAAACTATAGTTTCCATGATGCCATGGCAGTTAAAGTAGCGTAAAACAGGATTAATTCTACAGTATAGATTCCCCCTAAGTGGGCTTCTATGGCTGGATGGGGATTCAAGTCTAGATTTCCAAGTCCTAGTCCAAATCAAACTGCTATACCATGCTTTCTGTGAGTATGCATGTGAATAAAATATATTCAGTTAAAAATGCAAAAACATTCGTTTCACTTACACTAGTTGTGTGAAGCTTCATCTTAAATTTTTCCAAATATAACCAGTGCTTTGATTCGTTGGGATCTAAGTCATGATAGAAATCTCTGGCTGCGTAACCAAAACTATGGAATTTTTTTTCTGGTGTTAAGAGGATAGTTGTTGGCGTCTTCTGGTTGGACACACCGGGGTCCCCTCCTTCCCATCGCCTAAAATAAAAAAGGAACACTATTTGGAACCAATGAAATTTAGTGTATGTTTCCATTCAGTTCAAAAAACACAATAGGCTGGGGAATTTTTTAAAAATGAAAATCAAATTAAATATTTTTAAAATGAAAGCAATAATCAAAGGGAGGGAAACCCAAGGGAGGGAGGTTGCCCTAATGTCAATGACAATATTTTTTTTTGCAGATTTTAATTTGAACTGTCCAAAGTGCTGGATTCAGCTGTAAAATAAGATCAGTACCTCCAATAGCGTCTTTCAAGTCTGAACCACTGCTAAAACCTAACATGGATTTCCTACTCTACTGACATTGAAGCCACCATTCTCCATTAGGGACATCTATGAATTATGGAACATCTACTATGACAATACAGACTGAATATCCCTTATTTAAAAATCTGAAAATCTCCAAAATTGTCCACATGGGAGGCTGGGATAGAAGTATGTTTGCCTTCTCATGGGTCAGTGTACACAAACTTTGTTTTGTAGACACAACTGTTACAAATATTTAGCATAAAATTACTTTTCAAGCTATGGAATGTAAATTAACTTCATGTTTAGAGGTGTGTCCCATTTCCAATGTGTCAAATTATGCATGTGCAAGTATTCCAAAATTTAAAAAAATGAATTTAAAAAACCTTTAAAAAGCTTCCAGTTCCATGCATTTCAGATAATGGGTGGCCTCCTTTCTTCAAGACAGGGGACCCCAGCGAGAGCGACGGCGGCCCAGTGGTGGAGCCCGTGGGCGGCCCTGGGCCACTGCCCCGGGCTCGACGGTGGAGGCATCGGCTGGCTGCCCCAACATGGCGCCGGCCCCATTCAGCCCGGCGTCCCTGGCCCCGCCCCCTCCACCTTCCCCAGTGGCTGGGACCGCGTCCCCAGTGGCCCCAGTCGTGGAGTTGCCACCGCTGCCGGTTCCGCCGCCCAAAGCCGCGAGCTCCCCTTTGCCGCTGTGCAGGCGGCCCGCGACGGATGCGGTGGACATCGAGGGAGTCCTGGCGAGGGTTTCGGGGGAGCGGCCCCGGCGACGCGCGGGGCGGCTGCCAGCGGCGGTCCCCCTAACTGTGGCCAGCCCGGGCCCCGGTGGTTCTCCCAAGCCCGATGGTCACCCGATGAGGCAGAGACGGGGTCGAGGACGGGGCAGGGGGCAGGGCCGGAGGACGTCCCTCCCCTGCTCGGTAATACCTCCCCCTCCCACGGTGGCTGTCTTCCAGAAGGTGCCCCCCGGAGGGCCCCGTCCCAGGACGTTCCGGAACACTGCCCGCAGGCTCGGGGCGCCCCCACCGGCGAACCCCCAACCTAGGAGGGTGGACAAGCCGCCGAGGACGAGGCATGGTCTTCAGGCTGGCAACAAGCGACACCACAGTGGCTGTCACTGTTTAGACTTGGAGTCTCTGAGGATGTTCCTCGATTTGTGGGACCCCCCCGGCTCCCCCCACTTGACGGTCGCCCTCGATAGCTCCACCGGGTGGCTATGCCCCCTGGCATGAGCCTGGTCTTCCCCTCCCCTATCTGCTGTTGTTTACCCTGTGATGTCTCACCCTGTATGTTGTATGTCTATTTATGTATTTTCTGGTGTATTGTCTTGTCTGTCTTTTTATTCTGTATTGTTATTTCTTGACTTTGTAAGCCGCTGCGAGCCGTATGGAGTTAGCGGCATATAAGTCCAAATAAATAAATAAATAAATAAATAACGTGTGGAGAGGGGGGGTGGCTTCTGGGAGACTCCCATTAAGTTGTGGGGTTCCCCAAGGAGCTATCCTCTCCCCTTTATTTTTTAATATCTATATGCGTCCACTTGCCCGACTGGTTCATGATTTTGGTCTGGAGTGTCATCAGTACGCTGATGACACCCAGCTGTGCTGAGAATGGGTGGCAGGCCGGACACCGTACCCGATTGTTTCCATCAATGACTTGAAGCTGTGACTGGATGGCTGCGTTCTAGCCGGTTGAGGGTGAATCCATTGAAGATGGAGATCCTATGACTGGATCGTCCTGGTGTCGGTGAGTGCCGGTTGCCTACCCTGGATGGCAAGAGGCTAAGTCCATCATCTTTGGTAAAAAGCCTGGGGGTCCAATTTGACCCACTGCTATCGATGAAGACTCAGGTCTCCATGGTTAGCAGGTCTGCATTCTTCCATCTCCGACAGGCTAGGCGACTGGCTCCTTACCTATCCAGGAATGACCTAGCTACAGTGATCCAGGCGATGGTCATCTTGAGGCTAGACTACTGTAATGCCCTCTACATTGGCCTTCCCTTGTTGACAACCCAGAAACTAAAGCTGGTGCAAAATGCTGCTGCTTGATTGCTGATGGGAGCATCGACAAGAGAGCACATTACACCAATTCTACAGCAATTGCACTGGCTACCAGTAGAGTACCGGATTGTCTTCAAGGTGCTGGTTTTGACCTTTAAGGCCTTGTATGGTCTAGGGCCAATGTACCTTAGGGACCGCCTCACCCCATATGTTCCCCCGAGATCGTTGCAATCAGAAGAACAAAATCTTCTGGTGATTCCATCAATCCGTTCCTGCCACTTTCAACAACAAGACAAAGAGCCTTTTCTGTGGTGGCACTGACTTTATGGAACAAGTTACCAGACGGAACTCGTGCCATCGCAGAGTTAGCCCCCTTCCGGAGGGCCTGCAAGACGTTCCTTTTTAGGCAGGCTTTCAATCTAGGCGCCTCCTGATAATCCTGTCCATACCCTTGTGTCTTTATATATCCAAACTGTTTTTATGTGTATTTTATTGTTTTATGTAAACCGCCCCGAGCCTACAGGGAGGGATGGTATATAAAAGTGAATAATTAATTAATAAATAATACTCCACCTGTACTGTGTCTACAGGTGCAAAGACAGATTCTCCAAGTCATAGAGACAGGTGATCAATAGCACATAAATATAAGGTATTCACAATGGCAAAATGTGGTGATTGCTAGTTGCCTAGATAGCAATAAAAAGGATTTGATACATTCATAGAAGATACACCTTTCCCCAGTTATAATCCTAAAAGCCAATGGACACTCACATACTTTTATATCCCTAGCATCCATCGTTTTGAGTTAGATTTTAGCACAGGCATATGCTTCTCTGGGATCCATGGAAGAGCATAAGGAAAGATGTCATCAGTTCTACACAGAATGTTCAGAGATTCAACAAAAACTACTGCTTGTTAAATCCTACGCAGCAGCTGCGCATTTAAGGCAAGAAGAAAGGTATTGTTTTGATTAGGAAACCTTAATGACTGTAATTTTGACTCATTCAGGAATTGGTATGTTAATAGAAAGTGCACTTAGGAGCTGAATAATTGTAACAGTCATCTATTCTCTCCTAAATAGAAATTGCATTAGACCTCTCCCTGGGATGAATACTCTGGAGGAGCTTTAATATCAGCACCATAGTAGTTCACCAACAGTATGGCTAAGATTTGTAATCGCTGGACATACAATTCTTTAAAATGTTTTTCTACACATGGGATGACAAAAGTTCTTGAGGACACAATGTTCTTTGGTTCTAATGGACACAGCAATAATGGATATAGAAAATTCATTTACAAGACAATCTCAGCCTTCAGTGATTTAAAAAAATAAAAAACCCAAGTTTTAATCTATAAGGATTTGAAACAAAATGCTACAGAAATGGAAGCAACAGGAAGAAAGATTGATTTGTGGCCAATGAAAGGATTTTAGTGCTTTATAGGATGGAGAGAATATTCAGAAATATTTGGAAGATGGTCAAAACATGCTTCTCAAATATTGGGAAATCTTGACAATGAGAAACCTGGGCTGGTGAGAATCTACAGTTTGGGACATTTTGCACATACAATTTTTTACTCAGAAAACATTTTCATACGAAGCAGATTTTCTGTGCAAAAACCTTATGTGCAGAAAATATATATGTCTGCAATTTTGCACAGAAACTTTATTTTCCGTAAGAAATATATGTCTGCAAAAACTTTATTTTCCACAAAAAGGAATGTATTTCATATGTAGAAAATGCTATTTACTGTGCACAAATATCATGCGCAAATTTTTGCACATAATTAAGCAGCCAACTACACAGAAAATTTTGTTTCTACTCAAAAATAGCATGTGCAAATTTGTCCAGAATAAATCTTGAAATGTGACTAGTTTCCAAACCTCTAGTTTTAAGATTTTTTTCAAATTGGTGAAAAATGTTAAAATTACTCATTGTCTCCTTGGATTTGTGAAGAATTATTCCTTAAGTTTTTTCCCATAGCACTTTCCATTTCCTTATGATTAATGAAATATGATAAACAACAAACATGAATGTGAATATTCTTAATATGCACAATATCGTAGTATGTAGGCAGTGATTTTTTTTCTGAGTGTAGGGAGTCTTGGGGTGCATCTGCACTATAGAATTAATTCAGTTTCAGCATTTTAATTGCCATGGCCTAAGATTCTGATATGCTAGGATGTGAAGTTTCTTGAGACACCATCACTATTGGGCAGTGAAAATTAAGGACCTTGCAAAATTACAACTCTCAGGATTCCATAGCATTGAACCTTTGCAGTTAAAGTACTGTAGAAGATCATCAATTGAATGAGTCTTAAACCATTCATTGCTATGTTGTATTTTACAGATGTTGTACTAAAGATAAAGATACTTCAAATTCAGATTTTCAGGTAAGTATCAGCTGCATAAGATCTCTCTGACCAGTAGGTCATGAGTTTGAGGCCTGCCCGGGTTGAGGTGGGTGCTCGACCTTTAAGTGCAGCCTGCTGTTGACCTTTGCAGCCTGAAAGACAGTTGCATCTGTCAAGTAGGAGATAATGGTACCACATTAAGTGGGGAGGCAAATTTTGACTGAATTATGAGGCCATTAAAGAACTCCAGGAATGCTGAGAATGCGGAAGGAACAACAAGGGACGCTGGGAACGCTGAGAGATGAGGAGTGTGTCAGATCCCCCTGGTGGCCAGAGTTTGCCTCTGTTTGTCTAAATGTGTGTATGTGGAAATGGCAGGGATTGTCTGCTAAGTATGCGTACCTGTAATCCGCTCTGAGTCCCCTTCAGGGTGAGAAGAGCGGAATATAAATAAAGTGTATTATTATAAACTGTATTATTTTGACTAGCTTTTGGGAAATATTGCAGAATACTACCAGACCCATAACATACATGACAGATCAATCCAAAGGCTCATCTATTTGACAATTAAATTTTCACAGTGACAAATGTTGGGGAAATGTTATTTTAAATCCCTGTGATTTCAGTCTTTTAAAAAAAGTATATGTGAACTCACCCAAAGAGTAATGATACCATAGCACTTCTCCATTTTGATGCTGTGGACCATCCACAGAGATCTTATTATATAATTAAATTCTAAGCTTTAAAAGAATGGCGAGCCCAGAGGCGAAAATGTTAATTGTATTGATGATTACAGTAGCAATGCCAGTCTTTACTAATAGTTTAGGATTTGATTATATCAGGCTAAACGAAAAGAAAACTAAAAGGACAAGCATGAGGCTGCTTCTTAGAAGAACAGAATCACCAACTTGATATAAGAATCATTAAACGTTATGAAGACCTTCCTGACAGTAAGAGCTTCTTGACTTTAGACTATGGTGGAGTCTCCTCCTCTGGAGAGTTTTAAACAGAGGCTGGATGGCAATCTGTCAGAAATGCTTTGATTGCATCTTCCTATACGGCAGGGGTTGGATTAGATGGCACTTGTGGGCTCTTCCAACTCTATGATTCTACGTTGAAGTACTTGCTACTTGATCTACTTCTTCTTCCTGAAGCATCCTTGCCTCGCTACCTCAATATCACTTTCTCTTCTGATGGCTCTTTACTCATTCTCACATAATACTTAGCAAACACTGGGTATGACTTCCTCATGCGTTCTGTGTATCCAAGGTAACACTGTGAGCAGTTTTGGTGGGGATGTCATAATTCCTCCATAGGAATGCAAATGTTCACTTAATTAATTCTCACTTTTAACAAAGGAGAATTAAAATGAGATCTCCCCAATGATTTTTTTTGCATTACAGCTTCATTCTTTTTCAATTCTACAAGAAAGGTAATTTATATGAACATGTCTATTTTTAAATTTAAATTCTATTTTTTACAGAGCTCTCAAATGAAGAACATATTGGGTTGTTGTAGGTTTTTCAGGCTGTATGGCAATGTAGAAGCATTCTCTCCTGACGTTTCACCTGCATCTATGGCAGGCATTCTCAGGCATCCTCACAACTTCTGAGGATACCTGCCATAGATACAGGCGAAATGTCAGGAGATAATGCTTCTAGAACATGGCCATACAGCCCGAAAAAACCTACAACAACCCAGTGATTCCGGCCATGAAAGCGTTTGACAATACGAAGAACATCTTGTGCTGGCTAATCAATTTCTCAATAGGGCATTTTGAGCATTCTATACATCATCCTTCCGCAGAGAACTTTGCTAGTAACAAATGATTAAAAATGAGGAGTAAGGAATTTGCTTCATATTATTTTTCCAGGTAAGTTCAAATAACTCAAAGTCAATATCATTAGTATTGTTCCGCCCCTACGGGGCTTGTTTGGTACTGCATCATAGACTTGGTTACCTATACCTGCATTCCTTTGTCCTCAACCATGTGGACTTGGTGGGAGGGACTGTGTTTTGGTGACAAGGTGACATCACCACCCTAACCCCTCCCCTTTCTGAGGTCATCTGAAGGGCAGGACTTCCTCTCTTTGGCCATTCCAACAAAGAAGCCGCATGGACGTGGATGGAAATCCATTCATGCTGAGAAAAAGCATCCTTTGTTCACCTACTAAGCCAACCCTACGCTCTCAACCGAAGCCTGCAGTGCAAAGGAGGATCGGTCCTCAACATAGATTTTGGGGCTTTTAAAGGACTCCGTGGGCCTACAAGCAAGATGGCAACAGGAAACCTGGAATCAAAGAAAGTACCTTCACTCTGCATCAAAAAGGCAAGTGATTGCATACTTTTCCCTGAAGGACTCCCTTCACCCCCTAGTGACCGCCAAGCTTTTGCACCACCAGTTTTAGCTGGTTGTAAATAAATAAACTTGTTTGAGTTTACTACTTTAAGTCTGGAACTCATTTCTCAAGACTTTCAGGGGCTTTTGTGTATGGAAAGGCTTTTCTCTGCCTTCAGGACCCAAAGCTTTCACGTCCATCTCGCAAAAGCCACTTTTACAGGCTCTAGAGGCAGAAGAAGTATATAACTATGCTTTAGAGCACAATTTGATTCTTCTAAAATCTATCTGCAATGATCCACTCTATTGTTCTTTTTATTTCCCTTTGCTTCAAATACAAAGCGTTAATCATGAGTTAAAATCTCTGCACTGAAATAAAGTGCTTAACTTGTGAATGTATGATGGTTTCTACAAGCCTTATGATTAATTCCAACCCTTTAATTCCTTCCCCATTAGGTAACTTTTCCATCCCATTTCTGATCCCTACATACAGCTATTTGACTGACCGCATCTCCTTGTAGAAGTCTGTGTAGCACCCCAGCCTCCATTCCAGCCGGGTGGGGTGGGGGGCTCGCCAGGTCTTGAGATCTTCAGGAGAGGCCCTTCTCTTGGTCCCACCTCCATCTCAAGCTCGGTTGGTGGGAATGAGAGAGGGGGCCTTCTTGGTGACTGTCCCTCAACTCTGGAACTTCCTGCTGCCCTTCCATTGGTAGGCTAAAACCTTTTTTATTCAGGAAGGCTTTTAAATAAGATGGTTTAAAATATCAAGTCAGGGGTGTTGTGGTTTTAACTTTGAATGTGTTTTTATCAGTTTTTATAGATTTTAACTGAATTTTTAATACCATTTATATTTAATTCTGTTTTAATTTTGTATTGAAATCCTGTTCGTGTAAACTGTTTTAAGTCTCCTTTAAGGAGAGAAAAAATTGGGGTAATAATAATAATAATAATAATAATAATAATAATAATTGAAAAGGTTACATTACTGGGATTCCAGGAACTGTAGTTTGAAAAATATGCTTATCAAAACACTGTTCATCCCTTTCTAAGATGCTTTTTCCAAACTTGTTGTCCTTCTTTTTTCCACCTCTGATTTAACTCTGTTCTCTTGGTGTCACCAAACCCTTTAATCTTCTGCTTGCCAACTCTAATGGCATTGAATTCCCAAACTGCACGCCCTTACTGGGAAAGGATCAAAAGAAAACCAGGAGAAAAAACAAAAAGTGAAGTAAGTACTGAATTCCTATAAACCATCATGCAACATCTTACATGACAATAACTGAAGAGTTGGAAGAGCCTATTTCTTTCCTATAGAAAATTAGCAAACGAGTTTCTGTTTTGTGGAAACTGGTTCTGATCCCCTGGGGAGCTTGACTGCTGAACAAGAGTATGCTGGGAAATGAACCTCAGCTGCACAGAATCATATTCTTCCCTTTACACTATCTGTGTACTGCAAGACCAGCTGCAGCTGACAAAATTGGAGGGAGAAAATTTGGGGTGAGTTTTTCGCTTGCTTGGTTGATTGTTCGTTCATTTGTTTACTTTAGTTCTAACCAGGTACCTAAAGAATACCTAAAGAATACAAGTCCTTCCCTGTTGTCGCTATTGCAGAATGATACAGCAACAAACCGTCCAGGGCAGTTATCCAATCTTCCTTGGAGCCTTTTTTTCTCCTTTTTTGAGACTGAATGTTCATCTGTCAGGAATTATTTAGGTCTAACAAATCAGATGAATGCAGCGGACTGGATTACTGACCCTTGCAACTCCCTCCAGCTCTATGAGGCTAGGATTTTGGTTGGCCTTGCAATTTCTCTTATGCCAATTGTCAGTGCACTGGAAGTTTAACACTTAGTTATCAGTCTGCCAAACTCAAGTTCATTGATTTGCTCTGCTGCTGTGTTAACAATAAAGGCAAAGAAATGATTTTTTACAATGGTTTTCCAAAATGCAAATATTGGAAAAGGGTCAATAAAAAATCATGAGAACAAAATAAAGAATAGATTTTAGCCTTTTAGCTTCTCTTACGTATAATGCAAATAGCTCAAAACCAGAACTGATATAAACACTGCTTTAAAAATATGTAGTTATCTTGTGAAATAAATCAGTTGTGCACTATTGTTTTTATAACCCTTTCTGCACTACCAGTTGTAACACAGCTTGAAACCTACAATGTTTAAATACTGATGATGCATAATGACTATTTGGTACATTGAATGATTCATGATGCTGATTTTTCAAAATGTTTTAGTTGCCTGACTGAAAGACATATAGTCATTGCAATTGTTGGCTTGACTTGTTACAACTGATATTCTTCTTGACTGCAAAACTGTTGGCTGGCTGAGTCCTATTTGAAATTGGATGGCTGACGAAGTTGAATTTTTGTGAATTCTAATTCAATTCTGCACTTCTAGACTAATGTGTAAATCAGAGTACAATCTCAAATTGCCAAGGGTGTACTGAGCTGGGGCAACTAGATCAGCAGGAACTGTTATGACTCTTAGAGGTGTTGGAAAGCATCACTCTGCCATCAGAGCTCTGCAATTAAGGAGAAGAGGATTCTATTTAATCCTAATCCTAAACACTTGAGGCATTTGAGTGTTCGGATTACACTATTACCCACTGGTTGGATATTCTGATAGCATCCCAAATGTTTTTACAATTGTTCTAACGAAGTTCTTCACTTGAAAAATTGTTGATGTCTCTTTTGAAAAACCAGTACGTAGTTTGAGAGAAGATTCAATTGAAAAAACGAATATTTAAATACAAAGTTTCCATATACCTGTATATTTTTTTAAAATGGGGAGAAATTGATCATTCTAGAAATATAAATTGTCATTTACCTTCTTTTCCTCTCTTAAATACACACGTTTAACATGTTTTATTTAATGCAAGGTCACAATGGCCTAATTCTTATCCCTGGTAATAACAGGTCCTTTGGATCTCATTTCTGTTCCTGAAACATGCTGCTACCTTCACCAACATAGCTTTTCTGTCCACTGTATAGATAATGTTGGAAAACTTGTTATTACCTCATCACATGGATGCATTCTGGTTCCTTAGTGAAACTATAGGCGTAGCCACTGGAAGTTGTGCCGAAATCAACAGCCACAACAACAAGAAATGACTGCTCCTCTGTGTCATTCGCTTCAGAGTCCTTCTGTGAAAAGAACAGAAGTAAAGCATATGCATAAGAATTACATAAACATGATGATTAATCTTTAATGTCAAACTATAGCGCTACTAATCTCTACACAAATGAATGAAAATTAGTACACTCAGCCCTCCACATGCAACTTTTGTGGATGTAAAAGTTTCTCTCTAGGAAACTCTAGGTCCTCCAGTGCAATTCCACCGTCAACTTCTGGCTGATGTTGACTGACTGACTGACTGACTGACTTTATTATTTCTGAGTCGCCCTCCACATTAGTGCTCCGGGCGACTATATATACCGTTGATCATATACCGTAGTAGTGCGAGAGAAAAAGAGGTTCCTACAGAGGTGCTCTATCAACTATAAAAAATAGTGGGTTTTTTACTTATCATTTTTCTACTCATGCAGATCTGTATGGACATAACCCCAGCAAACGTGGACGGCTGACTGTGCATTACCAAGATGAGACTTCATTTTTATGACACGATTTTCCTTTAAATGAATGAGAACCCCATACATGATATTTGTTGCTTTTGTGAGTTGAACAAAGCAGCCACTTCTCATTTAGAAGAGGAACGAGGGAATAGTGTAGTTGAGTATCCTCTTAGTTATGATGCCTACATCGTAACTGCTCCATATTCTTATTCGCAATTGTGACACTTTTGCCAAGGCTACTAAAACAGCTCCAGGGATTGTTGTGCGGGGTACGGACCTGATGGAAAATAGTGCAGACTATGGAGTTGTCCATGTTTGCCACAAACCACACAAGCTGTGAAAATAGCACTTCCTGTGAGAGACAACTGACACTGGATTTTTGTAGGCTCAGGCATTTGTTATCATGCTGTGCTGCAATGACATTACGACACTGATCTGGTATTGCATTTCAGGCCTTGACAGAATGAAGGTCACTACTGCTGACACAAATGTTTTGATTCTCAGTTCCAGGAAAGTATCAAAGGATATCATTTCTAGACTTTTCTCTTCTGCAGTAAACTCTTTTCTTATTTAAGACTACTGAAGTTTTCAGTCATCTCAGAAATCTAGTCAATGATGCAAGTGCACTGCCTTCTTCAAGACCTCATCCTGTTTACAACTAGAAAACCATCAGACTCCTTCTCGCTCCATACCAAGGGGGTGGGGGAACTGTATATAACATACCTTTCAACAGGGGTGTTAAAAGACTTCATTGACATCAGTTGAGTTTATAAATAAATGTTGGACTTGCTTGGTCCACCATGAAGTTTAGCTTAGATTGGTAGGCAACAGAAATAGATCTTTTTTTTCCCTAATTGATGGAGTTCCCACTATTGGTCCCATCTGCCAGATAGGATTTGAAAGCTTTCATTAAAGAAGGGAATGACTCCATTAAAGATACAAAGGACTTTTGGATTATTGTTCTTATATTCTTGGTTTTGAATGATCATTTGTCACTCTTTGTGCTGTCCTAAACAGTGTTTTAAAGGTTCATTGTCTTGTTCTTGTTTATTGGGTTTCATCATCATCATTTTATTTCTTAACTGCCTCTCCTTTTGGCTCGAGGCGAGTTCCAACATAGTTAAAACACATCGCATTGGAAAAATTCTATAAATTCTATATCAAAACGTATTTCTATTAAAATATATATTAAACACATATTAAAATTCACAGAACAGAGATTTTAAAACAAAACATAAGTTTACAATTCATGACTAAAAACTGGCTGGGTAAGAATTACTTAGCTTTTATCCCTTGCGTAACAGTTGTGGTTTTTCAGAGACTGCACACCATATTTACTGAATAATAATAATAATAATAACTTTATTTATATACTGCTCTATTTCCCCCAAGGGAAACATACAGAGTAACCAAAACATACATTTATTTATTTATTTATTTATTTATTTATTAGTTCAACTTAATATACCGCTCTCTCTGGAGCCCATAAGCATAGAATTATCAAAACAACACATATATACATTAAAAACCAATCTCACTCTATTCTTTCGTGCAAAATTACTGCCAGAGCCAGGATTTCAGTACGGGCCTATGCAAATTAAGAAGGCCGGACCGAGGCTAGTGCAAAGCAAGACATGGGGTGGCAGGGAGGCAGGGGAATGGGTAAAGTGCAATAACTGGTCCCAACAATAGTAATAATGAGGCCTGTAGCTGCTCATTTCTAGGGCCTACTGGGGAACTGTCCGGGGTAGAGGGTGGGGTACAAGGCCAGATTATAACAGTGGCCAGGGGCTGGGGCTAGTACTAGTTGTTCTCAAAGGCCTGGTGAAACCACCAAGTCTTCAAGCTCATACAAAAGTCTTATTTCCCTTGGGAGGGCATTCCAGAGGCAGGAAGCCACCACCAAGAAGGCCCTCTCTCGTCCCCACCAACTGTGCTTGTGATGGTGGTGGGAGCAAGAGAAGGGTCTCACCAATAAATCTTAGAGTTTGCTCTGGTTCATAGAAGGAGATGTGATCATGAAGATAGGCAGGGTCCGAACCATTTTGGGCTTTATAGGTCATAACCTGCACCTTCAAATTGGCTTGGCAACTTATCGGCAGCCAATGTATGCTCTCTATAATTTGCTCCAGTTATACCAATTGAAATTTCCGGGCCATCTTCAAGGGCAGCTCCACATGGAGTGCACTGCATTAGTACAGTCTGGATGTAACCAAAGTTGTGGTATAAAGTTGTTGGATAAACAACCATCCAACCGCATTGCACAACTTCTTGTATAACTACTATCTTAACTACTTGTGCAATGGTATGATTTAGTAGTGCAACGGAGCTCACAAAGGCTTAGACCCATATTTTCACTTAGTGTCCAGCTTCACTATCTTCATTCATTTTACAGGATGACAAAGCTCTCTGGCTTTTATGCTGAACGACTAGTATGTCTATCTACCTTGGAATTTGTTTTAAATAGTTTTATATTATTAGAATTGTGATTTTATGTTGCCATGATTTCTTCGCTGCCTTGGGTGGATACTGCCCAGAGAGACTTTAAAAACCAAAGAAATAGATATAACAATCATACATTAATAGTCTATAGAATGAAATTATCCTCATAGAGTGATGGAAAAAATACAGTGATATGCAGTATATATTTCTTACCGCAATGTGGGATGGAGACAGTGGTGTTATTCCTGGGTCTCCCAGGCTTCTTGCTGGAGATGCATAGGCAGTTGATGAAACTGCTTCTGAAAAAAAATGAAAGCCTTTTAGTTTATTTTGTATTCTCCTTGGTGCCAGGAGAAGGGAACCGCTGAATATGACGCAATCATTCATGATACCAAGCTTTCCCAATATGAGAAACACACACACACACACACACACACAAAGTCTTTACATTAATTGCCTCACATTAATAATATAATGTTTTGAAATTGAAAACCTAATTCCATTCCTCTCATAATGCAACTGAAACAAATCCATTTGGGCTGTTATGAAATGGTAAAGGTTTGCATACCAAAGGTTTACAAAGTTCCAGCTAAATGCTAGTAGAGATGAAGCTCTTCACTTTGTCCTGTGTGCATCTTGAAAGAGAGGAGGGGCAGAACCCCTTGGAGGATTTACCTATGTGTAAGGTGTTATGCAGTCTATCCCATTCCAATCTCCATATACTAGAAGCAGCTACTGCATTCAATGACGGTCCATCCACCAGGGAACAGTCCACCTACTCCTTTGATCTCCAATAGGCAGAAATAGGGACCCTGTTACAACTCATAAATGGGGAAATTGAGCTATCAGCCAGTGCGTTCCTGATTGACAGAGGAGCAGACCTCAATTGATTGTAGCAGTTGCCTTCCTGTAATGGAGATTGGGAGGCTTTCATGGTCCCTATGGATAGTACTCCCTATTCTAGGAGCGATGGAGAGACTATGAATATGAAACAAGTGTGTAAGTATAGGTTTTTTTACCATCATGTGGGAGGCTTCTCTCATGTCCCCAAATGGGAAGCTGGAACTGACAGTTGGGAGCTCACTCCGCTCCCCGGATTTGAACCACCAACCTTTCAGTCAGCAGTACTGCTGGCACAAAGGTTTAATGAATTAATTAATATATTTATTTGCTGTGCTTCTATACCGCCTCTCTCAGCCCAAAGGCGACTCGAGGCGGTGAACAAGCGGCAGCAAGTGCCCACATACAACACATCATAATAAGATAAAAATAATCATATAAAACCATATAAATTAACAATTAAAACTACAAAATACAAATCTCAGCTCCACAATCTTAAAATCTGTTTCCGTTTCCTCGTCATATTAATCCTTTGATCTTGATTGATTAAAGTTCGTCTGCGAACTTTAATTAATTGCTCGAACAGCCAAGTCTTGACTTTCTTACGAAATGTCAGGAGGCAGGGGGCCGATTTGATGTCACTAGGAAGGGAGTTCCAAAGCCGAGGAGCCACCACTGAGAAGGCCCTGTCTCTCATCCCCGCCAGACGCGCCTGCAAAGCAGGCGGGACCGAGAGCAGGGCCTCTCCGGATGATCTTAAGCATCTTGATGGTTCATAGGGAGAGATGCGTTCGGACAAGTAAGTTGGACCAGAACCGTTTAGAGCTTTAAAGGCCAAAACCAGCATTTTGAATTGTGCCCAGTAGCAAACTGGAGCTGGCACAACAGGGGAGTTGTACGCTCCCTGAGTGCCGCTCCTGTTATCAACCTGGCTGCTGTCCGTTGAACCAATTGAAGCTTCTGAGCAGTCTTCAAAGGCAGCCCCACGTAGAGAGTGTTGCAGTAATCTATACGTGCATATAATTCATTGTGCAGCTAGGGGCTCTACCTCAATGGATGACACAATCATTTTGTGTCTAGCTACAGGGAGATAAGTCTGATGTATCTCTGATTTCCATCTCTACCTTCTCTCTACTAGCCACAGGATGGCTGAGGAGGTGCTACAGCAGTTGAAAGCTCAGTCTAGAAGTGTTGACAGTCAGCTTGAACATAGTTCCACATGCAGAACTATTATGTGCCATTGTACCATACAGGATTGTTGGCCACAATGTGGTAAGTCTTTTGTATTGTTGATTGGGGAGGACACTTGAGATGGGGAGTGCAGTTTTTTAATTTTATCTTAGCATAGGTTTTCTTCACCCTTTAGGTCTTTTCCCACAGAAAAGAAGGTTTCTGTTTTCTTTCTATCACTCAGGAAATAGCGCCCATGGGGTGGGATGGGATAATCCAAATTTGGCCTGAAGTTCATAGGGAAGCCAATCTGATCCAACCCCCCTCTTGGTTTTCCTGTCCACTAAGCTTGAATGGCTTTCTCAATGAAATAATACTGGTGGTAGACAAGATGGTGTGGAAGGACTATCTCTTCCCCACATAACATTTCTGATCTTGATGTAGGGGAAGATTGTATTTCTAAAAGAGACCCAAGCTTTGGCGAAATCAGCTGGACTTTCTGGGTCTCTTTTATCCTAGCCCATATTGCAATGGCCTAAATTATGGAGGTGGTACAGGCACTGGACAATATTGTAAGGATTGATGCTCTGGTTCTGGTCATTACATGCATTTACAAACCATAACGAAATGCATGATGCGTTTCATGCGGCTATTACTGCTTTAATACCTCTTGGGAAGAAGGCAATCTGGGCTTCTCTGAATAGAATGTGTTCCACTTTAACTCAATCTAGCTAATATAGCACCTTTTTCATAGGTTTCCATGGCCACCGCAACAGAGCAAACATCCTATAATCAAAACAGTATGGGGCTACTGCTTAAAGCTGACAATATCGAAGAGGTTGTTATACTCAAGGAGAAAAAAGCATTCATAGTAGTGGTTTTTGCCTGCCTTTTGTATTTTAGTTTCCTCATCCTTAGTCATCCATAAAGGGAAGTATGAAATTGAGTTCTAAATGTTTACTAGCTGTAGCTTACAAAGCAAACTATATAGCCAGCTACTGATGCATAAATAAAGCCAAACAAATCTTACTTCTGCCCTATCCCAAGGAAGGAATTGTCCTCATTTTTATAGCATTCTAAATTTGTAGAATTTTGCAACAAAGCTTTTGCCCTTCACATTTCATTGGATTACAACTGGTCCTCATGTTTGCAGATTTAACTTCAGCAGTTTTAATTGTTTGCAGATTTGATTAATATGTACAGGAAACGCTAGGTTGTCTAGGGGGACTCTGTGGTCAACTTCCACCAGAAGTTGACCAGAATCACTCTGAAGGACCTAAAGGTTTCTAAAGAGGTAATCTTAAGTTTAAAACATATCAGGTTTTTTACTTTTCAGATTTCCCACTTTTATGTGGGTGCTACACTCTAACCCAGTGTTTCCCATTCAGTGTGCCGTGGCACACTAGCGTGCCGTGAGTGATCATCAGGTGTGCCGTGGGAAATTGGAGCCTCCAATACCCTTTCTTCCCCCTCCTGCCAAACACTTTTTCTTCTCCACTCGGGCTCCCTTCTTCCCAGCCTCGCTCTGCTCACTTTGCCTCGCTTTGCTCTGGGGCGAGTCTGCGCTGTAGCGCCCGCACGGATCATGTCTTCCTCCCCCCTCCCCTCCTGGACATGCTCACGCTGCCCCCTCAGATCGAAATGGCGGCAGAAGCAGCAGTGTAGAAGAAAAAGTAAGTGTTCAGCAGGAGGGGGAAGAAAGGGCGCGAAGGGGAAGGGGGAGGAAGAGGTCTCTGTCGAAAGCTGGCATGGGCAAACTTGGACATTCCAAGTGTTTTGGACTCCAACTCCCACCATTCCTAGCAGCCTCAGGCTCTTTTCCTTTTTTCCCCTCAGCCATTTAAGCAGGAAATGTTAGGCTGTTAGGAATGGTGGGAGTTGAAGTTCAAAGCACCCAGAGGACCAAAGTTTTCCCATGCCTGTTTTAGGGACCTTAAAGTGGTGAGCCTCCTTCCAACATTGTGATTCTGGATGGAAAACAAACAACAGCATAACATTGTTTGAGTCCACAGTGCTCTCTGGGTGTAGGTGAACTACAACTTCCAAACTCAAGGTCAATTCCCAAGCAAACCCTTTCAGTACTTTCTGTTGGTAATGAGAGTTCAATTTCCCAAACTCCATCTGTGTTCATATTTGGGCATATTGAATATTCACGCCAAGTTTGGTCCTGATCCAACATTGTTTGAGTCCACAGTGCTCTCTGGATATAGGCGAACTACAACTCCAAAACCCAAGGTCAATGCCCACCAAACTCTTATAGCATTTTTTCTTGGTTATGGGAGTTCTGTGTGGGAAGTTTGTGTCTTTGTGCCGTTCCTGCCAGGATATCATCGAATCAGGCCCAGGTTTCACACTGAGTATATGAATACATTTAAAAACATATTAACTATATGTATTACTGTGTTAGAGTGTCATTTTGTGTCATTTTGGTTGGTGGTGTGCCCCAGGATTTTGTAAATGTAAAAAATGTGCCACGGCTTTTAAAAGGTTGAAAAACACTGGTCTAGGGAGACTCTGTGGTCAACTTCCACCAGAAGTTGACCAGAATCACTCTGAAGAACCTAAAGGTTTCTAAAAAGGTAATCTTAAGTTTAAAACATATCAGTTTTTTTACTTTCAAGATTTCCCACTTTTGTGTGGGTGCTACACTCTAACCCTTGTAAGAGTTGAGGGCTTACTGTAGTGGTAAAGTAAGTCTAATTACAAAGTTTCATAGTTTGATCTTGTTTTCTCAAAAGTCAAATCTTGCTTACTTCAGAAGAACTGGCTTCCTGAAAAATTCCATACGTCAAAGTCAGTGTTCCATCTTTCGCACTTTTTGTTGTTTCTCCACCATTCTGCATTTCCATTTGTTAGTGTCAGCTAGTTGCTTCTGTGTCATTGCAAAGTTGAGTCCTCTTTCGGTTTTAGTTCAAATGGACGGAATACTGTTTTAACTGATGTGAATGTATATGATGTAATTTAATGCTAATTGTATTTTAATGTATTTTAATGCTAGCTGTATTTTAATGTATTTTAATTTTAACTGTTTTTGGTTTTATTATATGTATACTGTGTGGCATCGAATTGTTGCCATTGTTAGGCCGCTCTGAGTCCCCCCTCGGGGGTTGAGAAGAAGCAAGGTAGAAATGGTGGAAATAAATAAATAAATGTTACAGGAGTTATCCATGGTGCTGAAACTGTTTTGGCGATTGGATCCAGAACCTCGGATAGCTCCTTCAGTTCCAAACATGGAATTGATTTTCTTTCTTTCTTTTTTTTGCTCTTCTGGCAGAAAAGCCATCAACTGCCCCGGCCAGTAATCCTGAACCAGTCTCCTTTCCAGCTTCTCACAGATAATTTTTTGACTTCTGATGCTATAGTTTTATCCATGTTATGCAGTTGCTGACACCAGCGAGATTATTTTATTTCAAGTTGCTGCTGAAGCAGCTTCTTTACTTTGAATTTGTACTTTTACTTTGAATCTGTCCTCACATTCTTCCAGTTATCAACAGCAATGCTTGTGTAATCAGAACTGCTATATCACGGAACTATCTGCTTGTGGGCATTTCATAATAAACAAAAATCATTTGACACACTGTCAGGGAAAGTGACTGTTATGAGCAAATAGTCCTTGGCCAGGAAAATAGTCTGAACATTGTCAGATTCAGAGTATTGAGTTATAATGACCTATTTCCATTAAAAGGAATTTTCCATGGAACTGCCACACTTTAAAATCAAGATAGAATATAAAAAATCTTGTGACAGCTTAAAGACTATAGTATTTATTATTGTACAAATTTATAAGTGCAATAGGGTGCCAGAAGAATGGTGTTCACACTGTAAGATTACTTATTGAACATTTTATTTAACATCAGGGCACAAAACTGTATGGAGAACCAACTGAAGCTCCCCAATTCAAATATTACAATTCAGGATCCTTTCCCACTATATCAGTGGTTCTCAACCTTCCTTATGCCGTGACCCCTTAATACAGTTCCTCAGGTTGTGGTGACCCCCAACCATAAAATTATTTTTGTTCTTGCTTCATAACTGTAATTTTGCTGCTATTATGAATCGTAATGTAAATATCTGATATGAAGGATATATTTTCATTCACTGGACCAAATTTGGCACAAAAATGATACACCCAAATTTGAATACTGGTGGGGTTTGGAGGAGGGGGGGTGATTTTGTCATTTGGAAGTTGTAGTTGCTGGGATTTATAGTTCACCTACAATCAAAAAGCATTCTGAACTCCACCAACAATGGAATTGAAACAATCTTGACACACAGAACTCCCATGACCAACAGAAAATAGTGGAAGGGTTTGGTGAGCATTGACCTTGAGTTTTGGAGTTGTAGTTCACCTACATCCAGAGAGTACTGTGGACTCAAACAATGAAAGATCTGGACCAAATTTGGCACAAATACTCAATATACCCAAGTGTGAACACTGGTGGAATTTAGGGAAAATAGACTTTGACATTTGGGAGTTGTAGTTGCTGGGATTTATAGTTCACCTACAATCAAAGAGCATTCTGAATCCCACCAACGATAGAATTGGGCCAAACTTCCCACACAGAACCAACATGACCAACAAAAAATATTGATGGTCTTTGATGACCCCTCCGACACCCC
Source organism: Anolis apletophallus (assembly GCA_030556195.1). Lineage (NCBI taxonomy): Eukaryota > Metazoa > Chordata > Lepidosauria > Squamata > Anolidae > Anolis > Anolis apletophallus. The sequence goes on from JARBWK010000010.1 coordinate 85,585,566, forward strand.
CTCACGACCCCCCCAGGGGTCCCGACCCCTGGGTTGAGAAACACTGCACTATATAGATATACAATCGCATTATTATTCCACTTGGAAGGAAAGAATACTTCCTTACATACTATTGCATACTATTGAATCCTGGGTTTATAGTTGCAATACCCTAGAACACTGGTAGGGAACCTATGGCTAGGGAGCCAGATGTGGCTCTTTTCATGATTGCATATGGCTCTCCAGAGCAGCCTGGGCCTCGGTTTCCCAGCATGGAAGGAGGAGGAGTGACGCAAATGCGCCGCGACTGCCGCCTCTTCCTCATTCCCCGCTGCTCTCAGGGCCCTGCGCCCTCTTTGCTGGGGATGGCGGAGCCCGGCAGCAGCGCCTTCTCTGCGTTCTCTGCCACGGGCCTCGGGGGAGGCGGTGGAGGTGGGCCTGGCATTGCGGACCCAGCCTTGCTGCCCCCGGGGGACACCCAGCTCATTGCCCTCATCGCAGGCAGCTCAAGAGCTGCTGCCTCTTCGACGCCTTTCAGAGGGACTGCCTAGCCGACACCAAGGCCCGCCTTGGCCCCGTGCCCTCCTCCCCCTTCCTTCCTTTCTCTTCCTTTTTTCCATCTCTTTTTCGTTCATTCTATTTCTTCCCTCTTTCCCCTTCCTTCTTTCCTCCATTCTCCCTCCCTCTTCCTTCCTTCCATCCTTCCTCTTCTATTCTTTTCCCCCAAGTCTTCCTTTCCCTCTCCCTTCTTTCTTTTCTTCTTTTCCCTTCATAATTTTACTTTTTCCTCACTCCCTTTCCTTTCTTTTCCCCACCCTTTCCTTTCCTCCCATCCCATTTCCTTCTTTCTTTTCCCCTTCTTGTCTCTCCTGCTTTTCTTTTCTTCCTTTTCCATAGTTTATTCTTCTTTTCTTTCATTCTCTCCCCCTCCCTCCTTTATTTCCTCTGTCTTTCTTTCTTTCCTTTCCCCTTCCTTTCGTCTTCTCTTCCTTCCTAGTCCTGAGCATGCCTTTTGCAGAGCCAGGTCTGAAGTGTCCCGTCATTCTGCTGGGGGAATCCTTTTCTCATCGTATGTATGTATATACTCACATTTAGTTGAATTCAGACTTAAAATATATTATATATATTATATGGCTCTCACTGAAATAAATTTTCAAATATTTTGCTTCCATGGCTCTCTGAATCAAAAAGGTTCCCGACCCCTGCCCTAGAATATCTGCCCCAAAATATAAATAACCCTTCCAAAACTGGAAAACGCAAAGTATCACAAGATGTTGCTATAGTAGTTAAAGTGAAATATAGTCATATACTTTGTACAGTGCTGGATTTAGAAAAAAGAGGCCCTGTGCTAGTAAGTCATGGGACTAGGAGACTTTCAAATTTAGAATTGCATCACATAAGCAAAATCCCTCTTAAAAAATGTTGGCAGGGAGCTTTTTGGCGGGAGCGCCATCTTGGGAGAGGGAAAAGGACATTTTTCCAATAGTAAAACAGGGAATAGCACAACTGACAATAGAACTATGTCGGCACTGCATGAACGGACCTCAAGAGCAAAAGAGCGGAGGATAATGCAAGAAGAGGGACCAGAGGAGGAAGGAATAACTTTGAGGGACATCCTTGCAGAACTACAAAAAATAGGGGAAGCTCAAGACGGAAGATGGATGCCATAATGTCTTGGCAAGAAAAGCAAATGGGAACGATCCAGGAGCACTCCCAACGTGCAAGAACAGAACCAACCGAAGAGGCATTCCCCACAATGCCAGAGCTGGTGACCCTCTATGATGATGGAAAAGACGCACCCCAGGTCAAGGGGGAAAACGCAACAATACATGAAGGCAGAGAGAAAAGAGGGAAGGAGAATACAAAACCGCAAGAAATACCAGAAGAAAGAGGACCTCACTTCAAAAATAGTGAGGAAGTTTCACTGGAAGTTGCAAGAACGGCTTCAAGGGCCCTAAAACCTTGCCCCCAAAAAAGAGAAGAGGGAAAACCAAGAGGCCACTGCAACACCCAAAAGCCCCATCCCGGATACAGATAAGAACGAAAACAAAAAGATTGGGATGCAGCCCAATAGGAAGAGAAGCTGGAGGAGAACAACCCAGCAAGGAAGAAAGAAAACCTAAAGAAAAATTGCCCCTACTCTCTAGAGGCGTATTTTAGGCCTACGAGATGTGGCATCCTGGGGATGGATATAAAAGGCCTCGAATCTCCTAAAGAGAATGGTTAGAAAGGAAGCCGAGGAAAACGAAAGGTACAGATCCAGGTACACTAAAAGACAAGGAACGGACAATGGACACCAAACACTGGAAATATTTTGTAGGCTAAGGGAAAAGAGTTTTTTTTAAAGGACAAAAACTAAAAACAACAGATTGCTTTTATACCAAGAGGGTTATGAAGACCCGTCTCTGGAAAAAGAAGGAAAAAGAGCCTAAAAAGAAGACTTGTAAAAAAGAAATGTCCAGCTTAACAAGGAGAGAGACTGTACGAGGAAAACAAGAAGCATCCATGAACAAGGAACTTAGAAGAAAACAAGTTACCCCTATCCCTATCTTTTCTCATAATCCTTACCCATTACTATCCTTCCCAGATCCCGGACCAAACAACCTCCTTCACCGCCCCTAACCCTTATCCCTTTCTACCCCCATCCCCTGTTACCACCCCCCCGCACTCCCTTCCCACCCCCGATGCCCCCCTCTACCTCCCCCCATCACCACTCAGCCTCTCCTTTCTCTATCTTTCCTACTGTCCTTTACCTGAAATTGTTCCCCCACTTTTACTGTTTATGGAAAAACCCTAATAAATATATTTTTAAAAAAAATGTTGGCAGGATGATGCCCCCGCCTTCCCGGGCCAACAGGGCCCTGTGTTTAAGCTCACCTAAGCACAATTGTAAATCTGGCACTGATTGTGTAGCATGAAATGTTTCACATTTCACAGGTGCAAGCAAAAAAAGGAACAATAATCTTTGGAGGAAAGACTATTCACCAAACCTACTATTTCACAACACTTATTCCCATGTCTGTGTGATAAGAAATCCACTCCAGGTTTTAGTCTGCAATTTAAATATGGTATTTCTTTTTAGGAGGCTTAGCCCATTAAAGGTTATACTGAGGACCTCATCCCACTTACCAATTTAAGCATCCAGGGATGCTTGCCATCCGGTTGAGGGACGGATGGACATGCAGCCCATCACATGACATCCCTCAACTTCTAGTGGAGGCCCTGCCCCCAACTGGCATGGAAGCATCCTAGGACACTTCCTTGTCAACACGGCGTAAGATCCAAAGGCATTAAGAAGAATCTGTCCCAGTTGGGCAACGCTTTCCCCCCATGTAATGGGGAAAGGGTTTCCATGCCAGAGTGGTGTGCAGAGTGATGAAGTCACTCAGTGTGACTGTCATTTCACCATGCTTGCTGGCAAAATGGTGCCCATATGATAAGGTCACAAGGCATTAAGATTCACTTCCAGCTGACTACAGAGTCGAGCTGAAAAATCTAGAGATGTGTTTTCTCAAGTAAAAAATATATAGTGTATCCATTTGATAAACAGCTTAATTTTGCTGGTGTGTTATAAGTACCAGTATGATTTTGTCAATGACAAGTATCCTACTTTTGCAGTGTAAACTAATATGCCATGAGTTTGCCCTAAACAATAACTATCTTGGGTTCAAAAGTTGGCCTAATAGATTACAGAAAGCTTTGTGTGTCAAAGGGATCCTGCTAGTTGGTCCTTGATGCCTAAACTAATTTCTGTAAAACTAATAAAGTACTTTATTGAGATAAAGGTCACTGCACTTGCCAAAATGAATTATATTACTCTACTCCTGAATGAATCAGTTCTCACTGTATATTGAAATGGAGGGTTGAGGATTGGTTGGAGGACTGGAGATCCAACATCTACAACTTCTTCCACTCGTGTTGTTGGACTCTCCTCTGCCACCCTTGCCCTGGCTTACTCTGATTTGAATGTCAGTAACACTGAGTCATACCACTATCAGGGCACTTTTTAGGAGGAGCTCGGGCCTTGGGCACTCAAGAGATTGGTCCCAGAGAAATCTCGCCCTGGACAGCAAATCCTAAATGGCTGTGGGACAATATCTGTGCATACGGAATGAGCATTCATTGTAGAATCATAGAATCACAGAGCTGGAAGAGACCACATGGGTCATCCAGTCCAATCCCCTGCCATGCAGGAAAAGGACAAAGCATCCCCATTGGAAATAAATCAGTTAAAGTAATTAATATGGCAGTAGCAGCAGAAAATCAGCAATAGATTTGGGTACCATGGGTCTCATGGGAAACTATACAAAACTCCTTGGGCCACACGCAGCCCAAAGGTTTTGCATCCCTACCTGAATTTAACAAAGTTTCTGCAAGCCATTGATTGTTCTTTATATCTGTATAGGTAGAATTCTATTCTTTATGGATTCTGCTATCTCGGAGGTCTACTCCTACTCTGGTAGATAGTTGTCCTTGAATCACATTTCCTTAAAGACCGCCCATTAGCATTACATGGCATTACAATTGTCATGCCATTTTCTGGTCTGGGGAGGGCAGAGAGAGCAGGTTTTTCCTTTGGATAAGTTGTTATAACAAGTTAAGTAAGCAGCATATTTCAACTCAAAAAAGGTCACCGGTGCACCAAACCCGCCTGCTAAACTGACATCACTCAAAGCAAATAGGAGAAGTAAGGTTAATGCTATCTCATGCTTCTGTGTATCCATTTTTCTGTCTGCATTAAGAGTTATGCTAGAAAGACTGCAGTACTGTACGGCCAGGATTCATAAAAATAATTAATGGTTGGTGCCTGCTGCAATATGTGATGGCTCTCGCTGTAATTCAGAGTATTCTGGCTGTGTAGCAATGCTTACTGCAACAGATTTCATCACAACCATGATCTGCAATGCAATGTCTTTGGAACGCAACATAATTTTTCACATTTCTTTCCAGACAAGTGCTTGTGTTTTCACTGTGTCAAAGAAAATGGCCCACTTATCATCATTTTTCATGCAACAAATGAGTACGCTACTGAATCATGTGTTTGAGTACCATAGAAACCTCCCTATGTGCATTTATTTTAGCACCAACTTACACAAGTATAAAAAACATGTAAAAATAAAATGGATCATCCATCGTATGACAGCTAAGTAACCTGGCGTTCCCAGTTTTTCCCATTATTATAATTTCACTTGTCTGATGTTTAAAGGATTTATTGGGGGGGGGGATGAAATCTATGCCAAGTGGTAGTTTTTAAAGAAGTAGTCATATTAATCTCTTACAACAGTATAAAAATGAAGATAGGGAAGTGCCGGGGCGGGGGGGGGGGGGGAATAAAAATAAATGTGGCCGTGCTATTAAGACTATTTTTTATATTTATATGAGCTTTTGTGGACATAAGACCACTTATTATACCATGGCCAGGGCCGTAGCCAGGATTTTGATTCGGGGAGGGCTGAGTTTGATTCGGGAGGGGCTGAGTCTGAGTAAGAGAGGGACTACCCTACCAAACCTTTTGTATTGTTATCCCAATAACCCCATGAATGTGGGATATAATGAGCATGGTGATCAGATCATGATATGAATAAACATAACAGTTTAAATAATGTACCAGTAAGGCCTTCTCACGGACCACCCTGTGAATTTGGGGGGGTGGGGCTGAAGCCCCCTAAGCCCCCCCCCCCCCGGCTACATGCCTGACCATGGCTGTAAACCTGAAGAAGTAGGTTTATATCCATGAAAGCCCATGCAAAAATAAAAACCAGGTAGTCTTAATAGCACAGTCACTTTTTTTTTTCTTTCCCTGTCCTGCTTACTATGCAAGCTGACTATGCAAGTCACTGCAACCACCATATAGTACAGTGCCTGGCTAGTTTTCAAAGCTTCAGGATTTGTTGTTTTCTGCAAAAGTCACAGCAATGAAGAAAATGGCATTTGCCATTCATTGCTCCATGGCTGATTTTTATGAGTTTGCACTGTTTTAATGCTCAAAAATGAGTGCCAGACATTAGTGCGGGCTAGCCACACCCAACAGTCTGCTGCTACGCACAGCAGAAACCAAGAATTGCTGGATTGCTGTGGGAAGTATCTGAGGGTACATGTGCATGCAGCAGAATCCTGGACCATCAGAGGCCAGTCTAGAATTATTTTACTGACCATTTCCCACTCCCTTGTCGTCTATCTATTTATTAATGGAATTCAGGAAAGGGGTTAAGGATAGGAATAACCTTTGTAGAAGGTATCATTTCATGCCATAGATCCAGCAATGATTGCACCCAAGGCAAAATTACAAGCGGTTTGTACAAGTCTTGCAAAAAGGGGAAACTTAATGATTACTAATATGTGAGGCTTCCACCTTTACTATAGGTAAATTAATGCATTTTGACACCACTTTAACAAACAAAGGTTAATGCTATGGAGTTGTGGGAGTTGCAATTTTATTATTGCAGAAAGCCTTCTCTGTCAAATAGTGTTGATGCTTCAGAAAACTACAACTCCCAGGATTCCATAGTATTGAGCCATGGCAATTAAAGTGGTGTCAAACTGCACTCATTCTACATTGTAGAAGTACATGGCACCGGGAATGTGGAGCAGCTGGCTGGGTGTCAGCTGCATAAGATCTCTACTGGCCAGAAGGTCATGAGTTCGAGGCCTGCCCGGGTTGAAGTGGGCTCTCGACCTATTGTGTAGCCTGTTGTCGACCTTTGCAACCCTAAAGACAGTTGCATCTGTCAAGTAAGAAATTAAGGTACCACTTAGTGGGGAGGCTAAATTTAACTGATTTACGAGACCATAAAAACATCTCCAGGAAACACGCTGAGGAATGAAGGAGTGCGACAGCTCCCTCTGGTGGACAGATGTTAAATTGCCTCTGTCTGTCTTGTGTGTTTGTATGTCTAAGTGTAATGTGTACATTGTAATCCGCCCTGAGTCCCCTGCGGGGTGAGAAGGGCGGAATAGAAATAAAGTAAATAAATAAATAAAATAAATAGAAGTACTCTACGGGCCCTTCCAGACAGGTCCTATATCCCAAGATCTGATCCCAGGTTTTCTGTTTATCCCAGATTATCCGGCAGTGTGGATTCATATAATCCAATTTAAAGCAGAAAACCTGGGATCAGATGCTGGAATTCAGGCCTGTCTGGAAGGGCTGTTAGTGTTACAAAAGCAAAATCAGATTGTGGATGTTACACAGATTGGAAGGCATAGTGGGGTTTTATGATGTTATGTTGGTTGTTGTTGCTTTTATGTTATTGTTTATGCACTTGTTGTATTTTGTGTGTTTGCACCTTGAGTGCCTTGTGAGTTACCCTGAGTCCCTTTGGGAGGTGGTGACAGGGTATAAATAAAGTATTATTGTTACTGTTGCTGTTGTTTGGTTTTAATTAAAAATATTAGCAATGGCCTAAAACATGGGGCACTCCACATGCTGTTGAACTGCAACTGCCATGATAAGGGAGTGGCAAAACGTGAAGTGCTGGCTTTCGGTCACCATAGGGAGTCCAGTAATGAAAATGTTGTTTTAGCTTATTTCATCTCCACCATGAACCATCTTGCCCATTCAAAATCAAAGCTTACTTTTGATGACAACAGGAAATAACAGCACAATCTGCCCTCATTATCTGCTTCGGGTTGGTTCCAGGATTCTCCTTTCCTTAATTTGTCTCTATGCCAAAATACTCTAAAGCACATGTGTCCAACTCCAGGCCTGTAGGCCAAATCTGGCCCACCATGTCATTTTATGTGCACCTTCAGGTGCTGGACTACAACTCCTATACTTCTCATTACTTATCATAGCTAGAGCTGAAATAATTATAATACAGTATCATTTCGAAGATTATAGTTTGTTTTGTTTAGTCAGGAGAGTGGGGTTTGAATTTAGATACAATGCTTGTGAATATGATGTCTGACATTCAAATGTCCTTTAACCTTTTCCCAACGTCAAAGCCACAAGTGCTATCAGGTTGCAATTCACATTGTCCCCAGTCTGCATGTCAGATAATCAAAAGTGATATAAGTTATCGTTCAATAACTTCTGGGGATCTAAATTGGGTAAAAGCTAAAGAGCACTTCACCTGTATGTGTGTGTGTGTGTGTGTATACAAACACACACACCAGGGACCCGGGTGACACAGCAGGTTAAACCGCTGAGTTGCTGAACTTGCTGACCGAAAGGTCAGTGGTTCAAATCCAGGGACAGGGTGAGCTTCCATTGTTAAACCCCAGCTTCTGCCAACCTAACAGTTTGAAAACATGCAAATGTGAGTCTATCAATAGGTACCACTTTGGCGGGAATGTAATGGCGCTCGATGCAGTCATACTGGCCACATGACATTGGATGTGTCTACGGACAACACCGGCTCTTCGGCTTAGAAATGGAGATGCGCACCAAACCCCAGAGTCAGACACAACTAGACTTAATGTCAGGGGAAACCTTTACCTCTCTCTCTCTCTCTCTCTCTCTCTCTCTCTCTCTCACACACACACACACACACACACACACACACATATATATAGGCTGCTAAATCTATGGATGGAGATTCTGTAGATACAAAGGGCCATCTCTCTCTCTCTCTCTCTCTATATATATATATATATATATATATTGGCCCTCTGTATCTACAGATTCTCCATCCATGGATTTAGCAGCCCATATATGTATGTATATGTGTGTGTGTGTATATGTATGTGTGTATGTGTATGTGAGTGTACATATATCTATATCTATATATATATGGGAGAGGTAAAGGTTTCCCTTGACATTAAGTCTAGTTGGCCCTCTGTATGTGTGTGTGTGTGTGTCTATATATATATATATATATATATATATATGGCCCTCTGTATCTACAGATTCTCCATCCATGGATTTAGCAGCGTATATATATATAGATAGAGAGAGAGAGAGAGAGAGAAGAGAGAGAGAGAGGGAGGGAGGGAGGGAGGGAGGGAGGGAGGGAGAACTAAATCCATGGATGGAGAATCTGTAGAGGTAAAGGTTTCCCTTGACATTAAGTCTAGTTGGCCCTCTGTATATATTATACTATATTATATATAGTTGGCCCTCTGTATCTACAGATTTTCCATCCATGGATTTAGCAGCATATATATATATATATATATATATATATATAGAGAGAGAGAGAGAGAGAGAGAGAGAGAGAGAGAGAGAGAGAGAGAGAGAGAGAGAGAGTGCTAAATCCATGGATGGAGAATCTGTAGATCCAGATATAGATATACGAGAGGTAAAGGTTTCCCCTAACATTAAGTCTAGTTGGCCCTCTGTATATATTATACTATATTATATATAGTTGGCCCTATGTATCTACAGATTCTCCATCCATGGATTTAGCAGTGCTTTGAAAGTAACCATAAGGTGGATGTGGGCTTTGGAAATGAGTTTGACATCCCTGCTCTGAAGGCACTAGATCCCATCTCATCTTGTAAGATAAAGAAGAATCAGACCTGGTTCATACTTGGATGGGAGACCACCAACAAATACCAGGCGCTTAGGCTCTATTGAAGAAAAGGTGCTGGTGATACCACCTTGAAGTATTCTTTGCCTAAGAAAATCCTATGAAATTCACCAGGTTGCCCTAAATCAGGAAGCAACTTGAAGGCATAGGCACACAGATAGGCTTGTCTCCTGTTAAAAGTGGCAAAGCTATTGATGCAACTACAATGATAAACCCTATGTCTGTCAATTCCATCCCAGCAAACATCATCATTTCAGCCTGGTAGCACCTCAACTGAGGATTTTCTGAGGTGCCAGGGAGTCTGCACTATTCTTTCAGTCATGATCTGCATCCGGAATGAGTATCTGAACATGCCTCAGAGACCACTATGATGCTGCCAGGCAGACAAGGAGTTTTTTTGGAGGTCACATCTGGCTCTCAGTGGCCCCAGCTGTTATGAGATTGCAAGCCAACATTTGCTCCAATAAGTACTGAGCAGCGAGCCAGTCTCTGTTTAATAAAAATGAGATATCGCTTATCCAGAATTATGAAATCCAAAACATTCCAAAATTGGGTTGCTGTGAGTTATCCAGACTATATGGCCATGTTCCGGAGGCATTCTCTCCTGACGTTTCACCCACATCTATGGCAGGCATCCTCAGAGGTTGTGAGATCTGTTGGAAACTAGGCAAGTGAGGTTTATACTGTATGTCTGTGGAATGCCCAGTGTGAGAGAAAGAACTCTTGCCTCGTTCACACTTGCCTCAAGCAGACAAGAGTTCTTTCTCCCACCCGGGGCATTCCACAGATACATAAACTTCATTCGCCTAGTGTTTCCTCATCATGTTTTCTCACAACCTCTAAGGATGCCTGCCATGGATGTGGGTGAAACATCAGGAGATAATGCTTCTGGAACATGGCCATACAGCCCAGAAAACTCACAGCAACCCAATGATTTCAGCCATGAAAGCCTTCGTCAATACTCCAAAATTGTCCACTTGGGTGGTTAGGATAGGGACACTTTTGCTTTCCTATGGCTCTATGAGTCCCGGTGGTGCAGCAGGTTAAACCACTGAGCTGTTGAACTTGCTGACTGAAAGGTCAGTGGTTCGAATCTTGGGAGCTGGGTGAGCTCCCACTGTTAGGCCCAGCTTCTGCCAACCTCGCATTTCAAAGACATGCAAATGTCAGTTGATCAATAGGTACAGCTCCATATCAGAAACTAGAGTTGATGTCGTCTATTCAATACAAATTTCTGAATCAGCACCCCAAACTGAATCTAAAGTTGGCCAAAAACTCATTCATAACCCTTTTGGTCCCTGGTCAAGATAGGCCAAGAGGCACCAAAATAATACCGCCTATCATTTAAAATTCAAAGGGGTTCCCAGTCAAGTGGTCCCTGGTCAAAGCGGTTCCTGGTCAAAAGGGTTCCTGGTCAAAGGGGTTCCTGGCCAAGTGGTCCCTGGTCAAAGTGGTCCCTGGTCAAAGGGGTTCCTGGTCAAAGAGGTTCCTGGTCAAATGGGTCCCTGGCCAAGTGGTCCCTGGTCAAAGTGGTTCAGAGGTCAAGTGGTCCCTGGATCAAAGGCGATCCCAGTCAAGTCGTCCCTGGTCAAAGGGGTCCCTGGCCAAGTGGTCCCTGGTCAAAGGGGTTCATGGTCAAGTAGTTCCTGGTCAAAGGGGTCCCTGGCCAAGTGATCCCTGGTCAAAGTGCCCCCTGTTCAAGTGATCCCTGGTCAAAGGGGTCCCTGGCCAAGTGGTCCCTGTTCAAAGGGGTCCCTGTTCAAGTGGTCCCTGGTCAAAATGGTCCCTGGCCAAGTGATTCCTGGTCAAAGTGGCCCCTGGTCAAAAAAAAGGTTGGGAACCACTGGTGTAGATGAAACATAAATGGGCCCCGTTTCCAAGGTATCTCATCATCATGTATATTCAAATCTGGGAGAGAGAGAGAGAGAGAGAGAGAGAGAGAGAGAGAGAGAGAGAGAGAGAGAGAGAGAAATCCCAAACACTTCTGGTCCCAAACATTTCAGATACAGGACACTTAAGCCGTGGCATACCACTCATGTCCTTCCAAAGGTGGGGATCCTGTGCCAAAGTAGGAACAACTGTGTTTTTCTGCCCATTTTTGGCTTCCAAGTGCTGTTATTCTCCATGATCTCAGGCTACCTGACAGTCACACATCCTTCCTCTGAATGGAAAAGATGAGAGCAAGAGAAAAGAGGGAGAGGATGGCAGAAAGTGTGTGTGTGTGTGTGTGTGAGGGAGGGAGGGGGGAGGGGGAGGGAGGGAGAGGGGGAGAGAGAGAGAGAGAGAGAGAGAGAGAGAGAGAGAGAGAGAGAGAGAGAGAGAGAGAGAGAGAGGCCAGGGGAAAGTGCTGGTTCTGGGAAATCGCTGCATTGCCGGTATCCTGCTCTCCCTAGCTCAGAGCCCCGCCCATCCGCAGCGCATCCTCCTCCCCCCCCTCCTCCCTCAATCCCTCCCCCGCCCCAGGCCTAGCCTCGGATTCCTCCGCATTGTTTTTTCACCTGGACCCTATCGCCCGCCGCTTCACCTCCTCCTCCTCCCGCTCTGGCGCAGCCTCCTCTCCCTAACCCCCCCCCCCCCCTTCCCATCTCCACGTGACGGCTGGGAGAAGAATTGAGGGGGGGGGGGACTTGAGACAGAGCCGGCGCCGAGGCTTGCAAAGAGCCCGGGAATGGGTCAAATCAGCCCCGAAAACAAGCGGGGCCGAATCAGACACCCTTCTTGGAAGCCCCCTTGCAAAGCGCAACGCTTTGGGCTTGGGAGTGCAGCGTAGGACTCCCTCCCGTCCAATTAGCGTCCTGTGCCTCGCCGGCGCGCGAGCCGCCGCCGGCGACTTAGCTGTCAATCACAGCCTGATGGATGGCTAGCGCAAGGTCAGTCCATTCGATGCGAAAGGAAGACCGACGCTCGCGGAGGGACTGCATTTCAGGAGACAGAAGGCGGCTCTTGGCCTTTCTAGGGCATCGGGGGACTGCATTGCGTGATGCCGGCATCTAGGGCTCTGGTCCCTTTTCCCAGGTGCTCTGCTGCAAGGCTGCTGCTTTAGGGAATGGATGGAGCTCATGGGGACCAAACCCCATCCTCTTCCCCACTCGGGTCCCTCTCTGCAAGGCCTGAACGGGGTCCTCGGACGCCTCCCCTTCCCTTACCTGCCATGGCTGGGGATTGGAGGCGTCGCAGGTCCTCTTTCGCCTCTCAGGTCCAGCAAAGCGCTCGCCTCATTCACAAGCCATGGCTCTTCTCGCCTTTCCTTCCCGGCCGGCAGATCTCCAGAAGGCTGGGCTCTCCTCCTCCTCCTCCTGCTTCTCCTTCCCCGCCCACGGCCAAGCAAGGAGGCTTAGCCGCTGACCTTCGCCAGCCTCTCCTCCTCCTCCTCCTTCCTGCTGCCGCTGCTGCAAAGAGCTGGATGCGCGATGTCTGCAGCAGCCCCTCCCCTCCCAGCCCCTCCACCAACAGCAAAGAGAAGGGGAGGAGGAGGCGGCGGCAGCTGACAAAGGCAGCCTCTGGGGAATGACAATCACATGGACTCCCCCAAAACAGAACACTTTAGGGGGTCGTCATTACTTATTTATTTCTCACATTGCAACCCCTCTCTCTGCCCCCCCCCCCCGTAGGTTTGGTCCCTCCTTCCCCAATCACTGCAGCCCCATCCATCACTGGCATCAGCCCCTCAAGTCACTGCAGTGTGCTGCAAAGGCCCGAAGGATGGGAGAGGGAGGCATTGGAGCCAACGCAATGGCAGCAGGGACAGGGAGGCCTCATCTGGACATCAAGGATGAGAAAGATAATGAGTTTTTGTGGGGGGCAAGAAAAGGGCACAAATACTCAATGTGTCCATATGTGAACAGGAGCAGAACACCGGCGTTAAATAAAATCCATTCGACGTGGTGGGAGCTGTCTGGTGGCGCAGTGGTTTTAACCGCTGTGCTGCTGAACTTGCTGACCGAAAGGTCGGTGGTTCGAATCCGGGGAGCGGCATGAGCTCCCGCTGTTAGCCCCAGCTTCTGCTAACCTAGCAGTTTGAGTTGTTCCCATAATTAGCAGAGCAGACCTCTAACCAGTTCTGAATTGGTCAGTGTCCAATTTTGCACTATAGGCGTGCATTTCCCTAATATTTATTACTGCATTTCTATAATAAATTATTTATTATTGCATAAGGCTTCCCTGGTGGCACTGTGGGTTAAACCGCTGAACTGCTGAACTTGCTGACCGAAAGGTCGGTGGTTCGAATCCGGGGAGCGGCGTGAGCTCCCACTGTTAGCCCCAGCTTCTTCTAACCTAGCAGCTCGAAAACATGCAAATGTGAGTAGATCAATAGGTAGCGCTCCAGCGGGAAGGTAACAATGCTCCATGCAGTCATGCCAGCCACATGTCCTTGGAGGTGTCTACGGACAAGGCTGGCTCTTTGGCTTAGAAATGGAGATTTATTTATTTATTTTATTTGTGACATTTCTATACCGCCCCTCTCAGCTCGAAGGCGACTCGGGACGGTTTACACAAGGCAGTCTCTGCCCTCCAATACAACACAAGCAAACAACCCCAAAAATAACCATATAGCAACAAATTAACAATTAAAAACATACAATTGCAGACTTCAACTAGATGAACACCAACCCCCGGAGTCGGACACGACTGGACTTAATGTCAGCGGAAAACCTTTACCTTTACATGTGGTCCTAGGCATTCCTGAGCACTAGTTGAAGCATGCAGCACTGAAAGCCTGCCTCTTTATTTCTCTGCCCATGCATGTGCAGATAAATCCTCCAAAATGATATATAATAGTGCTAGGGATGGGAAAGTGCTGCATTACGCATTAATAATGATGCTGCAAATTCTCATGCGCACAGCATGGTATAATCACAACAAAAATGGACTGTGTGCAATGTCCTAGGTTCGTTCTGAATGCTTTTAAGGCCCAATTGTTCTGCAACAAGGACAATCTTGGGAGGTAAGAAAGGTAGACTCGTTTGAGTTGGTCCCATAATTAGCAGAGCAGACCTCTAACCAGTTCTGAATTGGTTACTGTCCAATTTTGCACTATAGGTGTGCATTTCCCGAATATTTATTTATTATTGCATTTCTATAATAAATTATTTATTATTGCATATGGCCCCCCTGGTGGCACTGTGGGTTAAACCGCTGAGCTGCTGAACTTGTTGACCAAAAGGTCACAGGTTCGAATCCAGGGAGCAGCGTGCACTTTCGCTGTTAGGCCTAACTTCTGTCAACCTAGCAGTTTGAAAACATGCAAATTTGAGAAGATCAATAGGTAGCACTCCTACAGGAAGGTAACGGTGCTCCATGCGGTCATGCCAGCCACATGACCTTGGAGGTGTCTACAGACAACGCCGGCTCTTCGTCTCCAGAAATGGAGAAATCCAGAAATGTTCATCTCCAGAAATGGAGATGAACACCAACCCCCAGAATCGGACACGACTGGACTTAATATCAGGAGAAATCCTTTACCTTTACCTTTACGTGTGCTCCTGGGCATTCCTGAGCACTACTTGAAGCATGCAGCACTGAAAGCCTGCCTCTTCTATTTCTCTGCCCATGCATGTGCAAATAAATCCTCCAAAATGATATATAATAGTGCCAGGGATTGGAAAGTGCTGCATTGCTCATAAATAATGATGCTGCAAATTCTCATGCATGTGCACAGCATGGTATAATTGCAACAAAAATGGGCTGTGTGCAATGTCCTAGGTTCGTTCTGAATGCTTTAAAGCCCAATCGTTCTGCAACAAGAACAATCTTGGGAGGTAAGAAAAGCAGGCTCAATATGTTGTCGAAGGCTTTCATGGCCAGAATCACTGAGTTGCTTTGAGTTTTCCGGGCTGTATGGCCATGTAAGACGCATTCTCTCTTGAAATTGTACCCACATCTATGGCAGGCATCCTCAGAGGTTGAGGGGTATGTTGGAAACTAGGCAAGTGAGGTTCATAGATCTGTGGAATGTCCAGGGTGGGAGAAAACAACTCTAGTCTGCTTGAGGCAGGTGTGAATGTTGCAATTGGCCACCTTGATTAACGTTGAATGGCCTTGCAGCTTCAAAGCCTGGCTGGTTGCGGACTGGGGACATCCTTTGTTGGGATGTGTTTCATGGCTCTGATTGATTCTTGTCTGGAATTCCCTATTTTTTGAATGTTGCTTTTGATTTACTGTCCTGATTTTAGAGGTTTTTTAAAATACTGGTAGCCAGATTTTGTTCATTTTCATGGTTTCCTCCTTTTATGTTGAAATTGTCTACAGGCTTGTGGATTTTAATGGCTTTTCTGTGTAGTCTGACATAATGGTTGTTAGAGTAGCTCAGCATATCTCAAATAATATGCTTCGTCCAGGTTGGTTCATCAGGTGCTCTGCTGTGGCTGATTTCTCTGGTTGAATTAGTCTGCAGTGCAAGGTGAACTGAACCACCTAAACTGGGCTTTGCAGGCCAATTGATACTCCACCACAGACATCAGAAGAGCTGCAAGACCAAGTACAAGCCACAAGAGTCAAGACAAAGATCCACCCAGAGGAAAAGTGTTCTTATCATACATCAAGGGAACTACTGACCACATAGGGAAACTGATGAAGAAACACAAACTACAAACAATCTACAGACCCACTAAGAAAATCCAATAAATGTTACGTTCAGCAAAGGACAAGCGGGATCCTCTCACCTCTGCAAGAGTTTACCGTATACCATGCATCTGTGGACAAGTCTACATAGGGACCATCAAACACAGCATTGCCCAAACACGAATCAAGGAACATGAAAGGCACTGAAGACTACTTCAACCTGAGAAGTCAGCCATAGCACTGATGAATCAACCTGAACACAGCATATTATTTGAGAACACAGGAATGCTGGACCACTCTAACAACCACCATGTCAGACTACACAGAGAAGCCACTGAAATCTACAAGCATCTACAATTTCAAGAGAAAGAAACCATGAAAATGAACGCAATCTGGCTACCAGTATTTTAAAAACTTCTAAAATCAGGACAATAAATAAAGAGCAACACTCAAAAAGCAGGGGAATTCCAGAGAAGAATCAACGAGGACCAGCTAACACCTCCCAACATCAAATTTCCCCAGGCAGCAACCAGCCAGGCTTTGAAGCAGCAAGGCCATTCAATGCTAATCAAGGTGGCCGATTGCAACATTCACACTTGCCTCAAGCAGACTAGAGTCCTTCCCCCCGGACATTCCACAGATATATGCACCTCACTTGCCTAGTTTTCAACATACCCCTCAACCTCTGAGGCTGCCGGCCATAGATGTGGGTGCAATGTCAAGAGAGAATGCTTCTGGAACATGTCCACGCAGCCTGGAAAACTCACAGCAACAAAGGCAGACTTGTCTGAGTTGGCCCATAATTAGCAGACCTCACCTCAAACCAGTTCTGAATTGATCAGTGTCCAATTTTGTCCTGTAGCCAGCCATGCATTTCCCTAATAAAACTATTTTCCTTTTCATTCATGTTGAGCAGATGGGATGCCACACTACCATCACTGTGGTGGCTCAGATCTGTTTGCTTGAGAGCTTTCTATCATTTTAGCAGAGAAAGGTCCACAAGAAATGTGGATATACAGATTTTATTACTGTAATTTTCCTCTGCTTGTATTCTAGTAGACCCATGGCTTATAGGGTTGAAGCTCTGGGACTTTTTGTTTAACTTTTGTTAACAATGCTGTCGACCATTGCTTACAGGCACATTTATTTCCTCCAAACTTACCCAAAATGCTCATAGGGACCAAGGTAGGGAAGGGAATGAATTTCTCAAGTAACAATATAAGATGAGCAGGCCTTGCTGCAGTACAAAATGTTTGAGGGGATCTGGCATGATCCTGAACAGCCAAGAACCATTTGCTTTACAAAAAAAACAGAAATAGATACAAACAGGCCTGTAGACAGAATAGATATGGATCAATAACTCCCCACACTGAGGCCCAGTTTGGGGGACTTAATTTCAAAATGTAGCATTGCACTACTAATACTAACAGAACTCCCACAATCTCATCACCATGTCCCTTAACTGTATTGCTAGTAGTTAATTACTGTAATCTATGGTTTTGAAAATAGCAGCCAAATAGTCAGCAGCTGGCAACTTTCATGTTGATTGGAAATGAACGGGACTCTGGATTTCAACCCCAACATCTAAGAAGCCATCTGAGCTGCTGCTCTATATGTCCAGATAAGTTTATTAGCTTGGATGACTCCTTTAAAGTTTAGACAAGCATTTTTCAACCTGGGGGTTGGGACCTCTGGGAGGGTCACAAAGGGGGTGTCGGGGGGTTGCCAAAGACCATCAGAAAACACAGTATTTTCAGTTGGTCATGGGGATTCTGTGTGGGAAGCTTGAGGTTCAAAATGCGCTTTGATTGTAGGTGAACTATACATTCCAGCAACTACAACTCCCAAATGTTGAGGTCGACTTTCCCCATACTCCACCGGTGTTCACATTTGGGCATATTAAGTATTTGTGCCATGCTTGGTCCAGATCCATCATTATTTGAGTCCACAGTGCTCTCTGGATGTAGGTGAACTACAACTCCAAAACTCAAGGTCAATGCCCACCAAACGTTCCAGTATTTCCTGTTCGTCATGGGAGTTCTGTGTGCCAAGTGTAATTTAATTCCATCATTGGTGGAGTTTAGAATGCTCTTTGATTGTAGGTGAACTATACCTACAGAAACTACAACTCCCAAATGACAAAATCAATCCTTCCCTCAGCCCCACCAGTATTCAGACTTGGGCATATTGGGTATTTGTGCCAAATTTGGTCCAGTGAATGAAAATACATCCTGCATATTGGATATTTACATTACGAGTCATAACCGTAGCAAAATAACAGTTATGAAGTAGCAGTGAAAATAATTTTATGGTTGGAGGTCACCACAACATAAGGAACTGAATTAAGGGGTCGCAGCACTGGGAAGTTTGAGAACCACTAGTTTAGGCGAAACCACAGAACAGATTCGCTGCCTCATGACCAAGCATCTATCACCTGCTACTGGTATGCATATTTCACATTATGATTGCTGAATTTGGATAGATGTGCTGCAGAAATTGGACCATTGAAAAACTGGCAAGAGGAGTGTTTCAGGAGAACCCCAATTTCTGTATAAGTAGTAGAAAGATACTAATGGGGCAACTTCTAGTAAGGAGTGATTGACTTGGATGTTGAAACAAGCATTTGAGAATATCTAGCCCCAATGGTCTGCAATCCCATGCCCTTGTTCCTTAGTTACAATTTGCACTATCCCATTCCTGTGTCTGTTTACAGTTTGGCCATGTATTACAGCAGTTGTCACCATAGGTTATTGGGTGTTGTTTTGAGTTTTAAATTGTTGTTTTATATCTTATTGGTTTTACTTTTGTATTGTACTGTGCATTTTATGCATTGTTTAAGGCACTTTGTGTGATTTGTATGCTGCCCCAATTCCCTTTGGGGAGATAAAGTTGTTGTTGTTGTTGTTGTTATGTAGATTGTTGTTTGTGTAAAATGCTATTGAAGAATGTAAGATCTGGCAGGGCAATGGTGGCTGGTGACTCTGATGTCAGCAGAATGATGAATCCATTCCAAATTTTGCTTTGTGTTCAAGGAGTTATCCAAGGTACTGAACCTATTTGGAGGATTGAGTTCAGCACCTTGCATCCTTACTTTGAAGCCTTGGTTAAAATATGGATTGGATTTGCCACTTCTTTAGTATGAGAGCAACTAGGCACTATTCTGGTGGCGAGGAAGGCTCATGGTGAAAGAGGAAGGCAAGGGGAAGGACAGATACAGAATAGGATTTCTTGAAAGAAGTCCTGGCTGACAGTCAGGAACAATGAACAGAATCACTCTGCAACATTATATGTCTTAATTTTTATGCAACCATGGAACTATTTATTCTATTTTCCATCTTTATTTATGATTGCTATTTTATAGGATTTTGTTGTATGACCTTGAATTCCATTTGGTGACAAAGGAAGGCATACAGATCTTATAAATCTGTTGTGGGGGAGGTGTCACTTTTGTTGAGAGAGTGTGATTTGATTTGATTTGATTTGACTGCAATTTGGACTGAGTTGGATGGCGTTTTTAACTTGGCGAACTTGTTTTTAATGTATATTTATAACTATTTTATTATGTATATGGTTGTTTTATTATGTGTTTACATTATATTGGCATTGAATTGTTGCCTGCTGAAAGCCATTCTGAGTCCCTCCTTGGAGGCTGAGAAGGAGTGTGATTTGATTTTATTTGACCGCAATTTGGACTGAGTTGGATGACGTTTTTAACTTGGTGAACTTGTTTTTAATGTACACTCGCTTGGGGACCCGGCCCTGCCTGGGTTATTTGAGAAAGGCATTGTGTGCCAAGGTTGGTCCTTATCAGTCATTTGGCTTGCAGTGGTCTCAGGAAGTGAGTGAAGGTACTTCAAGTCCTATCATCCGTGGTCCATCCTCCTCGATTCTGCACCAGGATGTGGAGTGGGTCATGGGGGCTCTGTGTACCAAGTTTGGCCTTGATAAGTCATTGGATGAGGTTGGCAGTGGTCTTGTGAAGTGAGTGGAGGTACTTAAAGTCCCATTATCCATACTAGTAATGCTCTCAGTACATCAGGAAACCCTCTCACTGTAGTGAGATCCTCTCAGAAAATGAACATTCCATTGCCAACGGGAAAAAAACTGTCAACTGGCTAACTCTGTCGCCAATTAGAGGCGATATGCACTGCTCGCAAGCATTCTGTTGCATTCTGTTTTGCTGGCCAATCAGAGTACTTTATGCAAATTGTCTCTCAGTGGCAACCAATGCCCTCTGTCTGGTGCCTTGGAGTGTTGGAGTTCTGTGGCTGGCCAATCAAAGTCCTTTATGCAAATAATCTGGTGCCTTAGAGTGTCGGAGTTCTGAGGCTGGTCAATCAGTGTCCTTTATGCAAATAATCCCACAGTGACATCCAATCGAAATGCTGGCACATATTCCTCCCTCCGCACCACCGCACCGCTGCAAACACTGACTTTTATTATATACATAGATAGATAGAAGATAGACAGATTGATTTATAACTATTTTATTATGTATATGGTTGTTTTATTATGTGTTTACATTGCATTGTTGCCTGCTGGAAGCCGTTCTGAGTCCCTCCTCGGAGGCCAAGAAGGACGACATCTAAATGTTCTAAATAAAAGTAATACATTTGTCTGAGGTCACCCAGTAGTTTTCTATGGCCGACTGGGGATTGAAACCCTGGTCTCCAGAGGCGTAGTCCAGTGCTCAAACCACTATACCATGCTGGCTTCCATGGCATGATGAGATCTGCAGTCCAAAACAACCACCAGAAGCCCACATTTGATAAATAAATAATTGGAGGTGCTTGTTTTTTTCTTGAAATAAAGTCATCTAAACATGATGCCAAGGTTTTGATTGAAAACACAAAAGGCTGACAATATAACCAAACATGTATAAACATATATGAAGTCTGCAGAATGAATATGGATGGGGGTCAGGGCTATCCTCCGTGGGGTCGGGAAAACCTGGTCCGGGACGGTGTGGGCCGAACCTGCACCACCCACCCGGGGAAGCCCGGGTGGGCCAAACCACCCGAGATGGGGAAACCCCCCTCCTCCCGGGTCCCAAATGAAACAAAAATGAAATTGAAAATGTCACAAGTCCGTCGCCGGGAACAGCCGATGACGTAGCGTGGGGATTCCCAATAGGTTCCTGCGGCGAGGCCAGGGCGTGCGTCCGGCCCGTGGCGGGGAAGAAGATGCCGCGTACCCTGACGGACAAGGTAAGTGTCCGGCAACGTCACTCGGAGGGCGGCGCCAGGTAGCGCCGGAAGTGGAGATCCTCAAGGTAAACAGGAAATGACGACCAATGTAGTACCCGCGTCGTCTGATGACGTGGCGGAAACCTCCGCAGAGCCGTCTCAGGTGAATGACGTGGAAGTCGCTGGTGAATGACGCAAGGCGTATCTTACGTCAAGCGGCGTGGTGGCGTAACAGGCAAAGAAGCGGTGCCTTCAGCTTAAAGGGGCCGCAGTCCGCCCAGGGTGGGGGTTTGAAAATAACAACCCCTACAATGGATACGGAGGTGACGGCTTGTGATAATGGTGGGGGCCAAATGGCCCAGGGTCAGGCTGGGGTCCCGTCTGAGGATACTCAGGACGGAATGCTGGTCGGAATGGCCCGCGGTGTCCTCCAAGGTCCCGGGAACCCGGCAGCGGACGCCCCTGCCCGGATGGATGATGAATAAAAACAGCAGACTCCAAACGAATAAATTCAATATCAAAAATACTTTATGGGGTTTCCAAACGTATGCTTGTAGATTCCCAGGGAGTTCCAAATGGAACGCAGGTGGTCACAATACAGAAAGCCAAAAGTATGAAGGAAATGTGCCAGGCAGTGGGGCTGGCCGCTCCCACCGCCGTGGTATACACGCCAACGGGTGATCTCAGGGTGTACAGAGGATCCGCAATCCCGTTTCGCTACTACATAATATTCGCTTCATCAGGGCGTATGTGATAAATAATACAATGTATTGGACAAACTGTCAGGATATAACCTGTAAGTACAAATGAATGAACACATCAGCAAACAAGGACAAAGTGTATACATAATCTTCACACATATAAATTCTTACTGTCTGATAGCATGATCAAACAAATACTCACCCATATATGGGAAATCATGTGTATCACAAATAGTGGATGGATGCCACAAAGTCAAGGTTGACGCAAAGGTGAGTCATGTCAGAACCATGGGGGCTTAAATGCTCAGAGACAACAGAACAAGGTAAGTATGCTAGGGGAGGAGCAGGTGACTGCCAGCTGGTGAAACACAGGGTGGAGCCCAAAATCCTTAAGTGATTAAGGTTTGTATAGACAAGGGCTCGTTGAGCCCATTAGGTGTCTCACTGCTGAGGCGAATTATCCAATTACTTTCAGCCCTAATGAGTGCAGCATGGATGTCACCATACTCGCGAGTATACACTTTCTCCAGGCCCATGCAGGTAAAGGAATCACAAGGATGTCCCAGATCCAGAAAATGTTTATATAAAATAGAGTCAGTGGCTTTGTTCCTAATTTTGGACCTGTGTTCAATGACCCTAGTCCGCAGCTGTCTACTAGTCTGCCCCACGTACACTAGTCCACATTGGCACTGGAGGGCATACACCAAGTTTGTGGAGGCACGTGTGAAGAAACATCGAATATCGAAGGCCCTGGCCCTAAATCTGTTGGTGATAGCAAGTGACATATTGACCTGCTTGCATATGCTGCAGGACCCGCAGATCTTGGTGCCCGGCTTGAAGGCACTGGTGGGCGGTGTCACTATGCGGTGATCCGAATGCACCAGGATATCTCGGATAGATCTGGTCTTCCTGTGTGCCACCATCGGTGGATTCTCTAGCCCTGGAATGTTGTTCAACAGTGGCCAAAATTTCTTAACCGCATTCTGGATGGCATAGGAATGGGGAGTGTAGGTGAGTGGCCAGACAAGTCTGTGGGTGGTCCTAGGCCTACATGGTGGTTGTCGTACGGCGCCTGTCGTACTTTATGGAGGGCTCCATTAAGGGTGGACCGGGGGTAACCCCTGTTGGAAAGATCTGATATCAACCCCTCGGCCGCCCTCTCAAAGTCTGGCTCAAAGGAGGAGTTGCGCTTGATGCGCAGCAACTGGGAATAAGGTAAATTCTGCCTCAAGGATTGCGTATGGTGGCTGTTGAAATTTAGGAGGGAATTCCTGTCGGTAGGTTTCTTATATGTGCTGACCTTGATGGATCCCTCATGGACGTATACATTAACGTCCAGGAAGTGTACCCTTTCAGTGCTGGATTCAAAAGAAAAATTGATCGACTCATGCCACGCATTAAGCCAGTGTGTGAAGTCTGGGAGAAGGGTGTCTTTGCATAGAACGAGAAAGACATCATCGACCTCTTTATGGCCCATCTGGAGAAGGCCTATCTCCTTCCGCAGGCCTGTCATCCCATGAGACATCATATCAAAATTTACTGGAGGTACATCGATGATGTCTTTCTCGTTCAGGGGTTGATATCAGATCTTTCCAACAGGGGTTACCCCCGGTCCACCCTTAATGGAGCCCTCCATAAAGTACGACAGGTGCCGAGGAATACACTACTACAACCATCATGTAGGCCTAGGACCACCCACAGACTTGTCTGGCCACTCACCTACACTCCCCATTCCTGTGCCATCCAGAATGCGGTTAAGAAATTTTGGCCACTGTTGAACAACATTCCAGGGCTAGAGAATCCACCGATGGTGGCACACAGGAAGACCAGATCTATCCGAGATATCCTGGTGCATTCGGATCACCGCATAGTGACACCGCCCACCAGTGCCTTCAAGCCGGGCACCAAGATCTGCGGGTCCTGCAGCATATGCAAGCAGGTCAATATGTCACTTGCTATCACCAACAGATTTAGGGCCAGGGCCTTCGATATTCGATGTTTCTTCACATGTGCCTCCACAAACTTGGTGTATGCCCTCCAGTGCCAATGTGGACTAGTGTACGTGGGGCAGACTAGTAGACAGCTGCGGACTAGGGTCATTGAACACAGGTCCAAAATTAGAACAAAGCCACTGACTCTATTTTATATAAACATTTTCTGATCTGGGACATCCTTGTGATTCCTTTACCTGCATGGGCCTGGAGAAAGTGTATACTCGTGAGTATGGTGACATCCATGCTGCACTCATCAGGGCTGAAAGTAATTGGATAATTCGCCTCAGCAGTGAGACACCTAATGGGCTCAACGAGCCCTTGTCTATACAAACCTTAATCACTTAAGGATTTTGGGCTCCACCCTGTGTTTCACCAGCTGGCAGTTACCTGCTCCTCCCTAGCATACTTACCTTGTTCTGTTGTCTCTGAGCATTTAAGCCCCCATGGTTCTGACATGACTCACCTTTGCGCCAACCTTGACTTTGTGGCATCCATCCACTATTTGTGATACACATGATTTCCCATATATGGGTGAGTATTTGTTTGATCATGCTATCAGACAGTAAGAATTTATATGTGTGAAGATTATGTATACACTTTGTCCTTGTTTGCTGATGTGTTCATTCATTTGTACTTACAGGTTATATCCTGACAGTTTGTCCAATACATTGTATTATTTATCACATCGCCCTGATGAAGCGAATATTATGTAGTAGCGAAACGGATTATGGATCTGTACACCCTGAGATCACCCCATGGCGTGTATACCACGGCGGTGGAGCGGCCAGCCCCACTGCCTGCACATTACCTTCCATACTTTGGCTTTCTGTATTGTGACCACTCGCGTCTCCATTTTAAACTCCTCTGGGAATCTACAAGCATAATGCTTGAAACCCCATAAAGTATTTTTTTGATATTGAATTTATTCTGCTTGAGTCTGCTGTTTTTATTCATCCATCCGGGCAGGGGCGCCTCTGCCGTCGTGTCTCGGGACCTTGAGGACACCGCGGCCATTCCGATCAGCATTCCGTCCCAGTATCCTCAGACGGGACCCTAGCCTGACCCTGGGCCATTTGGCCCCACCATTATCACAAGCCGTCACCTCCGTATCCATTGTAGGGCTGTTATTTCAAACCCCACCCTGGGCGGACTGCGCCCCTTGCCGAAGGCACCGCTTTCTTTGCCTGTTACGCCACCACGCCGCTTGACGCAAGATACGCCTGCGCCATTCACCAGCGACTTCCACGCCATTGAGACGGCATCGGAGGTTTCCGTCATCATCAGACGACGCGGGTACTACATTGGTGATTTCCGTTTACCTGAGGACTTCCACTGGGCGCCCTGGCGCCGCCACCGAGTGACGCTGCCGACACTTACCTTGTGCCAGGGTACGCATCTTCTTCTCGCCACGGGCCGGACGCACGCCCTGCCTCACAAGAGAACTCTATTGGGAATCCTCACGCTACGTCATCGGCCTGTTCCCCGGCGACGGACTTGTGACATTTTCAATTTCATTTTTGTTTCATTTGAGACCCGGAGAGGGGGTTTCCCATATCTCGGTGGTTTGGCCCACCGAGCTTCGGGTGGGTGGGTGCAGGTTCGCCCACACCGTCCCGACCAGGTTTTCCTTCGGCCCCGAGGATAGCCCTGACCCCATCCATTCATTCCTTGCAGACTTCCATATATAAGCTTATACATGTTTGGTTATATTGTCAGCCTTTTGTGTTTTTGATTCTGAGGGACAAATCCCCGGTGTGTTTCTAAGGTTTTGATTGAACCATAGCTGAAGTATAGTTAAACTAAAATGTAGTATGTGGCATGAACACAAAGATATCAAGTGGTACTGACCTGCACTGCATTGTAACAGGGCTTGTCTCTGCTCCCTTTATTTATCTTCTGTGGAGCTGGGACAATGTGGCTTGCAAGTAATTTGATGTTCCGTATTGATGAAGTATGTTTAGAAGCACCGTGATATGGTGGTTAATGTAAAGGTGTCACTTTTGTTGTGTGCCTTCAAGTCATTTCTGGCTTATGGGCACTCCAAGCCAAAACTATAATGTGGTTTTCTTGGCAAGATTTGTTCAGAGGAAGTTTGCCTTTGCCTCTGAGGCAGAGAGAGTGTGATTTGATTTGATTTGATTTGACTGCAATTTGGACCGAGTTGGATGACGTTTTTAACTTGGCGAACTTGTTTTTAATGTATATTTATAACTATTTTATTATGTATATGGTTTTTTTATTATTTGTTTAAATTATATTGGCATTGAATTGTTGCCTGCTGAAAGCCATTCTGAGTCCTCCTTGAGGCTGAAGGAGTGTGATTTGATTTTATTTGACCATAATTTGGACTGAGTTGGATGACGTTTTTAACTTGGTGAACTTGTTTTTAATGTACACTTGCTTGGGGACCCGGCCCTGCCTGGGTTATTTGAGAAAGGCATTGTGTGCCAAGGTTGGTCCTTATCAGTTATTTGGCTCGCAGTGGTCTCAGGAAGTGAGTGAAGGTACTTCATGTCCTATCATCCGTGGTCCATCCTCCTCAATTCTGCACCAGGATGTAGAATGAGTCATGGGGGGCTCTGTGTACCAAGTTTGGTCTTGATAAGTCATTGGATGAGGTTGGCAGTGGTCTTGTGAAGTGAGTGGAGGTACTTAAAGTCCCATCATCCATACTAGTAATGCTCTCAGTACATCAGGAAACCCTCTCACTGTAGTGAGATCCTCTCAGAAAATGAACATTCCATTGCCAACGGAAAAAACTGTCAACTGGCTAACTCTGTCGCCAATTAGGCGATATGCACTGCTCGCAAGCATTCTGTTGCATTCTGTTTTGCTGGTCAATCAGAGTACTTTATGCACATTGTCTCTCAGTGGCAACCAATGCCTTCTGTCTGGTGCCTTGGAGTGTTGGAGTTCTGGGGCTGGCCAATCAAAGTCCTTTATGCAAATAATCTGGTGCCTTAGAGTGTCGGAGTTCTGAGGCTGGTCAATCAGTGTCCTTTATGCAAATAATCCCACAGTGACATCCAATCGAAATGCTGGCACATATTCCTCCCTCCGCACCACCGCACCGCTGCAAACACTGACTTTTATTATATACATAGATAGATAGAAGATAAACAGATTGATTTATAACTATTTTATTATGTATATGGTTGTTTTATTATGTGTTTACATTGAATTGTTGCCTGCTGGAAGCCGTTCTGAGTCCCTCCTCGGAGGCCAAGAAGGACATCTAAATGTTCTAAATAAAAGTAATACATTTGTCTGAGGTCACCCAGTAGTTTTCTATGGCTGACTGGGGATTGAAACCCTGGTCTCCAGAGGCATAGTCCAGTGCTCAAACCACTATACCATGCTGGCTCCCATGGCATGATGAGTTCTGCAGTCCAAAACAACCACCAGAAGCCCACATTTGATAAATAAATAATTGGAGGTGCTTGTTTTTTTCTTGAAATAAAGTCATCTAAACATGATGCCAAGGTTTTGATTGAACCATAGCTGAAGTATAGGTAAACAAAAATGTAGTATGTGACATGAACACAAAGATATCAAGTGGTACTGGACCCTGCACTGCATTGTAACAGGGCTTGTCTCTGCTCCCTCTATTTATCTTCTGTGGAGCTGGGACAATGTGGCTTGCAAGTAATTTGATGTTCCGTATTGATGAAGTATGTTTAGAAGCACCGTGATATAGTGGTTAATGTAATGAATTGAAAAACCCAATAAGAAATAATATTCAGTTTGTGATTAAGATGTATCAGTAGGTGGTACCATCTTCCAGGTGGGAAATAAGCATAACATAACATTGGTGTGTTTGCTTTTTCATCATCAGACCAAGCAGCTATTGAAATTAATAGGCATTACATTGACTTGTTATGCATGTTTGTAAGTGTTCTGCGGAGATGAGCTGCACCTACTGAGTGGGTGGTTTCTCTTTGAGGGGAAAATAAGCCTGTTGGCTGAAAACAGATGTCAGAAAATGAGTCCCAAGTGTGTTCTTGGTGGAAGGAGACACCAGTGCCATTTATTGATGTGCAAATGGTCTCTCCCACAACTATAAAATGCTTCAGTGGGAATCTAATACTGCATATTATTCTTACAAAACAAAAGGAAAATATATTTATTGCTTTATACTCTTTGTATGAGTTGCAACAGTGAACACATAGGAATAATCAGGGTGAGAAGAGCACTACGCCCATCGTCCTTAGTAAAGAGTCTGGGGGTCCAATTGGACTCGCTGCTGACAATGGAGTCTCAGGTCTCGGCTGTCAGCAGATCAGCTTTTTTCCACCTGCGACAGGCTAGGCGGCTGGCACCCTATCTCACCGGAAGTGACCTGGCTATGGTGATCCAGGCGACGGTCATCTCGAGGCTAGACTACTCTAACGCCCTTTACATTGGTCTTCCTTTATCGGTCATCCGGAGGCTTAAACTGGTGCAGAATGCAGCAGCGAGACTCCTGGCTGGGATGCCAGCCAGGGCCCATATTACTCCAACTCTGCAGCGACTGCACTGGTTGCCAATTGAGCACCGGATCATCTTCAAAGTGTTGGTCTTGACCTTTATGGCCTTGCATGGTCTGGGGCCAGTTTACTTGAGGGACCGTCTACTCCCATATGTTCCCCAGAGATCTCTTCAATCTGAGGATCACAACGTCTTGCAGATCCCTTCCCTACGAACTGTCCATTTATCTTCCAACTAGACAGAGGGCCTTCTCTGTTGTGGCACCGAGCCTGTAGAACGCTCTGCCACCTGAAGTCCGTGCAATTAGTGAGCTGCCGGCTTTCTGGAAAGCTTGTAAAACAGCTCTTTTCTGCTAGGCTTTTGACGTTTAGTTACCCTTGGTTGTAGTTTGACACTATTTTAATGTTCTGATATCTGCTGTTTTATTGTTTTGATGTTATAGTTCGATATGCTGTAAACCAGGGGTGCTCACACTTTTTCAGCATGTGAGCTACCCTTAAAGCAACCAAGTCCAAAAGATCTACCTGCCCCCACCGCTGTGCGCTCCCGTGCGCTCTTGCCACCGCGCATGCTCCTGCCACCCTGCATGCTCCTGCTGCTATTTTACGCCCGCGCAGCACTTCTTCCACCTGTGGGGCATTGCAGGAAGGAGAAAGCACGAGGTGGGGTATCCAGAGGGAGTGCTCTGCCCTGCCTGTCTCGCCGGCAATGGAGGCTGCACAGCTGCTTCTGGACGAGAGAGAGGCAGAGCGCTCCCTCCAGAGGCCCCGCCTCATGCTTCCTTCTTCCTGCAATGCCCCGCAGGAAAGAAGCACTGCGAGAGCGGAAGCCAGCAGCAGGAGTGCGCATGCACGCAGGGTGTGTGCGCGCATGGCAGGAGCGCTCCGTCTGGCTGGTGAGGCCCGAAGATCACCTGGAAGAGGCCCGAAGATCTACTAGTAGCTCCCGAGCTACCTAATGAGCACCCCTGCTGTAAACCGTCCTGAGCCCATTGGAAAGGACGGTATACAAATCAAAATAAACAAACAAATAAATAAATAAATAAATAAATAGTGCCAATTTTAAAGAAGCCAAACTATTGAAAAATGGGAAATTCTCTTGTTTAATCTCCTTACGGGTGTTGGCTGTTGGTAAGGACAGAATAGATCCGCAAAGGTACCTTCTGTTTTTATATTGCTCCATATGTTCCAGTCCCCAAAGATTAACTATAGTGCTGAAAAGAGAGTCCCTGGGAATAACTATAGCCGAAAAAGCTAAAGAGACAGATTTATGGGACAAGGGGAAGAATTGAGAAAGGCTTCAACTGCTGTTATTGTTTTTTTTAAAAAAAAAGTTTTTGAAATATGTCTGTGTCAAACACCAGACACCATAAAGGATTTCAAGCTCAGTATTCAAGCATCAGCTGCTATGAAGTCTTCATTACTATGAGATGAATTCCCAAGGAGATAAGGGCTTCATGTCACAGAGCTCTTGTCCTCCTCCTCCTCCCTGTTGATACTACGCAGCAGGGAAGAACATCTGGCCTTTAGCCTGCGACAATTATATATTTAGAATCTGACTGCAAACTTATAGGAAACAGGAAACTGGAGGACTTTCATTTCATGTTACAATTTCCTAACGGGGAAAAAAAACTTTCACAGTTCTCTGGGTTTCTGAAATCAGGGTTTCAAAATGAAAGAACACCAGCAATATATTTAAAAGGAAATTGAAAACAAACACACAATAAAGCTTTCTTCCTTTTTTGGGGTGGGGGGTAATGTTCTTCTCCCCTTCCTCAAATTAAAAATGCTAAGATTATTTGTACAAATATTAAATTTGCCAATGAAGCCATCTTTTTTTTAAAGTGCTACTCAGAGAATGACATTAATCTTTTTCAAGTCAGGTTGCCAAAGTTACCAACTTGATCGTAGGTGTTGTGAATACGGCAGGAGGGGGCTAAGTGAATGTGTGTTGCAAGTAGTTGCAAAAACAAAACATTTTCCTGGAAAGTTGCACAGCAATTCGATTTTGAAGAGAAAATGCTTATAACATGCAGATCTTATTGACATAGATGAAAGACAGGCCGGCAACCAAATACATTTCTGTTCAGTTAGAAATATTCTAACAAAGTACATTTTAAATGTGTAGCAATATTGGTGTATCCACATAAAGACCTGCTGGATTGACCTTTATAGCAACAGAAGCACTATAACTATGATTTTGGGCATCTATATCCACAGTCCAGTTCCAGTTTTGTGACCACTATGAACATGACTATTCTAAGACTTATACAGTCAGCTCTTCACATTTGTGGGTTTAACTTTTATGGATCTAATTATTTGCAGCTTCAATTAATATGTTGTCTCTAGGAAGGGCCCCCTGGTGGTGCAGCAGGTTAAACCACTGAACTTGCTGACCGAAAGAGAGTGGTTCGAATCCAGGGAGCGGGGTGAGCTCCCGCTGTTAGGCCTAGCTTCTGCCGACCTAATATTTCAAAAACATGCATATGTGTGTAGATCAACAGGTACTGCTTCTGCGGGAAGGTAACGGCACTCCATGCAGTCATGCTGGCCACATGACCTTGGAGGTGTCTATGGACAACGCCAGCTGTTTGGCCCAATTCTATCATTAGAAATGGAGATGAGCACCACTCCCCAGAGTTGGGCACGACTAGGCTTAATGTCAGGGGAAACCTTTACCTTTACTTAGGAATCTCTAACTGGCATATTGTTATGAAATCCTCTTTAACTGCCATGGTTCAATAGAATTTGGAGCTAGCAGAGCCACCTGCTCTCCTTGGCACCTAAACATTAGGAATAATAATAATACATTTTATTTATATTTCGCTCTTCTCACCCCGAAGGGGACTCAAAGCGGATTACAGGTACACATACTTAGCAGACAATCCCTGCCGTTTTCCACATGCACACATATAGACGAACAGAGGCAAACTCTGGCCACCAGGGGGAGCTGACACATTCCTCATCTCTCAGCGTTCCCAGTGTCCCTTGTTGTTCCTTCCGCATTCCTCAGCGTTCCTGGAGTTCTTTTAATGGCCTCAGAAGCAGGATCCCATCAGCTCGGAGGATCCTTCGCGAGCCTGCCCTGCAGGCCATGACTTCCTATGGGACCAGTCATGGGACTTTCCCTCCAGCTCTGCGGTGGCGGACCAAGTGAGGCCTGCCCCACTAGCGGTGGCTCTGCCAACTCTCCCTAGCGCCAACCCTGACCGGGACCCCCAGTGGCTCCCTCCCAATGAGGCCCGGTCAACTGGGGAAAACCGGAAAAGGCTACCCCGACGTTGGAGCTGGGCTGGGCGCCGTCGAGGCCGAGGCCCCGAAGGACACCACCACCCCCGCGGTCCAAGCTGACCCCCAGGTTGGCCTACCGCCCGCTGCGCAAGAGCTGCTCGAGCCCCCGAACACGCCTGCCGGGCCCCGAGGACCCCCGCCGCAGGTGGACCCGGAGCCCGCCCGAGTTGGATATTTCGGCCGTCCTGGCCGCTCCTCCAGAGGCCTGCCCGCCGCCGCCGCCCTGGGATGAGCTGGGGAGCCTCCTTGAGGAAGCGAGGCTCAACATGGCGGACGTCCTTGGGGACGCTCAGCCAGCCCATGTGCTGAGGCCCCAAGAAGCACCATCACCTGGAAACAGCCAGCAGCCGGAAGTCCCGCCTCTGGAGGACTCAACTCCCGGCGTTGACCCGCCCAGGAACCAGCGAGGCCACCGGAAGAGGAGGAGGCGCCCCCGGAAGAGGAGGGCTGGCGCCCAAGCCCCTTCTCAAGCCCGGGACTGGAGGCCGAGAGTAGACCCGGCCCCGATGACCGTGGGTCCCTCAGAGCCAGTCTCCCTCTCGCCCCAACCAACGGAGGACGTGTTGCGTCGAGGCCGGCACGGGCCCGAGGACATTCTTCACCAGGACATTCTGGAGCTCCTGCTACAAGCAGTTGAAGCTCCGAGTCTCACTGGACATCCATCTCTGATTCAAGGGACACTGCACAGCTGGGCCGGGATCTCCGTCCCAGGCACCCACGTGGGAGTCCGCCCCTTGGCATCGGCGATCTTACTGGGTCACCGGCAACGGAACCCAGAGCGGCAACCTTAGCAACAAGGACTGCTGCCTTGGACAGCTTGCGGACGGTTCCTGACCACCCAGGGCAGACGACTTACCAGCAGTCTGCCCTCCCTGCCCTCCGCTTGCACCCTAGTGCCAGCGATCCTGCTGGGCCCTCCCGCCTGCCTTCTTTTGACGGCGGGGTGGTGTCTCAGTAGGTATCGCTGCTGGCCTCTTTCCTCCCTCCCTCCCCCTCTCCCCATCCTTGTGTTGTCTACCCATGTCTACTGTACTTTTGTGTTGTTGGTGTGTCACTGGGCACCCAAATTCTGTAAACCACTTAGAGCCTTCGGGATGAAGCGGTATACAAATGTGAATTAATAAATAAATAAATAAATAAATAATTCAGTCAAAATTTGCCTCCCCACTTAATGTGATACCTTTATCTCCTACTTGACAGATGCAACTGTCTTTTGGGCTGCAAAGGTCGACAGCAGGCTACACTTAAAGGTCGAGCACCCACCTTGACCCGGGCAGGCCTCGGACTTATCACCTATTGGTCAGAGAGATCTTATGCAGCTGACACTTAGCCAGCTGTGCCACATTCCCGGTCCTTATTACTTTATTGTAATAAGCTGTTTGACTGTGGAATGGACTGCCTCAGAGAATGCTGGATCCCCCCTTTTGGAGATGAGATTGAATGGAGAATCACTCAGAAGTGCTTTATTGTGTATTCCTGTATGGCAGGGGTTTGACTTCCAAAATGAGACTTATATCAAAATGAAGAATTACGGAACTTACTTATGCCCCTCAGAGATATGCAGATCCTTGTCTGGATGGCTTTTTGTCCAGTACCTCTTAAATACTACACAGAAATCAAGAAAAAAACATCAATTGCTCGCCAATGTTGAACATCTTACAAAAGCTTTCAGTAAGCCTACTGGAACAGCGACCAACTCTACAGGGAGTTTTGCTCAAATCACGGATCAATGATCCTAGATCACATCCTTGTATGGCATCATCTGCCTTGATCATGGAAGTCAATTGCATTTAAGAGCTGTGGGACTAGTGGGATTTACTATATTAAACAGCACACTGCCCCCAGTTCATGCAGTCTAATTTGTCGCTGAATGCAAATGTTCAGGATGCCGGCTGTAGTATTGAAAACAAAATATCAACTGACATAAAGATACAATTAATAAACAAAAAATCTGCAATAATGACCCCCCCCCCCCTTTAAATTAGAACAAGCAATGACACAGTATTTTCATTGGTGGTTCTTTCTCCTTTATTCAGAACATCACAGACCACCTGATTTCTCGAGAAGGTGAAATGTCACATTTCAGGGGGTTATTTGTGCAGTAGTTTTGACATTTTCTCCTTTATAATATGTCCAAGGTGCAACTGATTCTGATCTGTGGCTCACATTCCTGATTATAATCAGTTTTTTATTGTACTATAACAGTGAATATAATACTTACAGTGGTTTGATACTACTACCACGGTTCTTTTTCCTCAGTGTCTTTGTTGCAGTTTGCAAAGAAGTGTGTTAACAAAGGAGGTGAGGAAGGGAGGTTGGGAGGGACTAGAGCAGCCTTTCTCAATCTGGGGGTCGGGAACCCTTGAGGGGTCATGAGAGGGGTGTCAGAGGGTTCACCAAAGACCATCAGATAACACAGTATTTTTTGTTGGTCATGAGGGTTCTGTATGGGAAGTTTGGCCCAATTCTATCATTGGTAGGGTTCAGAATGTTTTTTGATTGTAGGTGAACTATAAATCCCAGCAACTACAACTCCCAAATGTCAAGGTCTATTATCCCCAGTGTTCACATTTGGGCATATTGTGTTTTCATGCCAAGATTGGTCTAGATCCATCATTGTCTGAGTCCACCGTGCTCTCTGGATGTAGGTGAACTACAACTCCAAAACTCAAGGTCAATGCTCACCAAAGCCTTCCTGCATTCTCTGTTGGTCATTGTAGTTCTCTGTGCCAATATTGGTCCAATTCCATCATTGGTGGAGTTCAGAATGCTCTTTCATTGTAGGTGAGCTATAAATCCCAGCAACTACAACTCCCATATGACAAAATTAATTCAGCTCAACCCCACCAGTATTCAAATTTGGGTGTATCAGGTATTTGTGCCAAATTTGGTCCAGTGAATGAAAATGCATCCAGCATATAGATATTGACATTACAATTAATAACAGCAGCAGAATTACAATTATGAAGTAGCAACAAAATAATTTTATGGTTGCAGGTCACCACAACATGAAGAACTGTATTAAGGGGTCGCAGCATTAGGAAGGTTGAGAACCACTGTACTAAAGGCTGACAAAAGGCAGGAATGGGAATGGAGAGAAAACAGAGAGAGGGAAAGATGGTAGTTGAGGAGCGAGGAGAAGAAAGGTAGAGGAAAGTTGCTGACCAAAGAAATGGAAAAGGAGGCAAATGGCAGCACCAGGAAAATGAACCCAGCCAGCTAGAGGGAGAGATGCCTTCCTACCTGATCATTGGTGGGAATTGTTGAGAGAGAGAGGTACATTCCAGAATAAAAGGGAATGTTTCAAGGGCATCACCTCACACCAGGAACATGTTTTGAAGTACAGTGATATCTTGACTTAAGAGTTGAATTTGTTCTGTGACTGAGCGCTTAACTCAAAATGCTCTTATCTCAAATCAAATTTCCATTGAAATGCTATTATTTCTGTCCCCCCACCAACACTCAATTTTTGTTCCGTGTTTTTTAAATATGAAAATATTTTATAAATAACAAATAATGTATAAACATTGACATGGAACAATAAAAAAGACATATCAACTTTAAAAGGGTGGAAGCACAAAGTTGTGGCACAATAGTAGAAGGACTAAGTTGTGGGGAAATGGTAGAAGCACAAAGTTGTGGCAAGGAAGCACAAAGTGAAGAAGCAGAAGCATCGTTTTCTTCATATTCCACTTATCCCAGCCTCCCTCCTTCTCTTGTTCTCTCTCCCACTCTATTCATGAAGCCAAACATACCAGGAATAAAACCAACCCAAAATTCTTCAAAGTGGGCAACAGCAAAGCAGACAGCAATCTCCCAAAGCAGACAAGAGCAAAGCAGACAGAAATCTGAGTCGCCTTTGGGCTGAAATGGGCGGGATAAAATGATGTAAATAAATAAATAAATCTCCCAAAGAGCACAAGGCATAGAGGTTGCTCCCTGGAAGCCCTGAAGCATTGTATTCTCGCACTAGCACTCCTCCTGGCGCTAGTTCTTAACTCAAAATGCTGTTCATATGTCAAAGCAAACCCCAGACCAAGCAATTGCTCTTAACTCAAAATGCTGTTCATATGTCAAAGCAAACCCAAGCCAAGCAATTGCTCTTAACTCAAAATACTCTTAAGTTGGGGTGCTCTTAAGCAGAGGTTCCATTGTAGAATGAAATGCAAATAAATGCAGGTACCAATGTAAAAAAGCTCACAGTCTGGATTCTCTGTGACTGGAACAGAAATGCTACCAGATTCATGCATTTGAGAGAGAAAAAGACAACATGACCAACCTAGAATCTAGCTGTAACACTTCACATCATTCATCCATTTGGGACTATTCCTTCCCATGCATTCTCTAGCTGCCACCTTCAGTAGAGCATTATTTGGTTCAGAATAGCTGAGAAAGGCAGACGCTAGAACATTCTGTTACAGCCTTTCAATATTTCTGTTTTGTTAGTCAGTCTAATAAACATATGCAAAAACGGAACGATGCAGTTTCCATTAGGAAAGCATTGTTTATTTGTCTAGATGTGATTTTGCCATAATTTTATTATCATGGATGAATGCATGGCATTTCATTCACTGTAATTATGAAGCTGATTTTGGTCACTGGGAGGCTTCACACTAATTTCTAATTTGCTCGGTTTGTTTGGGCTCTGATGTGAAGTGGGACTCCATCCCAGGACATCCTCTTCCTCTTTTCATGAGAGCGTAAGCTGAAAAGGAGACAAGACTGAACTCATTAATCCTGCAATGCCATCCGAGCTCAGCAAGGACATTTACAAACCCAAACAATCCGAAGGCACAGAGCTTTATCTCAGGGCTTCTCAAATGATAATACCACATCCTACCAGTTTCAAAATAAATGCATTTTTGATGTGAATGTAAAGCTTTGTTTCCTAAAATTGTCTGTAGAATGGAAATGGAGGAGATTATTAATGTGTGAATGGGTGAAAGAAGAAAAGCCGAATTACTTCCAGACAACAAACATTTCTACAGTGGCTTTAAACAGAAAGAAAGAACACAACAGTCTATGTGTTGTCAAAGTCTTTTATGGCTAGAATCACTGGGTTACTGTGAATTCTCCGGCCTGTATAGCCATATTCCAGAAGCATTCTCTCCTGACGTTTTGCCCACATCTATGGCAGGCATCCTCAGAGATTGTGAGGTTTGTTGGAAACTAGGCAAGTGAGGATTATATATCTGTGGAATAATGTCCAGGGTGGGAGAAAGAACTCTTGTCTGCTCGAGGCAATTGGCCACCTTGAGAAGCATTTAATGGCCTTGCAGCTTCAAAGCCTGGCCACTCTAACAACTACCATGTCAGGCTACACAGAGAAGCCATTGAAATCCACAAGCATGTGGACAATTGCAACAGAAAAGAAGAAACCATGAAAATGAACACAATCTGGCTATCAGTATTTAAAAAACTTTAAAATCAGGACAGTAAATAAAGATGGGGAATTCCAGACAAGGATCAATCAGGGCCAGCTAACACCTCCCAACAAAGGATTCCCCAAGCAGCAACCAGACAGGCTTTGAAGCTGCAATGCCATTAAATGCTAATCAAGGTGGCCAATTGCAACATCGACACCTGCCTCGATCAGACAAGAGTTCTTTCTCCCACCCTGGACATTATTCCACAGACATATAAACCTCACTTAACTAGTTTCCAACAGACCCCTCAACCTCTGAGGATGTCTGCCATAGATGTGGAAACTTCTGTGAATATTTGAGAGACAAATCAAACTTCTTGATCTGAGAGGGGGGAAAATCCCAGGGGTCTGTGGCTTCAGTAGGGGGTGCAGTTGAGGTGGGGGCACCCATGAAAGCTCTCTTTATGAGCCTTTACAGAGCCTGAGCACTGGAAGGTCATTGGCAAAAGAAATTACTATCCTTTCTTACCACTGCCACTGCCATGTGTTAAAAAGTGTCTGATGGGCTGTTAACATTTGTAAGGGATCAATAAGGTTCCAGCCCTGTTTTCCTAAAGTATCTATCTGTTGTTTCTAATCCTACTATCTTGAGCAAGACAGAACAGGGGTGTCACATCTAAGTGTACACAACTACACATGAGAGCAGGCATGTAGCCGGGGGGGGGCTTAGGGGGCTTCAGCCCCCCTCCCAATTCTCAGGGTGGTCCGTGAGAAGGCCTTACTGGTACATTATTTAAACTGTTATGTTTACTCATATCACGATCTGATCACCATGCTTATTATATCCCGCATTCATGGGGTTATTGGGATAACAATACAAAAGGTTTGGTAGGGTAGTTCCTCTCTTACTCAGACTCAGCCCCTCCCGAATCAAACTCAGCCCTCCCCGAATCAAAATCCTGGCTACGGCCCTGCATGAGAGTGACAGAAAGTCTAACTTGATACTTCCTAAGCCAACAGCAACTAGAATTAGGATCTCATCTACACTGCCATTTAAAATCCAGATTATCTGTTTTTAACTGGATTATATTCTAGTAAAGGCCCCTTCTACATAGCTTAATAAAATCCCACATTTTCTGCTTTGAACTGGAATATATGGCAGTGTGGACTCAGATAACCCAGTTCAAAGCAGATATTGCCTTGATATTCTGGGTTATATGGCTGTGTGGAAGGGCCCATATTCCAGTTCAAAGAAGATAATCTGGATTATCTGCTTTGATAATCTGCATTATATGGCAGTGTAGATACAGCCTTACTGCTCTGGCCATTACTCTCAATACATTTGGACCATCTTCATAGGAAAATTGCATTAACAGATAACACCTTTTTTTCCCTTTCTTGTCTTCCCTCCATCATTAGTGATACCATTAAATGATTGTGGCAACAATCTATACCAAAGCCAGCAACTAGGGACAGTCCTACTGAAATATGAAAGAAACCGAAATGTAAAACCTTATATTCAAAGCTATCAAATGTAGAAATACGGACTTCTGGGTTGCTGTGAGTTTTCTGGGCTTTATGGCCATGTTCCAGAAGCATTCTGTCCTGATGTTTCACCTGCATCTTTGGCAGGCATCCTCAGAGGTTGTGAGCTCCCTGAAGTCTTTGTGGGGAGACGGTAATTGGTACTCACTACAACCCACAAACAGCATCCCTCACTGGCTGATATCCAGAGCCTGCCCCTCTTCCATAATCTATGTCCCTCCCATGCAAATCTGTACCAGCCAGAAATTTTCAAGAATTATTCTCAAAGAATTATTCACTGGAGTTGGCAAATAATTGGAAGAGCTGTTTTTCACCTGTTCAGTGCAGGCATAAGCAAGTCCACAGAGACTGATCCCCTCTGGGCCTCCGTTTCTGCCTTCCTCCTCCGCTATCATTACAGGTCTTGAATTGTACTTGTGGCTTCTTCCAAAATCCCTGTGTCACCTGCTCCATTTATTCGCATTCTTCCACTGGCTACCATTATTGTGTCCCTTTGCTCACTTTTCTTTCCTCTATTTGAACTTTAGTTTTGTCCTGGACCAGCTAAAAATCTTTACTATTTTATTTATTTATTATTAAGACTTTCATATTGCCACTCCCCGAAGTCTCGGGGCAGTTCACAAGCAACAGCACAATGCTAACATTTAGAAACCAAATTAAAATCACATTAACATGATTCAAATGCTTGCTGAAACAGGTGAGTTTTACATGCCCTGCAGAAGGTTGGCAGGCCCCGCAGGGCCCGGATTTCTGTAGGCAGAGCATTTCATAAAGATGGCGCTATGATCGTGAAGACCCTATGCCTAGTTGCCCTGAATTGAAAGGTCTTAACACTGGGAATTTCCAGCAAATCTTGGTCTTCCGAACGCAGTGATCTCTGGGGTTTGTAGGGGATAAGGCCATCCCTCAGGTATGCCAGTCCTGGACCATATAAGGCCTTAAAGGTAAGAAACATCACTTTGAAGGTAATTCAATTGGTGTTCAATCGGTAGCCAGTGCAGCTGCCGCAGGATTGGAGTTATATGAGATCTCCCCAGCTCCCCGGTGAGAACTTGAGCCACAGCATTCTGCACCAGCCTGAGCTTCCGGATCACCGACAGGGGTAGGCCAATGTAGAGGGCGTTACAGTAGTCTAGCCTTGGGATGACCATAGCCTGGATCACCGTAGCCAGGTCATTCCAAGATAGATAAGGAGCCAGTCACCTAGCCTGATGCAGATGGAAAAATGCAGTTCTGCTCACAGCGGAGATTTGAGCCTCCATTGTCAGCATAGGGTCCAAGAGGACTCCCAGGCTCTTTACCAACGATGACGGGCGTAATGCCTCTCCATCCAGAGTAGGCAACTGGATATTCCCACTCCCCGGATGACTCAGCCATAGGATCTCCGTCTTCACTGGATTCACCCTCAACCTGCTGGCACACAGCCATCCAGTAACAGCCTCGAGACACTGATGGAAATTTTCGGGTAAAGAGTCAGGTCGGAAAATGAGTCTGCATCAGCATGGACGTTGAAGTCCCCCAATACAGAAAGTTGCGTATATCGATATGTTCTTTAAAACAATTCACCAATTTTTACAATGGATGTCAAAAACAAGCAACAAATAATGATACCACCAAAAAGTAGAAATGTATACGTTCTGGGGCCCCTTCTGTACCGACAGGGGTAGGCCAATGTAGAGGGCGTTACAGTAGTCTAGCCTTGGGATGACCATAGCCTGGATCACCGTAGCCAGGTCATTCCAAGATAGATAAGGAGCCAGTCACCTAGCCTGATGCAGATGGAAAAATGCAGTTCTGCTCACAGCGGAGATTTGAGCCTCCATTGTCAGCAGAGGGTCCAAGAGGACTCCCAGGCTCTTTACCAACGATGACGGGCGTAATGCCTCTCCATCCAGAGTAGGCAACTGGATATTCCCACTCCCCGGATGGCTCAGCCATAGGATCTCCGTCTTCACTGGATTCACCCTCAACCTGCTGGCACAGCCATCCAGTAACAGCCTCGAGACACTGATGGAAATTTTCGGGTAAAGAGTCAGGTCGGAAAACGAGTCTGCATCAGCATGGACGTTGAAGTCCCCCAATACAGAAAGTTGCGTATATCGATATGTTCTTTAAAACAATTCACCAATTTTTACAATGGATGTCAAAAACAAGCAACAAATAATGATACCACCAAAAAGTAGAAATGTATACGTTCTGGGGGCCCTTCTGTAGCGAGGCTGGTGGCCTCTCCTTTGCTGGCAGTAGTCAAACACAGTTCAAAAAGATTTTGAGAGGCTGCAACTTCAGAATCTCCTAGTTGCCACAGCCCCAAACCCTATGTTTTCCAAGCCCTATGAATGATCGAAATGTTGTAATGTAAATGTACTTTGAGGAGGGGAAGAGTTGGAGTACATGATGTTCAAGAAACTTTCCACATATGTCACTTTCCTTCAATATTTTTTAAAGCCCTAGAAAGCTGTGGTTTTAAGCAAAATGAATGGTGGGAAATGGGAAGGAGGTGAGCAAATAAGGAAGGTATTTGCTCACAGACAAAAAGGTTAAACAGCCCCCTTCCTGTTGTACATCTGTTTGAACTCATAACATTCAGAGGCTGCTTTTTCCTTTTTGAAATTAAAAAAACACCCTACTTTTCCAGATGAATACGAGTCCAGTCCTTCCATTATGCAGAATGTCATCTCAGGACAAGCTTTTGGAAGGACATGTCATAACAGCCAGATAGCAGTTTTATAAAAACAATAGGATATATATTGTTTTTATGTATATCGAAGTATATCGGCATTATTTCGTGAACAAAGATTCTTAGGAAGGACTCATCCCACGCTTTTTACAAGCGCGTTGATGACTAAAAAGGCCAATCTGAGATAGGCAAGTTTGGTTGCAGAAAGCACAGCAGAAAGTTCCCTTGGGTGATGTTGTTTCCAAGTTGCGGTTCTTTCTGTGTTGTCGTTTCTCTTCGAGACCCATTCGGCATATCTTCTCGAAAGGGGTCGCAGCATTGTGGATAGTGCATCTCCATGCCTCCCGATGTGAGGCCAGGGTGGACCATTGTTAGTGATCAATCTGGCCGAGCCTGAGATGTTGTTTCAGGGAGTCCTTATATCTCTTTTTGGGGACGCCTCTCTTGCGCTGACCCCTGGCGAGTTCACCATAGAGTAGTATCTTTGGGAGGCGGTGGTCCTCCATCCTAGAGACGTGCCCTAGAGACGTGCCCTGCCCAGCGCAGCTGTGTTCTCAATAACATGGCCTTAATGCTGGTGATCCCTGCTTGCTCAAGAACAGCAACATTCATCACAAAGTCAGTCCAGTGTATATTTAGGATTGTGCGAAAACAGCACTGATGAAAGGGTTCGAGGAGTCATAGGTGTTGGCGATAGGTGACCCATGATTCAGACCCATATAGGAGAATAGACAGTACAATAGCTCTGTACACACTGATTTTGGTGCTTTGCCTCAGGTGCTTGTTGCTCCAGACTCTTTTGTGAAGCCTTCCAAATGCACTATATGCCTTTGCTAATCTGTGATCTATCTCTTTATCAATCTTGGAGTCTGAAGAGATGATGCTTCCCAGGTAGGTGAACTGCTGAACAGACATAAGCACAGCTTTGCCTATGCTGACGTGGGGATGATGGTGTTCTTCCTGTGGTGCGGGCTGGTAGGCTTCCAGCCTAAACAGCTCTGCAGCTGTTGCAAAGCAGGATGTTAGGCACTGCAGGGCTGCAGGACAAAGGCAGAATCGTCGGCAAAAAGCATCTCACGGACTAGATAGTTTAGAGTCTTAGTGCGAGCCCTCAGACGGCTTAAGTTGAACAAACTACCATCAGTACCATAGCGTATATATATGCCGTCTTCTTCTTCAAGGTCTGCCGTAGTCCTTTGGAGCATCATGCATACACACACACACATATATATATACACACACACACACAATTCTCCATTTTTCTCAGTTTGTCTGGGCCAGCCCCATCAATCCTCTATCTTCTTATCTTTTCAGCTGTTTTACAATTTCTCTCTTTCTGCCTCCTACTTTCCCTCCTCATCTTGGCTTACTTCAATTGCTACTGAATTCAAAGTGCAAGAGCAGTTTTCACTCAATTAACTTAGCAGATGGGAGAGGAAAGGAGAGGATGCAGTCTTGTAAGGTCAGGCTTTTCTAAACTCAGTACATATATTCCAGTGTGTATGTACTTAAAATGGTAGTTTTGTGTATCCTTGCCCATTAATAACTTTTGTCTTCTTTTGACCACAGTCTGACTTTGCTTGCACATGTCCAAATTTGCATCTGGGAAATGTTGGGGATATGTATATTGTTGGCAAATATGGATTTCTTCATATGTTTGCTTGTTCAAAATGGAAAGTGCGTAAGTGTGTGTTAATGTGCATGGTGGTGGTGGGGAGCTATTCGATAGCAAAAGGGGTCTGCAGCAAAGAACTACTAAGCTCCGCCTTGTTTTACACCTTAATGCAGAGATTCTCCAGCTGGGGTTTGGGACCCCTGGGGGAGGGGGGTTGTGAGGGAGGTGTCAGAGGGGTTGCCAAAGACCACCAGAAAATACAGTATTTTCTGTTGATCGTGAGGGTTCTGTGTGGGAAATTTGGCCAAATTCTATTGTTGGTGGGGTACAGAATGCTCTTTAATTGTAGGTGAATTACAAACCCCAGCAATTACAACTCCCAAATGTCAAGGTCTATTTTGTCTGAACTCCACCAGTTTTCACATTTGGGCATATTGAGTATTTGGGCCAGGTTTGATCCAGATCTATCATTGTTTGAGTCTATAGTGCTCTCTGGATGTAGGTGAACTACATCTCCAAAAATCAAGGACAATGCCCACCAAACTCTTCCAGTATTTTCTATTGGTCATGAGAGTTCTTGCTTGCCAAGTTTGGTTCAATTCCATTGGTGGTGGAGTCCAGAATGCTCTTTGATTGTATGTGAACTATAAATCCCAGTGTGATGAAGTCACTATGTTTATTTGCAAGTTTAAAGATGTGGTCTATATTTATGCATTTGTATATATGTTGAATGGTTAAATGTTTGGGCAAAACACAAAGGGTTAAAAGATAATATTAGAGTGCAAAACCTCTAAGGCAGGCTGCCCAGGTAGTCGATCACGATCGACCAGTCGATCGCGGGACCGAAGGAGGTCAATCTCTGCCGGATGGGGCGCTTCTCAGAGGGCCGGAGCCAGGCCACACCAAGCCCCTCCCCTCCCCAGCTTCTGCACTCCCAGCAGCTGCTTCAGCCTTGAGGAGGGCAAGGCCAAGCCAGCCTTGTGCTAGCTATGCCACCACTGGCTTGGCACTGCCATCCTCAAGCCTGGAGAAGCTGCTGCTAGAGCCAGGCTGAAGCTCCCCAGAGGTACTCCCAGCAGTGGAGCCAGGCTGCACCAAGCCCCTCCCCTCCCCAGCTTCGGTACTCCCAGCAGCTTCGCCAGGCTTAAGGAGGGCAGGGCCAAGCCAGCCTTATGCTAGCTATGCCACCACTGGCTTGGCACTGCCATCTTCAAGCCTGGAGAAGCTGCTGCTAGAGCTGAAGCCAGGGGGCAGAGCCAGGCCATGCCAAGCCCCGCCCCTCCCTGGCTCCACCCTGCTTCTCTCTCGTCCGGAAGCAAACATGGACGGTGCGCAGCATGGGAGGCAAGCGCGGAAGGTAGATCTTTCTGACTTGGTTTTATTATAAGTAGCTCCCATGCTGAAAAAGTGTGGGCACCCCTGCTCTAAGGAGTTCCATTGCCATGGAAACGGGAGGCGGAGCCAGCCAGGAGCAATCTAGGCTTAGAATGTTCAGATTCAA
Source organism: Anolis apletophallus (assembly GCA_030556195.1). NCBI lineage: Eukaryota > Metazoa > Chordata > Lepidosauria > Squamata > Anolidae > Anolis > Anolis apletophallus. Next base: position 85,629,920 of record JARBWK010000010.1, read on the forward strand.
AAATCTGACAGTTGAAGTCTGTTAGGCCAGCTGAAAGCAGGGTTTTAGAAAGCTGCTGATTCTGTTTCGAGGAGAGCAGAGTGGAGCTGTGATTTTGAACTGCAGGGAAGCAGTTGGTCTTGGGAAAAGACATTTTCAGTATAGGTTAGGCCTGAGAAGCTACCCTGGATAAACCTTAGTGCTGGAAATACACAGAGAGTCTATAGTTTAGCAAAGTACCTCAGGAAAAGCAGTTGACTGTTTATGACTGCTAAGTTATTGAGTGGAAAGTACCGTTAAGAAACATAACCGTGTATGTACCTCCATCATTTTGAACATTGTAACTACAAGATTTATGCCTCTCAAAGAGAGTTAAGAAATTGTAACCAACTAAGCAGATACACCTCAAAAACCTCCACACTATGAAACATTTGTAATTGAATAAACTGTTAAAGTTACTTTGCTACAAATCTCTCTCTGTGACATCGTTTCAAAACACAAGCCTCGAAATAAACCACTCACATCTGGAGGCCAAGATTTATATGGTGGCAGCTTGAGTATCTATGTGGATGGTAGACTCTTAGGAAGAGACCTTTTGAAGTAGCAACCTCATCACACAACTGACTTTTACAACAACTTGGTGTCAAATCTGCCCTCACAAATCAGCTGACATAAGTTTTAAATTTTGAGATTGAAGCACGCTTCTTCGCACCCAGCAACTACAATTCTCAAATGACAAAATCAAACACACACCCCCCCCCTCCCCAATCCCACCAGTAATCCAATTTGGGCGCATTGGGTATTTGTGCCAAATTTGATCCAGTGACTGAAAATACAGCCTGCATATCAGACATTTACATTAATAATAATAATAATAATAATTTTGATCCAGTGACACAGAAAATACAGCCTGCATATCAGACATTTACCTTAAGATTCACAACAGTTCACGGGTCTCTGTCAGCCGGGCCCTCTCACCCCAGGGACAAAATTACTGTTGTGAAGTAGCAACAAAAATTTTTTTATGTTTGGGGTCACCAAAAATAATTTTATGTTTGGGGTCACCACAACATTAGGAACTGGATTAAGGGGTCGTGGCATTAGGAAGGCTGAGAAACACTGCCTTAATGCTTTTTAATGCATTTCTCCAGATGTGATTATGGGAGTTGGGTTGATAATGATAGGGCAGCAAACGCACTCTGGGTTTCAGTTGAACTTGAAAGAAGCTCGCCAAGGTGCTGAACTCTTTCCCCAAAGAGTCATAGCACCTTGAATAGCTCCTTTCTAGTATAAACTAAACATTCAGGAGGATTCTCATCCCTTCCTCTATAAAGGAATCATCTGCCATCCTTGAGTGCTAATGGGTATCACATCAGGCCTGGCCCTGAGAAATTCAGAGCAATCATGTAGTGTAGCTAAATGAAAAGAGATTTTCTAGGAACTGGAAATTGTACATGCCGGAGAAACATACAGTGAAGAATGACAGCTCAGACACGAATGAATAGTAGAAGACAAGAATAGAGTTTGCTAAAAGAAGGTCACTGCAGAAAATGTTTCAGATTTCTGCCCGAGTCTATATTCTTTCATGTCCAATAATAGAACCAAAAGGATTGAGTTGGCAAAAGTAAATTTCTTCTGTCATTTTCGGCCCTACTGAAAGCACTTCTCTGTCACAGTATGTACATTTTACTGTGGATGAATTTAATTATATCGATGAAGACATCATAATAAAGGGAAATATGGGTCCTCCCTATTATGCCCTGGATTTCATTATTTGGTTGTGTCTGTCTGCAGAGACCTTATTTGACACTATTTCTCCTGCACCCCATGTGGGCATTCTTTTACAAGGATTTTGACCTCTTTTATATCATGGCCTTTGCAAAGGCAGCTTTGAGTTTATAAGGCATTATAACTGTGTTTGTAGTGAATTGGTTCTAGACAACTTACTGATGCTTTGACAGTTACTCTTCTTGTATGAGGGTTGTAGAGACTAATATCTGTCAAGTCATAAATCCTTTACTAACAACATGAGACATATGCAACTATGTGTAAAGTAACTATTTGTTTCCAAAAGGTACCAAATCCAGGAATCAATCCAGGAATCAAAAAAATGTGCTGAGGATATGCATTCCTTTGTTTACAAATGCAGTTCTCCAAGCCCTGTATCAGAGTGATGTAATACATTGTGATAGTTTTGATCTGTAGATAATTTTCTACTCCTAGCCAACAATTTGTTGCCATCTATAACTCTTCTTTCTTTCTTTCTTTCTTTTTGGACTTGGTACCCTTTGTAAACAAACTGTCTTGATTCTGTTTTTTTAAATAAAAAAAATAAAAATACTGGTAGCCAGATTTTGTTCATTTTCATGGTTTCCTCCTTTCTGTTGAAATTATTTACAAACTTCATGGCTATTCAAATGCTAATTCAAGCTTGCTAGGTGCAACATTCACACTTTCTTTAAAAAGAGAAGGGTTCTTTCTCCCCTGCTGGACATACTGTATATATACTCTCATCTTAACTCACTGCCAACAGAACCTCTGAAGATGCCAGCCACAGATGCAGGTAAAATGTGAGGAGAGAATGCTGCTGGAACATGGCCATTCAGCCCAAAAACCTCACAGCAACACAGTGATTTCAGCTATGAAAGTCTTCGACAATACAGCTTTCCAGTTTGTTTACACCACTGAAGCAATGACTGGCATTACTTTCAGTACAACCCTTGCATTATTATTCTTGTTCTGCCCATGATCCACACTAGAGCATTGATCCATTTTAAATCTGGCTGCTGCCTCCTGTAGAATTCTGAGGTTTGTAGTTTAGGAAGTGGCCTTTAAACTGCTCAATCAGACAGGTCCTGGGCCTTGCTAAACTAGAAATCCCAGAATTAAGCAGGAGGCATGAACCAGATTTCAAGTGGATCCATGCTCTAGGAGTGTTTCTCAAACTCTGCTCCTCCAAATGTTTTGGACTTCAGTTCCCACAATTCCTAACAGATGGTAAGCTGGCTGGTATCTCTGGGAGCTGAGGTCCAAAACGCCCAGAGGAGCATAGTTTGAGAAACACTGCAGCGCATAATCAATTTCAAAGTAGATAATCTGGATTTTATATAGCAATGTAGAAGGGGCCTCAGAGTTGCATATATGGCGGCATTATGCATGCAGCTGTACTTTGTATATCAATGAACAATCACATATGCACACTGTATGCAGATGTGCATGTGATTGTACATTCATTAATACATGTTATGTTTTGTTTTCCATTGTACAAGATAGACATTCTGAGCTATCTTGTACAATAGAATTGCTATCCCAATTAATTTTGCCACTTTTCAAACTTCATGTAGAATCTCTGCTTTTAAATCACAAGCAGGGGCGGATTAATGCACTTGGCGGAGTAGGCGCCCGCCGAGAGCGCCAGATCCGCAGGGGCGCACCGCCGTCAGCTGGAAACTCCACCTCCATGTCTGTTGTGTTTCCAGCTGAGGCGGAGTTACCAGCCAGCGTGGAGGCGGAGTTTCCAGCATGCGTGGAGGTGCCACCTCCATGCATGCTGAAAATTCCGTCTCCGCACCGGCTGGTAACTCCGCCTCCGTGCCTGCTCCAGGTTTGGTCTTGAGGGGGGGGGGGGCAAAATAATTTTCGCCTACCATTTAGAATTACCTTGGGCCGCCTCTGATCACAAGGTAGGATACTACTTGTAGGTAAATATCGTCTACCTCCTGCAAATGTGGTCAGGACACCACAATATAACATTTTTGTTTAGCTTTGCTACTAGTGTTTTAGTAGCACAGCTTTGCTTACAATAAATGGGGCATCATCTCATGACCTACTTCCATAGCCTATGATTGGATGGAGAATTGGTTATTAAAGGGATATGTGGAATATCTTTGCATGCAGGATTGATCATTTGAGTCAAGCTGGCTCAGTGACTTGGCTTTGCATTCTAATTGAGCTCATACATACTGGCTTCCGCAGCAGAAATGCCACATTTAATTCATATGCCTGAAAGTAAGCACACATATACTAAATGTGCAGTGGAGGCCAGGCAAATTTAACAATTGAAACCATGCATTGGTCACGGTCACTACTTAGATGGCACAGTTCTCATGACAGACTCATATCAACCTGATGAATTTGCATATTAAAAAATTAAACTGCTATTTAAAAGCAAGAGCAAAACAATAACAAATGCTGTACTGTCAGGGGCTAAATCCAATTTAATGGCAGGAAATCTCTGCTAGAACAATTGTGATAGGCTACATCTTTATCAAGAAGCTTCTGTGCAAGACAGTTTCCATACCAAATCCAGACCTTAAAATAGATTGAAATATTTAGTTTCATCCAAGATTGCCTGAAGATTATCAGCAATCATTTAGAAGTGGCAATTTAAGGTGGCAGTTCTAGAACAAAATGGATAATCTGCTGATGCTTTGCCACAATGGGAAGCAGTGAGTGCTTTAGTATCTGAGGATATTTCTAATTGGGACAATAAGGAGACTCATTTTAGGTTACCTTGAAGACTGGGGTAATGCTCTTCCTATTAGGATCTTCATACATCAACAATTCTCATGTACACAGAAAGGCAACACGTTGTAAATCAGTTACTATACATTAGTGTACATTGGCTAATCATTTATACTTTAGTATCAGATCCTTTGGCTTCTGAACTGCCTTATACAGCATTTTGGAACAATAAAATGGTAACAGAAAAATAATAGGATGAAAAAGAACTAATTAGGTATAACTGTGGTCAGATGCAATTATAGATTCAGATCACCATATTCTATAATGAAAGAAAATAATTGAAATATCTAGATGTGTTTTGTTTCTATCCTACCTGAATATTCTTAAGGCTTATGGTACTTAGATTTACAGTCAAATGTATGTCCCATAAAATGTGCTTCTATGTCTGAATACTGCTTTCGAAGTAACGCTTTTAAATTTTGACTGAATTATGAGGCCATTAAAGAACTCCAGGAAACGCTGAAGGAATGCGGAAGAACAACAAGGGATGCTGGAAATGCTGAGAGATGAGAAGCGCATCAGCTCCCCCTGGTGGCCAGAATTTGCCTCTGTTCGTTTATATGTATGTTTGTGAAACAGCAGGAATTGTCTGCTAAGTATGTGTACTGTAATCCGCTCTGTGTCCCCTTCGGGGTGAGAAGAGTGGAATATTAAATAAAGTAAATAAATAAATAAATAAATAACACCAGATTATGTTTTGTCATCCATAGTAGACTTCTGCATGGAATTAGTTTCTTCCGTTTACTCCGTTTCTTTCAGTACCTTCGGTACTTCAGGTGCTCGTAACAGTAAAGGCCCTCCCAGTATGAAAACCTGCCTGACACAAAAGCAAGCAAGAGCCGATCTCAGCTTCTCCTCTGCTTTTCGGCATCACAGTTTATGTGTTTTATTAATCCCCCAGCAAACAAAAAGAAAAGCACATGCACCTGCCTCCAGACGAGTGCCTCTCCTCTAGAGTAAAACACAGAGAACTTGCCTCCTTGTCTTGGAAAGAGTATGTGTGGCATGTAAGTGCAGGAGAGAAAGCACGGGCACCTGTCTACAGCCGAGAGTCTCTCCTGTCTCCTGTAGAGTAGAAACAGGTAAGAAACCTCCTTAAAGTGTGCACCTGCCTGCAGCTGTCACTGACCACCTCTCCACTAGAGTAGAAATTACTTAAATGCCTAAAATGATGTGAAGGGGGCCTGGGATGCCCCCCTCCCCCATGTTGGGCCAACAGAAAATGGATCTTTCAGTAACCCAGAGCAAATAGATATCTGCCTTCCTGATTTTGGGAGGCTTCAAAAATGGATTGGGGCCCCCAGCGAAAGCTGGGACATGAAACAGGTCAAGGTTTACCCAGATTGCACAAGCCTAATCCACAATAGCCCCAAAAAGGAAAGGCTTACATTATTTCTAGAAACAAATGGAGTTTGGTGTTCATAGATCACAATTTCACTTTAAAGACAACTGGACAACATCAAGGAGACAATTGTGTGCGTCAGTTCTTCATTTGTGTATCTTCTACTAGACGTTCCCATGAAATATACCACAATAAAGGTTTCCGGTGCCACTGCTGCTTGAAGGTTAACTTTATACTGCTTTAGAACAAATGGAAATCAGATTCCTGATCAATTCTTTGTATAAATAACTACAGTGGAAGGATATGAGAAAAGAGTAATGTGAACTCTTTGGATACAGGGATGATTTCGCTTAAATGGCTGCAATTGCTGGAAAGGAAGTAGAAGCTATTGCTGTCACTGAGAACTGCTTAGTTTTGAGCAACTTCCAGGGAAGTCAATACATTGATTTAGATTTAAGTAAAATGGTTAAGTTAGGCCTGAGCAGCTACATCCTGCATTAATATTCTTTTTGACAGAAATTCTGCAGTCCTGGCCATTTCTAAAAGAAATACTCTGCATTTTCAGCATTCCCAGGATGTTCCCCTAGTTGCTTTTGTAATTTGAGATTCCCCTGGAACAGATTATATTCTGTCCATAAACTAGTGGAATACTGCATTTGATGAGAAGAAGGTTGGTGATTTCTACACCCTTTCCCCAAGTTTATTCCAGTCATAGGACTTACAGAATGCACATCTTTTAAAAAGCTAGTTACTGGTGGCTGAATATTCAAAACAGCTTGTGCTGTCGCACGCTGGGCCTGTAGAATGGTTGTTTCTAGGATGTGACCTCTGTTTGCCCAACAGGACGCCGGGGTGCCTCAGCTGGAAGGGCTCCTTGGTTTTCCCCAATGATAAAGTCCTTCGAGGATTGAAATAGATATAACAAAGTTCTTTATTTGGGCTTAAATCTTAACAAACTGGAAGGCTTCAAACAGGTGACTTTCTCAGTCTGCAGCAACAGGGCCGGCAAACTGGGCAATACTGGTCTTCTCCTTTTGGGGAAAATCCTATTACCCTTCCCTGGGCAATCTTTCTTTACCTTGCTGGTGTGAGGCCCCTTCTTCCGACTCCAAGCTGCGTTATGGATAGTCAGATGTCCTGTACCAGGCAAGGTTCCTGTCGATTAGCCAGGCTGTTGGGATTGTAGATGATCCCTTCACAAAAGACTGTGAAGCTGTTCTGTATTTCTCCAGCAAAGCTGGTCTGTTACCCCAGCAAAGCTGTAAGATTTAATGCCTTTTTCAAAGTAGGAAAGAATAGGCTACCTTAAATCACGTCCTCTCCAATAGAGTAGCTGTTAAGACTGAGAGGAAAAACATCCCCTTTCCCTCCCAAATCCTGGGCATAGGGGCGGGTCTGCAATTCTTGATTGATTGGCAGCCCTCTGGGCCCGTAAATGCAAACCAAGAAAGTCACCTACAAAATAAAATGCAAGGCAATGAGCTCCTGCAAACTTGTAGTGCAACAAAGTGAAAACAGAGCCCTATTGGCACTGCTGTGCCAGAACACAGCTAGCAAATCAAAGAATCCCTTTTGCAGACGTCAAAATGTTAAGAAAAAAAGACTATTCTACTCATAATGTATTGAGGAAGTTTGCACATTATGGATTATAAAACATTTTTCCTGAAAATTTGGCAACATATACATCATTAGAAAATAATTTTGGTACTAAGGCAGTAACATGCGCCCTTTGTTTCCAAGGAGCCATGGTGGTGCAGCGGGTTAAACCACTAAGCTGCAGAACTTGATAACCAAAAGATCAGAGGTTCGAATCCATGGGAGAGGGCGAGCTCCTGTTGTTAGCCCCAGCTTCTGCCAACCTAGCAGTTTGAAACATGCAAAAGTGAGTAGATCATTGGGTACCACTTCAGTAGAAAGGTAACAGTACACCATGCAGTCATACTGGTCACATGACCTAGGAGGCTTCTACAGACGTCAGCTCTTTGGCTTAGGTTTGGAGATGAGCACCAACCCGCACAGTCAGACTTAACTAGACTAATGTCAAGGGGAAACCTTTACCTTTTCCTTGTTTCCTAAGGACCAGGAGTTAACTCCTTCACTTCCAGACATGCTAATCATATGTCTTTCTCTTGTTATTCTCCCCTGAAGTTTGTCCTACAAAATTTAAGCGAAAACACTGAAAAAATATTGTTCTTAATCCCAATTTGAGTGGCTCCATTGAATTAATTGCAGAACTCTTCTCACTTATATCAGTTCAATTGATTAAATTGCTATGCTTTAATTCAGTGTTTTCCAACCAGTGTGCCGTGGCACATTAGTGTGCTGTGAGCGATCATCAGGTGTGCCGTGGGAAAATAGAACCTGTCTTCCCCCTCCTAGCAGCTCTTTCTCCCTCTTTCCCCCCAAAGATCCTCCCTGAGGCAAAGGAAGGGCTCCCCCGAATGCCAGTGCCAGGCCTGCATTGAGGAAGCCTTCAGGAGCCTCGACTCGCCATGGCTCCAGCTCCTACTCAGGGCTGCTTCAGCCTCCCGATGCTCCCAGGTTCGCTCACTGCCCAATTCACCGATGTGGAGCTTCCGGCTTTGGCTGTTCTCGCGAGAAATCCAAGCCAACGTGAAAAATGCCAATTCAATCACTTCCGCCCAGTGCTCTGCTTTTGCAGAGAGAGGAGGGAGGCAGCGAAAGAGGCCACACAGATCTATGAAATGTATAGACTACCCATTCACAGGTTTCCAAGAAACAAATTGAGCCTCTCCGCTTGGAAATGATGTTTTTTAAACTAATTTACTGGATTTTTCCAAAGTTGACCCCAGGGGTTTATAGAGGTTTAGTGGAAACCCGCCAAGGAACTGTTTATAACAGCTTCATGACATCCATAGTTAACTTGAAGCAAGTTTCACTCAGGGAGAAATTTCACAAGGGTCTGGAGAACAAGCCTTATGAAGAGCGGCTTGAAGAGCTGGGCATGTTTAGCCTGAAGAAGAGAAGGCTGAGAGAAGACATGATAGCCATGTATAAATATGTGAGAGGAAGTCATATATATGTTGTGTTCATTGAAACAGGCCCAGGTTTCACACTGAGTGTATAAATACATTAAAAAACATATTAACTATATGTATTAATGTGCCGCGGCTCAAAAAAGGTTGAAAAGCACTGCCTTAACTGACCTTAGCATTTAGATATAAACCACTGAAATGGCTAGTAGCAACCAGCTCTCTTCTTAAATTCTCCTATAACTTCCCTTCAATTCAGTTCTCTCAATTTATGCTCTCCACCCATTTGGGGGGAAAGCAGGATATCAGTCCATCAATCAATCAACCAATCAAAGAATAAGTTCAGCGACTACTGTTCATGGAAATGTATGCTATAAGAAAATTTATTTGGATGTTAAGGAAAGCTTATTAAGGTGCCATTAGATTGTTTGGCATCTTTGTTTTTGATATGACAAACTATACTGACTATCTCAACCCATTATACTAGGTCGGGTCACTGGCCCATTTAGTCCAATACTGTGAACTCTAACTGGCAGCAGCCCTCCAATGTTTCTGGCAGCAATCTGTATCCAGGGCCCATTCATACTGAACATTTATAGCACAATGCTTCCACTTTAACTGCCATGACAACATCCTATAAAATCCCAAAGCTTGCAGTTTGATAGGGGCCGAAGAACTTTGATGCCTCAGCAAACTACAAATTTCAGGATTCCATAGGATACAATTATGGCTGTTAAAGTGGAACCATAGTGCTACAGTTATGAAGTATGAAAGGGCCCCTGGAATTCTCTAGCATTATTTGTTGGTATCTAAGAACCGATTCAATCCTTGCTACTTTCTGAAAATGTCTTGTGTCACTGTATCTATCTTTATTATTTCCAGAAAATAAATAAGGTAACCACAAAAATATTGAATGATAAGTGCAATTAAAATTTCCAAATTTTGTCGACAACGGAGCAAGAAGAGGGATAAAACAAGCAACCCATAAAAAACTGGAATACTAGCCTGCTTCACTTCCTTAAGATGAAAACTATGCACCTTTACCTGGGAGTAAATCCTACCAAACACTGTGAGTCTTACATCTGAGTAGAATTATATAAATAAATAGGAGTATAGTGTCTAGATCAGGGCGGCTCAGGAAGTCGATCGCGGTCGACCAGTCGATCCTGGGACCAAAGGAGGTCGATCCCAGCTGGATGGGGAGCTTCTCAGAGGGGGGCGGAGCCAGGTTGCACCAAGCCCTGCCCCCTCCCCCAGCTTCGGCACTCCCAGCAGCTTCTCCAGGCTTGAGGATGGCAGTGCCAAGCCAGCCTTGTGCTAGCTATGTCACCACTGGCTTGGCATTGCCACAGGGAGGAGGGAGCAGGCTTGTTTTCTGCTGCCCTTGAAACTAGGTTGTGGAGCAATGGCTTCAAACTACAAGAAAAGAAATTCCACCTGAACATTAGTTGTTAGAGCTGTTCAGCAGTGGAACTCTCTGTCCCGGAGTGTGGTGGAGGCGCCTTCTTTGGAGGCTTTTAAACAGAGGCTGGATGGCCATCTTTCAGGGGTGCTTTGAATGCGATTTTCCTGCGTCTCGGCAGAGGGTTGGACTGGATAGCCCAAGAGGTCTCTTCCAAGTCTATGAGTCTATGATTCTATATGGAACTGTGGTGTTAAAATATTTACATTGCATGTCCCAGTTTGGTGATTGGAAGGGAATGCAATTCCTCACAGCTGCTGTTGGGGACAAAAGGTCACCTTTCAGACATTAGTTGTCAGGAAATGATCTCCCCTCTGGTTATATTTTATTACTTAATGCTTTTAATCATCTGAACATTCATATATTCTTTTTCTAACCCCATTCTTTGGCTTCTCTAAGGGCAATTAATCTTTTCTTAAGTACTTAAGGTTACTCAGTACAGCACTGTTGTGTCACCACCAACTGCCAGCTGACCTTTATTTGGAAGGACCGTGTCATGTAATTCCCGGAACATGAGGATACTGCATAATGAATGCCATGTATTTTTCATAGCTTCTGTTGTTCTCCAGCACTTTATAGAATTGATGCCAATACGGCTCAATATTTAGCTTTGGCAATGCTTCATCTCCAAAATACGTAATTAAACAGATCCAAGGCTAAATCTATTTGATCGGTCCAAGTAGAATAGATACACTGAATGAATGGTATTTGGTAAGTCAATACACAGACGAGTCTCATTGTTTCAGTGAATCTGTTCTACATGGGATTAATAATGTATTTTAGTTCTTTAATGCAGTGTTTCCCAACCAGTGTGCCGTGGCTTACTAGTGTGCCATGAGTGATCATCAGGTGTGCTGTGGGAAATTGGCACTCTCCCCCCTCCTAGCAGCCCCCTCACAGGTTTCCAAGAAACAAATTGAGCCTCTCCGCTTGGATTTTTTAAAAACTATTTTACTGGATTTTTTGAGAGTTGCCTCTCCCCCCGCCCCCAAGGAACTGTTTATAACAGCTTCATGAGATCCATAGTTAACTAGAAGCAAGTTTCACTCAGGGTGAAATTTCACAAAGGTCTGGAAAACAAGCCCTATGAGGAGCGGCTTGAAGAGCTGGGCATGTTTAGCCTGAAGAAGAGAAGGCTGGGAGAAGACATGATAGCCATGTATAAGTATGTGAGATGAAGTCATATATATGTTGTGTTCATTGAAACAGGCCCAGGTTTCACACTGAGTGTATAAATACATTTAAAAACATATTAACTATATGTATTGCTGTGTTTGAGTGTAATTTTGTGTCATTTTGGTTGGTGGTGTGCCCCAGGATTTTGTAAATGTAAAAAATGTGCCACGGCTCAAAAAAGGTTGAAAAACACTGCTTTAATGAACCAAACATTAACCAATTTCCCCCTGCAACCATGTTGGCTTCTATGTCTTACCTAAGGAGTGAAGTTATTGAAGGCACTGGGATACATTTCTGGATAAATATTCATTCGTTTGCGTTATGTGATTTTGTTTTGCTGTGAGTTTTCCAGGCTGTATGGCCATGTTCCAGAAGCATTCTCTCCTGACGTTTCACCCACGTCTATGACAGGTATCCTCAGAGGTTTTGAGGCCTGTTGGAAACTAGGCAAGTGAGATTTCTATATCTGTGGAATGTGCAGGGTGGGAGAAAGAACTCTTGTCTGCTTGAGGCAAGTGTCAATGTGTTGAAGGTTGTACATCTAAATAAACAGAAGCTTCACCACTGTTTCTGAACCAAAATATACCCTGCAGTATAATAATGTGTCACTCAGATTTGTGTAATCAGTAACAGTAACTTTACTTCAGTTCAAAAGATCAAACAGAGCAACAATACATACAGCAGTCTCTCTGAAATCTTTCAGAGAACAGAGGGAATAAACAGACCTTTTAAACAGTCTTTAAAATATGCTTCATGTCTTGGAAATGATAAGGTTTCAGAGAGTTGGCAGCCATTTCCTTCCTGGCTGTTTCCAGTCAGCGCTCTCTTCATTCTTCGACGTAAAAATGACAGTTAAAACCATTTCTCTCAGCAGCAAACTAGAGACAGTAGCCAATCAGAACTCTGGCCCCTGACACAATCATCCAATCAGCTGCCAACACAGTCAACCCATTACATCATGGTGCCTTTTTACAAATCCTCACACAATGTTGCAATTGGATACCTTGTACCTTGATTAGCATTTAATGGCTTTGCAGCTTCAAAGCCTGGCTGCCTGGGGGATCCTTTGTTGGGAGGTGTTAGCTGTTAGTAAATCTCACTTGTCTAGTTTCCAGCAGACCCCTCAACCTCTGAGGTTGCCTGCCATAGATGTGGGCAAAATGTCAGGAGAGGATGCTCTTGGAACATGGCCATATTGGCCAGAAAACTCACAGCAACCCAATGATTCCGGGCGTGAAAGCCTTTGACAACTATGTGATTTTGTTTAGATTTTTTTTTAAAAAAAGAGAGGTCATGAAAGGTGGTTCTGTGGCCCTTGGCCTATGCAGGCTCCCTTTGGAAACCTTTTAGGAAATGTATTTAATTCCTTTTAACTTATCTTTCTCTCACAATAGATCCCAAAACAACTAGTCAGGTCTGGTAGTCATTTTGAGATCTATTGTGAGAATTTGCACAGATTTAGACAGAACACCCTACTGGAAAGATTTACACCAAATGTGCATTTTATGATTGGCATCTGTATCCAAATGCAAAATGAAAAGGGAGAATTTCAAAAAACGGGAAATGCGGAGCAGACACTCAGTTTTATTTCAGAGAACTTTCAAGTGCTCATAAGAAATAGTTTTAATGGAATCATTATCACCTACCAGTTAAATATCCCATCAGTGAGGTTTTTATGGGCTGGGCTTACATGGCCATTCCCAACTAATTACTTTTCTCTGTTCCTTGCCAAATCTTATTGAAACCCATACAATTGCCAGGGTGCAAAAACCCATTTTCGTAGTTATATAGATGACTCTTTCTAAAATTAGAAATTTGACACATTGCAAAAATAAATCAGTAATGAAAGTCAGGTAGCAAATCTCTTACAATGCACTGCCACCATGTGGTTGAATGTGGAAATTATCACATTTATACAGCAGTGCACCCTTACCCCTATATACTGTAAAGTATTCCATTTTCGTGTATTGCTTCACATTTTGTGTATGCCAATTGAATCTCTACATTCAGCTTCCCTCTATAATATACAAATTTAGTTGTTTTCTTCATTAAAATCTCTATAGAATGTGGCCTTTATATGAAATATGCCCTTTAAATCCTTAAGCAGCTGGACTCCAGACTATCAGAAAAACTGTGCCCCTATCTACATTGCCATATAAAATCCATATTATCTGCTTTGAACTGGATTATATGGCAGCGTAGACTCATATATTCCACTTCAAATAAGACAATGTGGATTATTTGCTTTGGTTATCTGGATTATATATATACGCTATTGTACTGATGGTAGCTTGTTCAACTTAAGCCGTCTGAGGGCTCGCACTAAGACTCTAAACTATCTAGTCAGTGAGCTGCTTTTTGCTGTTGATGCTGCCCTTATCACCCATTCAGAAGCAGCTCTGCAGCGCCTAACATCCTGCTTTGCAACAGTTGCAGAGCTGTTTGGGTTGGAAGTCAGCCTGAAGAAAGTGGAAGTTCTCTACCAGCCCGCACCACAGGAAGAACACCATCATCTCCATGTCAGCATAGGCAAATCTGTGCCTATGCTGGCAAGTCCGTTCAGCAGTTCACCTATCTGGGAAGCATCATCTCTTCAGATGCCAAGATTGACAAGTCCGTTCAGCAGTTCACCTATCTGGGAAGCATCATCTCTTCAGATGCCAAGATTGATAAAGAGATAGATCACAGATTAGCAATCTCTTCAGGCAGATTATAGTGCAGATTAGCAAAGGCATATAGTGCATTCGGAAGGCTTCACAAAAGAGTCTGGAGCAGGGGTGCTCACACGTTTTCAGCATGCGAGCTACTTATAAAACAACCAAGTCAAAATGATCTACCTACCCACTACTCAGAGAGCTATAAAAGCAAAACATTTGGAAATTTATTTCAGTGAGAGCCATATAATATATTTTAAGACTGAATCCAACTAAATGTGAGTATAATAAGCCCCTGAATTTATTCATAATAATGATGATGATAATATTCATTCAGCCTCTGCTACTAATAATAATAGTAACAACAACAATAGGTTCCTAGAGTAGAAAGAGACCTCCAAGGGCCATCCAGTCCAACCTTCTTCTGCACCTAGGTGGTGTTTGGAGCCCGCAGGGCAGGACTGAGCCTTCCTCCCACCCTGCCTGCGATCTACCAGGACACCCTATGCGATCTACCAGTAGATCGCGATCTACCTAATGAGCACCCCTGGTCTGGAGCAACAAGCACCTGAGGCAAAGCACCAAAATCAGTGTGTACAGAGCTATTATACTGTCTATTCTCCTATATGGGTCTGAAACATGGGGCACCTATCGCCAGCACCTATGACTCCTCAAACGCTTTCATCAGCGCTGTCTTCACACAATCCTAAATATACACTGGACCGACTATGTGATTAATGTTGCTGTCCTTGAGCAAGCAGGGATCACCAGCACTGAAGCCATGCTATTGAAAACACAACTGCGCTGGGCAGGGCAGGATGGAGGACCACCGCCTCCCAAAGTTACAACTCTACGGTGAACTTGCCACGGGTCAATGCAAGAGAGGCACCCCCAAAAAGAGATATAAGGACTCCCTGAAACAACATCTCAGGTTCGGCCAGATTGATCACCAAAAATGGTCCACCCTGGCCTCACATCGGGAGGCATGGAGATGCACTATCCACAATGCTGC
The DNA here is from genome assembly GCA_030556195.1 of Anolis apletophallus. Taxonomy (NCBI): domain Eukaryota; kingdom Metazoa; phylum Chordata; class Lepidosauria; order Squamata; family Anolidae; genus Anolis; species Anolis apletophallus. The sequence continues at coordinate 85,645,062 of JARBWK010000010.1, forward strand.
GGCCTCTTTCGAGAAGATACGCCGAATGGGTCTCGAAGAGAAACGACAACATAGAAAGAACTGCAACTTGGAAACAACATCACCCAAGGAGACTTTCTGCTGTGCTTTCTGCAACCAAACTTGCCTAGCTCAGATTGGCCTTTTTAGTCATCAACTCGCTTGTAAAAAGTGTGGGATGAGTCCTTCCTGAAGAATTTTCGTTCGCGAAGTAATGCCAAGAGATAATATAGAATATCAAGGCAGAAAATCCCACTATATTTGCTTTGAACTGGGTTATCTGAGTCCACACTCAGATGTGGGATTTCCTGCCTTGATATTCTGGGATATAGGTTTGTGTGGAAGGGCCCTGAGTCCACACTGCCATATATTCCAGTTCAAAGCAGATAATCTGGGATTTTATTCAGCTGTGTGGAAGGGGCCCCAGCCTATATCTCCTCTTATAAGCCAGCGTGAGCATTGAGGTCTACGATGCTTTCTCATGGGGTGGATCTACACTGAGCCCTTATTCCGGGGATGAGATGGGGTGGTTTACATAGCCACCCCTGTGGCTACTATGGAGATATCAAACTCAGTCCTGTCCCCTCCCATTCCCCTTGTCATGGCAGTCTCCATGTCTAACTGCCATGATTTAATGCTATGGAATCCAGGGAATTGTGATTTTACAAGGTACTTAGCTTTCTTTGCGAAAGAGTTCTAGTGCCCCACCAAACTACAAGTCCAAGATTCTTCAGTATTGAGCCAGGGCACTTAAGGGCCCTTCCACACAACCCTATATCCCAGAGTATCAAGGCACAAAATCCCACATTATGTGAGTGTGGAGTTCAGCTAACCCAGTTCAAAGCAGATATTGTGGGATTTTCTGCCTTGATATTCTGGGATATAGGGCTGTGTGGAAGGGCCCTAAATTAGCATCGATCTGTATTAATTTTACAGTGAAATGTACACTGAGGATATCTACCAGAAAATTCTCAGCTCATCAAACTACAAATCCCAGGATTCTATAGAATTCAGCCATGACCATAAAAGCGCAACCGAAGTGCTATAATTGTATGGAGTTGATACGCTTTCATTCAGGATGTTGTAGCTTCAATTGTTGGGGAGGGGGGAGGGGAGTAAAAGGTAATGATTCTCTGTTATCCATAGTTCTCTCTTCATACAGTAAATTCAAGAACATATGTCCCAGAGATGAGGAAATAGTCTCTCTCTCTCTCCCTGGAATTACTTCGCATACGAAGATTCTTAGGAAGGACTCATCCCACTCTTTCCACAAGTACGTTGATGACTAAGGAGGTGGGATGTGTCCTTCGAGCCTGTGCAATGCATTTTTCTGGTGGAGTGCAGCATGCACCGAACTGGCCTCACCCTTTAAACCAAAGGTTCATCTGCCGGGGCCTAGCAAGCTTAGGACGGTGGCAGTGAGGTCCTCAGGTCGTAGATTTGTTTTGAGTTACCTTCTCTAGATGGTTGACCTTACAGGGTTAGACGAGCACCATCTGCCCGGGGTTTGAAATTAGAATTTTCCTTCTCTTAGGATGGTTGTCAAAAGGCTAGAGAGCCCATCCTGCCCGTTGACGCTCTTTGTCAGACCCTTCGGTTGTGACCTGTCTGGCATGGGAGGCCCTACTGGTGGCTATGATGCCACCGGCAGCATAGCTCACAACTTCATTAGGGTACGCAAGCCTCTCCCCGCAAAAAGGGGGCGCCAATGGAGAGGTGAGGAAATAGTATGGTATTTAGAATTCATTGCCCAAGAGCAATACTGCCTCACCAAAGTACAATCCCCAAGATTCAACAAGCTGTGTAGTTATGGTGGTTAAAGTAAAATCATAGTGATATAATTGTTTTGCATTGTCCAGATAAGAGAGAATCTCTGCAGAGTAGTCTAGTTGTTTCTGCAGAGTCTTACTCACAGTGAGATCATCTTCTAGATAGGAGCCCCCAGTGACACAATGGGTTAAACCCTTGTGCCAGCAGGACTGAAGACCGACATGTCAGAGGTTCAAATCTGGGGAGTGCGCAGATGAGCTCCCTCTGTCAGCGCCAGCTTCCCATGCATCCCCAGAGCAACGTACTTGCGGACTGCCAATTCTCTCACACCAGAAGCAACTTGCAGTTTCTTAAGTCATTCCTGACACACATTTTTTTTTAGATGTGCTAAGCTACTGCTCCCAGCATGGCAATGGGAAGATTGCCTGGAATGATGGGTTTTATAGTCCTAGACATCTAGAGGGCACCAGGTTATTGAAATTTTCTATAGAATGGGAAGATGCTTTAAAATTCTTAGCTTGACTTTACCAGCATGGTTGGTAGTTGTAAGAGAAATCTTCAAGGCTTTCATTAAGTTCCATCAACAGCCATCCAGGAAATGCTGGAATGGGAACTATTTAATAACATCAGTGCTGCAATATTAATTTCCTCCAGAGCTTTCTATATTTTTAGGAAAAAATATGCAAAAGAATTCTCTAAAATGTGCCTTTAGGCAAATCCTTTTATAAATCATTTAGTAGGCAAATAGACTTTTATCTTTAGATCAGTGCTTGATTTTTAATTATGCTTTTAATTACAAGGATTGCATTCATTAAATGAAAATGAATATCTGACTCCTAAAGTTAATTTGCCACAGGAGCAACTGATGGGCAAAGTATAAAGATATTTTTTCATCTAATTTTATAGGTGTTTTTACAAGTCCATTTCATCTAGACCCCTATGCCGGTGGTATAAAATATATGAAGCTGATTATCGAGGGTGAGTGACATGGGGCTTGTATCTGTTGGGATGAAAAAAAAACCAAGTCTTTTATTTTATTGTTAAAACCATATGCTATTAAGAGTTTACATGATGCAATAATAAATTATCTCCTGCCCAAGATCCTCTGCCACAAACCACATTCTATGAGTCAAAGTGCAATCAGATAATATTATAAAAGAACAATATCCAAGACGTTTTTTATTTATCGTGTCAGAAGCAAATTGAGAATATAGTTATAATGTATAAAGACTACAAACAAAGTTAAACGCTTGGCATTATGCTAAGTGTTATGCTAGCAGGTGTCTACAGACAACAACAGTTCTTCGGTTTAGAAATGGAGATGAGCCCCAACCCCCAGAGTCGGACACGACTGGACTTAACATCAGGGGAAAACCATCCTTCTTCTTCTTCTTATTATTATTATTACACTAGCTGTCTCCTGCCACGTGTTGCTGTGGCCCAGCCTGTGTATATGTGTTTTGTGTATGTATACATGTGTATATATTGGGGAAAAGTGTATATATGTGGGTTTGCATACACACACACATACACACACAAACACAAAGTGTTCCCTTGCTGCTTTGCGGTTCGCTTATTACAGACTCACTGTTTTGCGGATTTCAAAAAATATTAATTTAAAATATATAACATGGTATTTTTGTTGTTTTTGTGGGTTTTTGATGCCGCCGCTCTCCAAGGCGCTTTCCCTTCTTAGTCCTCCCTCCCTGCAGCCCTGAGGGGCCTTTTCTTCTTTTCCTTCACTTTAAGTTTATAAAGACTTAAAATAGTGTATAATTACTAAAATGATGTATAAATATTAAAATAAATAGAATGTCCCTACATCACGGTTTTTCACTTATTGCGGGAGGTCCTGGAACGTAACTCCCGCAATAAGTGAGGAAACACTGTATACGGTTTTGTGCATGCGTTGTAATGCATTTTCTTCTTCTTTGGCTTTTAAAATATCTTCTGCTGTGTTTTTCAGTGTTTTTATGAGTGATGGTCACTTGTTGGGCTGATAGGTGTTCTTGTGTCCAGATTTGGAGTCAATTTGTTCAGTGGTTTTTGGGTTATGTTAATCCCACAAACTAACATTACATTGTTATTTATATAAATTTATAATGTAATTTTATTATTGTTATTATTACATTTATTAATTTACTCTATTATTATTGGAAGGATACATGAGTTTTTAAACCTTCTATATGTTCATGTGGCCCGCCCTGTCGTTTCTGTTTTAGATCCACCTGTGCTGTTATGTTTTCACAGATGTATTTTATTGTGTTTATTGCTTTTATTGTGTTTATTTTTTGATGTTGTTGATATTTTGTGATGTGTTGTTCGGGCACGGCCCCATGTAAGTCGCTCTGAGTCCCCACTGGTGAGATGGATGCGGGTTAGAAATAAAGTATTATTATTATTTACATTGAAGAAGGTTGGAATAATGGCTTAATTAGTGTTGGACAGTTTTATCTAAAATTAAAGCTTTATGTAAATATTCATACACATTTAATCTACTCATGCCTCAATTAATGTAATTTTATGGATATTTATTTTTATTTTGAAATTTACCAGTAGCTGCTGCATTTCCCGCCCTTTGTCGCCCCCCTGTGGGCCATGGCCCTTGACCTCCCTGATAAACCACACAAGGGCAAGGGTGCAACTGGGTTTTATTGTGCAGGAAACATTAGAAAGCTTGGAGGCGTATATAGTGCCTTTAAAGTAGCAGGCAAGATCTACAGATGGTTATAATCCTGTAGCTCGGACCACAAGCCGGATGCTAGTAGCAAGAGAGGGAGTCTTTAGCCAAGCCCTCTCCAGTTCAGCAAGCGTTGCAGCTCGGAAAGCACAGAGTTCAAAGGCAGTATAGTCTCTCAGGAGTCGTGGTAGAGCCAAGTGCCCTCAGGCCGCTGATCACGGCAGCCCGGTGAGGAGAGGCTGGCAAACGGGACTTCACGCTGGTCACTGCCTAGCCCCTAGCGATTATCCCAGCCGAAGCAAGAAGGCTGGGATAGCTGACTTTCATGCATGAGTCTTTCCCCCAAGGAATCCCAGCTGCAGTTAGCTGCCGGGGATGCAGGAAGTAGCAAACAAAGAGTCTCTTAGAAGTTGCAGCCGATGCAATGTGGCTGCGTTGGCCCCTCTAATGGGACAGGTCTCTCAAGGGAATTCTCGCCGTAGCAACTCACTGCAGGTCCTGAAGAATCCCTGCCGGGGCAAGGAAGCCGGAAGCAGTGCTTATTGTAGCAAGAGTCCATAAACCTTGAAAGAATCCCTGCAAAGGCAGGAAGGCAGGAGCAGTGTTTCCATAGCTTCGAGTTCACGAACCTCGAGGGATTCCTGGCTGGGACACAGGAGCAGGTACGAGGTTTTAGCAGCAGAGAGTCCAACCGCAGGGATGACCTCAGGCTTCCCTCTCCGGTTCCAACGGTGACCTGGAGTGCAGGCTAGGCACGGCCAAGCCGTAGATGTAGCAGGATCCTGGCGCGGTGGAGCAGAGACGAACCAGCTCGGGGTTGGCTGGCTGGCATTCCCTGGGAGGGAAGGCCCCAACGGCTGTTCTCTTAGTCCATCTTGAATGCGATGTTGGTAAGAGACAAAGACTGAAGGGTGCACTGAGCAATTATAGCATTCTGAGAGTGCGTCGGACGTCAAAACCCGTGATGGATGTTTCTTAGCATGTTGACATGATCTCAGGCCTCTTAGAATGCGGGTCTCATTACCGGGGCCCACCTGGCTCAAGGGAGGCATTCTCTCAGTCGCTTTCACTATCAGCCACCGGAGCAACCCGGCCTTGGAGGCCCTGTTATGATTATCTTTCCTTAGGTTCACACAGGCCAAGCCTGAAAGGCTTGCACACAGTTCATGAGCAGGGCAAGCTGTTGCAGGATGTAAGTTTCGATTTCCTAGGCTGGAATGTCGCGCAGGCCCAGATGCTGTCTGAGGCTGCCGCCGCTTAGGCCAAAACGCTGCCTGAAGCTGCTGGAGTGTAACACCCTTGGCTTATACTTGAGTCAATAAGTTTCCCCAGTTTTTGTGGTAAAATTAAGTGCATCGGCTTATATTCGGGTCGGCTTATACTCGAGTACATACAGTAAGTGGTCTGTGGAGTCCACTTTTAGCCCCATTTTGTAAGATTGGCTCTGCATCTCATGGTGACAGGGCACAGCCTATTCAGCACCTTCTAAGTCGCCCAGTGGGCAGTGTGGGGCTCTGTGGCTCAACTGGGGTAGAAGCGTCCTATGACCCTGCCGAGGATTCGTCTGATGAAGTCCTAGGTTTGTGGGTGGGAATGGAGAAGTTGAGTCAGAATCAGAATCCAATCTGAAAATTGGATTCTAAATTTTCCTCACCAACCAGACTAAAGCTTCACGCTCCCTACCTCTGTATTCCTGTCCGGCATGTGTGAATCTTTAATTTAAATTTGCTACTACTTTGGCCAGTGTTTAAATATAACAACAACAACAACAACAATACTTTATTTATATTCCGCCTTTCTCACCCCGAAGGGGACTCAGGGCGGATCACAAGTACACATACAAGGCAAACATTCGATGCTGTTTGTATAGACAGTACACAGACAGAACAGAAGGAGGTGTTGTTTGGATGCCATGGACGGTTGGGCTCGAGTCCACAGGGGGTGCTGTCACTCCATCCTCTATGATGAAGAGCTGTCAGGACTTCCTCATTCCAGCATTTTCTGATCTTCTTTTTCTTTATGGTGTTGTAAAACACCTCCCCCACTTTTAGCGGTTCCTAATTTCTCTAATTACAGCTAAAACTGTTTTCGAACTGCTTAGGTAAACAGTGAGCAGGGCTGACAGTCGGCCACTCACGTTGACCCGGGGCTTTGAACTTGCAGCCATTGTACTTCATCCTCAAGTGCGGATTTTATGCTCTTGTTTGTCCAATCTTTGATATGGATTTATATAACTGATATTGCAGTATAAAAACCATGGACTGTATGGACTATATTTAACACAGAGGGCATTGATTTCGGCTATTAAGCCACCTGGAACTTACTGTTTTGGATTTTACTCTGCCTTTATTCTACGGACTTTATACAATGGACTATTTGAACGAACTTTGAACTATTGGGATACACCGTCTCAGCAGAGTACAGTAAGAGTATTTGAATATTATCCTCTGTGATGTTATGTACCACTACTTACATTATGCATATCAGTTTGGTTTATTTATGACTTATTATAGATATTACATTGTGCCTTTTTGCAGCGTGTTTGTGTAGCATACAACATCATGGCAGGGACATATTAACCTATATCACTGTATAGAGAGGAGTGAGAATATCATATCAGTTCATTTTCAATAGGAATTTGCCAAACCAAACACATTTCCTGATAGCAAGGATGGAAAGAATGTGAGATTTTATAAAATCAGATGCACAAAGCAAGAACCCAAAATAGATACATCTGTTTATCTAGGCCCTGTGCTTTGAGCATTTAGCTTTGACAAGCTGGATCTTCATTCCTGTGGAGTCAACTGTTTTAAACATTGAATTGTATCTGACAATTTTCCGGTGTGAGACTCCTGGTTTTTAGTTTCTGTATGACAGACAAGTAGAAAATGGTTTGTGCCATGCTGTGAACTACTGTACCTATTGAATTTGGTGGGGAATATATGGGAACATTTTTGTTTCAATGTGTTTTTGAGAATTAAAGAAAAATTACAAATTTTACTGGGAAAGGTTACAGGAAAAAACAGGTTTTTTAAATTTAAAAAACAATGAATGCAGAAGAAAGCAAAAGTGACAGATCTGCACAAATCCCATTACTGCTAGATGCAGTGTATATTTGATATTTTCAATAGTTTCAGTGCTGGGTGGTATGTGTCTGAAGGCAACAAGGTTACCAGATGCAGGCCCATTGCAAAATGGTCAGACTTTTCATTAGTTCTGTGTGCAATTTCTCTTCTCAGCTGGAAGCGAGTGGTAAGTGGCAGGATCCTGAAGATTGCGCTGCTAGATCTCACCAATTCCTTTATAGTGAACACTTCTACCTAACGGTTTGCACTCACAGCCTCGGAAATTCTGATTCATTCTCACAAATGTATTTATCCTCTCCTTGTTTGACTGGCAGGTTGAGGCCTCAGACATTCTAATTGATCTTTTGGCAGCAATATACTGTAATTTATATGGAAATACGCATGTGTCAGTCCAGGCTGTCCCGCAGTGGTCTGAACCCAGTCATATCATTTAAGAAGAGCGCTTCCCGATCCATAATTTTCTCCATGTAATTTGCACCTCAGCTTTGCAGGCACATGGAGAACCCTTCCATATAAACACACAGAAGTGATGAGCTGTCAAAACAAGAAGCTTTTGAGAATATTCTCTATTGGCTCAGACTCAGGACATTTAACAACCCTTCCCTGAGCAGAATAAATGACTAGCAAATCATTTCCCAAATTGATGTACTGCTTATTAAATTTGGTTTTGGTGGTGAGCATCTATGCTTCCTGAGCTAGCTGATGTGGGAACTTGGCAATAATCTTTTCCTAGTGTGCCAGGGACCAGTAGCATAATTGTGTCTATTTGTTAAAAATATAACAACAACAACAACAACAACACTTTATTTGTATTCCATCCTATTTTCCCAAAAGACTCAGGGTAGATTAATTAAATATTGAATGTCTCAAAACAATGAAACACAGATAAAGGTAAAGGCTTCTCCTTCATCTCCAGCTCTGGGGGTAGTAATCATCTCAATTTCTAAGCTGAAGGGCCTGTATCTGTAGGCACCTCCTAGGTCATGTGGTCGGCATGACTGCATGGAGTGCTGTACCTATTGATCTACTCAAATTTTTGAACTGCTAGGTTGGCAAGAGCTGGGGCTAACAGCAGAAGCTCACCTCATCAGTGGATTCGAACCACCAACCTTCCAGTTAGCAAGTACAGCAGCTCAATGGTTTGCCCCATTGCACCATTTTGGCCCCACTATTTATTTTGTTCTTTACTGGAAATGCACCAGGACTGGTATAGTTCAGGGACCAGCACCAGTTCCTTGACCATTACTGTGAGTAGTCTACATTGGAACTTCTTAGACTTTTCCACTAATGACCCTATTCAGCCTGAGAAATTTTTATGTTATCCCAGATATATACAGTAGATATATAATATAATATCAAATATTTACTGATAATAAACCAGTATTTGCAAGGCTTACTAAACAGACTGATTTTTTTTAATGAAAAGAATACACTGCACAACAGATTTGTGTAAATGTCTAAAATAGCCACCAGGTGGCATTCAATTTTTTTATTGTTGCCAATGTTTTCAGGACCCCAACACTGAAATAAGGGGACCCCATTTGGGGTTGGGACCCACAGTTTAAGAAGCAGTGATCTAGATAACTTCTAGAGCAAGCAGCGGATTGCTGGCTGGTGAATTCTGGTAATTGTATTTCAAGGCTATACCCTTTACTCCAGTGCTGTCCAACTTCTGCCAACCCAAGGGCCGGACTTCTGGTGAGTGATCACCTGGGGGCCGAGTGGCCACGCCCCCTGGGCATGCCCCCGGCCACACGGCTCCACCCTCTCTCCCAAAGCGTCACAATAGCCTTGGAAGCGGGCGATTTCGCCCACTTCCGAGGCTGTTGTGACGCTTTTGGAAAGGAGGAGGAGCCACGGGGAGCCTTCCGCGGCTTCGCCCTCTCCCCCAAAGTGTCACAACAGCTGTTGTGATGCTTTGGGGGAGAGGGCGGCCGCGAGGAAGCTCCGGCTCCGCCCCCTCGCCTGCAGGCCTGGATGGCTCGCGGGGGAAGCGAGCGCCCTTTTCTCGCTTCCCCCGCGAGCCATCCAGGCTTGCGGGAGGCTTTTTCGCCCGGCTCTCATGCCGAGGAAGGAGAAGGAGGGAGGGAGAATTCCTCCTCCTTCCCCGGCGCCACGGCGATCGGGACACCAGCGGCGCCGGGAAGGAGGAGGAGGAAGGGAGGATTCCTCCCCTCCCTCCCCCCCGCCGCTGCGAACCGGATCGCAGCGGCGGGGCGGAGAGAGGGACGGAGGGGGCAAGGCAAGGAGGAGGAGGGAGCTGGCTCCCTTCCTTCTCCCTGCCCCGCCTCCTCCCCTCCCGCCCGTCGCTGGGAATCGGATCGCAGCGGCGGCATGGAGAGAGGGATGGAGGGGGACAGGCACGGAGGACGAGGGCGCTGGCTCCCTTCCTTCTCCCTGCCCCACCTCCTCCTCCTCCCTCCTCCCGCCCGCCGCTGCGATCACGCAGCGGCGGCGCGGAGAGAGGGATGGGGGCGGTGCAGGGAGGAGGAGCTAGCTCTCTTCCTCCTCCCTGCCCCGCCCTCTTCTTCCCTCTCTCACCCGCCGATGCGATCCGGTTTGCATCGGTGCCGGCGAGAGAGGGAAGAAGAGGGCGGTGCAGGGAGGAGGAGCTGGCTCACTTCCTCCTCCCTGCCCCTCCTCCCCCCCCCGGCCACCATTTTTTAATTTTTTTTAAAAAATGGCGGCCGGGGGCATAGCGGGGGTTGTGTCCAACAGGCTGGGGGGCCGTGTACGGCCCCTGGGCCGCCAGTTGGACAGCCCTGCTTTACTCCCTTCATTGTTGTTAATAAATATCCTATTCAGGACTGCCCCAAAATTTCTGGGCTGAAACCTGAGGCATAGGGGTGACATTTGAGGATGCCATTAAATGTTACGCATTAAAAGTTATGCATTGATTGCTACCACCCAACACTTGTCATTCAACACACATATACAGGACATATGTTATGGAAATTAAGATAGACATCTTAGCTAAATAGGATGTTTCTAATTCAAGGTGAAATGAGGAGATTATTCCTTTTCACTTACTTGCCGGGGTAGCATAAGGAATATTTTATCTCGTTTATTTATGTCTAGCCTGCATATGAATGCAGAACAAAGTAGAGGGTGAACTCTGGCACACAAAAAACAGGAATGAAGAAACTAGTTGAGTAAATGTATAGACACCCTAGAGAGTCTTTGAGGCTTGCACCAATAAATCTTTTGTGTTCTTTAATTGCCATAAAGTCATCTTGGATTTATGAAAGAGAGACCTCCAAGACACCCTGTCATCAACAACAAATCAATTATTTCTTGTTAACAGTAGTAAGTTATACATTTGTGAAACGTGGATTGTCTACAGCAGTGTTTTTCAACCTTTTTTTAGCAGCGGCACATTTTTTACATTTACAAAATTCTGGGGCACACCACCAACCAAAATGACACAAAATGACACTCTAACACAGTAATACATATAGTTAATATGTTTTTAAATGTATTTATACACTCAGTGTGAAACCTGGGCCTGTTTCGATGAACACAACATAGATATCCTGGCAGGAATGGCAGAAAAACACACACGAAGGTCTTGCTCAACAGCTGGGAGTTATAGTTCACCTGCAATCAAAGAGCATTCTGAACTCCACCAATGATGGAATGGAATCAAACTTCCCACACAGAACTACCATAACCAAGAGAAAATACTATAAGAGTTTGGTGGGCATTGACCTTGAGTTTTGGACGTGTAGTTCACCTATATCCAGAGAGTACAGTGGAGGGGAGGGAGGAAGACGTGGGATGAGTCTGCGCAGTGGCGCCCGCACGGGTCACGTCTTTCTCCCTCCCCCCTCCTGCAGATGCGGCAGCGTGAGCAAAGCAAGGCAAAGCAAGCAGAGCGAGGCTGGGAAGAAGGAAGCCCGAGTGGAGAAGAAATAGTGTTCGGCAAGAGGGGGAAGAAAGGGTATTGGAGGTTCCAATTTCCCACGGCACACCTGATGATCTCTCACGGCACACTGGTTGGGAAACACTCGTCTACAGACTTAACACTCAACTCCTGGAACGATTCCATCAGTGTTGCCTCCAAAAAATCCTGCAAATTTCTTGGTAGGAAAGGCAGACAAACGTCAGCATACTGGAAGAACCAAAGGCCACCAGCATTGAAGCAGTGTTCCTACGCCATCAACTCTGCTGAACTGGCCACGTTGTCCAAATGCTGGGGCTAACAGTGGGAGCTCACCCCCTCCAGCGGATTGAACCACCAACCTACAGGCCAGCAAGTTCAGCAGCTCAGTGGTTTTACCTGTTCTGCCACTGTGGCCCCTGCAGGAAGAGCGGAGGCAAGCAAACAAGAATTCCTCATCAATATATGCCGTGCCTTAATGTATATGCTGTGTCTAAATATCTAGAGGTATAGAGGGTTGAATGTGAAAGCTAGCATAGGCTGTTATCTCGTAACACATGGGTTCTCAAACTTTTAAAGCAGAGGGCAGGTTCACGGTCTCTCAGACTGTTGGAGGGCCTGATGATAGTGTGAAAAGATCATTTAAAAATTCCTTTACACGCTGCACATATCTTATTGGTCGTGCAAAAAATATATGAAAGAACAGTACAATATTTAAAGGGAAGAACAATTTTAACCAACATAAACTTACCAATAATTCCATGAGATGTGTGGGCCTGCTTTTGGCTGATGGGATAGTCAAGTTAATTGGGATTGTTGTTATATGCCATCAGGTTGCTTAAGACTTAGGGCAACCCTAAGTCTAAAGTTTAGGGTGCGGGTCAGGTAAATGATCTTGGAGGGCCGCATCTGGCTCATGGGCCTTAGTTTGGAGACCCCTGTCTTAACACAAGTAAGGTTGGATCTACTCTGCTATATAATGCAGTTTGAATCTGCATTATAAGGTCAGTGTAGATTCGTATAATGAATTTCAATGCAGTTAAACTGCATTATACGGATCTACACTGCATTATATATCAGTGTAGATCCAGCCTCAGACAGACCACTTCTCTGTGGTAGCCCCTCGATTTTGGAACTCACTACCCAGAGTGATTAGACAAGCACCCACCCTGGCAGCCTTTAGGAAGAGCCTAAAAACCTGGACGTTCTGATGTGCCTTTGAGGAATGATCAACAAATTCCCTTACCTTGACCAACTCAGTACAAAATGCCCCTCGATGCACTTTATCTCACCCTTCAGTTGAAATTAAACCCCATTGGTGGTCCCATCCAAACTTCCCACCAGATACACTACCCTACTATCCATCAAACCAAGGTTTAAAATCCTATCTGTTGTACTTGGTCTCGCCCACCCGGATCAATGTTTTTGTTATTGATGTTATAACCTGTGTTTATTTTGCATTATTTTCTTTTCATATATTTTATTGTATTTTATTTTATGTATTATTTTATGATTGTATGTTGTATTCGTTTTGCCTTGTTGTAACTGTTGGGCTTGGCCTCATTTAGCCATCCCAAGTCCCCCTGGGGAGATGGAAGTAGGGTATAAATAAAGATGATGATTATTATTATTAGTTGAAACAAAACAAGATGAGTCCACAGCAGACAAGATCACTCTGCTGGCTGTTGTATTGGATCACACGTCGGACACTTCTCAAGTGTCTAAGACTGTGTGATGTATCGGCAAATAATGCGTGAAGATCCCAGTAAGGTGGCAGATGGTAATTTTGTCAGCGCCGATTGTGTTTAAGTGCAGGCCAAGGTCTTTAGGCACTGCACCCAGTGTGCCGATCACCACTGGGACCACCTTGACTGGCTTGTGCCAGTCTTTGCAGTTCGATCTTTAAATCCTCATATTGTGTCAGCTTTTCCAGTTGTTTCTCTGCAATCCTGCTGTCACCTGGCATTGCGACATCGACGATCCATACTTTGTTTTTTAATACGATCGTGAGGTCAGGAGTATTATGCTCCAAAACTCTGTCTGAATTTGGAGGTCCCAGAGGAGTTTGACGTGCTCATTTTCTGTAACTTTTTCCGGCTTGTGATCCCAGGCAGGCAGATGGTATTTGTGGCACAAGTTCCAATGAATCATCTGAGCAACGTTGTTGTTGTTATTATTGCATGTTCTGCCTAGGCCAATTTCAACTGTCCTCTATGGAGAAGAGAACCTGTAGCACGTATAAGTCCACTTCTGGGGGGGGGATGGATCTGATTTTAGGTGACAGATTTCAAGAGTAATGAAACAAAATTTAAGCTCAATCTACCACTTGTTATTTCTGTTTTAGCAGGATAATCCGCAAGTGCTGCGCTCTCCCCTTCTACTATAATGGCCTAAACTTCAGCACATTTACTTCTCCTAGGCGTTCCATAGATTTGTTAAGAATCTCGATACAAGGGTGATGAACAATGAAAAACGTTTCTCACGCTGATTTGTTGAAACCTATTTGAAGTGTGTTCCTATGCAACAAAAATTAAGTGTCTGTGTAGGTGTTCCATGGTTTACAAACTCTACTTCTCAGTTGTTATATGATTTTTTTAAAAAAAAAATATCCACACACAAACCAATTTTCTCCCTCAGTAAATGCTTCCCTTGAAAAGCCTACTGGAAAAGTATAATTCATCTGCCCATTTACAGACTCTATTTTCTTTCAGGCAGTGAAGAACCTTTGATTGTGATTGTTGTTTTCCCTTTTAAGAAGCCTGGTGTTGGAACAAGTGACAGATAAGACAATTTCAGAGCTTAGGGACCATACAGATCAATTGTTCATTTTTTCTGAAGTTGGATTTTTTTATATAAAAAATACACCAAGCAGTCAAAGCACTACAGTGGAGATTCTGCTTGGCAAATTATCTTTCTATACTAAAGGAAATTTAATGGGTATTCTCGTTCTACTGGCAGGGAGTTCAAAGGCAGCTGTAGTCGTTACATCCATATACAGTACAGTATTTTTTTAAAGGCACTCCGTGATTTTTCTCCTTGCTCTGAATCATTTTATTTTTTGTGCAATCTTTCAAAATTGTTTGGCGATATTGGCGATCTTTAGGTGGATGTAGCAGAACCAAAAAGAAATGCTCACTGTGGGGCAGAGATCCCTGTGGATGGGTAGGTCCGCCCACCCCCATATCTGCAGAACCAACATCTTCAGTTTCACCCAAGTGGTACAATAGGTTAAACCCTTGTGCCGACTGAACAGCTGACCAAAAGATTGGTGGTTCTAATCCAGAGAGTGGGATGAGCTCCCGTCTGTCAGCTCCAGCTCCCTATGTGAGGGCATGAGAAAAGCCGCTCACAATATGGTATTTATTTATTTATTTACATATTTATATTCCGTCCTTCTTACCCTGAAGGGGACTCAGGGTGGATCACAATGCACACATACATAGCAAACACAATGCCATTTTAGACATACAAGACATACAGACAGATAGAGGTAATTCAGCATTTTCTTTCAACTTCGACTCCTGGAGGTTGTTTGATTCTGGCCACAGAGGGGAGCTGTCACTTCCACTATGACATCGAGTTTTTTATCATATTTCTTCCTTGCTTATTGATCTCCAGCATTTTTATGGTGTCATAAATTAACCTCCCCTAATTTCTCTACTCACAGCTCAGCTGTTTTCAAGCTGTTTAGATAAACAGTAAGCTGAGCTATCAACAGTCAGGAGATCAAACTCGACTCCAGGTTTCAAACTTGCCACCTTCCAGTTGGCAGTGATTTATTGCTACTAGAGAGCCATTCAACAGTGGAACTCTCTGCCCCGGAATGTGGTGGAGGCTCCTTCTTTGGAAGCTTTTAAACATATTTATTTATTTACTTTATTTATATTCCACTCTTCTCACCCCAAAGGGGACTCAGAGCGGATTACAGGTACAGATACTTAGCAGACAATCCCTGCTGTTTCCACATATACAACATATAGACGAACATATAGACGAACAGAGGCAAACTCTGGCCACCAGAGGGAGCTAACACACTCCTCATATCTCAGCGTTCCCAGTATCCCTTGTTGTTCCTTCCACATTCCTCGGCATTCCTGGAGTTCTTTAATGGCCTCATAACAGAGGCTGGATGGCCATCTTTCGGGAGTGATTTGAATGCAATTTTCCTGCTTCTTGGCAGGCGGTTGGACTGGGTGGCCCATGAGGTCTCTTCCAACTCTATGATTCTATGCTAGTGATTAACCAGCTGTGCTACAGGTCTGGTAAAACATCCAGGCATCCCCTGGGAAATGTCCTTGCAGAAGGCCAACTTACAATTTCTCAAGTTGCTCCTGACAAGAAAGAATACTGATTGGCAATTTCATTTATCCATACAGTCTATGAGTTAAACCCAACTAGAACTCATGTCATTGTTTACTAACCCAGAGTCCACTGATTCAATGGGTCTACTTTAGGAACAGCTAACAGTTGGGTTTGCCCCGTCTCCGACTCTGTTCTTGTCTATTTCCTTTGAAGTTCCACTATTAAACTTATGCCAACGATTTGTGATGGCTCTGTGAATCTTGCTTGAAATCCATGATGTATTTATTATATAGCTACTTTACCAAGTAAAGAATGCACTGATCCAGGTCAATTTGGTTATATTTTCCCTGTGCACTTAGTTCTGCCTCTGTTTCTTAAGTACAGCATTTTGCACATATCTTTCTTTACATTCTTTTCTCACAAGATCTTTGTAAATGAACAGCAAGCACCGGTTCACTGTCAGCGTTCCAGCCTGTACAATGCAAATAATGTGTCTCTGTATATAGCACAGTGCTAGGTCCATTTACCAGTCACTTCAGTTAAACACCCACAAGCTTTTTTTCCTCCTACTTGTTTCCTAATATGATTCTCTTTATAATGGATAAGCCTCCTTTTTCCATCAAAAATGATGCTGCTTAGGTGTGTGACAAGGGGAAGGCTGTTCATTTGTAGTGATTATGTCTACAAATCAGCACAATGTGTAGATAGGTGGCTGATTTATATGTATAGAACACTATATCGGATAAATACATTGCTCAGAAAATCAAAAGCATGATATTTGTGAGGTTGGCTTCAAAAGTCCCATTTTCTAAGCCTAGCCATGCACTATACTATCTTCTGCTTAAAATAAAAACCCTTTATAGATTCAAAATGATTGCTATATTTTATATTTGTTAGACAGACGTACAGAGAAATCACAGATGGGAGGCAGAAGAGGAACATTGGAAAAATTGTGCAAAATGGAGAAATCAAAGTGCACTAGTGAGATCTGTGCTATATCAATTGCAAAGAAGACAAAGTCAACAATAGCCTATTATCTGACTCCTCTCACCTATGATATTAGGTATTTATTTATTTATCACATTTCTATACCACCCCTCTCAGCCCGAAGGCGACTCGGGGCAGTTTACACAAGGCAATCTCTGCCCTCCAATCAAAACATGAGCAAAACAAACCAACAATAACCATATAACACAACAATTAGCAATTAAAACATACAATTACAGTCTCGGCGTCATGTTGAAATCACTTTCCGTCACATCGTCATCATTCCAAATATCTAATTAAACCGATATATTTCATCAGCAAATGCCTGCTCAAACAGCCAGGTCTTGACTTTCTTGCGAAATGTCAGAAGGGAAGGGGCCGATCTGATGTCACTAGGGGAGGCATTCCAAAGCCAAGGAGCTACCACTGAAAAGGCCTTGTCTCTCGTCCCCACCAATTGCGCCTGCGAAGAAGGCGGGACCGAGAGCAGGGCCTCTCCGGATGATCTTAAACATCTCGATGATTCATAGGGAGAGATGCGTTCGGACAGGTACGTTGGACCAGTACCATTTAGGGCTTCAAAGGCTAAAGCCAGCACTTTGAATTGTGCCCGGTAGCAAATCGGCAGCCAGTGGAGCTGGCACAACCAGGGAGTTGTACACTCTCTGAATGCTGCTCCTGTTATCAACCTGGCTGCTGTCCGTTGGGACTAGTTGCAGCTTCCGAACAGTCTTCAAAGGCAACCCCACGTAGAGAGCATTGCAGTAATCTATATGGGATGGTAGGGCTCTAGATGAGTCAGAGGTGCATTGTACACTGGAGAAATAGAAAAAGCTGTGGCAACCTCATCCCACATTGTATTAGGGAACTGAATGGTAGCAAATGGATCTCCATATTGCTTTCTGGCAATCTGAGAAAAGCAGACAGTAAGGTCAAAGCCAGGCTATTTTATTGATTTTGACCCAGAAACATACATGAAGTTTCTAGCCAATCAGAAAACAGGTCAAAGCCTGAAAAATTCATTTCTTATTTTAATGATATTTTTTAAAGATCAGAAAATAGTGAAACGTTGGAATGTACTGGTTCTTCCAGAATCATCAATGATTTAATTGCCTCTTTGCTCTTCACTATTTTGCATTTGATATACACATGGCACTGTACTGTGGCCATAATCACTATTGGAGATTATGCTTGCTCTGTGCTCCATGAAAATGTCACTTTCCATGCACTTGTTACTATTTTTTCCTTTCTCCCTCCTCCTCTGTATTGGACTTTCATTCAAGGTTAGCAGGAGAATATGTGATCCTTCTTCCTATTTTTTATCCCTTGTAAAATAGGAGAGAATAAAAAATAGTGATGAGTTCCATGGTCTCTTAGTGAACTTTGAGATTGAGCATTGATGTGAACTTGGATCTCAGTGCTTAATTGAAAATCAGCCCAAAGGCTACACTTCCGTATTGCAGCAAGACATTTGGGCATTATCGTTATACTGAATTGTCTTTTATACCTAATTAAGCTCTACTATTTTTCAGCATCACAGCTTTGAACGTCCATGAAAATGCTGCACCCTAAGTATGCCACATGGTGAGTACGATGCTGGGCCAGAGAATGGATGCCCAATACATGCTCTCATCGTCAAATGAATGGAATTTCTGGATTGGTGAGATACTACAACCAAAAGGATCACAGGGAAAGTTAAGCCAATTTAGCTATTTAAAGATGTTTGTGAAATGTAGAAAAAGTGTTTTGGGTTGGAAGAGCAGGGCAGATCTTTACAGATGATTGGTATTTCTTTTCAATGAAGCACATTTGGCTTGGTCGAGGGTGCTTGAAAAGCACAGGTATGGTTAATAATATTAGCTTTGGTTTCTAATATGGCTTAAACACAGCTCGCAGGGTGGCAGGGTTCTGTCACCTCCTATGTTCATTCATCTCATCTGGCTTTTGGTTCACAATGTGAAGTGGGTGGCTTTCTGGAGTCCCACATTGTTTCTGCACCAATGCCTCAGCCTCTATTGGTGAAGGAGGAGGATTGCTGCTAATGACCGCCCAGAAATAAGAGAAAATGCTGATTTATTGGAGGCCATTCTTGACCTTGACACAAGATGGGATGGGCAAAGGGAAGGAGCTCAGAACAGAGCAAAGACAAGACAGGGAGATCAAACAGGAGCTTGAGACTGACCATATCCCCTGCTCCCTCCACCCGCATTCAGCTAACACCTGGCAGAGTTAGAAAACATGACCAGCCCAACCTTCCCCGTTGAAGCCAATTGAAGCTGTCAGCTCCCAGCTTGTCACCCGCTGTATCAGGAGGCCCCTGGGCTACCCCGAGAGCTCTAATTAGGCTGGAATGGTACTTCTGCAACTGACCTGCTAGGACCTTTGGCAAAGCATTTAACATCATTACTTTATTTTTTACTTTTTTAAAAAACCCAAAAATGTGTGAATGCAAATGAACAGCCAAGAATATTTGGAACGATGTCAGTGGCATCATTCTCACAACTTCATGCAGTCATTCAAGAATATGAATAGTTTACTTGTACTCTCTGAAAGGGGTGGGTGGAATATGTGTCTGTGTGTGCATGTATGTATGCATTTATGTATAGCAGAAAAGGATCTTCTAACATGTTTGGACCCAACCAAAGTCTAAGCAAATCCAGAAAACACGATAATCTTCCTACCACTTTGGGACAAATGATGGTAAACTAAAAATGAACTAGTAGAACACCACTGGGAACACAGACAGATAGATGGCTCTGCCTAAGAATTAAATTTGTTCATCACACATATTACCACTACATGTAGAAACAGAGAAAACCCTATTCTATTTGGTGTATGTGACAACCACCTAACTGGGTGGGCAGTGGGGAGAGAATGCATTATGACTCTTATCTTGGCCTTTTGCTTTGTAATTAATTTATGTACTAACAAAAATGTGTCCAGATGAAGGGTAGAACAATGTAGCTCTCTGTTTCTGTTCACTTATTATTTAATTTAGATCTTGTCTTTCTCCTGACTTGATCAGCATTGCCAGGTGTCCCTTCTTATAAGAGATGTCCCTTCTCTGAGGACTGATAAGCTTTTCAGTTTATATAAACTGAATTAAAGATGCCTATAAATCCCATATTTTGGGATGTACGCCTTTCATAAAAACAGAACACAGCGTCCTTTCTGTGGTCTCGGAATTTAATGTTGATTGTACCTCCACCATATGAATATTAGATACCAACTGCCTGAGAAAATGATGTAATAAGGGTACAGTCAATCATTGAAATATAAAATCAGATGGAAAGTGCATCTAGGCTCATTAAAAAGTTCAGAAAGTCCCAAATTTTGCTACCATTCATTCCAAATTTATTTTGGAGAACCAAATGTATTATTTTGTTTCTCCCAGAATGTTTTCTGTCAGCTCCTGGTACAATGAGACTTTTTATACCAGTTCTCCGTGCTAGTTTGTGTGCATGTATGCCTGTTGCCTGTTGACCTATGGTGACCTCATGGGTTTCACAGTATTTCTTAGGCACGGAATACTCAGAAATGGGTTGTTGTAGGTTTTTTGGGCTATATGGCCATGTTCTAGATTCTCTCCTGACGTTTCACCTGCATCTATGGCAGGCATCCTCAGAGGTTGTGAAGACCTCACAACCTTCCTATGAAACGTAGCCTACAGCACCTGGTGTTAAGTTTATTTTAAGCCAGTATAGAATTGCAAAGGAGCAAAATCTGGGACTTTTCAATCAGCCTGGATGCATCCATTTTAATTAATTGTATGAATTAATAATAACAAACTTTATTTATATTCTGCTCTTCTCAGCCCGAAGGGGATTCAGAGCGGATTACATTACACATACAGCAGACAATCCCTGCCGGTTGACATACAATTACAATACAAGTACAATTGATTAATAAGTTGTTGATATCTGCATACATTTAAATACAGTATCAAATTTGATTGCATTAGCCGCAAAGCCATATCAAATAGAGCAAACCATATAGAAAAGATACATATATCAGGCATTAAACAATGGTTCCATAATGTGTAATTGCATACATTTAAATACAAGGCTTCCAACAGCAGAATAAAGGGTGTTTTTCCTTCTTCATCTTCGAATTTCTCTCTTCTCCTTAACTACAGTATTCTGGAGCACTGAGCGATCCTTTGGAGAAGATTGGGTGGGTGAAAGGTATGAATGCTGAAAGATACAAAAGATACAAAAACTATGCAATCTATTGTCTTAAATACTCCTCAAAATATCATGGTATGCCACACATTAACATCATCATCTTTAGCCACTGCCAAATCTTCAAAGTGTTTGGTGAATCTGAAAGGCCCATATGCATAGATGTCACTTGAAAGGCTAAATCCCTTTCCCCCCAAAATAATCTCCCAAAGGCTTGTTGTGTCTGTGCTTTTGCACATAACAAAACCAAGGGCTTTGCTTACTTAGACCAGCCACAACAATGCATATAAATGACATTCAGGCTGAAAGAGAGAAAATTCCTTTCTGGGTCTTCCCAGGGTAGGACTGTGAAGGGAGATGAAGGTTGTTGAGATCATGTACTACTGGTTTTCCAAGGATGGGGGAGTGTACATGGTTTGGGGAGGGAGAGGTTCATCCTAAGGGAGCTCTTAAGCTAAATGCCTCAGTGTTTTAACCAACAAAGGAGAAGAGCCTGTCAAGAAAGGTCAGAAACCTTAACCGTAGAGCACTCAGTAAGTCGATAGTGCTCAGGTGCCTAAATATGACCCCCTTCCTCATCACATGCTCAGACTTGACCCAGCCCGGTCTATTTAGGGGGCTTCCCTCCAGCTGTGGAACACATTGAAAAGCGGTTGCTCCCTGCCTTGCTTTGACACATTTTCGGCAGGACACCTCCCACTGAGGCCACAATGGGCTCTGGGAGGGAGGAATCAAACCTGTCAACAGCCGCAGGAGGTAAGCCCAATGCATTGTCTTAAAGGGCTGGCCTTGTTAAATGCAACCCGTAGCCTAGCAGCTCAGGCACCTGCTAACAAGATGAGCCTCCCCCTTCCTTTGCCTACTCCCCTCCCCACCCTGTGCCTATCTTGTCTTTGTCTAATGGCTTAACTTGATCACTTTAGTTCCTTTATAAAGAGAAAGAGGGAAGGGATCGCCCCACAGACCAGATAAAGTAATTGCTCACAAAACACGATTCCTCTGGAAATGGCTGAAAATGTCATCGCAATTGAAAAGCTCTTAGGGCAGTTGCTGAACAAGATTTTCGGAAGAGAAGTGGATTCTTCATAGAAATGATCTCTTTGTATGTTGGGTTACAATAACAGCGAGTTTGCTTCCTCGTTTTCTTTGGGAGCATTTCCTCTATGAATAAATGCTTTTATATGCAGATTAAATCCATTATGTATAAAGACAGATATCACACAAGCACACAAATTAAGCAGGAGGAATGTTATTTGTTATTTTGGCTACTATCTTATGCATACTTACTTAGGTGCAAGTCTCACTGCACACAGTGTGACTTAATTTTGAGCAATGTTCCATAGGACTGCACTGTTGTTTATGTAAATTAATGGCATTTATTTCAGCGGGCAAGAATCTTTGAAGAATATTCATTTATTTATTTATTCATACTTGTTTGTCGCCCTTCCCGATGGCTCGGGGAGGTTGACAACATATTCATAAAACAGCAGAACAAAGCAAACTTAAAACCACAGTTAAAACATCAGATAAAAGGCACATAGGCCACACATTGGAACAATGCGGCACAGGAGGTAGAACAAGATGGCGACATGCAACCAAGACTACCAAGAATATTACTAGATTCAAGGTTGGAAATAAGGTTGTTCACAATTTTATCTTCTTTAGCATCTCGAACAGTGTCCTTAAAAAAATCCCCCATAACATATAGCTTCTCCTATAGAATATGAAGCAGCATTTACTATGTGACAAAGGACAAAAGCTACTAATAGAGAGAACCAATGAGTAAGGCTCAAAGCAGAAGAAATTGGGGGGGGGGGGTGTACCCTGGCTGAATAGGTTTTTGAAATAACTTTTAAGATTTAAAATATATATACACATACCAAATGATGATACTACAGATTTTGTCCATCCAGACAGAAAGCTCTGAAAGCGTGATTTCTTAATTTTTTTCTATATTCAACCATTACATATCAATGCTAAATTGGGATTGCCATTTTTTTCTGAGGGTCACCTGATCTTTAATAGTTACATGGCAGGAAAGTATATCATGGGCCATAGAAACAATCTTAATACAGTCAGCCCTCTGTATCCACAGATTCTGTGCCTACAGATTCAACCATTCATAGTTTGAAAAAAGTTCAAAAAGATCACACAAAAAATATGACCTTGCAATTGTATACAAGGAACACAATTTCATTATGCCTTTATATAGAATGAGATTTAAGCATCTACAGATTTTGGTATCCCCGGTAGATCCTGGATCCTAACTCCAGCAGATACCATAAGACCCACTGTAGTTCCTGATTTCACCAGTATAAATTGGTGAAAATTTTGTGAAGTTCAGCTATATTTTCTTTTAAAAAAAATAAGAATATACCAAAAGATTAAAAGAAACCAAGGTTGAATACAAAAACAGCAACCATAATATTCTTAGGCCACTTCTACATGGCCCCTATATCCCAGGATCTGATCCCAGATTATCTCCTCATCTCAGATTATCTGATTGTGGACTCATATATCTACTGTAATGCAGATAATCTGGGATCTGATCCTGGGATATAGGGGGGTGTAGAAGGGGCCCTAAATTCTAGTAGGGATTCTGGATTACTGATGGCCCAGAACTCAAACTTGTAGTATCTGATATGTGTTGTGCGTTTTACTGAATTTTACTGTATGTTTTATTATGTATTTTATTGCTATTGTGATCCGCCCCGAGCCTGCAGGGAGGAGCGGAATATAAAACCGAATAATAAATAAATAAATAAACTCGGATAATATCAAAACTTGGAAAAACAAGACAAATTCATCCTTCTCTAGAAGGTAGCCATATTATACTGTTCTTTATTTGTTTGATATATTCCAAGGGAAGACTATCATAGGAGTTATAATTGAACCTAATACATGGTCAACATGTTTTCTTCAACCTTGTATGGTTTTGAAAACCTTGGATATGTCTTGAGTTATTGCTGATGGTGTCATCGTTTCTTAGAATTTGTAGGCAAAAATAAAACAGAAATGATTATACAGTAGAGTCTCGCTTATCCAATATAAACGGGCCAGCAGAACATTGGATAAGCGAAAATGTTGAAAAATAAGGAGGGATGAAAGAAAAGCCTATTAAACATCAAATTCCTTTATGATTTAACAAATTAAACACCAAAACATCATGTTTTACAACAAATTGACAGAAAAAGCAGTTCAATACACAGTATTGTTGTGTAGTAATTACTATATTTACAAATTTAGCACCAAAACATCACAATGTATTGAAACAGCTATGGATCTGGTCGGGAGGCAGACTGCCTTGGATAATACAGAACGTTGGATGAGTGAAGGCTGGATAAGCGAGACTCTACTGTACTTCATTAGCAGGACTAGCATATCCAAGATAAAATGGGTGCATGGTAATCTTGGATATATTACTACTACTACGGTATTACATATCCATGCTAAGAACTGGTTATCTATTTCATCCAGTTTCCTGCTCATAGTGCTAATTCAACAACTTTGATTGTAGCAGCAGTTTCTTATGAACCACAAGAATGCTACTGATACCACCAGTTTTATAATTATCACAAAAAGGCCATTTTTAGCAAGGTGTATAGATATGGAACATGATTATAGACTAGCCGGCTGAACCTCTGCTGAGAGGCAAGAAGAAATAACAGAGCAATGAAGAGACAAAGCAAATTGCCATGTCAGTGGCTCTTCGTTAAAGTAGCCTAGGGTTGTATCTACATTGTAGAATTAATGCAGTTGGCCACCACTAACTGCCATGGCAATCATGTGAGTTGTAGCTTTGTACAGCGTTCTCTACAAAAAAAAGGCTGGTGCTGCATCCAAAGATTTCATGGCATTGAGTTATGACAGTTAAAGAAGTATACAACTTCATTAATTCTACAATGCAGTTTATTTATTATTTCTTTATTTAAGATATTTCTACCCCACCTTTCCCCACGGCTCCAAAGCGGTATACAGCATACACACACACAATATCAACAATAAAACATAAAATGAACAAGTCAAAACATACTACGAAAAAACACATAAAAGATAAAAACCAACTTCCACCTCCCCCATATCAGCTCCTCAATAGTCATAAACCTTAATACTCAACCCATTCTTATAGCACATGTCTTAGTTAAAGGCCTTCTTGAAAAGAAATGTCTTTACCCACTTCCTGAAGCTTAGGAGGGATGGGGCTGATCAGTAGAGACAGTCTAGAATGTTTGGCATGGAAGCAAATGTCATGCAATGGATTTGCTTCAGTCGTGGTACTGAGTCACCTTTTTTTCATACAGAGATTTTTTTAAAAAAAATAATCCTGTAGTCGTATCATCTGATGTGTATTTTTTTGTATAAACTTAGTACAATGTATCTCAGTTAATGACCTAACTTTGTTAACAGAAGGAAGGATCAGGAATGCATCACAAAAAAGAACATTGCAACAGCAAACATTTCAGCAAACATTTTACTCGAAACTAACAATATTCACAGGTGAAATGAAGCAACCAGGTATGCAGTGGTTCTCAACCAGTGGGTCCCCAGATGTTCAGGTCTTCAACTCCCAGAAATACTAACAGCTGATAAACTGGCTTGGATTTCTGGGAGTTGTAGGCCAAAACACCTGGGGACCTACAGGTTGAGAAACACTAAGGTAAGTCTTACTTGTAAGCTCCATATAAGGGTAATGTCATCTTGTGACTGTACATTTCCAGCTCCACAACATCTTGGAAGATAAAGACTGAAAACAGACTAATGTCCAATGCAAATATAGAGAAAAATAAACTCTAGCATCAATATTTGGATTCCTAATCTGCTACCAAGCAATCACCATGTTTGTAGACCCCTTCCTTGGGGCCTACAAACATCTGCTAGTTGAGCTTCTGAGTCTTTCTTTTAGTTCTCTAATGAAATTCATGCCTTAACTCTACAGGTGACTTGTAGGTACATATACACTTATCACAACTCCATGATACTGTAAGACATTGTGGAAAAGTTAAATGGCAACCCCCACTCAATCTTGGAAGTGTTATGCCATTGCTAGGTAAATCAGAAGTTACCCATCAAGGTAAGAAACAACCTTACAAAGTATTTTTGTTGACCATGGAGACAGCCCTAGGAAGAGACTTGCAAAAGAGCAGGTAGACAAGAGGTTTTGGATACTATGTTTGAACTGCTAAGATTCTGTGAACTCCTCACTGTCTGTCACTTGGCGGCAGCAGTGGCACACAAGATACTCACATCCAACAGCAAGCGTCTAGTTTATGACTCAGTGCCAATTTATTTGCAACCGTAATTTCCCAAAGAATATTATGCGAGAACATGTTAGCTAATTACAACACTAAAGGCATGAAAGAGAAATGGAATGGCTGGAGCTACCATTTCATGCCTAGTCTTTCTCCAAGATAAAGTTTTTCTGAAACAAATTAGGTGCTGAAATTGTAAATAGGTTTAAAAATGACATGGTAAGCACATATTTGTGATACCTTTTGATCGAATTGCAAGGTAATCCCTAACATTCTGTGGGACTGTCTGAAATCTTACTATTAGAATGTTAGTAAATCACCCCATGGGCACAGAAAACCCATTTACTAATACAGTATATTAAGTATTGTTCATAATACTGAGAGTGGCACTTAGAGAAGGGTTTCGGCATGGACAATGGGAGTGGTCTCAAATGACACCTTTGGGATTAGGTGTGCCTGTCTTGTGAACTATTTTAGATTTTAGACTCCACCTACAACATGTATGTTTTCATTATATGTTTTTGTCCCAATATTTTAGGTTTTTAACATTTAATATGTCGTATGCCCTCTGCTCTGCCAAATTCACAGATTCAATGTCTATAGTTTCACTTACCTACACCCCTGCCCCCAATTGTTTGTGGGACTCTGGAGGTCCTCCAGTACTATTCTATGGTATGTTTCTGGACCAAGTATAGTCAAAATATAGAGTTTGTTATTATCAGTCTCAAGTATCCACAAGGGGTCTTAAAACATATCTCTTGTTTATGCAGAGGTCATACCATAATAAATGTAGTCCCTGAATTACAAACATCCAACTTACAAACAACTCATAGTTAAGAACAGGAGTTATATAACAGGAAGTGAGAGAAATCTCCCCTTCAGAAGGGAGCTTCACTTCTGAAAGAGTTATCATGGGGAAAAGGTGTCTCCACTGAAGCTTTATCCCCAATCCTTCAACAAACAATTTTTTTCAAAATCCCATGATCACAGGCACAGAAAGTGAGTTGAAATCTTCTGAACTGGGGCACAGACAGCAAAACAAACACCGCACCTTCCCTTTGCTATCCAAAGCTGGGGTTATACTTAAAAAATGTACCTGTTGACTTACAAATACAGCTTAAGAACAAATCTATCTTGTTCATATTTTGGGGACTGCCTGTATGTGTGCGCACACGCACACATGCACACACACACATTAACTTGTTTCTTTTTTATGTACTTGCAATCTTTCACATGTGTTGTCCCACTTTGGGAAAGCCATCTATGCTCATCTTAAATTCATGGAATTGACTGATTTCATAACCGAAATACAACTTGAAGCACATTTGCTATATGTACAATTAATATCCTGGAACTAGAGGAAGCCTGAGATAATGGTTTAGTGGCGAGAACACCATAGATATTTAATAATTTATTTATCACTGGGAATATATTTGCTTCCATAAATTATGTGAACATCCCTGACAAGACACAAGGACATGTTTTGGTAAGTGGGAATTATGTTTATATTACGTCTTTCTTTGAAGTGGTTCTCTTTCCCGTCCTTTTATTTTCAGAGAAATGATGTGAAATACTGTAGGTTAGCTAACACTGAGTCGTCCAAGGTCCAGTTTGCTGAGTGAGGATGCAATCTTGGGTGTTCCTCATACTAGTCCAATGGTCTAAAAATTAGGTTACATATTTAGAAATACATTGATAAAAATAACAAGGTACAAAGAGATACCCAGCAGTTTTTAAAATAATGAAATATATTTGCATAATTACAAACTATTCTGCATAGTAAATCCAAAAAAGAACAGCACAGGAACTAAAAAATTCTCTCCAAACCAAAAAATTCAAAATAAAACCAAAGCAAAAGGTTTTACCAATCTAATAGCAGGTTATTAAGAACAAGGTAATAAAGTTTTCCCAGGGAGGGTGGTACAGAGGTTGGGTAAGGTCCTTCCTTGGTCCTAACTAAGCATCCCAGGATCACACAAAGAGTTTGAGGAAGATCTTTACTGATAGGCTCATATGAAAGCAAGGTGTCTATTAAATCTTATGATGTCAAAACATAAAGCTTGTAAAGGCCCTCACCAACCCTTTGAAATTAAAAACCAGATCAGTTGTTTCATGAAGTGTTTTTACTTAGGTTGTTTCACAAAGTTCCAGTGTTCCTTATAAACAGCCTTAATACCCAACCCAACTGCCATATTTTACACCCAGTTTTCAGACATTCTTTCCAGGCAAGAGAGACAATACTGAAATTACTGTCCTCAAGAGGTGATGTATACGCTGTGTAACACCCTGGTGAGGTCTGGTATTTTTGGGAATGGATGTAGTTGGAGCATCAATCTAAGCTGAGCAAAGGCACCAAACAGCGGATGCTGGGAATCCAAGGCCAAGAACAAATGTAGAATAACTCTGAGATATAAATTGGGCTTTCATTTTCCAGTAGAACAGGAATTGCACTGCAATTATGAGAGCGTCTCTGTTGACTGAAGAATCAGTTTTAATAACGACAATAGAAATAATGAAATATTGTAAAAGTACCAGCTGAGTATCTCTTTTCCAAAATGGTTGTGACCAGAAGTGTTTTTGATTTTGATGTTTTTAAAATTTTGGAATAATTATATTTGGATATATGTACATAATGATATACCATAGTTTGGAAATGGGACCCAAATCTGAACATGAAGTTCATTTATGTTTCATATACATCTTATTCACATAGCTTGAACATAATTTCATATAAGGTTTTTCATAATTTTGTGCATGAAACAAAGTTGGTGTACACTGAACCATCAAAAAGCCAAGGTGACACTTTCTCCAAAACCCAAGTGCAATTTCATACAACAGGACACACTGCTAGGAAAGGGATGGCCCACAATGGCTCATGCTTTGGTGGAGGAGTAATAATTATGTGACTATCAAGAAGGGCACCATCAGGGTGGGTATAGTCTGAAGCTGAGAGGATATAAGTCACAATTTTCACTTATCCAGAGTATCTAAGTGCCTAGCCAAATCCTATATAGCAAAATAGTCTATGTTCTTTGGTTCAAATCAAAGTGTAAGAAATTCAGTCTTTCATAATATGTATATTTTAGAACACAAATATATAGATTTTCCTCCTAAACTGGTTATTATTTGGCTTTAAAAATATTCCATAAGAATATTTATAAATTATAGTTTTAGGAAATTATTGTGATCCTCCATTTTGAAAATATAGAGAACAATGAATTCTTTGCATAGATATAGCAATAACCGATGAGGAAGCATACAAGCACACAAGCCTTCCGTCTGCAAGCACATTAACGCGACAAATGACAACACTGCCAAGAGAGTCATTAGTCTATTGTGTCAATGATCCTTGAACTAATACGTCTTTAAGTAAGCCTTGACATGATAGCTCACAATAGCTCCTTCATAATGTCACTACAATGGAATCTCTTAGTAAGCCTTGAAATCATTCTCTGCTATATAAATAACCTATGATGTGTGGCATGTAAGAATTTACACACTACAATCTCCAAATGGATTAGGGAAAATTGATGCCCATTTCCCATAAGCTTAGAAGTTAGTGGTAGGGGGGCTGTTCTGAACTAAGCAATTATTTTCTTCTTTATATCCTAGAGCAGCTGGAAGTGAAAGACCTTATACTGTCAGGAGAAACATTCCTTATTTCCGATCACTTCTTATGGGAAAACCCCATGAAGAAGCAGAATCAAAAACATTCCTATTTTCATATATGAAGGAAAGTGGACCTCAGGGGGAGGGGGGTAGCTATAGTCTATAAAGACCATCTTAACTTGACAAGGTTACCTGTTAGGGAGCTGGATCACATTGAGTGTATGTACCTGAGTCTGAAAACCAGTGATAGTCTGAGGATTCTGTTAGTGCACCATTCACTCCACTGCCTAACAGACTCCCTGTCCGAGTTCATGGAACTAGTCTCAGAGGTATTGTTGCAGTCACCCATAATTTTGCTTGTGAGTGACTTCAACATACCACTGGAGGCCAGATGTAGCTTGGGAGTTCATGGTATCCTTGACAAACATGGACCGATCCCAACTTTTTTCTGGACTGTGAAATTCAGCAGTTCATACCTTTGATGCAATTTTCAGCTCAGAACACACGGATCTGTGAGCAGAGGTGATCAATACCTCCGAGTCATCATGGACAGATCACTTTTTGGTCAGGGCTAGTATCACAGCTACAACATACCCCTGCAAGGGTGGAGGACCTACTAAAAGGGTCTGCCCTAAAAGGCTAATGGATCTACTGAGATCCTAGGAGGTCTATGGCTGGCATCACCGACAATCCTGTTGAATCATTTGTCAATAAATGTAATAAGAATCTAACCAGGACTGTTGACACGATCACTCTCAAATATCCTCCCCAAACTGTTAGAAATCAAGTTCCCTGGTATACAGAAACCCTCAAGGAAATTAAATGGGAAGGACAACAACTAGAGTTCAGATGGCAGAAACCTCAATTTTTATGCAACAGACACAATATAGAGGGCACATCTACTCCTATAAGGCAGCAATATATGCAGTGAAGAAAGCTTTTTCTCTGCATGCATGGCGTCTGCAGATTCACGCCCACCTGTGTCTGCAGATTCATGTTCAGCTGGCTATTTAGAGTGGTGAGAGGCTTAACTCAGGTACCCTTCCTTCCAAACCCATTATTTGAACTTTCAGTAACTATTGTGATGCTTTTAACAACCATTTTGCAGATAAAAACTCTTGCATAAAAGAAGACATAGATGCAGTCACTGGAGAAGAATCCAACAAGGTATCCAGCAACTCTGTGAGCAGGATTACACTGAAACAGTTTCAACTGGTGAGTAGTGTTGATGTGGACAAGCTACTGAGGCAAGGAAGGACAACCTGCTTTCTTGATCGCTGTTCCTCTTGGCTGGTCATCCAGGGAGGAGATGCAATTCTATCTGAAACACAACAAACTATCAACATATATTTCAGGGAGGGAAACTTTCCATCCTGTTTAAAAGAAGCAGAAGTTAGACTACTGCTGAAAAAGCCCTCCCTAGATCCCCTGGACCTTAATAATTATAGACCAGTCTCTAACCTTGCTTTTGG
This sequence comes from Anolis apletophallus, assembly GCA_030556195.1. NCBI lineage: Eukaryota > Metazoa > Chordata > Lepidosauria > Squamata > Anolidae > Anolis > Anolis apletophallus. The sequence continues at coordinate 85,676,275 of JARBWK010000010.1, forward strand.
GCAAAATGATTGAGAAGGCAGTTGCCCTCCAGCTTCAGGCAGTTGCCCTCCAGCTTCAGCCCAATTTTCTGCCTTTTCATCCATATCCAGTTATGTCAAAAGGGAAAGTCCTATCTACATTGCCATATAATGCAGTTTGAAACTGCATTACATACAGTGTGGATTGGGCCAAAGATAAGTGAAGGTGACATATGTATGAGGAGAAGCGAAGACGGAAAGAATGAGCCACAAAGAGTGCCATGTTGTGAAGCTCTCTAAGAGCTGGAGGAGAGAGAAGGGGGCGGGGGAGAAAGGAGAAGGAAGTAAGGGGGAAGAAAGAAAAAGGAGGGATGGAAGAGAAAGTGGAAAAGGTGTGACGGGAACAAAAGAGAAAGAAGGGATGGAAGCAGGGGGTCTGCAGCTCCTCTGACACAAGAACAACATTGTGAGGTAGGATATCTCTACAAGAGATGTACCAACACACTGCAACCATGATCACACTTCCTTTAAGGAATGTTTCCTAAATTTAGAAACTTCTGTGGTGAGTACAAAGTCACAAAGAGGGTTAACTCCCTGGAGAGATACTCGCATATTTTAGAAAAGACATGAAAGGAAAAGGAAATGATTCAGTGAAGATTTTTCTTCATTACTTCCCAGCCCACTGAAGTGAACACACAAAGAGGGATATCCGTGTACATTGATTTTAGACCTAAGCAAGTATACAGCTAACCGCATTTAAAGTGTATCCACTTTCAGATAGTTCAACAAAATTACGAAGGAAGAAAGTAACAAAGTGAAAGTTTTTGTGGGTAAATTGCAAGCAAAAAGCCATCATTTAAACTTTGCAATGTTCCTTTTCATCAAAAGTAAAGGGTATCTTTTAAATATACAATAACAACAACAGGAAGGATTTTTCCTTCTTTTATCTTTTCTAGACATTTTGCAAGATGTAATCTGTGTCCCTTTCAGGATGGCAATCTTTGGCAATTTCGTTGTTCAAAGAGTGTATTATATATCCTAAAAGATATCTGTTAGAAAATTTCTGGTGATAAATATCATGACCAACCTCTGAGAAGTCTTAAGAAACACTAAATACTCTGTGTTCAGAAATAAAGGGCCTTACATATCTTTAACCAAAAACTACACCCAATGCCTCTGGAAGAGCAGTTTAATATAGACAGGCTTCATAAAGAAATATTACTGAAGTTAGTTTTTCCTATGGTCCTTCTTGTATGCAATAACAAATGGTGTTTAAGTAGTTATCCCCACTTTTTACATGGGGATATTTAAAGTGGTATAAGTTCAAATATACAGCTCAAGAAAACAGGCACAGAGGCTCAAAAGCAGCACTTTGAAAACATTGCATTGTGATTTGTTATGATGATGATAAACAGTTGTAGCTACTGAAGCACAGATCTAGGACACTACATGGCTACTGTATAAGCAACCAAAGAAGAATGAGACGAAGAATGAGATGAAAACACAAAATTAATGAAGGGGGAACAACTGTATTTGGACATCACAATAAGCCACGGGTGCATCTACACCATGCATGAACAAACTTTGACCCTCAGGGTGTTTTGAATTTAAACTCCCACAATTCCTAACAGCCTACCAATGAATACACTGGCACCATTTTAACCGCCACTGCACCATGCAATCAGAGTCCTCATAATTGTAGTTTTACAAGGTTTTTGGCCTTATCTGCCCTAAAGTGCTGGTAACTTTCCAAACTGCAGTTCCCAGGATTCCACAACAGATACAATGATGTCAACCTGCATGCATTCTCCAGGGTAGATGTATGCACATTTTGCCCTGAGAAGAATAAGCTGTACGCAAAACACAAAAACATACATACTTCTTTATTTATTATTTATTTAAAACTTTTGTACCCCTATCTTCTCACCTCAATAGAGGGACTCAGACCGGCAAACAGCAAGAATTCAATGCTAACATTTAAAATCTAAAAACATCTTAAATTCACAATAAAATTAGCAATTACAAGTACAATAAATACATAAAAACTATTTGCCAAAGTAAAATCAGGTCCAACTCAGTCCTTGTATATGGTCCATGTCTAGTGGTCAGCAACTTTAATCAATTAGTGATTTTCTGCCTTGATATTCTGGGATATAGGGCTGTGTGGAAGGGCCATGGCGGAGCTCATCCCATTCTGGAAGGCTTGCAAAACTGTTTTGTTCAGGCTTGCCTTTGACTGAAGCCCCCGGATATCGAAATTGTCAATTGTTACTGTCGTTGCACTACTTGCAACTTTTATCCTTGCTGTTTTATGATGTATTGCTGTTTTATTGTGCATTTAATATGTTATGTGAACCGCCCCGAGCCGGCCGGGAGGAGCGGAATATAAGATCGAACAAATAAAATAAAATAAATTTAATACTGTAGTTCCCAAAGTGGGCGGTACCGTCCCCTAGTGGGCGGTGAGGAAATCCAAGGGGGCCGTGGGACACTCAAGAGAATTTGGGGGGCACTGAAGCCCTGTAAGAGGGCGGTAGCGGGATTCCAACAGGAGAGTGGGCGCCTGCCAGTTGGAAACCAGTGCAGGCGCTGTCTGGTAACTGCAGCGCGTCCCCCCTTCTTCTCCTCAACTCCGCCCATGGCGCAGTCCCATATTGCCCCTTCCAATCCAACAGGACCCTTGGAAGGAAGGGGCGATATGGGACTGCGCCGTGGGTGGAGTTAAGGAGAGGAAGGGGGCGCATGCTGCAGGCAATGCCTGACCAGGGATTCCAACTGGCAGGCTGAGACAGTTGTGGGCTTGCAAGTGTGTGCCTGCCAGTTGGTCGCTATGGCGTTTGCAGGCGCCTCCTGGGAGATGGCCGTGGCACGAAGGAAAATGCAAGCAGCTCCCAATTTCCAAGGTCCAGTATTCTCTATTGCTCAAATTTAGTTCAATTCCATTGCTGTTGGGAGTTCAAAATGCTTTTTGATTGTAGGTGAACTATAAATTCCAGCAGTTGCAACTCCCAAATGACAAAATCAATCCCCCTCAATCCCACCAGTATTCAAATTTGGGCATATTGAGTATTTGTGCCAAATTTGGGCCCGATCCAGGGTTGTTTGGGTTCAGAGTGCTCTCTAAATGTAGGTGAACTACATCTTCCCTAAATCACTGGCAATTCCTCCCAAAGCCCTCCAGTTTTTTCTGTTGGTCATGGGAGTTTGTGTGCCAAGTTTGGTCCAGGTCTGTCATTCATGGGGTCTCAGCTGTGGAAGTCAGAGCTGAACTGGTCGAAGGCACTGCAAATCCCATCATCCGTTGTCCATATTCCCCCAAACATATTGTTTTTGTGATTAATCACTATGCTTAATTATGTTCAATTTGTAACAATGAAAATACATCCTGCATATTAGATATTTGCATTAGAATTTGTAAGAGTAGCAAAATGATTTATGAAGTAGGAACGAAAATATGGTTGGGGGTCACCACAACATGAGGAACCTTATTTAGGGGCCACGCCATTAGAAAGGTTGAGAACCACTGCATTGATACATATATCTTTCTGTTTAATTGCTATTACATTTAAATAATAATAATTTATAGGGGGGCGGTGAGTATTTTTTTTTTCTGGAAAGGGGGCAGCAGGCCAAAAAAGTTTGGGAACCACTGATTTAAGAGAACATAGGCTTCCTTTTGTGCAGTGAGTCCCAGATTCAGGTTGTTGGGACTACAATTCCCAGAAACCTCAGCTGCCTTGGCCAATGATGAGGGCTTCTGGGACCTGAAGTCCAAAAAAAAGAAAAACACCTGTTTTTGGGAAACAAAATGGGATGCAAGTTTGTTAAGAACTAACTGGATAATAAGGCTAGCTGTGAAATAATTGGTTAAAGCAAAGCACTCTGAATGAAAGGCCTGGCAGAGGTTGGCTGGGCAGAGCAACAGGGCAGCACTTTTCAATGGACTAAAAAGACCAAACTTTTAGATCTCGCGAGATTAGATCCAGGAAATCTCGGGAGCGGCCAAGGCGGCGCGCGGCCCCGTCTCCTAGCAACGGGCTCCTGGCGCTCGCCGCACCGCGAAGTCATGGCCTGCCGGGACAGCGACGAGAAGCAGCAGCGCCGGGTCAATCTGACCGAGCTGAAGCACCAGGCTGTAGAGTATTACCGGAACAACGAAGTGCCGCAACGCCTGGAGGAAGTGCTCAACACCATGTTCTACCATCGCCCCGACGACTTCTACGGCTATCTGGTACGCTCAACGCTCTCGGAACTGAGGCGACAGTTCACGCATGCGCCTTCGGTCTCCAGGAGGCGCTCCAAGTGCGCATGCGCCTTCGGTCTCCAGGAGGCGCTCCAAGTGCGCATGCGCCTTCGGTCTCCAGGAGGCGCTCCAAGTGCGCATGCGCCTTCGGTCTCCAGGAGGCGCTCCAAGTGCGCATGCGTAGTAGGGGATTGAGGTGGGAGGGAAGGAAAGTTGAACTGGGAGAAGGCAGGCTAAACTAGTCAAGGTTTCCACAGGGAGTATTTTCAAAAGAAGCTGGAAAGAGATCTTTCCAAGGCCAGATATCACAAAGCCAGCAAAGTTGGGTTGTGTGCTACCCAGCTGTTTAATAACCGACTGTCAGATATTAGGCCATACTAATATCTATCTATTTATCTATCTATGTATATAAAAAAAGTCAGTGTTTGCGGGCGGTGGGTGGGTGGGTGGTGCGACCGAGCGAATATGTGCCAGCGTTTCAATTGGCTGCAACTGTCGGATTATTTGCATACATGGCTGTGACTGGCCAGCCTCCCAACATTCCAACGCAGCACCGAGAGGAAAGGGAAGGGCCTGAGGCAGGCATAAATGGCTGGAGCTGCAGTTAGCCAGTTGACAGTTTTTTCTGTTGGAAATGGAATGTTCAGTAATCTTCACCCAATACACTTCTAAGGTGACTCAGAGGGAAAGCAAAAGGCCTCAGGCACTCAGCCACTGCGGCCCACAGCAATGACGGATCAGGACCAAACATAGCAAATAGGGGCCCACAGGCCCACTACACAACCTGGTGTGGTTTAGGGCAGGATGGGCCACGAATGATGGGATTTGCAGTACCTTCACCTCACTCACTTCCCAAACAACACTGCAGCCCCTATACATCACAGACCAGACCCAAACTTGGCACACAGAGTACCCATGACCCACTCTACATCCTGGTGCAGTTTTGAGTGGGACAGACCACGGATGATGGGATTTGAAGTACCTTCACTCACTTTCTGAGACCACTGCAACACTCATCCTGAGACTTCCAGTACCTTCCCTCACTTCCAGACACCACTGCAACCCTCATCCAGAGAATGATCAAGACAAAATGTGACACACACAGCCCCCATGACCCACTCAACATCCTGGTGCTGTTTGGAGGGGGATGGACCATGGCCCCCTCGCAGTACCTTCACTAAGTTCCTGAAACCACTGCAAACCACATAAACATCTAATAGGAACCAACCTTGGCACACAATGCCTTCCTCAAATAACCCGGGCACCGCCGGGTCCTCAGCTAGTATACTAATATATACGAATTTTATACTCATTTATGCAATGCTTTTGATACTAAGGAAATAAATAAGGGAAGGCCATGGTTCTCATGACTTCTTGGGCTTCTTCCACATAGCTATTTTTTTCCCCGTGTCAGGAGCGACTTGAGAAACTGCAAGTCGCTTCTGGTGTGAGAGACTTACCCATCTGCAAGGACCCAGATGGAATAAAATCCTACATCTGCTTTGAACTGGGATATATGGCAGTGTGGTCTCGGGGCCCTTCCACCCAGCCATATAACCCAGAATATCAAGGTCGGCAGCCAGATTATTAGCGGGGGAGAAGGCTGGGTTGAATGTCCCTTGGGGCCTCTCCCAACTCTAGAAATCTAGCAAAAACAGTAATAAGAATAATGTACAATAATATATTAATTCTGAATATATAATAGTAATAATTCCTTCTTGGAATTAGGGGGTTGGACTGGATGGCCCTTGCAGCCCCTTCCAACTCTAGGAGTCTAATAATAGCAATTAATGATAGCAATAATAATAATGTATAATAATACATGGGGCTGCCTTTGAAGACAGTTCAGAAACTCCAATTAGTACAACAGTCAGCAGCCAGATTACTAACTGGGGCAACATACAGGGAACATACCACCCCCATGTTGTGTCAGCTCCACTGGCTGCCGGTCCACCTCCGAGTCCAATTCAAAGTGCTGGTGTTGACCTATAAAGCTCTAAACAGTTCTGGCCCAGTGTCACGATGCAGGGTCTCGGCCCAGCCCCTTAATCACACACACAGAGACGGTAATCAGCTAACTACTTATTGAATAATAAGAAACAGGTGAAAAGGTAAATTGTCCATAAAAGTATCAAAAGTTCAATCAAAAAGGTAAAGAGTCCGTAAGTAAAATCCAAAGGCAAAACGTGGCAAAGGCTCCGCAAAACAATGCGGATCAAGGACTTGGTCCGTGGCAAAGTAACAAGGCAAAGTTCATAACAAGGCCCAAGAAACTTCTTGGCAAGGCACGAGCCGACAACCGGGCTCCGCGGATCTTCGCTCGCTTCACTCCTCCCTCCTGCTGGACTCAATGCTCTGTCTCCTATCAAAGCCCCGTCCTTGCCTCCCAGCACCTGGTTCGCTATCTTCATGAGAGCCAGACTCCCTTCTAGCTTCCATGGGCTCATCCTCCGCTATCTCTCTGACCCTTTCCTGCGACCCGAAACCAACTGGTTTCTCATACAGATTATCTGAATCAGCACTTTCAGAGTCAGCCTGATTTTCCCAGCTATCATAGCCATCCGGCCAGCCATCATCCCATGCTAAGCTTTCTGTAGGAGAGGAAGGCCCAGCTGCCTCATCATCCCCTTCCTCCATGTCCTCATCAGCTGCAATTGGCCCTAATGCAAGTGGGACCCCAGGGCTGCCCCTGCCCCCAGGCACGAAAGGGAACTGGGTTGCTACACCCAGCTTACTTGTACAAACACATCCACCCCTACGTCCCACCTCGAAATCTAAGATCATCCAGGGAGGCCCTGCTCTCGCTCCCGTCTACAGCTCGAATGTGCCTGGCGGGGACGAGGGACAGGGCCTTCTCCCCACCTATGGAACACATTCCCAACTGACATAAGATTGATCTCTTCCCTCCTAGCTTTCCGAAAGAACGTAAAGGCATGGTTGTGGGACTAGGCGTTTGGTCAATGAATGCAATCAGCGCCTTAAGGGATGAACTGGATTGGCGTGAAGACTGATGAGGCCGGTTTAATGTGTAATGATGACTTTGTATAGTTTTAATTATGTTGTTTTTATCATATTGTGTTGATGCTGTGATTATATTGTATTGTTGAAATAGCCTATTGGTGGGGCTGAATGTAAGCCGCCCTGAGTCCCCCTTCTGGGGTTGAGAAGGGCGGGTTAGAAATATGGTAAAATAAATAATAATTAATAAGGACGAAAATTCCACCATATCTGCTTTAAACTGGGTTATCTGAGTCCACACTGCCATATATCCCAGTTCAAAGCTGAACATGTGGGATTTTATTCAGCTGAGTGGAAGGGGCCTTAGATCAGTGATTTTCCATCTTTCTTGAGCCACAGCACATTTTTTTACATTTACAAAATCCTGGGGCACACCACCAACCAAAATGACACAAAATGACACTCTAACACAGTAATACATATAGTTAATATGTTTTAAATGTATTTATACACTCACTTAGTGTGAAACCTGGGCCTGTTTCAATGAATGGAAGGGTGTTTCGTTTGGAGATGGCATTTAAGCTTGCTTGGCACCATAGCACTATTGGACAGCTTCTCACCACACACCAAGCACAGCGGAGTCGGTGTCATCACATCAAAGTGAATCCAAATGAAAGATAGCGTTCGCTGTATTGCCTCGAGCTCACCATCTTTTCTTTTGTCCACCACTCATATTAGGGCCTTCATCTGTGTCATAATTTTGTTCAGGGCCCTGTTTGGCATTTGCATTTTCCCTTCTCAAAAAACTTCTCCATCACTGTCACCGCTTGTCTTGCTGTGATCCCAAATTGCCACTGTCACTTGATGCGCAGCTGCAGCACTAACTCTAACTTTGTTTACTTAGCCGCGTCTGAGCGAATCCAAGATGGCGCGACCATAGCACTCTCACGTCACTTCTTAGGTGACGTGAGAGTACTATGGTTCCATTTCTTAAAGGGACAGATGCGCCTTATAGTTTTATATATGAATGAAGTTTGAAAATAATTTCCCACGGCACACCTGATGATCTCTCACGGCACACTAGTGTTCCGCGGCACACTGGTTGAAAATCACTGCCTTAGATAACTCAGTTCAAAGCAGATATTGTGGGATTTTCTGTCTTGATATTTTGGATTGTGTTGCTGTGTGGAAGGGCTCTTAGCTTCTCTAAAAATGGGGTTCGTCTTAGAAATGCGGGTGATAAATATAGATAATTCCCCCCCCACCCACCCACCCTCCATTGGTGGTACCGAAATAAGTGTGCATCTTACAGTCGACAGCATCTTAGAATCAAAGAAGTATGGTAGTTTTGGTATGTATTTTGTTGTATAGTTTATAATACCGTATTGATTACTAATGTCTTCTCCTTAGATGTTTGGCACAGTCTTCAACAGAAATTCATGAAACCATTTATTACATGGGAAGATATAGATTGAACTAAACTTGAAATGTGTTACATCTCTACAGTGCTTCAGAAAGTTAGTGTTCTGAGGATATATTGTTGGATTTGTACATGAGTTAATGCACCCAAGTTAAAACTGCTCAACTACGAATGCACTGTCCCTTGGTAGTCTTTCACCTTAAAGTGCTGTTCTGGACATGTCTACTAAGCATTAATTCCTCTTGCGACCTCAGTACACTCACCATGTTATAACATAATCTACATTACAGACTCGGCAAGCATATATTTTAACCAGGAAAGCACAGGAGAATCCCAGTATTCCTCTGTGCATTGAGAAATGGGGATTTTGATTATGATATTTTTCCAACAAGCAGGAACAATTCCTTGCTCATTGCTATCAAAAAGGGCTCTCCATCTGTGCCACACTGGGCTTTAGGCAGACTGCACCACAAATAAGATGTGATATTTTCTTTTTCCTGTGTGTTTGGAAACAAGGATCAAGAAAAAATATTTTTGTTTTTTTTAATACCAAGGCCTTCCAAAATGTGCGGATGGCTGCCTAAGGCTTTCACATTCAAATAATTTCAAAAATATGACACTTTTTTCTGAGGGCTGGACAACATGCTTCACACTGGCAAATTAAAATTTAATTACAGCAATTGTTGTCTTTAAGGCAAACTACTTTGCTGGCTTATCAAAACCTCCAGTGATATGCAAATTAGCTGGGAAAAGGATCCTAGATGGGATTGCTCGGCCGACGTTGGAAGTGGAAGTGACTTGCCGGATTAGGGAACGTGAAAAGGTACAAGTTTTGGTGTGCTTAATTCACTGTTTAAACCAGAGCTTTCCAAAGTGTATGTCATGACATATTGGTGTGTCTGCTGAAGTGTGTAGGTGTGTTGCACAAACATAATGTGAAACCTCAGATTTTTTGTGAAATTGGCAATAAATCTTGTATTTTTAAATATATAAATGAATTTTTTTAATGAGACATGTTTTTTCCCCATATATTTTGTTGTTACAATTTATGTATGTGTTTTTATCTCTTACAAGAGATTGCTTTAACCTCTGGTTTACCAGAAAAACTGAAATTACAGTATTACAAATGAGGCATGTCTAAAAATGTGTCACCAACATGAAATGTTTGGAAAACTCTGATCTGAACCAATGATGCTCATAGAGGCCTATGAGTTTTTTGGAGTGAGAGAGAAAGGCAAGTGGTGCCTCTCTGGGCTAAGTTAAAGTAGCATGTTATGAGACTCTTGTCTCTTATTCCACCACTTTTTCCACCAAGTGTAAGTTTCTACCTAGATTACCATTGCCACCATGTGTGAAAATTGCTGCCACCAAGAGTGAGGGCCTTCCTTTAACCCTACCTCTGCCACCAAAGTAAGGAACTCCCCTGACCCACTTCTGTGACCATCAATAAATGCCCTCAAGGTTCATGTGTGGGAAGTTATGCAACTTCTGTCTCCACTGGATACCGATTCTGTTCACTGCTGCCACCAGGCACAATGTCTGAACACAGTCTTAACTTAAATATTGCATCCCGGAGACCAAAAGTAAATAATATAAAAACTATACTTTATTAACAGAGGTTAAGTGCCACTAAACAGTATATTGTCGTTAGAGTATAAATCACAACAAAATGTGTGCTTCTCATTGGAGAATTTGAGTGGAAGAATTAAGGTTCTTTCCTCCATTTGTTGTTCTCTTTCATCTTTTGGGAAATGTGTTATTCAAAATAAAAGAAGAATTGAAGGATAAATAATATAACATTATCTAGGCTAAGTGCATTGTTCAAAACTCCCCAAAAACAGTGGCCTGTTATAAAAACAAAAACCGAGGCTTTGGATTCCTTGGTAAAATACTTGACATTTATTGCATTTGTTAGTGGAAAGAAAAACCCAAACATAAATCAATAAAAATAAGGCTTCAACAGAAATAAATCAAAGTTGTATTTGTGATGAGAAATTTCAATAGTAAGCAGATCTTTAATATTCTTCAGCGTGTTTGTTCCAGCATAATCTCTTCTCATGCTGAAATGCTTGAAAATGCCTCAACCGAAGCTTTTGATGCTGATGAAAGGGAAAGACGCGAATCTGTAAATACAGCAGTTGAATGGATAAATGAATCATTCAATGAAATGTTTAGAGGCCTTCAACCTACTGACCAGGATAACATCGATAAGCTGCTAGGGTAGGAGTCCATAATTGTTCTGTTAATTATTCGGAGTTGCTTTTTTAAAAAATTCAAATTCCATTGTTTTAATTTGAACAGTTATGTGAATTTTTCAACAGCATACAATATCTTTAAAGATTTGAAAAGTAGTACCTTAAAAGCTGCAGATAAATTCAACAAGTTCATTTATTTGTCTACAGCACAACACATCTTGTTACAATAAATGTTTTTAAAATGAGGAAGTGCAATTTGATTATAATAGGATGTAAAGGGCCAAACAAAAATCATACATTCCAAGCAGGAGGTGGGAGGGGGAGTGGTTGACAGAAGCATGTGTAGTTGGTTTTCAATTGTTACATCCTTAAATATTTGTTTGATTTTAAATTTACATTTGATAAAAACAAAAAAACCTATACATTTGTAAATATTGATGTAAAAGATATCAGTAAGACCTAGATTAGTCTCAGTTTCTACTCTGCTTATAATGATTAGTTTAAAAAATCCTGCTGCTTGGAGTCCAATTCAAGCTGCTTGGAATTCCAATAGAATATAAATCAAAGAAGCAACCAATCATCAAATAAGTCCAGGTTCCAAAAAGCCGAACATGCAGAGTTGCTTATGTTAAGCTGGAACTGAATTAGATAAGATTGCTATAATTTTGCATGTGTTGATATTCATTGCTGACCTTAAACTCATGGATGGAGCTTTCTAATGTGTAGAATTCCTGAAATAAATTGTTAATATTGTTTCTTTAGTATGGTTAGTTTGATGCACATTAATGTTGAATAAACTATACCAAATCCAGAAATTGCGCACGGAAGGAAAGATGTGAATCTATACATAAGCTAGCATATGTTTCCTAATATATTTCAAATCTTATTAGTGTTTTACTAAAATGCAAAAGTTCCCTTAGTTTATGCATATAACATTGGATTTCCTTTCCTATTCCGACTAGCTAAAATACGTACACAATTGTTGTGCCTACCACAAGCTTTTTTCTAATACAGAATTTGGAATGTTAAAATAACTGTTTAAGCAAATGTTCTTATTGAATCATTCAGTTTTGTATTGTCCCACTGTTTGTCCTTCAATAACATTATCTTTAAGTATTTGTAGCAATACATGGGTAGCCTAAATGGCACCCATGTATCACGTTATTTTTTACTAAGAAGGACTACTCATGCTGCCAGCTGAGGAAACCTGTTCAATGCCTTGAGAATGTGCCCTTTTGGCAGTGAAGGTTATTTAGACCAAAAGAGGAGGTAACTGTGACTGAGGCAGGAATTTATCAGAGTTTTCTTTGGCAATACTAACTACAAAAAATATGAAACTATAAAAATGGGAAAAACCCCAGTTCATTGTTGATACTATTCTCTCCTTAAAATAACTAGTTTGATTTTGCTAGATATCACGTCAACTTTTTAGGGTGCGGGCTATCCTCCCGTTGTCCCCAAAATCATACAAAATGTACATACAAGGGAATTTTTTTTAAAAACCCTGAATATACTGGGTTTTTTAAAAGTTATTTTATTGAACCATGTATGTAATGGCAATACACAAAGCCACCGTTACTTCGAAAGTACTGCAGAAATTCACTTTCTCTTGATCAAAAGTAGGATACCTTCGCTCCTCTTTCAAACAAGTTTTTCTCATGTAGTCTTAATGCTAGTATCTCTGAAGCCTGTTTGGATAGTCCCAAATCTCATGCCAAATCATTCAACTCATGCTGATCAAATTCCTTATTAATGGAATCATCTTCAATTACAAAATCATCACTGTTACTGTCATTTAGTTTTTCACCATACTCCTGTTTTTCAATGAAAACTAGCACTGGGATTTTAGCTGAATGAATCACTGGGCATATGGTTAATGGTAGACTAGGATACTCTATTTTACTTGTTATATAGTGACGTTTCCACTATCCAAAAGTAACAATCACTTGAATGATCTCTAGGCTTTTGCCACATCATAGGTATACCAAATGGCAATTTATCGCGTGTTCCCTTCATCCATATCCGTAAACCCTCGACACATTGCTTGCATACCTTGTGAGGAGCCGAAGACTTATCTTAATCATCAACTTTTACTTCAAAATATGCTAATAGGCTTGCCTTACAAATGCGCTGATGTTGGTCATTTGAATGGGAATTGTGAAATTGCCACAGATATAACAAAAAAACCCAGGGTTATTTTGACTCTTATGATGAGAAATAGCAGTGGCAGATATGAATGTAAATAAATAAATTCTAACTTGTGTACAGACAATAATTCAGACTACACTTCAGAGTACGATTCACTGTATAGAGTGGCACACAACCTCTCACCACACAGTCTCATGTGTAACTGAATAACCTGGACAAGTATGAAACTTTCACTGGTCGCTAAAGTCATCCCCCCCCCCAACTCATGCTTCCCTCTATTCAGCCTAGAATGATCTTATTAAGAAAAGTTGTAGAGAAAAAACTTGATGTAGTAGAAGAAAACTCACTGCAGTTTTGTTTTATTTTATTCATTCAAGGCTTTTTATAGAATGCTTACTGGTCCTAATGAGAATCCACAAAGCACATTACATATGTACCAAATAAAAGATTTGTAAACATACGTGCAAAAGTAAACAGTTCAATATTTATGTTGTGCCACGAAGCTTCCCACCCATTGTGGAATGTGTCATGTTTGAAACAGTGAAGGCTGATACCACTTTCTTCTGTCCTAGAGAATATTTTTCCAAGAAAGCTGAAGAAGATAAAGTAAGAAGGGAAGCTGAAAAAGAAAAAGAAGCTCAGGAGGCAGTGCCTCCAGTTCCTCACCCGCAACCTGCTGCACCACCACCTGGAAAGAAGAAAGCCACCAAACAAGGTTATCAAATGGAATTTGCATTGATAAATCTAATTTCAGTTCTTAAAAGGGATATGTGTAATGCATATATATATAATCTCTTTGTATAGAATAATGTTTGTGTAAGGGAAATACTTCCCTTGTTGCTTGAAGATCACTACTGTTTACATAACAGCATAGGATTTTTCATGTAATCTTATTTACTTATTTACTGATATATTTAATTTTTATCCTGTTTTTATTCCATGTTGGACTAAAATGACTACTTTAAACAAAATAACTAAAACCAGCTGAATACAAAAATAGGAAGCATTAAGAAAAATTCCATTTAAAATAAGGAAAAGCACATGAAAACCTATATATTAAAATCAGCACTGTCTCTAACCAGGTAGAAGCCGAAGACCTGTTTAAATAGAAAGCTCTCTGCCTACTGGCAAAAAGAGAACAGTGAGGGGACCAACTGAGCCTCAGACAATTCAGTAGGCTGGGGATAGCCACCAATAACACTTTCTTGTCCCCCCCGGAGATTCTGCTTCCTCTTTCAATCTATGTACAACCTCTCATACCTGTGTCCTCAATGTGTGATGAAAGTTATATGCCCACATTTTTGATGCCAAGTAAAGCCATGGCATTGCTATATGAAGGAAATGAGTGCAGTAAAGCATTTTCTTTGTTGGTATGTGAGGTTAGGCATGTGAGTTTCTAAGGCTCCTTCCAAACTGCCTATATCTCAGGATCTGATCCCAGATTATTTTATCTCAGATTATCTGATAGCATAAACTCATATAATCCATTTCAAAGCAGATAATCTGGGATCAGATCCTGGGATATAGGGCAGTGAAGAAGGGACTTAAGAAGAGATTGGGAAGTTCTGCCTTAAACCATATTGGATTCCATTATTGCTTTCTTGACCAATGTCAAATGTACACAACCTACACATCCGATAGTCAGAAACTGCATTCTGTGTCCTCGTACATGAACAAGGGTGTAGATGTGGATGAAAGAATGAGGATGTTGCTCCTCAATAAGAGTTCTGTGCCCTTATTGAATTTTAATTCAGTTACCAAATTGCTAGCATTGCAGAGAGTGAGAAACTGACCATGGTTCACACCTAGATCTTATATTTCCTGTGTTTGCATTTTGTTGGTAGCTACGCCTATTTATTTTCTTTGGATAGCTAAATTGTATTTATTATTAGTAGTATTAGTATCAATATTTATACCCCACTTTTTCTTTGCCAAAGGAGACTCAAAGTGGCCAACAATAAAACGATAATAATATGTGAATTAAAACCTAACACATACAAACATTAAAATAGGGTCACACATTGGAATTATTAAAAATAAACAGTTCCATTAAGCAATTTTAAATACATACAAATACCCTGACTTGATCTTTAAAACTTTCTTATTTAAAAATTTCCCTGAAAAGAAATATTTTAGCTAGGGAATTTCAGAGCCAAGAGACAGACTCCAAGAAGGCCCTTTCTCGCATTCCCACCAATGGAATATTTACCTAAAACTTTTAGGTTATTGTACTACTAAAAATTTAGGGACCAGAGCAACATTTCCTTGATGGGTAGAATTGTTATTTAAAGTGGACATGCTCTTATTTACCCTCTCCCTGGTAGCTACATCAATGCACTTGTTTTGCTGATTTAGTAGATTCTTCTAATAATAAAATCAATAGAAAGAGTGTCATCTGCTGTTAAGTTTACATTAGTTTGGCTGCATTTGGCACACAGAGGGGAAGATGCTAGTGAGGCTGTCCGCAGGCCATAACAGTTGACTGTGTGCTGGCCTGCCAGCTGATCTAGTTGTTAGCCAGTCACCCTCCATCCCCAGACTTTGCTTTTATGAAAGCAACATTAAAAAACATATGGACCCTTGGGTTCAAGTCATATAATCAGTCTTCCACTGCCCTCTGTTGAAACTAAGGGCCCTTCCACACAGCCCTATGTCCCAGACTATCAAGGCAGAAAATCCCACAATATCTGCTTTGAACTGGGCTATCTGAGTCCACATTCAGATTATGTGAGATTTTCTGCCTTGATATTCTGGGATATAGGGCTGTGTGGAAGGGCCATAAGGCAAGTATGCCAAATGCTTCTGCTCTTAGCCTTTTGATCTTTTAATACCTACTATGATTGGTTTCATTATTTGATGGAAAAAAAGAAATGCACAAGTTATCTATCTTTCATCGTCATGGGCCATCACCCGTGGCCAAGTATGATTGTCTTCCAGAGGTAGAGTCTTTGTGGTGGATCCATTAATGACTGTGAAGACTTATTCTGGATCTACATGGTCTTTCACAGTAATGACATCAGTTTCCAGATGGGAAGCATCATGACAAGGGTTTGTTTGGCATGCCTTCCTCTTGGGACATTTCTTCCTTTCACCTTGTATTTGTGCCTCTTCAAAATCTATAGAACCATTGGTAACAGCTGACTTCTAGTTACAACAATCGAGTGCCAGGACTTCTCAATTTTTAGTTCTAATACCACATTTTAAAGGTTTGCTTTAGGTCCATCTTTAAATCTCTTTTGTTGTCCACCGACATTCTGTTTTCTTCTGGAACATTGCCGTACAGCCAGAAAAACTTACAACAACCCAGTGATTCTGGCCATAAAAACCTTCGACGATGCATTCTGTTTTCTGTTTTTAAGTTGATAATAAAGTACCTACTTTGGGTGATGATGATCGGTGTACCTTTATGTACAGCTGTAGATAAATTACCCTTGAATGCTTCATATTCACATTTAGTTTTTGAGTGATCAACATTGTGGATATTGTATTGCCATCCTGACAACATGGGCTATATGGTTTTTATTGCAGTTGTTTTGAAAGCAATCATAAATGGAACTAAGGAGGAGTGGAATGATAGATCTATCACCTCAGCTATATTCCTACTGATTCAAGTCTCCTAAGGCTGTCTGTATTTTTATCCCTGCTAAGTAAATCTCAGTTATTCACATTTCTTCCTCGCTGACAGCAGGGACTCATAGTTGGGTGTGAATTAGTTGCACCAACTCCAGATCTGTGTTAGCTAGCAGACTTAGATTTATGCCATTTGTGCATTTGGAGAAATTGATTATTTTTATTCCAATTGATCTAAAGTCAGATCCTCCCCTATGGATAACCAGGCCCGGATTACCCATAAGGCCACACTAGGCCAGGGCCTATGGGCGCAGGCCTGGGGGTGTGGCAGATCAAGGACCCCCCCAAAAAAGTTCAAGCAAAACCGCAACGTGTGGCATGACAACTCTCTCTCTCTCTCTCTCTCTCTCTCTCTCTCTCTCTCAGGGGAGAGCGCTGCGAGGGGGCGGGGGAGGAGGGAATGGCGCCCCCCCTCGCCAAGGGGGTGGGGCTTCCAAAGTGTGGCCTAGGGTGCCACAATTAGTTAATCTGGGCCTGTGGATAACTCTGATTTGAGGTGTTCTGTATGCTGTTACAGTTGGCATCCATTGGGCTTCCTGGGCAAAGTGTGGGATTAAATCAAAGGCAGTGTTTTTGGCCCACTTCAGTTACCAATATTTGAAGGCATTGCCCATTTAAATCAATATAAAATATTTTTTTAACTTTTCTTCCAGAAAATATTCAGCACTTAGTCTTTTGATAGACTTAACAGAAGCAAGAAAAAATGTACAGTTTCCAAGAGTAGAATTTACAATTCTGTGGAAAGTTGAATTGATTTTTGAGTATCTTTGGAGAGTGTGGCATATTTATGCTTTGCTTTTTCATGCTTGACACTTCATCCTTAATTTTCCTTAACTATGCGCTCTGGATGTAAAGAAGAATCAAATCTAAAGATCTGTTTAGCTTCTATCTCTGTATAGAGTCCCATGCTTATACTTGGGGACATTTATGTTTTGTTGTTCAAAAGTACATTTAGTACTTGGATTAAAGGTTAGGTTTTCAAAGACACTCAGCACCCTCAAGTAGTGTCGGATTTTCAAAAGATGCCAGCTCCATTTTGGGAATCAAAGCAAACTATTGGATGACAAAGAGTTGAGAACATAAATGTCACAGTGGGAGTTGATGGTTGCTAAGTTCTATACTACAACAATCTAGCTGCTATTAAGGTATCTTAAGTGGAAACTGGGTAATTTTCAGAATGTACCTTGGATTCTGAGTTTTGTGCACATAAAAGTCTGGATCTGAGGGCATTGAAAGATAAAGGGCATAATGTCAAAAATCAGGAAAGAGGAAAGAAGAGAAATGAGAATAGTTCTGTCCAGGGCACAAGTTAAAATATCAGAGTAGTAGCACATCTTGGGATAAAAGTTGTTGAAAGTCTAAAATATTTATAATAGAAAGCTAGTTGAAGAAAGTGGCTAAATATAAGGGAGTTGAAGCAGAATTTGGATGAATTTCCCAGGCCCCATCTACACTTTCCACTTAATGCAGTTTCAAACTTGTATTGATGAAATAGGTTTCACTGTGCAGATGATTACATAGGAAATCCTGGAAGCAGTTTGAGATCCAGATGGTGATGATGCAAATCATAGAGCATTGATGCACATTAAGGGCTTTCTTTTGACACTTTTATGGGAGCTTATTGTCTGGCCACCACAGTTTTAATATAATTTCAAACTGCATTAAATAGTCAGTGTAAATGGGGCCGCAAACTTCAGTTGCCACCATCTACTTATGTTCTTATGTACTTTTCTCTGTGTTCTTGATAATATAAGTAGGAAAATAATGCAAACATTTCTTCTTCTTCTCAGGGAGGAAGGCTTCTGTGGTGGAGAAGCCAATCCTGCCAGCAGAACCCCCTGAACCAGTAGTTAAGGGAAGCATGGCTGTTGGGTGTATATCGCTTGCCCTTGCAAAGACTGCAGCAATAATTTCTGAGATACCTTTGTACATGCATATTGCTTTGCTGAAAGCCAACCAGGTACTTGCCAAGATTTTGACATTCTATTCACATTGTCTCCAAACACCTATTCAAGATGGGAATGAAGTAATCCAGACTGATTGTCGGATTTGTATTCTAAGAACTGTGAAATCTCTTACTTAATGTTTGTGGGAAGCAGATGAGAACTATATTCTAATAATATATATGTGTGTGTGTGCGCACACACACACGCGGATATCAGACATGGGCAAACTTTTGGACACAGAGGCCGAATTGAGTTTTAAAATTTGACAAGACGGGCTGGGCCAGTGGCAGATGTATGGAGAATGTTTGTGTGAACTAATAGGGGGAGGGGGGAACCAAACAAATTCCTATGTACACTGAACATATACTGTTTCACTGCCTTCCCAAGGGCACATGTCTGCCTCCTGTCTACCTCTTTCTCTTTCTGTCTGCTTTCCGCCCGCCTGCCGGCCCGCCTGCCTCTTTCTGTCTTTCTGTCCGTCTGTCTGTCTGTCTGTCTGTCTGTCTTTCTTTCTTTTATTTCTGGCCGCCTGCTTGACCGCTTCTTTCTTTCTTTCTTTCTTTCTTTCTTTCTTTCTTTCTTTCTCTCTGCCTGCCTCTTTCTTTCTTTCTTTCTTTCTGCCTCCTCTGTATGGCGAGGGGGTGCTTTTGACAGTGAGGACTTCCGGCCAGCCACACTGGGGGGTGGGGTGGGGAGAAGGGAAGCGTGGAGCCCATCAATTTGCTTTGTGGCGCCCTAAGGGCTCCATGGAGCACAGTTTGAGAACCACTGTCTTAGACCATAAGAATTCTAGCTGATATTCTTATATTAGAACATAGAAGGTAACTCAAACCTTCTATGCTGATGTACTGATTTGTCTTGTTCACTCCTAACATTTAGAGAAGTGCTTTCAAAGACATATGAATAGTCTTGAATTAGTTTATTTGCTAATCATAATTGCAAATGGGACTCGTTTTGTTTGCATATTGAATACATCTTTCTGATTGTGATGGTGTGCAACTCAATTCAAAGTAATACACACAGAACCAATAATATTAGATGTATATAATCAAGCTTCAGTTTACAGTGAACAGTAAATATGTCCTTTATCCATTTTAGGAGGCACCTAAAGAACTGGCTGTGCCATTACCAATGATAACAGTTTTGAGCTGTGGCAAGTTATCACCTGGCAAACTGAATTTGATGAAGGAAGTGATGCTTATACCCCCAGCCTGGCTAACAGCTAAACAAGTACTTCATCTTTTCCCCCTCACTTTGACTTTAATATACATGATATTGAAAAGCACTCTCCCAATATTATGATCATCCTGAAAGAAGTAAATATTGTTTATTTAGGTCATAAGTATACTGTATATCCAGTTCTGTCTGCTTATACCTGTTGGCTATTAAATGGAGGAAGATGAATGGCAACTTTAAACATAACCAATTTGATCACATACATCCATGTATTCAATAGATGCTTTAATGCACATCCCCATGATTTGTTTGGTGTTTGTATCCGGGAAGTTCCCAGTAGATTATGCCTTTTCTGAGTAAAGAAAAACAAAATAATGACAATAGAAACGTTTAGAAGGGTTTGTGTAGTGAGAATTTTATTTCCATAAAATGGGAATTCATCTTCAGAAGTGAATGTGTTATTCAGTACAGACAGAATGAGAAAGAAAATATCTACAAATACACTGATTTTAAGATGGGCATGTAAACTAGTTTTCATATATTGATATATTCATTCTCCCATCCCAGACAACGTCAACAGAGGTTTACCATTCCGAAATGTGTGATGTGATTTGCTCAGTTACCTGAAAGAAGTAAAGCCATGGGACAATCAGATTCTATCCAATGTGGTTGTCTACTTTCTAGCAAAGTGGGAATTGATATAGAACCCTAGTTACAAAACATATGGCATTAGAGAAATAATAAAGACTTAATGATACAGCGCAGCCAACCTATGATGTCACAAAATGTGAATTGATGAAATTAACTCAGAGCTTCAACCACAGTAGAATAGTAGCAGAGAGCATTACAAACTTCATCTATCTTATTCAGTACTGAGGCACAATATGGGAACAATCCCATATTTTTCCCCACAGGGCAACATACCTCCATAAAAAATATTTTATAACTCCATAGGTTTCTTTCTAATGCTTGAGTAATTCATACTTGTTCATTAATTTTATTCTTGTTTCTCTCCGTGGTTCTAATGTTCTGCATATGTCTTGAAACTGTTATATCCCTCCAAGCCATTTCAAATGTATGTTGACTGTAAGCCCCCTACTACACTGCCATATAAAATCCAAATGATCTGCTTTTAATTGGATTATTTGGCAGTGTGCACTCATATAATCCAGTTCTAAGCAGATAATGCGGATTATCTGCATTGATATAGGGCCTAAAGCAAGTGTCTTCCAACTTTTGAAGCAGCCGGCCAGTTCACAGTCCCTCAGACTGTTGGAAGACCGACTACAGTTTGAAAAAAATTGAACAAATTGTATGCACACTACACATATCTTACTTGTGTAGTGTGTAAAACAATATTTAAAATGAAGAACGATTTTAACCATCATAAACTTGTTAGTCTTTCAATGGGAAGTGTGAGCCTGCTTTTGGCTGATGAGATAGTCACGTTAATTAGGATTGTTGTTGTTATGTGCCTTCAAGTCATTTCAAACTTTGTGCAGAAGAAGCCCCCTGCAGACTCCATGGCGGGAATGTTTTCCCTCCTCAGTCCTCCCTTCCTCCAGCCTTGAAGGGTCTTTCCTTTCTTTCCTTTGGAGGAAGGGGAAGAGGAGGGAGAAGAGGAGACGCAAGGCCCATTGCAGTGGTGGGCGCCCTTTTGCCAGCCATGGAGTCTGCAAGGGCTTCTTCTTTCCAGAAGCCCCCTGCATGGCGTGAAAGTTTTCCCACCACTTGGCCAGATGAGTTTGGGGGGGGGGGGGGCAGCTTCTTTTCTCACACGGCAGCCTTAAATGTTTGCTCTGGAGCCAGCGCAGGCACTGTGCCTGCTTCAACTGAAGGAGTCTTCGGCGGCGGCGAATTCTCAGTGGCAGGAAGTAGCGTGGTGGCCTGGGAGATGAGAGCGACGATGACAGGGTTTGCTTCAGGTCTTTGGTTTTTTTTTTTTGGCGGCAGCAGTGGCCCAGCCAGGGCTCTTGCCTCTCCTCTTCTCCCTCTTCTGAAGGAAAGAAAGGAAAGGCCCTTCAAGGCTGGAGGGAGGACTGAGGAGGGAACACTTTCAGACCACGCAGGGGGCTTCTGGGAACAAGAAACCCCCTGCAGACTCCATGGCCGGCTGGAGAGAAAAATCTGCGAAATAGCAAGTCTGCAGTAAGTGAACCGCAAAACAGCGAGGGAACACTGTACATCTATCAGTATATTTACAGTAAATATTTACAGGTTAATCAATATAGTAGTTACTTTATTTTAAAGATACATTTTTTAGAACATTGCATTCTTTCTAACAGAAAATAATGCATGGTTTTGAGGACTTTTATCTAATTTTCCAGGCTATAAAAAGGTGTCTGGATATTCAGAAACAACTGATGAAGATGACAGAACCTGTAAGTAAAGTGATAATACTGATAAATTAAGCAATGTTTAATATTCAGGAGTGAATGCCATTGCTTATGTAGGTAAGTAAATAAATTAGCACCAACAAACTTAGTCAGAACCGAAGTCTTCAGAAAAATACTTCAGGAAGAATGCTTCTACCTGGAAAAAAACCCCCAGGGTGCATCTACGCTGTAAAATGATTGCAGTTTGACACCATTTTAACCACCACAACTCCGTGCTATGAAATCCAAGGATGTGTAGTTTGGTGAGGCACCAGCACTCTTTGGCAGGGAAGGCTAAATATCTTGTAAAACTACAACTCCCATGATTCTATAGCATTGAGTTATAGTTGTATAAAACTTCATCAGTTCTACAGTCTAGGTGCATCCTCAATCCCTTTAAGGTTGAGTGTGTTCAGAAGATGTTTCCTGCTTCTTGGCAGGGGGTTGGACTGGATGGCCCACAAGGCCTCTTCCAACTCTATGATTCTATGCAGAATGCTGGCTGGTTACTGTGGGAAAGAAACAAGCACAAAACTAGGAAATTGATGTAATGCAAAGGCATGGATGGCTGAACAGAGTTACTCCAAACTGTAACTTTTTTATTGCAGATCCCTCCTGTTTAGTTTAACCTGTTTAGTTCAACCCATTAATAATAAGTGAATTAGCTGATTTGAATTCCTTTCTATTCTGGAAACAATGCTGATTGTCAAAACAGAATTGTTTTGGGGCGTGATCCAACGCTGCCTTAAGAAGGGTATCTCATCTCACAAGGATAAGCAAAAGAAGAGAGTGAAACAGGGCATAATATCATCCAATCTTTATAATGCTAACACACCAAAACACATTACTGGGAGGGCACTTGAGTTGGCGGAATAGGTGTTTGGATTATATTCACATTTAACAATGCAATAATTTGACTCTTTGTGGTAATACTGCAATGTGTTGTTTTTAGTGAATTTGGGGGGGCATTAGATCACTACATTGCCATTTTTATTCAGTGCCCTTTTTAAACAACTCCGAAAACACATGAGGCAAATAACCTCAAAAGAGCTTGTTTTATTTTAATTGCTAAAGAGAAATGAAGAAAGAATGGTTGAGATCACGAATGATGCTGAAGAAACCAAGACAAAAGTTGTGTTGTTTGAATGGTTGGATATCTTCATATGGGATGGTATTAATGTCCTTACATCAAATAAATACATTTTGTAATACTGATTCATATTGAGAATGGTTGTGCAGCTTTAATGGTTGCGCAGCTTTGCTCCAGATTTATTAAACTAATAGTAGGCACATATTTGCTTTGTTATGGTTAATAAGTGTCTTCAAATTGTTTCTGATCTATGATTGCACTATCACAGGGTTTTCTTGGTAAGATTTTCTCTTGCCTTCCTCTGAGACTGAGAGAATGTGACTTGCCCATAGTTCCCTAGTCAGTTTCCATAGTCAATAATAATAATAATAATAAAATTAATGTTGCAATCCCAAGCAACAGCAGGATTGAAGAGAAACAACTGGAAAAGGTGACACGATGTGAGGATTTAAAGATCAATCTTTAAAAACTTTAAAATTGAAAAGTTGATGACAGATGCGAAGTGTAAGAAAGCAGATGAAACAATAGATCATATCCTCAGCTGCTGCAAGAAGGTTGTGCAGATGGACTACAAGCAGAGGCATAACACCATTGCTCAGATGATTCATTTGGAACTTGTACCACAAATACCATCTTGTAGCAACCCAGTTCCCTTTCGTGCCTGGGGGGCAGGGGGCAGCCCCGGGGGTCCCGCTCGCATTAGGGCCAGCTGCAGCTGATGAGGACATGGAGGAAGGGGATGATGAGTTAGCTGGGCCTTCATCTCCCACAGAGAGCTTGGGCTGGGATGATGGTTGGCCTGATGGCTATGATAGCTGGGAAAGTCAGGCTGACACTGAAAGTGCTGACTCCGATAATCAGTATGAGAAACCAGGTGGTTACGGGTCGCAGGAAAGGATCAGGGATGAGCCCATGGAAGCTGAAAGGGAGTTAGGCTCTCATGAAGATAGTGACCCAGGTGCTGGGAGGCAAGGACGGAGCTTTGATAGGAGACGGAGCATTGAGTCCAGCAGGAGGGAATGGCACCGAAGCCTAGAGCGCCAGAGGAGCGCTAGGTCCCGTAGCACAGATTGGCGCCGTAGCCTAGAGCGTCGAGGGTCTCACCAGGGGAATTAAGTATACTCGGCCACTTCTGATCTGAAGGGAGTGAAGCGAGTGAAGATCCACGGAGCCAGGGCTGAGGCGCGTACCATGCCAAGAAGTTTCTTGGGCTTGCTTTCTTGAACTTTGCCTTGTTTGCCTTGCCATGGACCAAGTCTGTTTTTGATCCGCTTTGTTTCGCGGAGCCTTTGCCAAGTTTTTGCCTTTGGATTTACCTAAGAACTCTTTACCTTGTTATTGCAACTTTGATACTTTTATGGACAATTATCCTTTTCACCAGTTTTTATTATTCAATAAATAGTTAGCTGATTACCGTCTCTGTGTGTGTGATTAAGGGGCCGGGCCGAGACCCTGCATCGTGACACATCTGCCTGCGATAATGAACTAGTGGGATCACAAACCTGAAAAAGTTACAGAAAATGAACACATCAAACTACTCTGAGACTTCCAAATTCAGACAGACAGAGTTTTGGAGCACAATACTCCTGATCTCACGATCGTGTTAAAAAACAAAGTATGGATCATTGATGTTGCAAACCCAGGTGACAGCAGGATTGAAGAGAAACAACTGGAAAAACTGACACAATATGAGGATTTAAAGATCGAACTGCAAAGCCAGTAAAGGTGGTCCCAGTGGTGATCGGCACACTGGGTGTAGTGCCTAAAGAACTTGGCCTGCACTTAAACACAATCGGCACTGACAAAATTACCATCTGCCAGCTGCAAAAGGCCACCTTAACTGGGATCTTCACACATTATTTGCCAATACATCACACTGCCCTAGACACTTGGGAAGTATTCGACATGTGATCCAATACTACAGCCAGCAGAGTGATCTTGTTTGCTGTAAACTCATCTTGTTGTGTTTCAAATAATAATAATAATAATAATAATAATAATAATAATTATTATTATTATTATTATATTTCTTATCCGCTTCTCCTCATGGTTCGAGGTGGGTTACAACATAACTAAAAATACATGATCATCTTAAACATTCTATAAAATATGCATATTAAAACATATTTATATAAAATGCATATTAAAATACACAGAACAAAGATCAAAACACAAAACATGAGTTTAAAATTCATGACTAAAAGCAAGGATTTGAACCCTCATTTGCCAGAATTCTTGTTCAGCACACAAATTATCATAATGCACTGGTTCTCTGTTTTTCTCTCCTACTTTAATATAAGTGTCTCTACTGTTAGTTTAGTACCACCAGGGTAAATTTATGTAATCTTTCTCTGCTTGACTTGAATCTTGCTCCACTTGCATTAAAAAGAGATTCCAATTTGTTTTTTTTATTCAAGAATACTATCACCTCTGAAGTTGTCCAACAATTCAAAATGTGTTAAATTCTATTGACATGTAGGAAGTAAAACCACTTCAATAGCTTTAATGATGTGGTGCTCTGTTAAAGAAGTTATTTGCATTTCTTGTACTTGAACAATATGCTTCATTTTATTTCCTAGAAACGGTTCATTCAAACTCAATGCCATTATTCATAGTCTTGAGTATCTCTTGTTAGTTGGCAAAAACCCCAATGCATTATTGTTGCAAAACTGGATTTTCTGAGTGCTGTTTACATTCATTTTCCCTGTGTATTTCTTAAAGTTACTTTGCACAATGTCCTCAATATTGTTAAGCTATTCTGTTAACACTTGTCTAAGTACTTATGTCTTTTAAAACTATTTTTTAAAGCCAGTGCAGCCACCTAGCTCCACGGGAGAGGGTAAAAAGTCTACTTCGCGTGATTCAAAAAAAGCACCGGTAAGAAGAAAAATAATGCCATCTTGGTTTTGAAAGTGGGCTGTTGCAAAGTATCAAGAAATGTTGATAAAGTTGTCTTGTGAAGTGGAGGTTGTCAAGCAGGAGAACAACAATAATCCCAAAGTCCTTTTCTAGTAGTGCTGAGCCATATATACCTGTGCATTTTTATGTGTGGCCTAATGTGGAATTTTGCATTGTCTCTATTGAACTTTATTATATTACATTTCTGCCAAATTTGCTAGTTTATCTGTCCTTTTGAATTTTGAATTTTTTTCTATCTTTCAGTGTACTGGCCACCTTTCTTAGGTTTCTTAATATAGATGTTCTCCCATCCTCTACTTCATTTATAAATATTTTGAAAATAATGACCTTAGGATAGAACCCCGAAGAACTCCAACTTGGGTCCTTTCAGTTTGAAGCACAGCCATTGATTATAAGTCCTTGAACATGGTTTTCCAACAATTACGGATTCATCTGATAGTGTTTTCATCTTTTCCAAATTCAATCAGTTTTACTTTATTAACTGTTTTGCTGAAATCCAGCTAAATGAAATCAGCAGCATTCCCACTACTTTATTAAATTAGTAATATTAAATTAGTAATATTAAATTGGTTAATATAAAAAAATTTAAAATACAAAAATTAAAAATTAAAAAAGATATCAGATTAGTTCAGCAGGAGTTGTTCTTAACATACACATTCTCGCTCCATTAGATCACTTCTTTATTATCAAGGTACTATATAATTTATTCTAATATTTTTCCGACATCAAGGTCAGGCTGACTAGTCTGATAGTTTCACTGAACATCATTTTTGCCTCTTTTGAAGGAAGGAACAACGGTTGCTCTTCACAAGTATCTTGGCACCTCATCTATTCTTAAAGATCTTTCAGAAATGATGGCAAGTGGTGCGGACAGAGAATCTTTGGTACTTTGGATTACAATTTATCTGGCCTCACAGATCTAAACCCATTTATGTTATCCAGGTGATTCCTGACAAACACCCTATCTATCCTGATCTGCAATTCACATCCCTTACCAATGTGTCTGCTGCGTGGAAACACACAGTTCTCTTTTGCAATGAAAACTGAAGCAAAATAGATATTGCACAATCTTCCCTTTTCATTGTGACTTGTTAGCATTTTACCATTTTTCTTGACCACCTTCCACTATTGTATTAGTCATTCTCTTGCCTCGTATATATCTGAACTCCTCCTTGCCCCTTTTGGCTGCTCCTTGCTTGCCCAACCACTCTTAGCTGATTCTGAGTTTTAGATTTCTTTATACTGTCCCTTCAGGTTTGGACTATACATCTGTACTCTTCCTTGTTAATTTATCCTTTCTTCCATTCTACGTACATTCTCCATTGTCCTTTTACTTCTTGAGTTTGTGGTGCAGGCACATAGGCTTTTTCATTTGTTTCTCATTTGTGGAACTGTTTGTGTCTGTGCTTTTTGATGCTCCATTAAGGATCCCCACTTTATTGGTTGTCTTCTTCTAGCTGTATGATTCTACTGGGGGGTGCTTCCACACAGCCCTTTATCCCCAGAACATTCACGTTTTAAAAACACGAATATTCCTAGGCCCCTATCCACACACACTCCAGAAACCTCATGCATTCTGGCGGGGGTGTCCAGGACACTTTAGCCCCCTCTTCAAAAGCTCCCCAAACCCCATTTAAAAGTAAAATAACTTACCCAGCTTCCATTAGAGTGTTGCCGGAGCTCTCCTGGCACGTAGAAATGACATACCAGGAGAGAGAGAGAGTGTGTGTGTGTGTGGGGGGGAGCTATTTTCCTCTCCCTCCACCCCATCCTGCCACATCCTTTCTATGTTCAGGAGAGCTCGGGCAACACTCTAATGGAGGCCAAGTAAGTTCTTTTACTTTAAAAGAGGGTTTGGGGGCTCTTGGGGAGGGGGTTAATGGCCTCACGGTTTAGAGCAGAAAACTTGTCTGGACTGCCCCCTCAAAAGTCCAGAAGTTTTGAGGGAGCAGCCCAGACACCAGAAATAGTGGGTTTATCCTGCACCTCCCAAGAAGGTGCAGAATAAACCCACTAGCAAAGTAATTTGTCACAAACCAAGGATTTCCTGGTTTATGGCAAATTAATTCGGGTTTGCCCAGGACGTCATCTGGGCAGGCCCCTTTTAATTGTGGGCACTCCTGTGTTAAAGGAGCTGCCTGGATGTACCTTGAGTAATTCCCTCAGATCAGGTTTTCTGAAGTATAAGGTCCATGTTTAACTATATTCTTTGCCCTGTCCCGCATCTGCAAATTTTAGCATGACATGGCCACCTCCACCTAAAGTATCTAAGACTTGGATTCTAATGAACAACAAATCCAAATGGTTAGGATCAAGTCCAGGATTATCAATTCCTTTTTATTTCCTTCTGAAATAATACATTATCTGCAAGGTACTTCAGGAATTTGTTGGAGAGGCTATGCTTAACAAATTTAGTCTCCCAGTAGATACCAATATAATTGACATTTTCTATAACTACTAATTCTTGAATCTTTAAGGTTTGTGCAATTTCTTTATGCAAAGCATAATCAACCACCTCTTCGCTTGATGCCATACAGAAATTTCTTGCCATAATGTTGCATTTCTTTAATTTTTCCTCAAAATGATCTCAGGTTGCCCACTTTGATCTATTTCATGGATTTCTGTGCAGTTGAGTTTGCTTGATATATGATGCTTCTCCTCCCTCACCTTTTCTGTCATATCTCATATTTGTGTATTGACTATATTCTTCAATTAAATATTCCAAGCACAGGAAACATCTCATCAGGTCTCTGTTACCCCTATCAGGTCATATTAACCTACCTGCAGTAGGATTCCTAACTCATCTTGTCTGTTTTTTAAACTGTGTGCATTGCTGTATAAACATTTAAAGCTTTGTTTATTTTCAGCTTCTCAGCTAAAATGTATACAGTTATATGTAGAACTTGCCTTTGATGTTTGAGCTATGATGATCTCCAACCCACTCAAAGATTTAGCTTGATGTACTTTTGAGATTTGCCATGCTATGAGGGCGGGTCAATAAGTCCATGACTTTTTGAATGAAACAGAGGTTTTTGGATAAAAAATCATTTTATTTTTCAACGTAGTCTCCTTTGAGCTCAATACACTTTGTCCAACGGTTCTCCAATTTTTTTATCCCTTCCAAAAATAAGATTTGTTGAGGTTATCAAAATAGGTATTTGTTTGTGAGATGATGTCATTGTTGGAGTCAAATCTCTTTCTGCTGAGCCATTTCTTCAGGTTTGGAAACAAGAAATAGTAACTTGGGGCTAAATCTGGAAAATAGGGCGGTTGAGGGAGCAATTCGTATCCCAATTCATGGATTGTTGCCATGGCAACGGCACATGTGTGCACCCTTGCATTGTCCTGCATTGTGAGCAAATGCTGCACCCATCTTGCGGAAGCTTTCTCATACCCAAGTGATCATTTAAAATTGAAACCACTGAGCAATGTGAGATGCCTATGGCTTCCACAATCTTTCGCACTTTCAATCTCCGATCGGCCAACATCATATCGTGATTTTTTTCAATTGTTTTGGGTGTAGAGACCTCAACTGGGCGTCCAGAACGTTCGGCATCTTCCGTGCTTGTACGGCCACAACGAAATTCAGTAAACCGCCTTTTTATCATTGACATTCATGGTGCAGAGTCCCCATAGTATTTATCAATGGTTTTTATCCCACAAAAAATGCTTAATAAGGACACAAAATTCACTTTTTTCCATTTTCTCCTCAAATCACACGGTAGTCTGCTATCAATGGCTGTCAAACACAAACTAAATGACGCAGCTTGTTCAAATTTTGACAGGAGTCAACTGACAGATGCCTGTTGACAGGAGCAGTGTTGCCCTTTCAGTTAAGAGGCAGGAAATTCAAAAAGTCACTGACTTATTGACCCGCCCTCGTACTACCAAATACATTCTTCCCAGTCTTCATGAGGTGCAGCTCATCTATAGCAGTAGTGCTTTGTCTAAGAAGGAAACAAACACCACAGCCATAGAAGCCAAAACTCTCCTGTCTATGCCATCTACTTAGCTAGTCATTCACTTTTAGTTTCTTTCTGTCCCAGTATTCCAATGGTTCTCAACCTGTGAGTCCCCAGATGTTTTGGCCTTCAACTCCCAGAAATCCTAACAGCTGGTAAAGTGACTGAGATTTCTGCAAGTTGTAGGCCAAAACACCCGGGGGACCCACAGGTGGAGAACCACTGCTTTATTCACTGATGAGAATACCACCTCAGATTCCTTCAGCTCCCTGTCCAATTTTTGATAGAAGTAATTTGCTCAAATACAGTTCAAAGATTAGGGGAAATGGCCTTACCATAAACTGCCTACAAAAAAGTATATATAGGGAAGAGCAATCAACCTGAAAGCTGTATAGTACCTGCACTATCTTTGAGATAGCGATGACAGTGTAACACACATGGAGAAGATGTATTGTTATGCCAAATTCATTGAAACACTTATTTGTATGTGGTTAGATAAAAATTAATATCAACATTGTTATTTTATTGCAGCCTCCCGTTCTTAGAAAAATGTCTCACTTAGGCTGTATTGTAATTGGGAGTGAAACCCTAGAACATCCCCTGACCTTAATCCAAACAGCTTGTGCAAATCTTTCAATGGAATTAGGAACTGATGTGTATCTGGGCCTTAACTGTGCTGCACATGAGCTAATGGACTACGTAAGCTTCATTTTAATTATCCTAATTTTGAATTATTTTATCTTCATCACTGGTTGGTCATCTAACACCCATGATGGTTGTATGATGTGTTGAGGGGATGTTACTGTAAGGCAGTGGTTCTCAACCTGTGAGTCCCCAGGTGTTTTGGCCTATGACTCCCAGAAATCCCAACCAGTTTACCAGCTATTAGGATTTCTGGGAGTTGAAGGCCAAAACATATGGGGACCCACAGGTTGAGAACCTTCTGTAAGGGGAAAGAAGCATAATGGAAGGGGATCCTTTATTCCCAAGTAAAGCAATGAATTACTTTTATGGTCTCTCCGGGTGTCTAATTGTGATGCTTGAATCCTGCCCTTGTTAAAAAGATTATTTGGTAACTTCATATTTGATGTAACTTACTTGTATTTTAAATTTTAGACTAAGGGGAAATATGAAATACTATTTGGAATACACAAGACTGCTGAGGAAATGGTTGATGTATACCTCGAACTGACTAAAAAATTCCCTTCTATCAAAACCTTTATAGATCCACTGAGGAAAGAGGTAAGAACTGTTGTCTATTTTTTTCAACAAAATAATAGGTTTTTAACAATTGCTTTTAAATGAGAAAAACATGAAATTTTGAAAGTAGTACATTTAAAATAATGAGTTATAGTGAAAATCACCCAACAATGTAGCTGTGAACCAACCTAATGTGATAAATGTACAGATGTGCCTCAGGTAATTGAAGTAGATGTGTTATTTCTTTAACAGTAAATTTTGTACCAGAGTTAGAAATAACATGGTAAGAATAGGAATAGGTTTTTGCACCACAGAAAGGAAGTGTGCTTGCCTTGGTGGACGACCTGTGCCAGGAACTGGATAGGGAGTGTGTGGCACAATTGATTATGCCAGACCTCTCAGCAGCTTTCAATAACATCAACCATGGCATACTTGCCTCTTGGATGAGACTTTTAGGCACCATTCTACAGTGGCTCCATTCTTTCCTGTATGGACATTCTTCAGAGAGTGGTGCTGGGGATTCCTGAGCAATTCCTTGGCCATTGGCTTGTAGAGCCCCTCAGCATTTGGTTTTGTCTACGGTTGCACTTAATATCTACATGCAATTTCTAAGAGCAATTGTCTGGATCAAGTGTAACCAGTTTGCTGTTGTGACCCAACTTCGTTAAACTCCTTTCCACCTAATTTCCAAGAAGCAATTCCTTTGCGAAACTGGTGCCTGGCAGCTGTCATGGCCTGGATGAAGTCAAACAATTTGAAATTTAATCCAGACAAGGCAAAAGCACTACTTTCCAATCAAAAGACAGATCTGGTAATAGGGAGTCAGCCTGTGTTAGGTGGAGTTACATTCTTTCTGATGGGGTTACACTCCCCCAGAATA
The DNA here is from genome assembly GCA_030556195.1 of Anolis apletophallus. Taxonomy (NCBI): domain Eukaryota; kingdom Metazoa; phylum Chordata; class Lepidosauria; order Squamata; family Anolidae; genus Anolis; species Anolis apletophallus. The sequence continues at coordinate 85,708,375 of JARBWK010000010.1, forward strand.
GTAATACCGTGTTTCCCCGAAAGTAAGACACCCCCGATTGTAAGACGTATCGGGGGTGTCTGGGGGGTCGGCTTATATAAGCCATACCCCGTATATAAGACGTACCTCGTCCCGCCGCCGCCGCAACCGGAGGTGTGCCGCGGCACACCTGCGCACACACCTCTGCGGCACACCTCTTCGCCAGGGCTCCAGGCAAGGGAGGGGAAAGGAGCCAGGGCGGAGGGAGCGGCGACGCGTCACTGTGACGCTGCGATCCTCACCACGCCCTGGCTCCTTTCCCCTCCCTTGCTTGAGGAAAGAAGGGAGAGGGAAAGGAGCCAGGGCGTGGTGAGGATCGCAGCGTCACAGTGACGCGTCGCGCGCCGTCCCGCCCCTGGCTCTCTTCCCCCACCCTTGGAAGGGAGGAGGAAGAGAGGAAGAGAGCCACTGTGACGCTGGGCCCCGGCTCCCTTCCCTCCCTGCTTGAGGAAAGAAGGGAGAGGGAAAGGAGCCAGGGCGTGGTGAGGATCGCAGCGTCACAGTGATGACGCTGTCTGCCCTGGCCTGGCTCTCTTCCCCACCCTTGGAAGGGAGGAGGAAGAGAGCCAGGGCCCGATGACGGTCACTGTGACGCTGCGATCCTCACCACGCCCTCTTTCCTCTCCCTTCTTCTCAAGCAAGGGAGGGAAAGGAGCCAGGGCGTGGTGAGGATCGCAGCGCCACAGTGACGCGCCGCCGCTTCCTCCCGCCCTGGCTCCTTTCCCCTCCCTTGCCTGGAGCCCTGGCGAAGAGGTGTGCCGCGGAGGTGTGCCGCAGGTGTGCGCGCACACACTCCGGCGGCGGCGGCGGTGGTGGGCGGCGTGGGGCGTGGGCGACGGGGTACGTCTTGGGTTATATAAGACGTACCCCAAAAGTAAGACGTAGGGGGACTTTTGGGGGGGAAAAGAAAGTAAGACGCTGTCTTACTTTCGGGGAAACACGGGTATTATAAATGAGGAATAGTATTCACACATATGAGGAATAGGAGTGCATTTGCACAGTTAAAGATAATGTGTCATTTGTGTATATTACTGGTGAAATCAGATCTAGCCATGGTAACACATGCCATGGTTAAATCCCATTTGGATTCCTGTAATGCAATCTTCATGGGGCTGTCTCTGAAAAGTGCTCAGAAGCTTCAGTTGTCCCAAAATCTGCAGCTAGGTTGTTAAACGAGTATACAGTTCTATTGGCTGCCAGTCCATTTACAGCAGGCATGGGCAAACTTCAGCCCTCCACATGTTTTGGACTTCAACTCCCACAATTCCTAACAAACTACTGGCTGTTAGGAATTGTGGGAGTTGAAGTCCAAAACACCAGGAAGGCTGAAGTTTTCCTATGCCTGATTTACTGGGACAATACAAAGTGCTGGCGATGACCTATAAATGACAAAATGAATTGATAATACCTAACTCACTGAAATAAAAAAAGGTAAATAGAAAGTGTTAAAATATGAATGTAAAGTGTGTATGTATACATCTATATCCATATCTACATCTATCTATCTATCTATCTATCTATCTATCAACATGATTTTATCGTGGTGTTGATGTAAGCCGCCCCAAGCCACTGGGAGTGGCGGGTAATAAGTCTAATAAATTAAATAAAATAAAAATAAACCTCTTATAATTTTGGAATAATTTTTATTTTCTACTTGTTTATAAAAATGTATCCACCCATAACAGGATTGAAGATTACAATAGTAGAAGAAGAGTTAGAAACGTTAATGGTAGGTTACATACCTGTGACCATCTTTCTTCGAGTGGAGCTCTGTGAAGCCACACTTATGAAGTTTGCGCGCCAGCGCGGGCTTCCAACGGAAACTTTCCCAGTTTGAAAGGTTTTGGTGGTAGCTCCGCCCAGCCGGCCCGGAGGGCATAAAAGGCGCCTCCATGCGCGCCCACCCCATTCCTACGCCACCAAAGCAACTAGGAAAGGGTGGTTTGAGATAGAGGGGACGGCCGGGCGGGTTCGTGTGGATTCACAGAGCTCCACTCGAAGAAAGATGGTCACAGGTATGTAACCTACCATTCTTCTTCGAGGGCTCTGTGAATGCACACTTATGAAGACTTACCGAGCTAAGGTAAAGGAGGTGGGAACAAACCAGCCAATTTTGAAAACCGGACAGGTTTATTGCAACCAGCAATATGCATAAATAACATTATCAACACTGTAATAAATAAGAGTGGAAGACATGCTCTCAACTTGTAAACATAGTGCAACAAGCACCATTCATGTCAGGCACGCAGGCCTCACAGTATTAAGTGCACGAAAAAGGTGCAAACATATAATCACAATAACCCTTAGGTAAAGCGCGCTTTAACAGGTAGACTGTGACCCCGGGAGCCAGGGCACGGTAAACACTATTAACCTCTATAACAAGTTACATAGAGGGGAGGTCTGAGCTCATCCCAGGAACTGTCGATCGGAGAACCCACATCTGAGGTTGCGTCGCCAAGCACCGAGAGTGGGGTCCGGGGGAGGCATGATGGTGGGGCAGCATGAGTACAGTACCTAGCGAGGAGACGGTGTCGTCCTTCGCCCCGTCAAACACGGCGTTTCGATTGTCCGTTCCCCGTGTTCTGACGTGGCCTCGACTTGTTGCGGCGGTTGTTCTGTTGTTGCTGCTGCTGTCTCGGCTGCTGCTGTTGTTGCTGCTGTGGGGCCGAGTATGGTCGTGGGGACTGGCGGTATTGTGTCCTGGGCTGGTACTTTGCACGCTGGTAGTACCGGGCCCTGGGTTGCGCAGGTCGTCGGTCCAACTTGGCCGTCAAGACCTTGAAGTCATGGTTGGCCTTCAGCTTGTTGTCCGTGCCTGCATAGAAGAGTCCCTGGGCATCAAACGGTAGGTCCTCGATAACCTGATGGCGACACCGTGGGCCAGCAGCTTTCCCGAGGTATCCCCGGTGTGGCGGGCCATCAGGATCTGATGGTGTGCTAGCGCCTGGGCCTCTTGGGAGATGGAGGTCAGTGCAGCCTGCTGTTCTTGGGGGAGATCCTGGAAAAAGGGTTGGGCCCTTTCCCAGAGGATCTGGTGGTAGGCTCCCATGCACGCTCCGTAGTTGGCCATCTTCGTTAGGAGAAGTCCGGTCCTGTATATCTTCCTCCCGACCGCGTCGAATCTCTTTCCCTCCTGGTCAGAGGGGGCTGAGGACTCTCTGCCGGAAGACTGGGAGGAGGTGACGATCATCGAATTCGGTGTCGGATGATCGTGAAGCCACTCCTTCTCCCTTTCGTCGATCTTGTACCACGCCTTGATACGCCCTGACGTGGGAGGGATGGACGACGGTGTCTTCCACGATGCCTTCACCACCTCTTCCAAAGGTTCCAGCATGGGAAGATGTGGCTGGGCAGAGTCCTCGACCTGCACCCTGCTGAAGACGGGGCAGGTGCTGGATCGTTTAGGCACATAAGTTTGAATGCCTAAAGATCTCGCCATCCGACCAACTTGTTCACCGAAGGCTCTCGCTGAGTCTGTTGGTGACGAGGATGGCTCCAGCTCACAGTCTCTGTGCGAGGGTGTCCGGTCCATGGCGACCGACAGGATGGACCCAGACATCACTGATTGAGGGGCTTCGCCTTCCTCCAACTCCTCTTCTGATAGCGGCCTAGCAACTTCTGGTCTCACCGGAAGTGACGCCACCAGTGTTGCTCTCGACGTAGATGGGGCTGCGGTCACCACCGTCGACGCAGGAGGAGGCTTTTTAGAAGCTGGGGCCATGGCGAGCCGTGTTGTTTGCCTGCCCTTCTCGGGAGACGTCACAAAAAGTTGTCGAACCGAGGGTTGAGCCGGGGGAACTCTGACGACTGTCTGTACTGAGTCTCCCGGTGAGATGGTCTGCTGCTCTACCCCTGTCTCCACAGCGAGAACAGGGGCAGGCGGGGAATCAGGACACGACGCCGATGAAGATGAAGTCAGAGTCCTGCGTCTCTTCGGAGACGAGGGTCTCGAGGCTGCGGCCTCCAGAGACTTGCCCGGAGTCACAGGAACCAGGCCTCTGGTCTGGGCTCTACGGGCTTCCTCACTCGACCTCAGGAACGCTATTTCCATAGCTCTGTTGGAGGGAGTTCTCGAAATGGCCGACCTCTGGGAGAGTCCCGATGCCATTGAGCTCGCCGACGACCGGCGGGGTGGAGGCAGCTGAACCGTCTCGGTGGTCACGGTGCAGGGCCTCTTTGGCGCCGAAGTCTTCGATGAAACAGACTTCGTGCCCTTCTCCTTCCGTGGACGCTTCTTCCCAGCCGGGTGAGCGGTCGACACGGCGGGGGCCGGAGCAGCCGCCCCGGTCCCCAAGGAGGTAGATGGGACAGCCGTCGCCATCTCTGGAGGGTCGAGAGCACGTTCCGTCAGGTAGGCCTGAAGCCTCCGGGCTCTCGCTCTTCTGGTCTGCGACGAGAAGGCCTGGCAGTGTCGACAGATAGGAACAACGTGTCCCTCTCCGAGACACCGAAGGCACTTCGCGTGGCCGTCGCAGTTTTTGAAGCTGGTTGTGGACATATTATGCTCACACAACCAGCAGAATTTCCGATGTTGCCCAAGTGGCGGAAAACAAAGGAATGGGGTGGGCGCGCATAGAGGCGCCTTTTATGCCCTCCGGGCCGGCTGGGCGGAGCTACCGCCAAAACTTTTCAAACTGGGAAAGTTTCCGTTGGAAGCCTGCGCTGGCGCGCAAACTTCATAAGTGTGCATTCACAGAGTCCTCGAAGAAGAAGCTAGGTTTATAGCTCTCCTTCAACAATGTGAGCAGTGCAGTAATGCACAGGGACACCAATTCGAACACATAAATTTTAATTTAAGATGGAATTTGTAAGTCTGTATATATGTAAAGGTATACAACTAATGTAAATAAAAGTTATTGAAATTAATATTATACATTCCTTACTATGAATAGCAGTATAGGAGAAAGTCCATTGGATATAAATCATTTGTTGAAGAAAAAAGATGGTCCAAGTTCTCATTCAACCCAGACTCATTTCAATTAATAGTCTTCATCAGTGGACAATGTAAATCCTGTGTTGTCCAATATTTCCTCCAGACAAAAGTCCGAAGTGTTGGGGGAGGGTGGGGACACCCTCATAATAAAATCATAATAAAATTAAATGAACACATATTTACAAGGAACAGCTTCAATCCAGTACTTACCAACGCTAGAGTATAGAGGATTTATATAAAGTAAAAGGCCTCTTCTCCTTGACTCCCCACAGCCTAGTGCTAACAGACAGAGGTTCTGTTTACATAGAAAGACTTTTACTCCAACATCTATGTCTCATTTGTCATTAATTTTGGTACCTTGAATCAAGGCTATAACCTGGTGAACTTACAGTTAATTAGCCTTTAGAGAGAATAAATTCTTTTTAAAATACATGACTGTATACAGTAGGTTAACTACAGATAACAATTAAATTAGAACCTTTTTATCGTACATATAAAAATAATCCACTTTCAAGTGAACACAATAAGGCACTAGAATAAGACAATGGCAAAGGTCATATTTCAAAAAGGAACAGACAATGTTAGCTAACACAATAAATTCTCCATCATAATAGTTCTGTAAGTACTTTAAAACCAAACAAACATTCCAAACATTACCACTATAGAGTATCTGTATATACATGTATATATCCTTCATGTCTGAGTATGATTGTTTTCCAATGTAGGGTCTTAGCAGTGGGTCCATAGGTGACTGTAGAGACCTATTTTTGATCTCCATTTTCTTCCGCAATGAGGACATCAGTTTTTAGGTGGAAAGCAGTCCCATTCAGAATTGGCTTGACACGCCTTTCTCTTGATACCTTTTCCCCTTTTGACCTCCATTCGTGCCTCTTTGAATTCCGCAACAAGACAACTGACAAGAATATTGTCATCTAGTTTATATCTTCAGTTAAACCATTCGAGTACCATCTTCCTTTCACTTTTATAGGTTTCACATTGATAGTTTTGATTATTTGTGAACTTGCCCTGCCCACCTTCCAAACTTGGGGCTGTTGTATGGACATTTACATGGCTGCCTGACCCCCAGGAGGTGAATGGAGCAGAGGGAAGGCTGTTCTAGGCATGCCGTGTGTCTCAGTTTCACCAGGCAACGTCTTTCTTTTACTGAGTGAAACAGACTCTGTCTTGTGTCTTACAGGAAGAGGAGGTGATGGAAGCCCTGCCTTTTGGGAACACAGCAATAATGCCTCATTCCCCCATTTTTGGAGATATTTCCATTTTCCCACTATAATGGGAAGTGGGTAGTCTCAGTATTGAGAGCGAGGTGGGATATCAATTAATAAATAGTTGTAGTGGTAGTAATGATAGTAGTAGTCATAGTGATGATGGTGATAACAACAACAATACAGAATGTATTAAGTCCATTCTTCTTCCCTTTTGTTATTCATGGTCCCCTTTGCTTTCTGTAATTAACATCTGCACTCATTAATCACTTCTTTTGCACCCCATAAAGGACAAGCAACAGTGGATTGTCTTGCGCAATACCCTGGGTGCCAAATACCATCTTATCGCAGAGGATTCCTGCAGGAATATGTCTAAACTTCTGGAGGACGACGACGACAGCACGAGCATCCCAAAATGCAGGGGTTTCATCTTAAAATATACCAATGAAACTAAAATTACTGACCTTTTACAAGTGAGCCAGCTTTTAGATGGTGAGAAGAAAAGGAAATAAATTTAAATATCTGTGAAAAGTGTGCAGTATTCTATATTTCACTGCCAACGCAGAGAGTGCTTATTAGACTAAATTGCCCTGACAATATGATTCACATTTGAAATATGCCTATGATTTTTTATCAATTCATAGACTATATTTTTAAGTTTAGAGGGCTATATAGAACTTGGAGGACTGGGTATTAGTTATGGGCCCGGTTACCGTTTCATCCATTTATTTCATGTTTTCATACCGTTTGTTTCATTCGGATGGCACAAAATGGTACACCCCCCTCTGGTACGAAAATATCAGTGAAACGAAAGAAAAGTGGGAGCCGTTTGGTTGCCTGATTTTCAGTGCTCAGCTGCAGGCCCTGGCAGGTGCTGGCACTTTGGGCCTGCAGGCCACACACACACTTTCCTTGGAAAGTGTGTGTGTGTGTGTGTGTGTGTGTGTGTGTGGCCTGCAGGCCCAAAGTGCCGGCACCTGTCAGGATCTGCCCTGTAGCCAAGCACTGAGTCAGAGGTGCTTACAGGCCCAAAGTGCCAGCCCCTGCCCTACAGCCAAGCGCTGGGTAAGAGGTGCTCGGCACTTGGTTGCAGGCTCTGGCAGTGCGTTTTGGCCCTGGCAAACAGGTGCTCTGGGTCTTGGCAAGTCGGCAAACCCGCACCAAGGATCCCACCATGGGTTCTCCCCTGGCTCCTTTGAAGAGACCTCAGCAGTGGCAAAAGGTAGTCTTCTTGATTGGAAGGGGAAACGGCAGGGAGAAATGGCAATGGAGCTGACAAGTTTCATCCCTCTAGCCTTAAAATTGAGGGGAACGGGAGCTTGGGAAGCTTACCCATTGCCGCTAGTTGGACAAAAATATTTATTTTTTTCAGACCTGGGATGAAAAAGCTCATTCGGAAAGGTGGCTGTTTTCAGGAGATCCTCTCGAGAATGATAACGGGGCTTTATGAAGGAAACAAACAGAAACAGATATTGATTCTGTACAAATTCACAAGACTACTGGATAAATCAAATCTCTTTGATACAGAGATGGGAAAGTTGCATTTCAAAGCAAAGGAATGTTTAGTCTTACCATTTTTTTTAAATCAGTAAAATTTGTTGAGATTTGGTACCTTTTGGAAACAAGCTGCACATTTATATACTAGATTAAGTTCCCAGTTCCAGGGGCAGGATACAGGATACAGATTTATAATGAATGTGATTAAATCCCTTTTTGTCTTATATAGATCGGAAGCAGATTTGTATATTAGGAAGTCCAGATGGAGAGTCTACTGATGACAGCCTGGTGGACCTGGTAAATACTGAATGCTCTTCAATTACTCAAATGCTGCTTTTTGTTATGAACTGGTTCATAGTACAAATGTTGTGTTGCATATAACCTTTTAGAAAATTGGCTTTTTGGAGAAAGTTGGCTTTTAAAGGTAGTTATTCTTTGAACTTCAAGAGGGAAAGCAGTTTGGCAGTGGACAGTGAAGCACACTGCAAATATGGATTGTCTCTTGATGACATTTTGAGGAAAAGTTAAGTAAATTATTCAAAACATAGAGCAGGAACAGTATTTCTTGTATTACAGGAATTAATGGACTCGTACTAGAATCTTTGTGTTAAATTATAGGGGATGCCACTAAAAATGGCAATTTATTGAAAATTGATGTGAGTTCTCATCCAGTAACACCCCATCACCCTACTCTGCCACCTGCCGTCTGCTTGGCTGTCACTCTCCAACCCTTAACTCTACGCGGCTTAACTTACTCCTTTCAGGACGGAGTTCTTTTTTCTTATCCTGCCTCCTCATAGCAGCTGTGCCAATAACTTGTTGGTCTCATGTGTGAGAAGCAGATACATTATCAGCAGGAAGCTGGGTTTTAGTCATCATAAAATTTCTTTTAACAATATGAAGAATTAAATTAATCCCCACAACCTTTTTTTTTTTGTAAAAAAACCCTTTTTTTATCCATGCCCCCATGGATTTTCATGCCCTCGGAAATAAACACTCAGAACATGTTCTTCCAGTACAATAAGTATAAATATTTCAATTATAGTCCGTCATTATGAAGAATGTGTTTTCTTGAGGAATACTTTAATTTGTAGCCATTTTTTATTTTGTACCAAAATTAAGTCAGTAGCAATCAACCTATTTATTCATTTAGTCGTGGAGATTTAAAAACTGGTATTTAGTTTAATTTGTTTATTCTTTTTGTCTAAGGCTGTTGGACTAGGAACCAAGTTCATCAAATTGGGAGGTCTTTCACGTGGAGAGAGAGTGACCAAATTCAACCGTCTCCTTGCTATAGAAGAAGAACTGAGCAAGAATGGAAGACTCTGTAAAAACCTCTTTTCTTACTTTGTTTTCAGTGTTTAATGAATAAGAATACAAAGATTGGAAAGGGGTGATTGAAATCACTCTGCGGGAGGGAAGGCGAATCAAAAGACGATAAATAAACACTTGGAGAAAACACGGTGACATTTGCCACAAAGTATATTGTCCTTATAATGAGTTATCTATTTACCTGAATGTTAAAATAAGACATTCTTTTGGAATAGGCTTCAACAACCTTTTCATCAGCAGAATTAATTGGTTAGAATCTTCAAGGCCAATAGAAGACCCTTTTTTTTAAAAAAAGAAAGACATTTATTCACAGAATTTGAGCTGGAGTCTGGCAGGTTGTAGATGATGTAAAGAATTGTTCATTGTTCTATTGTCTTCCTTGTAAAGATGCAGAAATGTAACACTGAGAAAATGTTATACCCACCTACATATTTAATATCGAATATATCTCTAATAGCAGTCTTGGGGAGAGATAATAGTTAGAGATAGACTGCACTTGGGCAGTGGGGGACAGTTTTTACAGGACTTCCTAGAAAGCACAAATCTCTTACACAACACTTAATAAGCAGAGCACTATGTTTCTCAAGAACACCCAAGGATAGGGTTGCCATAGGTCACATTTGACTTCAAGGCACTTAGCAAATTGTTGGGCACAGTTATTTCTTATGCAGGTGTGAAAACACCCTGATTTACCTATGTGATATTTGTGAACAACAAAGTGTGAAGACAGGTCTCTGTTACATCCTTTTAGAAGTCTTCTGTTAGGACGGATTGTGTGAATGGAGACCTAGTGTATTTTCCATAGCCTACTTCTATTCAACTGTATGTACAAAACACTACTCCCTCCTGTATGTACTAAAGGCTTCATCACATTAAGACTGGGATTTGCTTTGCATCGTGGCACAGTGTGTGGCACAGTGTGTGGTGCAGAGAACTTGTTGCTCCACACTCTGCATTGCCCACATTTCCCCTCACGTCATTCCACGGGGGAAGCATTGCCACTTGGCTTCCCCTGATTGTTTCTACTGCCACCATCTCCTGCAACACTTTGACTTCACTTGAAGCACAGAACCCCACCAGAAGTAGATCAATACCGTGTGATGAGATCCAGTGGGCTCCATGCCTCAAGTGAAGTCGAAGTGTTATAGGATGGGCAATTTTGCCCATCTAATGAGGTCGCAAGACTGTTGGTGAATCATGTCCAGGCATCCTCAAACTGCATCCCTCCAGCTGTTTCGGCCTTCAACTCCCAGAATTCCTGACAATTGAACACACTCATTAGGGCTTCTGGGAGTTGGAGGCCCAAACAGCTGGAGGGCCACAGTATGAGGATGAATGTTATAGTCTATGAATCTATAATATACTGAAATTACAGAAGTCTTTGATTTGTCAGTCATAAAGTCCTGGTTTTGTCCTTCAAATGGTTTTTTAACCAATTTATATACAGAAATATAAGCAAAATAAAGTTAAGGATGCTTTAAATTCCAGTGGTTTAAATAGAAGATGTTAGTACATGTAACTAACACTGAGGTCAGCTAGATACTGTATAAGAAGGCATTGTGTTATCTTGAATTGTGGCCTTTGTGTTACTGTAACTTCCATCAAGGTAAAGAGATATATAAGCTTGGGGAGAATGGTACAGAATCTTGAAATCTGTCAGAGTTAGGATATTATGGTCTAAGACATGTCTCAACTAGAGTAAACCCAATTCTTGAATGTTGAGTCAACACTGACATAAACCTAATTGATTCAATAAGTCTCCTGTGATAGGGATCCCATGTTGCAAATGAAATTTGGCATCATGTGCACTTTTAAACTAGACAATTTAATTTAATGTCCCACCTTTCTCCTTGTATAGGATTTATATTTAATATATGTATAAGTTAACTTGAGGATCTTTTTTAAAAACACACTTTTCTAATTGTTTTTTCTTAGATGGACGAAATATTTTTGAAACTAGAAAATATGATTCTTGCCTGTTTCATGCACACTTTTTAAAAAAAGAAATCACTTAGGCTATATCTTTGTTCTCATTACAGGTGAAAGAGATGAACGTGATTTATTTGATTTGGTTGAGGAGGAGGAAGAAGAGGAAGAAGATGAATTTGAATGTACTGATTTTGATACAGGACCAGTTCAAGCTGCTTTGTAGGAAATAATGCTTCGGTTTTTATATTTTTGGGGCCAGCAGCAGCTTAGGATAATTTGCTTTGAAGCACACTATACTGTCCTTGGTTTGCTAAGATGGGAAAACAGCTGTATATGTCTGTTTTTGACTTTTTGGTGAAGAGGTATTCCCTAGCTCTTTGAGCAACATTCCCAAACATCCCCAAGACAGTTTTCAGGTCCTTGGGTCCCTGTTCTATTTACAGGAGAAGGAAGCAACCAGGCAGTAACCATCACTAGATAGAAATGGGTGAAAAATGAGGTTGTTTTCTATCCAGGAGAACTATTTAATTTCTGTTTTGCCTGATCAGTTTTCTTCCTGCCAACAAACACCCCGAGTAACAACTACTTTGTGGGAGTGGTAAAAATATTGACAGGAATGTCCACACAGATGAATCTTGGCTAATGTCTTCCTAGGTATACTCTAGCCAAGATTTGGTGAGGGAAACCTTGAGGAAGCAGCTACAGAATCCATAAGTCATACATATTTTAACAGACCTTTTAAGAATGCAGATACTTAAAAAATGCTAGTCAACATTGAAAAATAGTGCCTTAATTTTGGGTTTTATATTCAGAGTAAATTCATACTGCTAATCCTATTTTCATTTCAAAATAGTAATAATAAATTTGGTTGTAGACAATGATCTTAGATGGAAATTTTTTAAATACCTGTGTTCTCTTTGTTTTTGTGTTTGGAAAACTATCCCTTTGTGAAATAAAGTTAAAAGAATGTTTGGTAGATATAGTTCTGCTTTATAAATGTATTGAACTCAGGTGATGCGAGAAATAACTTCAAAGCTTCCAATTTATTTCCATAGAGGATCTCTGCCTTTGTACAGAAGGCATACACATACAGATTTGCTCTGTTCACTGATACATACATGAGATATGTAAATATAATTGGGAATGAGCCAATCATTTTGGTCTAGATTTCTGTGCAGGAGAAGAGGATATGACTCCATCTACACTGCCATATAATCCAGTTTGAAACTGCATTAAATGATCAATTATATGATCAGTATAGACTCATATAATTCAGTTCAAGGAAGTTACACTGGATTATATGGCAGTGTAGATGGGGGTCTCTGTTCCAATATATGGACAATCACAATGTTTGTTTATTCCAGTGTGGAAATTGAGCCGTATTTCTCTAGTTTTAGTCATGAAATAATACCAAAACAATGTCTGGGAAATAATCAGAAACCTTTTTAATAAGCAGCATTAAAAAGAAATAATTTATATCAGAGTATAACAAATAATTTAACTAGAAATAAATACATTTTTTGAAATTTTGTATCTTTTCCAGTTGCAACAATTCAAGAAAGAAAATATTCATAGAAATTTTCATATTAAATTCAGTGTAATCAAACTGATCTAAGTGCAAAATCAATTCGTAGGGGAAAAGCCCTACTGAAAGGCTGATTGAAAAAGAGTAACAAATAGACATGCTTCGCTATATTTATGGAATGATCAACCCCAACATTTTCTAAACACACCAAAAAAGTATTTGCACACAACTACTGAACAAACTGCAATATGGTGCTTATCTCTTCCAAAGTCACTGCCACTGAATTCAGTAGCGTTACTCCCAGCTACAGTATGTTTACATAGGATTGCAACCTTAATGATATGCTTTTTAAAGGAGATAAGCACTGAACATCTACATACTAAGCCAAATCTTGAAAACTAAACACATTCATCCTTTAATTCTAATTACTGATCACCATCTCCTATTATGTATAAAAAAAACCTTACAGTGCATTCAAGAACAGTATCACCCAAGATTAAACAAACACTACATTGCAAATTGTTCAAGGCTTTAAAAATGTACCCTTGTCACACCATTTTATTGTAAAAGTATTTTGATCTTGGATACATTAAAGAACTGGATTTCCAGGCAATGTATTAAATTATACGGTATATTTGTCATAGGGGAGATTAAATTCTATATGAACTACTTTACTGCAAGGTTTAAGCCCCATGTTTTATATATTTTTGTTCCTCATTTGATAATGATCTATTGTGGTTTTTCAGCATACAGTATCTGAGTTGTCTGCTAGCAAAAGTTTCAAACAACAAAGGTTTCTGCTAAGATCAATAACTTGCAAGAAATTGTGGCTCTGGGATATTTAATATATTACAGTAGAATTTGGAAACTTGTGGGTGTTGACATTGCTGGACTATAACTCCACTCATTTGTGACCATTCTATATGATACATATTTTGGTGTTTCTGCGGGTACTGACTTGATTGCATGGAACTTCTACCTATCTATTGGGGTACCAATCATTATTAGCTCGATTCACTTATTATATCAGTGTGTTCTATCAACATGTGAAGTGTGCAGTGTACTAGTACCACCTCCAACATTTGTTCCCTTGCTTTCCTCACATCAAGGCCAAAACCCCCAAATAGTTTGATAGCTTCCCCTACAGTTTGATACTAAAAACATAGTTACAGACCCTTAGTTCTCAGTTGTGCGAATCAAGTCCATAGAGCTATTTGTAGCATAGTTAGAAACTCAACAAAACTTACACGAGTCTCCAGTTGGTTTGGAATAATGTTGTGTACCACCTCCAACATTTGTTCCCTTGCTTTCCTCACATCAAGGCCAAAACCCCCAAATAGGAGAGCTTCCCCTATAGTTTGATATTAAACACATAGTTACAGACCCTTAGTTCTCAGTTGTGCGAATCAAGTCCATAGAACTATTTGTAGCATAGTTAGAAATTCAACAAAACTTACATGAGCCTCCTGTTGGTTTGGAATAATGTTGTGTAGCAGTGGAGTCTCCTTCTCTGGAGGTTTTTAAGCAGAGGCTGGATGGCTATCTGTCACAGGTACTTTGATTGTGCGTTTCTCATGGCAGGGGATTGGACTGGTTGGCCCTTGTGGTAACTTCCAGCTCTATATTCTACTATCCATGGACTTCACAACAACCGTCATCCTTGACCTTATTGGCAAGGATCGTTTCACTGTAACACAATACATCTGGATGACACTATATTGAGAGAGGTTGCAGTGGAAGAGTTGTATGGATGGTCAACATGTGAGATTCATGACTACTGGTAACATATTTTCTAGAAGCCATTTTGGGTTATCTAGATTCTGTGTGGGATACATATCGACAATTTTCTGAAACTGGAAGTGATATTTTGGTCACTCCCAGTCCCATTTTGCTTAGGGGTGCAGTGTAAGGGCCTAAATAACATTTAGAGGCAAAACCATGCACATTAGAATATTTGTAACATACTTTAAGACTGAAAATAGCAGCTTTCAAGGTATTTTGTTAGAATGTGTGTGTGTGGGATGGGTTCCAAACACAGTTACTGGATTACGTGATTCCTACCTGTGTTCTAACAGTGCATTTAAAAAGAAGCTACTATTTACACTTGATTCAGACATTGCATACATAGACACATTGAAATGACTGCAACGTCTAATTAACTCTTAAGGTTTCTGCAGTACACCCGGCATGGGACTGCTATTGAAAACAATTTGGAAGCTGAAGCTAGTGCTGTGTGCAGAACTAGTGATCAGAACATCATATAGAAAACTATATAGTACTGGCTTTCAAGGCGTTCTAGTACACTTTCAGTCTAAATTCAAGATGCTGGTGATACCAAAGCCTTACATGGCTTCAGACCTCAGTAATTCAAGGAATGTCTCTCCATAAACATGCCTATCTTGAGGGCTAAATTATCCCGAAAGAGCCCTTTCATCTCACCAGTAGGGCAACACATTTCATTATGTCAGGACATGGGGAAAGGACCTTGTCTACTGTAGGCCCAAATTAACACTATTTTGAATTTTACTTGGTTTACGTTTTGTTGGCCATGGTCTGGATAGTTTTGAGAGGAACACTGAGAGGACCTCGGGTTCCCTACCCCATGCTAAGCAATTAATTTGATGCAATCTTTAATCAAGACCATGCAAAATAAGTGTGTTGTAGCTGCAATTGGATGAAAGTGAACACAAAAAGTGGATGAAAATAATCTATGTAGGTAGCACAGGCATTAAAGCCTTACCTGGATATAGTCAGTGAAACACAGTCAAAATATGGCTATGCTTGCAAAAGGTTGTATGTTTCTTCTACTACCACAATTGCTATTTTTCAAAACAGCAGAGAGAGAGAGAGAGAGAGAGAGAGAGAGAGAGAGAGAGAGAGAGAGAGGTGTTTTCTGAATATTTTAGCTACTCTGAAATGGCTTTTCATTGAAGAGGGTAGGTCTGGAAGAGGACATGGTTAACATATAAAGAAAATGTAATGGTTTACTTTACATTAGAGAGGAAGCTCTTTGTCTGTCAGCTCAACATTTGTATTCATTCACAAAATATTAGGGCTGACAATGTTTCATGAAATATTCCTGCCAACCGATTCCTGTCAGAAATACTATCCATATAAGTGAATGCCTACACATTGACATCTCCTTTTCTGGAAAAGCTATCATTTGGAAACAGAAAAATAAAATCCAGATTTCTGCCTGTGATGGAACTGGCCCAGGGTCTGATGGGCAGTTTGGTCTTAAATATCAAGCTTGAGAAAAACATGGCAAGTATCATCTGAAGAAAATTAGCTATGATTGAATCCTATATATATACTTAGTGGAACAAATCTGGCAAGATTATACAGTGTGTGATTGGGTTAAAGGAAATAGATTTATTTACTTTCTCCTCCAAACAGTGTATCTGGGAATTAACACTCTGACCCTGAAAGAAAGAGTGCATTGCCAGTGGAAATCTGTTTCCATTTCACTTCAACTATGGAAGCTTTAGATTAATATTCCCTATCTCTGGAACAATTTGTGCTTTGGATCTTTTCAACAGCTAAGCAAGCTTTTGGGACTACAATACTTGCAAATAAACTGATGAAAAAAATTCTTGCTACAGTACTGCGTTTTTTGCTTTCCAAATGTATATTGATGCAAAACTGACCAAGTATACAATAGCCCTTATCAGTGTGAACTGATGGCTTCGATTGCATTACTGCAGTAAATCTACTTGTGGTTTTCACTCATCCCCAAAACATTCTCAACATATTGGATAGCTCCTTTGATGTTTGGACTAAAACCCAAAGCAGATTTACCACGTGACTGATATGGAATCCACCAGCTGCCAGTAGCTCTTCTATGAAAAATTGCGCTGTTGAATTTTAGCAATATAGACATAATCTACCAAGCAGAGCCCTTTGAAATGAATGGAAATTGAAGAAGGGGCATGAACACAACTTTTTAAAACCTGGGCATGTAGAGTAGGTCCAAAGGCCTGCTTTATGCACTGGGCCTCTGAACAACTCCACGAAAGTGGTCAGATGTTCACTTTTGATTCTCAAAATTGTTTTTTTCTTATATTTAATTAAGGGGATATTACATGCTATTTAAAGGGTCCATGGCTAAACTTGGAAGTTTCTAGGAGAGTAATCACTCCCTTTTGTTTGGCCAGAAATATGACACAGGCAACAATAGGAGATGGGAAAGGTCGTAAGGTACATATGGGAAAAATAGACCTCTTGGATCTATATCATGTCGCCTTGGAAAAAGCGACCACTTCTGGCCAAAGGAAGCAGCCCAATAAGCCTTGCAAACATGGCCTCAATAGACTATCCTTTGTTTGCTAAAGAAATTTGTGGTTAACCTATCAGTCACTCATACAAGTACATTGACGTTTCAACCCCATTAAGGTTTGACCTATTCTTTCAAATCAGCATCAGTAGTCTTTGTCAAGTCATTACTGCAGAATAGTATTTGATATTTTGCATAATTTAAGAAGTAAACGTCTCACAGCTTTTGGAGAGATAGAAACAGAGCAGAGGTAAAAAAGAGGAGAAAATAGCCCACAGTGAGACTTTGGATTGTACAAAAGTAAGGCTAATTCAATAAACCAGACAGACCAGAAAGTATGAAGCATAGCCCTTTGCAGTAAACAGAAACAAAACAACTGACAATCACTGGAATGAACTTCCAGAAGTCAATGCCTTTTTGTATCAATTAGCAGTGAGAGGTGTCCTTTTCTTTTGTTTGTTCCACACTACCATCTTTATGAAGGTGTTGACCTTTTTCTTTAGTCATCTGGCCTTGATCCACATGTTCAGGCATTTGCTCTTTGGTTTTCTCAGCATTCAATAGTACCATGGATTCTTCAGGCTTTTCTATACCAGCAAGTCCCATATCTCTTGGTGATCTGAAAGGCACGATTATTTCTTTGTTAAAACCATAACTCCTGTAATGCTTCTTTGTACTTGCAAATCCTTTAATATAAACAATACCCCCACCAATGTTACAGGCATGTTCAAGAAACAATAGCTGCATTATGGCATAAGATTTCAGGCAACTTTTACAATTCTCACACAACTTTCTGAAGTGGTATTTCACTAAAGGGACTGGAGCTAATGTGACAATTGTTCTGGGGATCTCAGTCATGTTATAGTAGCAGCATGAAATGAATGGTTAGATTAACAAGGAGACAAAATTACAATACAGTCGTCCCTCTGCATTTGCAGATTTGACTTTTGCAGATTTGATCATTGCTTTTAATGAAAACCTCTCTAGGACTCTGGTCCTCTGGTGCAACTTGATAGTCAACTTCTAATACAAGTTGATCACCATGTCAGCAAGAACATCTAGGAATCTTTAGGTACTCAGTATGATCCAGTGCAACTTGACTAGATATTCCTAACAAAGTGTTCTCTCCAGTAAAAAAATTAACAATTTCATTATATTTGTTTTTTCACTTTTGGGGATACTGTGACCCTAACTCCAGTGAATTTGGAGTGGTGACTTTGCTTCAAGTTTCATTGAGTATTCACCAGGGTTCACATATAAGGTTTCTGCTAATGATCATTCATCTGCTCCAGGACCATCCTTATTGTTGATCTTCTTCCAATTAGAGAGGGTCCCAATGAACAGAATATGACACAAGAAGCATTGACTATATCATGTCCACAAAACTGGTTACAATAGGGTTTTTTTGTGGTCTGTGTAGACCAGTGGTTCCCAAAATTTTTTGATCTACCGCCCCCTTTCCAGAAAAAAATGTACTCAGCGCCCCCCTAGAAATTAATTTTTACTTTTTAAAATAGAAATTAAACATAAAAATATATGTATTAATATTTATACCTTTTTCGTAAAATATAATAAAGTTGTAAATTAGAAACATTGAAGTTTGAAATTATGAAACTATTTATTGAACTCAGAATAGAAAGGGAATACAAAAAAAGTTAAAACATTTGAAATCATCTTAATGAGAAGGATGAACCGGGTATACTGCTACCAATCTAGTAATCCTCGGCTCTATTTTCGTCAACAGTAATCTCAAATCATTGCAATCGTTTTCTTTTTTTGTTAATAAATTGGTTACCGCACTGAATCCATGTTCCACTAAATATGTTGAAGGACATTATTGTTATAAGACTCAACCAGTTGGAAGGGAACCCTAAAGGTGCTGTTATTATTATTATTATTAATAATAATAATAATGCTTGCTTGGCAAGAGGAGGAGGGAGCAGGAGGAGGGAAGAATAGAGAGAGACACACACAGAGATGGATGGTAGCCTGTCACCTGGTTCACGCCACCATCCCCACCGCCCCCTTACAGGGGTTTAGTGCCCCCCAAATTCTCCTGGGCCTTCCAGCGCCCTCCTAGATCGCCCACCACCCACCAGGGGGTGGTACCACCCACTTTGGGAACCACTGGTGAAGACAGATCCTTAGAGCGCTTCCAGATGGGCCCTATATCCCACAATCTGATCCCAGGTTTTCTGTTTATTCCAGATTATTTGACAGTGGGGACTCATATAATCCAGTTTAAAGCAGAAAACCTGGGATCAGATCCTGGGATATAGAGCCTGTCTGGAAGGGCCCTTAGTTTCCTCCTAGAACTTGGATTTTTACCAAGTGATGGTAATTCTATCTTACCTAATACTGTTAGGAATTTCATGTTTATTGCCATTTATTTGTACTAGAACCTTTCCTGGAGACAATTTTTTTAGAATGCTACAATACTTGGCTCATAATCTTTGGTTATACTAAAAAAAATCCTTGTGGAAAAATAATTTAAGATACCAATTGGCCAGCAGTTGCACTCAAGAAGTGCAAATTGGCAGATTTGACCGTAGTTCGTGGCAGCTGCCAGTAAACTGTAAGCATTGGAAACTACAAAAATAATACATTTTTGGGAGGTGGAGGGGAGGAAATGGATGTGATGAGTCCAATTATTACTGGACCAGCTCAAGCAATTGTTCAAGAAGAAAGGTTACCCAGCAAGACAGGGGGAAAGCAGAAATTCTGCAATTTCATTGGCTTAAAGCAATAAAATCCTGCCGCTTTAGCTAATGAAAGCCAGATCACAGAAATGGCAAAGTGTTGTCCTGGAAGAATTTTGTCCTCCACAGCCACATTTCCTTAAGACGAACTGAGCACTTAAAAATGCTTCTTGACCTATTTGTTTGTTTATACGAGGGCGGGTCAATAAGTCCATGACTTTTTGAATGTCCCACCTCTTAACTGAAAGGGCAACACTGCTCCTGTCAACAGGCACCTGTCAGTTGACTCCTGTCAAAATTTGAACAAGCTGCATCATTTAGTTTGTGTTTGACAGCCATTGATAGCAGACTATCATTTGATTTGAGGAGAAAATGGAAAAAAGTGTATTTTGTGTGCTCATTAAACATTATTTTTGTGTTCACTCAAACCAAGGCTAAGCTTGATAAATACTATGGGGACTCTGCACCATTAATTTCAGTGGTAACAAAGTAATTTACTGAATTTCGTTGTGGCCGTAAAAGCACGGAAGATGCCAAACATTCTGGATGCCCAGTTGAGGTCTCTACACACAAAACAATTGAAAAAATTCATGATATGGTGTTGGCCGATTGGAGATTGAAGGTGTGAGAGATTGTGGAAGCCATAGGCATCTCACATGGCTCAGTGGTTTCAATTTTAAATGATCACTTGGGTATGAGAAAGCTTTCCGCAAGATGGGTGCCGCATTTGCTCACAATGCAAGGGTGCACACGTGCAGTTTCCATGGCAACAATTCATTAATTGGGATATGCATTGCTCCCTCATCCACCCTATTCTCTGGATTTAGCCCCAAGTGACTATTTCTTGTTTCCAAACCTGAAGAAATGGCTCGACGGAAAGAGATTTGACTCCAACAATGAAATCATCTCACAAACAAATACCTATTTTGATGACCTCGACAAATCTCATTTTTGGAAGGGATAAAAAAATTGGAGAAATGTTGGACAAAGTGTATAGAGCTCAAAGGAGACTACGTTGAAAAATAAAATCATTTTTTTATCCAAAAACCTGTGTTTCATTCAAAAAGTCACTGACTTATTGACCCACCCTCATAGTTCAGATTAAGCACACCACTACTATTATTTCTAACACAGGCATGTTAGGCTAATTAGTTTATCAAGTTAACCTTCATAGATTAAGTTGGTGATTCTCTTCCAGAATTGTTCAACATTTTATGTTAGGAAAATAACGCTGGAAAGTGCCGTAGGTTTCCGTCTTCCCCTGAAAATGGAAAGGGAAATACTCTTTTGAACATTGTGGGGAAGGAAACTTTAGAAGTGACATAATGCTAAGGGAGTTATTTGAGGAAAATGCTACCTCGGAAAACGCTGATTGCCCCAACACGAGGAAAATGGTCGCAGCCATAAATGCCAAGGTCCTTTTTATTTCACTTTGGAAGTGAACTATCTTTCAAAGCTCAACAGCTGGACTATTTAAGACAATCTGGTGAATCGGAGTATAATTCTTCACCAGGCTCTCCACGGGGAGCTTGCATTAATGGATGGCAGCAATCCAAGGGCTGATGCACAGCCAAAGAGTGGGAAGCCTGGGTCGTATACAATAAAAAATGGATAACAGAGCAATCATATTTATCACCTTCAAGTGAAGCCTGGGTCGTATACAATAAAAAATGGATAACAGAGCAATCATATTTATCACCTTCAAAAGCAGAAAAATGGGAGACTAAAGTCCGTCAATATTACACAGCTGAATGGCAAAATCCAGTGATTAAGATGTTGTATTTCCAGGCACAAAATAAGAAATTGCCACTCTGGCTTTCTGTGGTGTTTTTTTCAATACAAGTCCTCACCTTCTTTTAAGACAACTATTATTCACAATGCTATATTCTTATTTTTAAAATCACAAAATCTCTCACATGAGTTACACTGTTGACTTAACTACGTATGCTGCATCCTGTGCTTGGATTTGGTACAGTAATATAGGTAAAAACAGATTTTTAAAAATCTGTCTAAGAGGGCATAGTCCACCAAAAGCAGTTTGTTTGTTTTGTAATTGCTTGTGTAGCTTTATTTCCATGATCAAAAGCAGTGATTTTCAACCTTTTTATGAGCCGCGGCACATTTTTTACATTTACACAATCCTGGGGCACACCACCAACCAAAATGACACTCAAAATGACATATAGTTAATAAAATGACACTCTTAGTGTGAAACCTGGGCCTGTTTCTGATGAACACAAAATAGATATCCAAGATGTGTCTGAGGAATCCAAGATGGCAAGGCGCGACCATAGCACTCTCTCGTCACTTCTTAGGTGATGCGAGAGTGCTATGGTTCCATTTCTTAAAGAGACAGATGCACCTTATAGTTTATATATGAATGAAGTCCAAAAATAATTTCCCACGGCACATCTGATGATCTCTCACGGCACACTAGTGTTCCGTGGCACACTGGTTGAAAATCACTGATCAAAAGTGTACTATGGTTTGTTGTACTCCATTCTTATTTCATTACCCCCGATGGAGCAATCGGTTAAACCCTTGTGCCGGCAGGACTGAAGACTGACAGGTCAGAGGTTCAAATCCGGGGAGAATGCGGATGAGCTCCCTCTGTCACCCCCAGCTCCCCATGCAGGGACTTGAGAGAAGCCTCCCACAAGATTGTAAAACATCAAAACATCCAGGCATCCCATAGGCAACGTCCTTGCAGATGGCCAATTCTCTCACACCAGAAGCGACTTGCAGTTTCTCAAGTTGCTCCTGATACGGAAAAAAAAATCACTACAGAAGTTGCTCTTCTGCTTTAGAATAAACTAGCTGTACCCGGCACACGTTGCTGTGCCCTATTTAGGAGATGCGAGAAAGTCTGAGTATGTAAGGGTTGGAATTGATGTTACTCCTCTGAACTGCAGTCGGATGGAGTGTGGGTCATGGGGGGCATTGTGTGCCAAGTTTGGTCTTTATCGGTCTTGGTTCTGGGCCACAGTGGTCTGTGGGGAATGATGGGTTTTGAAGTAGTACAAATCCCATTATCCATGGAGGTACTTCAAGTCCCATAATCCATGGTCCACCCTCCTCCAAACTGTAGTAGAATGTAGCGTGGGTCATAGGGGCTCTGTGTGCCAAGGTAGGTTACTGTAAATTCAGGCCATACACAATGTCCCATGAGCTGAGGCCTAGTCAGGAACAGCAAGTTAATGAAGCCTTACTGTCAATTCAGGCCATACACAATGTCCAATGAGCTGAGGCGTAGTCGGGAGAATCAAGTTAATGAAGCCTTACTGTCAATTCAGAGCGTAAACATTAAGTGAGGGCTAGTCAGGGAAATTAACTTAATGAAGCCTTACTGTCAATTTTGGGCGTGGTCTGTGATTTGTATTTTCTGTGGGAAGTGAATTGGGTGTTTGTGTTTGTGCCTCAGCCCTTTGCCTTATCCTCCTCTGACAGTTTATTATGGGTCAGAATGTTCATGTTGGCTGGCCAGTACAGGAGTTATGCAAATCCGCCCTTATTGGTAGCCAATCATGTTGTCAGAATGTAGAGGCTGGGAGAGTCGTTGGCAGCCCCGGAGGATGCTGGGAAATGTAGGGGTTTTTTATTCGTTTTGGGGGCCTTTTAGGTTTTGGGGGGAAAAGTTTCTTTGCTACAAACATACCTTGCTTGAGGCCTATTTCTGTTGGCAAGTTTGGTGTTTCTGCGTTGTAAGGTTTCTCTGTTTGGGACGGTCGGTCCATGACGGGAACCCCTTTATATAATAGATGTCAGCAAAAAAAAAAATTTTAAAGCTCTTTGTAGGCTCTGTATTAAATTGGTAAGGAGAGGGAGAAGAAAGACAATTTCATTGTTTAATCTTTTACGGTGTATTGCTCTGAGTGATCACACAGGCATTTTCTGACCCCAGGACCTGTAAAATCAATTTGTATGGAAGAGCATTTAACTATTATTTGTGATGATAGACCCTTAAGTGGCAGAGAGTGTTAACTTCTAGCTTTTCACAGGCTTCCTAGTAAGAATACCGCTCCAGAAGTCAACATGCAGATTAACAGTTGTGGAAATACCTATTTAAAACAAAGCAAATATTTCTGAAGAGGGTACATTTCGTTTATATTAACATAATAGAAATACCAAATACACATTTTCAAAAGCAAATAAATGCTATTAACCTATGAATTGAAGGCTGAATACATATTTAACAAGACAGAACAGCAACAAGTCGATGCCTTATTGTGTAAGCTCATACACATTTTTAATAATTGATACAAAGCAAAAATGTCCCACTCAAAACAGAAGTACTTATTATACTTTATAAAGACAACACATTAAAAGGGAAAAGAAAAGTGATAATAGAATACTCAATCTGCCTGTCAAGTACTACAGGTCATCAGTCCACAATTTTCACGTGAACCAAAGAATCCAAGCAGCAAGAACAATGAGAAGAAATAAGGGATGGATAACTGTGCCTCGGGTTTGTGCACGTTTAACTCATCTTGATTTCGATATTGCTCTTGTTTTGTTGCAATATGAAGGGTTTTTTGAGCATAAATAATTATCTGAAGTAAGCTATCTTGTCATAAAGAGATTAGCTTTTATAATTCTCAGAAATAACAAAACCAGAATGGGACTCTTCTCTCTTAGGTTAACAGGAAATCTATTGCTCTTAATGGGCGAAAATAATGAGTGGGCAACTACTGTATATACTCGAGAATAAGTCTAGTTTTTCAGCCCTTTTTAAGGCTGAAAAAGTCTCCCTCAGCATATACTCGAGTCAAGGTTATTTATTATTTTACTCTGTTGTTATTATTATTACATTTATTATTTTACTTTATTATTGTTTTATGATATTTATTATTTTACTCTATTATTGTTACTACATTTAAATTTTACTCTATTATTACTGTTATTACAATTCTATTATTTTACTTTATTATTATTATTACATGTATTATTTTACTCTATTATTATTGAAGGATATGTAAGCACGTTTACATTGAAGAAGGTTAGAATAATGGTTTAATCAGAGTTGGACAGTCTTATCTTAAATTACAGTTTTATGTAAATATTCAAAAACATTTAATCTACTGATGCCTCAATTAATGTAATTTTATTGGTATCTTATTTTTATTTTAAATTTTATCAGTATTTGCTGTATTTCCCACCCTTGGCTTATACTCGAGTTAATCTGTTTCCCCTTTTTTGTGGTAAAATTAGGTGCCTTACCTTATATTCGGGTTGGCTTATACTCGAGTATATACAGGTATGTCAATTTGCAATATTTTGGCGCTGACAGTGTCATTAAACCAAGCAGTCTTTTCCTATTGAAACATAACCAGAAGTTATCTTCTGCTTTAGGTTGTATCCATAGGACACTGTGCTGTCGCACCCAAGCTGCTTTAAATGTCTTTAACGTTAACATGTCCTGACTTTCTATCAGCTTGGGAGATGCTGGATTGCCTTCCCGTTTGAGCAAGGAACCCCACTGAATCAATGTCCATGCTATTGCGTTCAAGAAACAATAATGATTTATTAATTCGTTTTGGGCCTCTCTCCACCCAGGCGCTACCTTGATTTCCCCACAACAAAGTCCATATTTAAAGTTTGAAGGTAACTGGTTGTTCTTAAAGATGCTGGTTGTGGATGACTCCAGAGATGAAGGACAGATCTCTAGTCGAGGGTGATCAGGCCGGAGGTAGAGAGAGCAAGTCCCTCTTATCGAGGCCTGGCACCTCACTGAAGGTGCTGGAAACTCCACAGACTGTCACTGACCAGAGGTAAGGCCAGTATAGCCAGTTGAGTTCCCAGATTAGTTAGTTATTGGCTTGAAATGGCCTGTCCAAGCCTGGATCTCACTGGGACCAACTACAGACACGTCTTGCTTCCAAGATTCCCTGGTGGTAATAATCCTAAACTAAAGATGGCTCTCTTACCCCAGGCAAAAGGGGGGCAAACATTGATCCAAAACCAGGAAGGGTTTTCTTAAGCGCCACCCTCGTAAAACTAACAGAAAAGTAACTATTCCCAAACTGTAGGTGAGGCAGCCTAACAAAAAGAGCTCGGACTTAAACAAGTCCATCACAGACACTATTATTTTAAGCAAACTGGACAATAATTTCTTGATTTGGAAATATGAGAGAAAACAAAATGCTCCATTGTATTCCGCTGACTCAAGATGTATATGCAAATGTAAATCCCAACTAGAGTAAATTAATTAATTCAATAGGAACTTTTATTTATTTCCCTTTTATCCCATGGATCTGTATAAGACCGCAGAAATTAATAATAATTTATATTTTTCATCTCCCTCTTGAGATAGCTTCACTTTAGAGAGATCTAATAAGAAAATATTTTGTGCCATCTGGTTTATAAAAAACTATCGAGGGATGCCATTGTTTATTACAGTAATTTTTGTTCTACTGCCTTCATTAAGATGATAATATCTGAATCCGTGCTATCAGAATATTTCAGTTCAAATTAGCTGGCTCATACTTAAGTCCATATTATCAGAAATACAGTGTGATGGGGTTGTTAGACTGTCAGGCCATGGAAATTCAGAATGACTTTGGCCAAGTCATTCTTCCTCAGTCTGATCTACACCATAAGATTGCTGTGAAAGCAAAGTGTGAATGACAAGAGTCATGTATGCTAATGGAAGGAACAATGGAATATAAAGGCAACCGAATAGCAGACAGAATACTAATGCTACAGAATACTCATGATACATTGTACTGTAATATACGTATTGTTGAAGGCTTTCATGGCTGAAATCACTGGGTTGTTGTGGGTTTTCTGGGCTGTATGGCCATGTTCCAGACCTCACAACATCTGAGGATGCCTGCCATAGATGCAAGCAAAGCATCAGGAGAGAATGCTTCGGAATATGACCATACAGCACGGAAAACACACGGTTGACCACAATCTTTTGATCCACCGCCTAGCCATGGCTGGAGTGAAGGGGACAGTCCTGAAATGGCTGACCTCCTTCCTCCACCAGCGGTCTCAGCGTCTGAGGAGGCGAGGTGGTCTCTGAGGCCTCCCCATTAGTTTGTGGAGTGCCGCAGGGGGCCATTCTTTCCCCTCTGTTATTTAACATCTACATGCAGCCGCTTGCACAGCTGGTGCGGAGTTATGGGCTTGAGTGTCACCAGTATGCGGATGACACCCAGCTCATTCTGAGGATGGAGGGCAGGCCTGGATCTGTCCCCGATAATTTCCAGCGTTGCCTTGAAGCCGTTACTGGATGGCTGCGAGCCAGTAGGTTGAGGGTGAATCCGGCGAAAATGGAGATCTTGTGGCTGGGCCGCCCGGGTGGTGGGGATGTCCAGCTTCCGACCCTGGACGGTGTGGCGTTATGCCCATCGCCTTTCATAAAGAGCCTGGGGGTCCATTTGGACTCCCAGCTGACCATGGAGACCCAGGTCTCTGCGGTCAGCAAGCTTGCGTTTTACCATCTTAGACAGGCAAGGAGGCTGGCCCCCTACCTATCCTGGAACGACGTGGCCACAGTGATCCAAGCCACAGTCATCTCGAGACTGGATTACTGTAACGTGCTCTACGTTGGCCTTCCCCTGTCGGTGACCCGGAAGCTCAAGCTGGTGCAGAACACTGCCGCTCGGCTCCTGTCTGGCACCCCAGCAGGTTGCCACATAACACCTATTTTGCAGGATCTGCACTGGCTGCTAATTGAGCACTGGATCACCTTCAAGGTGTTGGTTCTTACCTTTAAGGCCTTACACGGCCTGGGGCCAGCGTATCTGAGGGACCGTCTCTCCACATACTGCCCTATGAGATCACTTCGCTCTGAGGATACTAACCTTCTGGCTGTTCTCGGTGATTGTACCAACGCTCTGGAATGCCCTTCCGGCAGATACGTGTGCCATCCACGACCTGCTCCCCTTCAGGCGGGCATGCAAGACCCACCTGTTCCAGCTCGCCTTCCAGGTGTAGGTCCTAGTGCTATGCACCCCCGTGTTGAAGAGACTCATACTCCAGGTCGCTGTTTTTATTGTTGTGTTTTATTATGCTAATTTAGTGATATTTTAATGATGTTTTTATGCCCTGTTTTTATTCTGTGCTGTTTTCTTTGATGTGTTTCTCGGTGTTGTGAGCCGCCCCGAGCCCGCCGGGAGTGGCGGCATAGAAGCCGAAATAAATAAATAAATAAATAAATAAATAATATCTTCTAGCCACAGATACAGTATTTGTCCCTGTTAGTCTCTGCCTTGCATTGCTAGATCCAAGTAGCTACTTTTGTACAGAATTAATACATTGTATCATACAATAAAATAATTAAGTGATAATCGCAATGGAAACTACTGTGTTGAATGATGATGATGATTTGTACCCTGCCACCATCTCCCTGAAAGGACTTGGGACGGCTCACAGAAGCACTTCGAAGTGTTGTACATAAAACAACAATACATAAGCATATAAAACAATGGCATACATCTAAGAACAACCAGCACACATAAAACCCTATCTGATAAAATTGTAAAATTCATAAAATGCAATAGAACTTGGATTGGTGAGAAAGCTTCAGTGGAGACCCCATTCCTCCCTTGATCCCTCTTTCAGGAGTGAATTTCCCTTCCAGGGAATAGATTTCTCTCACTTCCTGTCATCTCACCCCCGTTCTTAACTATGAGTTGTCTGGGTTGCTGTAAGTTTTTCGGGATGAATGGCCATGTTCCAGAAGCATTCACTCCTGATGTCTCCTAGACCTCACAACCTCTGAGGATGCCTGCCATAGATGCAGGCGAAACGTCAGGAGAGAATGCTTCTGGAACATGGTCATACAGCCCAAAAAACTTACGCAACCAAGTGGTTCCACCCATTAAAGCCTTCGACAATACATTATGAGTTGTTTGTTAATTTGATGTTTGTAGTTCAGGGACTGCCCTGTAATTAGAACCATCACACTACAAATAAGAAAGTGTGTCAGGAAGATCCTGAAGTTGTAGGTTTTTCGGGCTGTATGGCCATGTTCTAGAAGCATTCTCTTTTGACTTTTCACCT
The DNA here is from genome assembly GCA_030556195.1 of Anolis apletophallus. Taxonomy (NCBI): domain Eukaryota; kingdom Metazoa; phylum Chordata; class Lepidosauria; order Squamata; family Anolidae; genus Anolis; species Anolis apletophallus. The sequence continues at coordinate 85,736,813 of JARBWK010000010.1, forward strand.
GCATTTATAAGGTTATGAGGTCTGTTGGAAACTAGGAAAATTGGGTGCATATATCTGTGGAAAGTCAGGGGTGGGAGAAAGAACTCTTGTCTGTTGGAGCTAGATATGAATGTTTCAATTGGTCACCTTGATTAGCATTTGATGGCCTGATAGTTTTTAGATGTGCCTTGTTACTGCCCAAGGGAATTCTTTGTTGAGAGATGAATAGCTGTTCTTGATTGTTTCTTCTCTGGAGTTCCTCTCTGTTTGATTTTTGTTCTTTATTTTTTGTTATAATTTTAGAGTTTTTTAAATACTGGTAGCCAGATTTTGTTCATTTTCATTGTTTTTTCCTTTCTGTTGAAATTGTCCACATGCTTGTGGATTTCAATGGCTTCTCTGTGTAGCCTGACATGGTAGTTGGTTAGAGTGGTCCAGCATTTCTGTATTATCAAATAATATGCTATGTTTCCAACAGACCTCACAAATAATAATAATAATACACTTTATTTATATTCTGCTCTTCTCACCCCAAAGGGGACTCAGAGTGGATTACAGGTACACATACTTAGTAGACAATCCCTACTGTTTTGCACAATACATACACATAGATGAACAGAGGCAAACTCTGGCCACCAGGGGGAGCTGATGCACTCTAATCTCTCTTGTTCCTTCCACATTCCTCAGCGTTCCTGGAGTTCTTTAATGGCCTCCTCACTTAATGTGGTACCTTTATCTCCTACTTGACAGCTGCAACTGTCTTTCGGGCTGCAAAGGTCGGCAGCAGGCTACACTTAAAGGTCGAGCACCCACCTCGACCCGGGCAGGTCTCGAACTCATGACCTATTAGTCAGAGAGATCTTATGCAGCTGATACTTAGCCAGCTGCACCACATTCCCAGTGCCTGCCAGAGATGCAGGTGAAACATCAGAAGGAAATGCTTCTAGAACACAGCCATACATCCCAAAAAATCCACCACAATCCAGTGATTCCAGCCATGAAAGCCTCCAACGATACAAGATCCTGAAGTTGTCCAATTGTAAACCATGTCTCTCCTGTCACTACAAACATCTGCCACTTCCCTTTCTGCCATTCACAGGGCAGGTACTTTTTTGTTTAAAAAAAGAAGATTCTTAACTTCCAGAACATCCTGTTGTTCTTTCCCATTTGTTGCTAAAGCTTAATTGTCCATGTACAAACTGCTTATGAAAAACCTTTGTGTTTGTGTCTTTCTCAGGCCGAGCTGTTTCCTGCAGTGTCAGTAGACAATTCAGTGGTGCTAAGATTACAACCGAGGGAAGGAAAGCAAATCCTTTAATTGTATAAAATCATCAGATTAAGCCTTTCCCTCTATGCTGCTTGTTCTGCTAGCTGAATTCTATACTAGATGGAAAAGTTTACTAAGAACCGAAAAACTACTAAGGCCAAGAAGAAAAAGCTCAGGAGACTAGACACACCTTTCCTTTCAACGTCCAACTATCTCAGGAACATCAGGAACTGGTGGCTTCCTATTGAACAAAACCACAACCTAGTTTCTTTGGAGAGGATGCCAAAGGAGATCCCCGCTGTGTTAAATATTTGGGAACAACAACTGGATTAGATGTCACTCACCGCATACCATTTAGCTTCCACCTGCTTCCACTTTCCCTAGGTCTTTTCAGCCTCAAGCTACTTTCCTGGAGATTGCGTTCAACCTGAAGCTGAATTCAGATCTATATCAGTCTGTAATGCTTTTTAAAATTAAATTCAGACAACTATCTGCAAATAAAGCTCATTTTATGCCACTGTGTACTATGTATTGCATTTGTTTAACAGCAAAACAACAACAACAAAACAGAATGGTTCAAAGACCAACTGAAAGCAGGAGGGCTGAAGGTTAATTTGTAAAGTATCATAGTAAGACTGTATTAGGCACAAGGCATAGAAGTAGAGAAAGACAATTTTAACTTGTCTGTCTATGCTTTTTACTTCATGAATGGATTAGTAAGTGATGTAACCCTTTTCTTAAACTGAACATACTTTGAAATCCCGTTCTGTGTAATTAAGAATAACCATGATTGATGTTCTTCTAGGCTGCCAAAAAAGCGCAGAAGCTTTACATCTTTACCTGACGCCTGAAGTTATAGCAAAACAACCAGGACAATTAATAACGTGGCCCCGAGGGGAACAGAAGGTGATGCAGCAAATGAATTCACCATGCCTCTTGCTTACAAAGCAACAGACCATTTCTGACTCACCCGATCTGTTAAGAAGGAAGTTGACTTAATTGGCATGTCTGGTTATCACCTGGGCTGGAACAAGAGCAATTGCTCCCCACTTCTGTTTGCTAAGAGATTTATGGGTTTCACAGAATGACGACTAAATATGGAGTGCTTAGTTGAGTTCCATTATTTTACTTTTTAAAAAAATGCTCTATCATTTACTTTTGTTTGCCCTTTACTTTGTTTCTGTTTTCTTGAACAATGTCACTCAGATAGAAAAATTTCAAACATTTGAAGCATTGTGTGTGTAGCTGGCTGCAATGACTCATAACTAGTGTTTTTCCAGAGACACTGATATATTCCATACAAAAATCTCAAGCTAAATGTCTTACTCAACTGCCGAATATGCCTGCCCTGTTTGGCATAAGTTTGCCCATGCAAAGCAGGTGAACATAGCATTGAATGAAACATGCAGAATAATCACAGGATGTTTTAAACCTACACCTGTTGATAAACTCTACAAGCTAGCTGGCATTGCCCCCCTGATGTGCAATGGGAAGTTGCTTCTAAATATGAGAGAATTAAGGTTGAACACTGTGAAAGCCATCCAATACATCAGTGTTTTTCAACCTTTTTGAGCCGCGGCACATTTTTTACATTTACAAAATCCTGGGGCACACCACCAACCAAAATGACACAAAATGACACTCTAACACAGTAATACATATAGTTAATATGTTTTTAAATGTATTTATACACTCACTTAGTGTGAAACCTGGGCCTCTTTCGATGAACACAACATAGATATCCTGGCAGGAATGGCAGTTGTAGTTGCTGGGAGTTATAGTTCACACGCAATCAAAGAGCATTCTAAACTCCACCAGTGATGGAATGGAATCAAACTTCCCACACAGAATTCCCATAACCAAGAGAAAATACTATAAGTGTTTGGTGGGCCCTTGCGCGGGCCGGTCAGAATTGGCCGGTGGGCCACAAAATTGCTAGGTTTGGTATTGGAGTTTCCAATTTCCCACAGCACACTAGTGTGCCATGGCACACTGGTTGGGAAACACTGTACTACATGGCTGAAATGATGACCTGCAGGCCAATGCCGCGTTGATTGTACCTGTCCTAAATATAAGCCTAACTCGGGCTAATACGGAACAACCGTCCCCACACATTGGATTTCCGGTCCCGAAGAAGCCGCTTTTTGCGGCAAAATGGATTAGCGCAGGAAAATCTCCTGTCCGTCAACCGAAGAGGAGCGTCACACCCTTCGCCTTTGGATTTACAAATATATAAAACATTTTTTGAACTTTGGAACTGGACATTGGTAGGAGAGAATTTCCACCCTTATTGTGAGTCAAAAAGCAGGCTAAAAGCCGCCAATACGTTTAAGAGGACTGAGTACTTTTCTGTTTAGCCTTTCATTATGATGTTTTTCTATTACATGGCTGTATATATGTTCACATTGTGCTAAATGAAGACTTATTTAAGGAATTATATAAATTGATTCAATATAGCAATTATTTGTGTTGCCTTAGCTCTTTTACATTTGCTGTATTAAGGTGGAACTTTTGGCGTCTTTGTATTGTATCCATTACATGGCTACCAGCCTCCTCCCAGTAGATTCAAATCAAGGAAAAGCTTTATGAGAACTACCACTTCTCTTGGCATCCCCACAGCAACAGCAAGGGTATCCCTCTGGGCAGCTAAACCAGGAAATCCCAACTGGATGGCCCCCTACGAGGGTCTTCCTCCAGGGGCAAATCAGGAATGGGCAACTTGGAAGTCCCTGAACAGACTCAGAAGTGGAGTGGGCAGATCAAAATACAACCTGGAAAAATGGCACTATCTAAAAGAATCCCACACCTTGTGTGAATGTGGAGCAGAACAGACAACTCCACAGCTTTATGCTTGTCCACTATGATCTGCCTCATGTACAGAGGAAGAATTGTTGGAGGCTACAGACAATGCCATTGCTGTTGCCCATTTTTGGTCAAAAGATATTTAGCTGCCTGTGCTCCTTCTATTTTTATCAGTTTTTATACTAATTTATGAAATGCTTTTGATATGAAATAAGTAAATAAGCTAAATGTAATAGATATGGAACTCACTGATATAGCTAAATCTATAAAAGTTTGTGGCAAAATGCATCTGTTCTTAAGTGTCACAGGGCTCCTTTTTCAAATGTATCTTCCCCTCTTCTTATCTTTCCCAAGGTGAAAGGAGCCATTCATTTTTGACTTCGTGGCAATCTTTCTGAAATGATTGCATATTCCTCTCTACTCAATTTCATACTATAACCCCTTGCTTTGGGTGTGCCTAGTGGTTTCAGCATTGAATAACAACTCTGGAGAGTAGAATACAAATTCCAACTCAATCATGAAAACCCACACAATGACCTCAGACAAAGTCACATTCTCTTGGCCTCAGAGAAAGTAACTGGCAAGCCCCTTCTGACTAAATCTTGCCAAGAAAACCCCATAACAGGTTCACCTTCGGGTTGCCGTAAGATTGAAAAGACTTGAAGGAACACAATAATACCATGGGTTGCTGTGAGTTTTCCAGGCTATATGGCCATGCTCTAGAGCAGTGGTTCTCAATCTGTGGGTCTCCAGATGTTTTTGCCTTCAACTCCCAGAAATCCCAACACCTGGTAAACTGGCTGGGTTTCTGGGAGCTTTTTGGCCAAAGCCTTAGGGTGGACCTCTGGTTATGTCATTAAGCATTATGCATTAAGTTGCAGTTTGCTGAAACATGGAAATACACCTTCACATGAGAGAAAATATTTTCCTTTTTAGAAATTAAGACAGAGATTGTAGCTAAAGGAGGCATTCCCAGATTCTTTCCCATTTACTTAGGGCAGTGATTCTCAACCTGTGTGTCCCTAGATGTTTTGGTCTTCAATTCTCAGAAAATCCTAACAGCTGGTAAACTATTTCTGGGAGCTGTAGGCCAAAACACAGGTGGAGAACCACTACTGTAGAACATGGCCATACAGCCCAGAAAACTCACAGCAACACAGTCATGCAGTTGCAACTCAGACCAAGGAGAGCCCCCCCTAGATCATACACACAGCAGGCAGTCTATGAAGAATAGTCTTTTATTGAAGCAAATATAGTGTCTAACAAAAGGGTTAAAAGCAGATCAAGAGTAAAAGATATTTTCCAGGTATAAGTACAGTTCAAATAGTCTTTTGTATCAAAACAAGGCTTAGAGCTGGATCTAAAATCTCATGGAAGAACAAGGCATCAAATCAGGAACAAACAGGCCCAAATCCTAGGACAGGCAAAAGCTTGGAGACAAGATAACATGAAACACATCCAAACGAAGCTTGAAGTCTGAAAGCTAAGTTTCAGCCAGCTCTAATAAAGGAAAAATTACTTTCGATTTGCCAGCCGCCCACTCCGCCTCAACCTGGCATCACGCCTAGAAGTGCGAATGTTATCCCAACGGTCAAAAGGAGTCTCATTAAAATCTCCAGTTGTCTCGGCCTGGCTGTTATCTCCTTCTGCACAGGAATGTTCATCTATAATCTCATTCTCATGGGAACTGGCCTTGTCTGACATTTCACTGTGCACATCACTTTGCAGTTCAGAATTCACTTCAACATCACTATCCTCCTCCTCGGCCCTAGCCATCCCATCATCCCCAACATGTACATGAATACCAGGCTGAAATACCCCATATTCTGGCCTTGAAAGCCTTTGACAAAACAATACCAAGCTTTAACATTTTAACCCAACTGCGCTTGTTGGACTTAAATATACATAAGTGAATCAAAGAACTGCTGTTAACCCTGGTTGTTTTTTAAAAAAATATTTTGGTTATTCGTTGCATATAAAATGAACTTTACGTGGGGTTCTCAATGTGGGGTTGCCTCTGAAGACTGCTCGGAAGCTGCAATTACTCCAATGTTCGGCAGCCAGGTTACTAACAGGAGCGGGGCACAGGGAGCATACAACTCCCTTGCTGCACCAGCTCCATTGGCTGCCAATTAGCTTCCGGGCACAATTCAAAGTTCTGGTTTTAACCTAAAAAACCCTATACAGTGCTGGCCCAGTTTACGTGTCCGAACGGATACTCCCCTACGAACCATCAAGAACATTAAGATCCTCTGGAGAGGCCCTGATCTCGGTCCCGCTGGCTTCACAAGCGCGACTGGTGGGGATGAGAGACAGGGCCTTCTCTGTGGTCGCCCCTCGGCTGTGGAACTCTCTACCAAGTGATGCTAGATCTGCCCCCTCTCTGTTGTCCTTTAGGAGGCTGGTGAAGACCTGGATGTGGAACCAAGCTTCCCAGAATAGGCTGAGATTGGCTATTGTCTGAATGTATGACCACGTTTACAGATTGAGTGGAATTGTTTTAATGGCAATGTGGTTTTATGCTGGGTTTTAAAATGTATTTTAATATGTTATTGTAGTTGTTTTTAAATTGTATAGCATTGAATTTTTGCTGTTATGCCGGTCTGAGTCCCTCAATAGAGGTGAGAAGGTTGGGGTACAAAAGTTTTTTTAAGCTAAAAAACTTTATACCATCTCTATCTAACAGTTGACTACATCTTTCATTAAGCAATATGCCTAAGTCCACTTGCTAGTTCCAACTAGAGTGGATCATTCCCCAGTGCATTCAATGGGTCATCACTAGCTGAAGATTGCAATTGGATTTAAGACATAGTTAAGTCTGGACTAATTAAATAAAATAACTGTAGCTTCCTGGGAAAATTGGTCAGGCTTCAGACTGTCACATTTTGGGTAAAGGCTTAGCCTTCCCGCTGTGGTATTGATGTATATACTTCCCACTCCATAGACACACCTGAGAATTGACACAAGAAAGAAACAACAGCAATTTCCTTCCTTTACGAAACAGCAGCTTTGTGGGGTGGAGTCACAATACAAGAGTGATTAAAAAAAGAACTGCCTTCTCATCCCACCACCTTTCAGCTGTGATTGCTCCCACCAAATGTGATTTTGAAATTAAAGACCCACATTCTCTGTACATAACAAAACGCATAATTTGTCTTATATCCTCATACCACAAAGGTTGACCTAATTTTTTAAAGAGTGGAGCTGCTATATCACTGTGATGGTGGTTTTGTTTGCTTTTTGCTCTTATTTATTACAAGTATTCCATTTTTTAAATTACATGGAACAATTATATATAGCTAATACCCTGAAGTGGGTGATGTTATGCAAACACTGACTGCATTAGCTAAATTGTGCAGTTATGCTAATATAAAGAAAACATTTTTCTAGTTAACCAAGGGCCCTTCCACATAGCCCTATACCCACAATATCAAGGCAGAAAATCCCACAATGTCTGCTTTGAACTGGGTTATCTGAGTCCACACTCTGATAACGTGAGATATAGGGCTGTGTGGAAGGGCCCTAAGTTAGGGCTATCACATGCTATTCTGATTTCTTTTTTGAAGTTGGGTAACATTCTATAAAATGAAGCTTTCTTCTGGCCTTAGGCATTCAATCTAGACCACATCTACACTGGCCACAACAATGTTGTTGGCCAAAGTTGTTGTGATGCTGTGTTACCATCCAGCCAGTTCAAAATTTCCCTGTGAGCACCTGGCCACCATATCTGCTAATGTCCTAAATCAATGGTTCTCAACCTGGGGGTTCATAGGTGTTTTGGCCTACAACTCCCAGAAATCCTAGCCAGTTTACCAGATGTTAGGATTTCTGGGAATTGAAGGCCAAAACATCTAGGGCCCACAGGTTGGGAACTACTGCAATAGATTGACCTCCTTCTTCTTGATGGATGGTTGTGTGGGTGCCCCATTCTGGCATCAGCAGATGTGACTGTGACAGCTAGGTGCTTGCGGTGACGTCTCTGGCCCGCAGTGAGCAGTAGTAGTGACACAGAGACAAGCCACCTACTTCCCCTCCACTGATCAGTGCAGGAAAAGGGTGGTTATGGCAGTTTCTGTGTTGGCAGTGGATAGACCAAAATAGACCTGATCCAGCTGTACGGATTGCTGACAAGCCCAGGGTTACTTCAGAGGTTGCAAGAAAGTCAACTATTCCTGACATTGCCTATAAGCAATGTTGGATTAAGGGCAAAAAACACAGGTTAGTCCCTGGAAGTTGCCATGTGTTGTAAAGACAGCTAGCCCTGAATTCAAAGTTTTTGTTGTTCATGTAGATAAGCCCCTAAACAGCAAATGTGCAGGTTTCTCCAAATATCCCAATATTGACCTTTACATATTTTGCATTCTGGATACCAGTCACAAATTCCTAGCTGCTCAAAAAATATATGAAAAGCTCATTCCCTTTTGTAAAAATGTAGCTTCATTATTTGCGGACAGATTAATGGCCAGTTTTAATTGTTAACACGTCTACTTTTCGAATATTAATACATACACCATGAAATGACACTTGTATGATGCCACTGGATTAGGAAGTTTTAAGGTCGGCTGCCAGCTAAAATCAGCACCAAGACACAAAAGCATTGGTCTCCCTGTCGGCTCACAGGGACGCCAATGCCATCACAGCTTGATGTCCATCTCACACACTGTGATGTTGAAAATTTCTGAGGTTATGATCAACCATAAAAGGGTAATGACATACCACTGTGTCTGACCATGGGTTCATCAAGCTTAGTACTTTCTCAGCACTCATCCACAACTGCACAACAGGGTTTCAAAAACACATTCTTCCCAGCTGTGCCACTTGGATACTTTGGACTACAAAGCTCAAGGCAAGGACATCGTTTTTAGGGGATTGCGGCTTTGGGAGAACCTCCACCACAGCAGGGCTAATTCTGCAAACTAGGGCCCTTTCTACACTTTCCTATATCCCAGGATCTGATCCCAGATTATCTGATTTCAATTGGATTATATGAATATCCATTGCCAGATAATCTGGGATAAGAAGATAATCTGGGATCAGATCCTGGGATATAGGGGCAGTGTGGAAGGGGCCTAGCATTACTAGAGGTCATGACACAGGGCACTTATAGACAGGAAGTGGGTTTTTAAAACCCACTTTGGTGTGGGTTTTGTCGCAACACCTCCCCCCAAAACCTGGGTTGTCTTGGGGGGGGGTCTAGATGCCCTCCCAGGCACCCAGAGCCCCTTCCCCAAGCCATTATAATAAAAAAAACTTACTGGCCTGCCATTAAGCTACTATGGCAGTCTTGGTGTGTCGAAATGATGGGGGGAAGGGGGGGAGCGATTTAGCATCTCCCCCACTTCTTCCTGGCACATCATTTCTACATGCCAGGAGGACTGCCAGGGGCAGTTTAGTGGTGGTCTGGTAAGTTTTTTTTATTTTAAGGGCTTTTTGGGGGGGGGCTTCAGAGGAGGGGGTTCCAGGAGCCCTATATCCCATTAGACCTGGGCTTTTCAGGAAGGCCCTGGTCTAATGGGATATTTAATTAATTCTCTTTTACTGGAGGCATCGTTTGGATGCCTCTGATAAAAGCCTCACAGGCCCCACATTTTAGGGTCTGTCTGTAATGGCCCCCAGAACTATGAGGTTCCATGGATCATTTCCAAGGAGAGGTTTGCAGCTTTGGGGTGCCCAGCCTCCAAACATGAGGAAAAGGCCATGTACAAATCTCCAGTTCAGCGATTAGAGCAACAGCTCACTACAATTTGAAAGCCTTAGTAATATATTGCTGTAGAGATTCTCCAAGCAATGCATTTACTTAGTTACTTTCATTTCCCCCCCGTTGTCATTATGTTTTCAGGTCTTACTCTTTGCTTTGCTCTGCAACCTCCATCTGCTAAAACGACACAATCTAGATTGAATTTTCTTTATTTTGTCTCCCTAAGTAAATGGGAACGAATAACCCTCTGATTCCACTTTGATCTGGGAATGCCTCCTCTAGCTACGATTTCTGTTTTAATTTCTTAAAAGAAAAATATTTTCTCTCCTATGAAGGTGTACTTCCATGTTTCAGAAAACTGTAACTTGTACCTAATGGATAATACTTAAGGACATAACCAAAGCTCCACCCTAAGACTTTGGCCAAAAAAATCTAAGAGACTCAGATCATCTTGAATTGACAACCCCACCACATGCTCATTCACATGAACCACTTCACCTTCCCTGATGCGGGAAGTGGAGGAGGGGAGAAGCGAGTGAGAAGGGTAAAACTTTCTTTCACAGTGCTATGTGAGGGTTACTAGAGTACATATCTAACACCACTCAGTTCCTCACTCTGTTCTCTTCTTCCATATACAACAGGATGAAAAGGAGGAGGAAGGCAGTGAATAGAGGCCCTATTTGGCTGGCAGACCAGTAGGGCTGTCCTTTTAGATCATAGGAAGGGGGTACTAAGTTTGAGAGATTGTACATCTCATGTTTACACATTTTAGAAAAGCTGTAGCTCCCTTTGAAGTCCTCAATGTGTGGTATCCATAGTAAACAGTATACGAATTATCCTGGACAGTGCTTGTCTAACAGCCAATATGATAAAGTGATCTGATTTTTGGATTAGGACCCTCGAAGCTCAGGGTTTGAATCTAAGCTGGTTACAGAAATCCAGAGTGATCTTGGGTGAGTCACATTTTCTCAATCTAAAAGAAAGGCAATGGCCAATCATCTCTTCATTGCATGACGCAGGCAAACTGGCATTGCAGCTGGACCATTTGAGGATGGTCCCTATCATATGACACCAAGTGCATCCCACTGCTAGTATGCTTTCTCCCAGTGATCTCCTCCTTGACTGCCTAGTAGGCTTGGTCTCTGCGGTTTAAAAATTATTTGAAATCGGATTAAATTCATATAGAAAGCTAATTTTGATGTTTATCGCACCTCGAGCGCCAACCCAGAAGTGGACTTTGTTTACCAAACCTGGGGGCCGCCATTTTTCTTAATTATTGTAATTAATTCTTAATTATTGTAATCACACACCAGAGAGTCCTGTCCCTGCCTTCTGCCTGGTTGGGAGAAGCAGGGGGAAGCATGCTAAAGCATTGCCAAAGCAGCAGACATGAGGAATGGATGGCAGAGGGAATGGATCGATCTTTCTCCCTGTCTTCTCCTGGCTCCCCCTCGGCTCCCACCTTCATTCATCGTATTGCTACAGCCTACCTAGCACCTTCACCTCACCATCCTGTCCTCCTGTCCCTGTGAAGCTGCATGAATCCTATTATTTTTTTAAAAAACGGCTGAAATAGCAAGTGCCTCAAAAGTTTTCCTACGCGACCAGAGAGCTGATTTACGGCGCTAGCTAACAACCGCGACTTTGATGAACAGTCGCAAAAGTTTTCCTGTCTTGCTGCTTGTGTTCGGCTACGGAAACACCCAGCGCGGCAGCGCCACACTTGGCTGCCTCTCTCTCCACCAGGATTCACAAGTGCCTTATTCAAGGACACTTCCCCACAGGATTTCTATCCACGCTCACCAGTACAGTGAGTACTGCCACATGGCATGACAAGACTCAGATATATCCATCCATCATTGTGAAGTTGCTACTATGAAGACCTCTGAGTGAAGTTGCTTTGTAAAATTGCTCTGAGTTTATTATTATGAAGTTGCTATTGTGTTGATTATTGTGAAGCTGCTTTTGTGTGGATAGACTACTACTCTTGTGGAAACCACCCCTGTAGACTTGCTTGCTTTCCCCTCACACCTTGCTGATACATTGTGATTGCACTAGCCTCCTCCTCCTCTCCTTCCTATTTGGAGTCCCATCTAGAATTCAGTGTGGTTTATTCCAGTTTTGGCCTACAACTCCCAGAAATCCCAGCCAGTTTACCAGCTGTTAGGATTTCTGGGAGTTGTAGGGCAAAACCATCTGGAATAAGCATGCGCTGGAATAAGAACTAATAACGAATTTCGTTATTAATTACGTTACATTTCAGAATTTTTTTGGAATTTTTTTGTAAGTCTTTCTATTACTAATCAAAAAAATCCCCCCCCCCCCCCATTTGATTTTAGAACCACTTTTGGGGGGGATCAACCAAGCCTACTACCTAGGAATTGGTACCTAGATTGTCTAAAGCTGGGCCTAGCAGCAGGAGCTCACCTCGCTCCCCAGATCGAACCACCAACCTCTCAGTCAGCAAGTTTAGCAGCTCAGCGGTTTAACCCACTGCACCACTAAGGGACCCCTATCAGACTAAGAAGAAGGGCATTAATGACTATGTTCTGGACTAACTGGACAAATAAAATAATATATTTAAATACTTTGATATGATTGACTTTATTGTATGACATGACAAACTGGTATTGCAGCTGGACCATTTGGTGACAGTCCCTACCACACAACACTAAGTGCATTCCATTGCTAGTCTGCTTTCTCCCGGTGATTCCCTCCTTGACTACCTAGGAACAAGTAAAACCCATCAACAGCTCCCAGTTCTACAATGTTCCCATCTTGCTGTGATGAGTCTCTTCTATGCTAGTATGTAACATGAAGTGAGGGGGGAATTTTGCTTATCTCCCCCTCTCTATTCCCAAACTGGCCTTTTGGAAAATCTTGTGCAAAAAAAGCAAGCAAAAACCCATTTGTATGTGGGTTGCCACAAATTGGACTTGAGGTCACAGAACAACAAGGAGACATTGTTCAAAAGACCCAAGATGAGTCCTTTTGCCTCTTGAAGAAGTGATGTTTGAGATAACAGTCCTCTATAACATTCCTGCCAGAACCATAGAATCAGATCTAACCTTGGGAGATTCCACTCTATTGGTTTTCCTTACTGATTGTAAATAGTGTAGACCACATTGACACTACAGCATAGTCTCTTCCAATAGTATAGACAATGACACTGGTGGTTTTTTTTCCTTTTCAGATAATTTAAAAATAAAAAATTATGCTTCTTTGGTTGTTGCTGAAAAGGCAAGCTGCATAATAAGCAGAGCTTCACATATGCTTTTTACAGCACCAAAGAACTATGACGGTCGACACAAGATCCTTTTCATGGTCAATTCACCACGCATTCTGGAGACCTTGGGGCTGCAATTATTTCATTTCCTTCCTTGCAAATGCAATTTCCACTTAGTTTACTAGAATAAAAGGTAGATAAAAAGGTAGTAACGGTAGCAGAATCTCCTGATTAACATTATTCATTCAAATTTGTGGAAATCCATACATGAACAATGCTGTAGAGGAAAAAAAATAACAGTCCTCATCTCTAAACTACACTGGCTTTTTGTCTCTTACTTTGCCATTAAAGGAAATCATGATCTCAATTTTTTTTAAAAAATATGAAAAGGTAGAATATAGAGAGTTTTTTATCTAGAGAGTTTTGAAAGAAGATACAAAATACAATTGGAAACAACATTTCCAGTATAAGCAGAATTAAATCCAACGCAATAACTTTGTTTCTCCAAATGCTAAAAGCGCAAATAAGGGAATCAAGCCCTAAAATAGATGTCAATTGACTTTCCACTTCATTTGCTGAGATTTACTCCTTTGAACTATGAGATGCAAACCTTTGAGAATAGGTGTTTTTTTTCTCCATGGACAGAACAGGAAATCAGAGGTTTAATTAACCATGATTATAACATTTTGCTGATCTGATTTGTCTCACCTATTTCCTTTTTTCCCCTTTCAGTAATAAAACTGCCTGCCTGACATCTTAGAAAGAGGAGAAAATGAAAGCTTCAGAGCTGGGAATTGTTAGGAAACAAACTGACCCTCGACCGGATCTGTCTGAAGTATACATTTCTGAAGCAGGATTAAGTCTTTGATGATTAAACAGCACTTTGAAAGAAAATGTACAGTCCAGGAAGGTAATACCTTGGCAAACCAACCAACTGAGGATTTATTCAGCCCAGCAGATGGATGCTTCGAAGTGTCAGATCTCAACACCTCCAGCTAACTCAGCATTCTCTTTTCCACTGATTAAAAACAGTGTCGACTACTGCATCTCAGGTGGAGAAAAGGTACAACTTCTTGGCTGACATATTATAGTTGACTACCAGATATATGTTACTAGCAGGGCAATCCTATTGTTGAAGTCAGCACAGCCAACATATTAGGGGTGGATATCTCCAATTTAAATACTTTAAAACCCGTTAATATTTCGTATTTGAAATTATTTTGACCCTATATCGGCCCTCGGCGTCCAACCCGGAAGTGAAGTTTCAAAACCAAACCCGGGATCACCATTTTTTGTAAAGGTCGCGTTATTAGGTCGTTTTTTCCCCTCCTCAGTTCTCAACTCGCAAGAGGAGACTGGAGGCCAACAGCACACAAAAGGCACACACTGGTAGTCCAGAAGTAGTTCAATAGTTCATATATGAAGTATTGGATGAACGCTTCCATATTGTACTCATGGAAATCCCAAGACAAGCCATGGAGGGAACCTGAAAACCAGGAACCGCCACGGAACTACATTACCCAGAAGCGATAGCATTAGCGTTCCAAATCTCACAGGTATATCCAGCCAAAAGCAGAGCAGCTCCCGGGATGCAGACACACCACACGTGTAATCTTTTAAGGATCTTTGTAATCATCCCACAATTACATGTGTGGCGTGCCTGCATCCCGGGAGCTGCTCTGCTATTGGCTGGATATACCCGCTAGATTTGGAACACTAACGCTATCACTTCTGGGCAATGTAGTTCCGCGGCGGTTCCTGGTTTTCGGTTTCCTGTCCGTGGCTTGTCTTGGGATTTCCGTAAGTACAATGTGGATGCGTTCATCCAATACTTCATATATGAACTATTGAACTACTTCTGGTCTACCAGTGTGTGCCTTTTGTGTGTAGGAGCACACTTTTGGACTCATGGAAGGACTGCTTATGCTGAACGATTGTTATTTGTATTGTACTGTGATTCATATTGTAACTTATATCAGTGGATTTATGTCTATTATATTGAGATGACCAACACAGGGGACCACAGAGGCACTCCACATGTGTCTAGATATTCTAATAGAATGTTTTAATATATGATTCTGATGTGATTATTTATGCAAGACCTAAACCACGTCAAGCCTTGACACGCGTTAGTTCTCAGCACAGCAGGGAAGGAGGTGCGGAGGACATCCCCACCTCCTTCCCTGCTGAGAACTAACAGGAAATAATAACGAATTTTCGTTAATAATTACGTTTCCATAACGAAATTTTACGGAAATTTTTCAGAACAATTTCTATATCAAACCATCAATGACAATTCCCCCCCACGTGAGTTTAGAAACAAATTTTTGATGGATCAACCACCCCTACAACATATTGAACACCCTCCTGGGTTCTTGTCAGCAGGGTGGAAGTGAAATAAAGTTTCTCTTTTTTATAAATTTGATTCTCTCCCATTGCTTACCAATTTTTTTGCGCCAGCAACTCAACTCACGTAATGTTTCTATACATACATATAAGTGTTACAGCAAATTGTAACTTGCCTCTTTCTCTCTCTCGCTCTCTCTCTCTCTCAGACTAAGAAGGTAAAGGCTTTTTGTGCCGTTGCACCCGGGCTATGCATGCCTGTGGAAGGGCAAGGATGTGATCTCTCTATCCCGGGGATTGCTTTTTGCCTCCCTTTAAAGCAGGGCTGCCCAGGAAGTCGATCCTGGGACTGAAGGAGGTCGATCCCAGCCGGATGGGGTGCTTCTCAGAGGGGGTGGAGCCAGGCCGCACCAAGCCTCGCCCCCTCCTCGGCTTCAGCACTCCCAGCAGCTGCTCCAGGTTTGTGGAGGGCAGGGCCAAGCCAGCCTTGTGCTAGCTATGCCACCACTGGCTTGGCATTGCCATCCTCAAGCCTGGAGAAGCTGCTGGGAGCTCCAAAGCCAGAGGGGAGGGGGCGAGGCTTGGCGCGGCCTGGCTTGGCGCGGTCTGGCTCCGCCCCCTGTAGCTTCTGCTCTACCAGCAGCTTCTCCAGGCTTGACGATGGCAGTGCCAAGCCAGCCTTGTGCTAGCTATGTCACCACTGGCTTGGCACTGCCATCCTCAAGCCTGGAAAACCTGCTGGAAGCTCCAAAGCCAGAGGGAAGGGGGCGGGGCTTGGCCAAAGAGCCAGTGTTGTCCGCAGACACCTCCAAGGTTATGTGGCCAACATGAAGGTATAGAGCACTGTTACCTTCCTGCAGAAGCAGTACCTATTGATTTACTCACATTTCAATGTTTCTGAACTGCTAGTTTGGCAGAAACTGGGCCTAACAGCGGGAGTCCACTCCACTACCAAACTTTCAGTCAGCAAGGTAAGCAACTCAGCAGTTTAACCCACTGCATGATCAAGGGATCCCTATCAGACTAAGAAGAAGGGCATTAATTACTATGCTATGTCCTGGGCTAACTGGAAAAATAAAATAATATTTTTCAATACTTTGATATGATTGACTTTACTGTATGACACAGACAAATTGGTATTGCTATTGGACCACTTGGTGAAAGTTCCTACCACACGACACCAAGTGCATCCCTCTGCTAGTATGCTTTCTCCTGGTGATCCCCTCCGTGACTACCTGGGAACAAGTAAACCCCATCAATAGCTCCCAATCCTACAATGTTCCCTTATTGGTGTTATGAGTCGCTTCTGTGCTAGTATGTAACGTGAAGTGAGGTGGTGGTGGTGGTGGGGGTTTCCTCTTCTGCCCCCCCCCCCCCATTCCCAAACTGGCCATTTTCATTCTTTCATTTTTGTAGTTACTATTAAATGCTGGAATTGCACAATTATACTAAACATAAAACCAAAAAAACAGTAGTAGTGTGAAAGGCGAGGAAGTGTGACTGCAGGACCATGAATTGGGAAATAGATGCAAAATTGAATGTGCGATTGCTGCAATATTCAAGGTGCTCAACCGAGTGTGTATTTATGCAGGAAAGGCCTATGCCTCTTCTCCACTTCCTACATGATGCCAGACACCTTGGTCATCTGAACTACATGGGCCAAAGGTAACTATTTTGAATGCTGCAATGTCTGGATATTTTCTGCTTCTCATTCCCACCAACAGGGGCGGTGGCCAGGGGAGCATTTGCACAATTAAAACTTGTACCCCAGCTGCGCCCGTACCTTGAGAAGCCAGACTTGATCATGAGGTTCACGCTCTCATTACATCTCAAATAGACTACTGCAACACGCTCTACGTGGGGCTGCCTCTGAAGACTGTCCAAAAGCTCCAAGCTCCAAGCAGTCCAACGGGTGGCAGCCAGATTTCTCACCGGAACAGCATACAGGGAGCATGTACCCCCCCCCAATGTTACAATGTTACATTATGTATGGTAGCAAACTCACTGGCTGTGAGTTTGCTACCATACATAATACACATAACTTAAGTGTTTGTGTATTATGTGTCAATGCTAATTGTATTTTAATTCTGAATGTCTATGGTTTTATATTGTATTTATATTGTGTATCGGCATCGAATTGTTGCCTTTTGCTAGGCCGCTCTGAGTCCCCCCTCGGGGGTTGAGAAGAGCGGGGTAGAAATGATGTAAATAAATAATAAATAAAATAAATAAATACCAGGCTCAATTCCCTCTATGAACCAGTTAGAGTTGTAAGATCTTCTGAAAAGGCCCTGCTCTTGATCACACCCCCTTCACAAGCACGACTGGTGGGGACGAGAGACATGGCCTTCCCAGTGGTGGCCCCCCAACTATGGAACTCCCTCCCCAGTGACATCAGCCTAGCCCCACCCTGCTGGTGCTCAGGAAAAAGACCTGGCTTTGCACACAGGCATTCCATGAATAGTGTAATATGGAATCCGACTTGAATGTAACAGCTTGAATAAAGGCTATGGATTCAGAACTATGTTTTAATCTGCTTTATTGAATTTATGTGTTTAATTTGAGATGTTTATATTTATTATTTGTATGAATAATGTGGCATTGAATTTTGCCATAATCTGTTAGCCGTTGTGAGTTCACTTTGGGGTGAGAAGAGCAGGGTATAAATACAGTAAGTAAGTAAGTAAGTAAGTAAATAAATATGTATGTGCTTCAGATCACTTTCACTCCATATTTCTCCAGTAAGGTAAACATCCACACAAGATAAGACTTTAGAGACAACTGATTTATCTGCCAATATTTTTTTTTTGTTTTCTGTTATCTGGTCATTCTCAATTCTTTTCTTTCTTTTTATTTTGTGGTTTGAGGCCTCACAAATGGAAAACTCTGCATTTAAGGGCAGAGTTTAGAAGTGAAGGTTGCATGCATTAAGAAAGTTCATTTTGTTTCCTCAGACTGGCTCTTATCTTTGAAACCATCATCACTTTTAAGACACTTTAGCTTGTAAAACATGTTTATACCATTCTCATCTTGTCTTAACAATTGTCATGTGACAAAGGCTCGGCGAACTAAGAACTCCCTTTGTAAACAGGTTGTTTGCAAAGGATATTTTAGCTTGTTATTTTCGTTTCCAAAAGATAACTGCTGCGTTTATATCTAGATAGCTGCAATCGCAGTTCTAAGCAAAAGGTGCAAAGATGATTCAACAAAAGCAAATGAAAATCAACCGTATGTAACTACAGCCCACCACAATGAGACAATTCACACTTCATCCAGTTGACAAGTAAATACTACAAAGCAGGAAAGCAAAACCCGACTTTATAAATACAGAGCCATGAAGTAGAAATTTGTCAGTGTTATAGCTTTCTTGTATTTGACTACTTCATGATTATAGGTAGGTGAATCTCCTTCAAACTTTACAACATTCGGTGTGGTTTAATGCCAGGGTACATCCATGCAACAAATATATTTGATGCCAAGTTCAATGTGAATGTTAAGAGATGCTGCCTATCTGGGCTAAAATAACTTTTGCCATGAATGAATGGGGACAATATTAGTGTCATCTTATTTACCTCATTTACCTCATTTATATTCCGCCCTTCTTACCCCACCGCAGAGGACTCAGGGCGGATCACAATGCACATATACAGGCAAACATTCAATGCCCTAGACCAGGGCTGCCCAGGAAGTCGATCACGATCCCAGCTGGATGGAAGGGGGTGGAGCCAGGCTGCACCAAGCCCCGCCCCTCCCCTGTCTTCGGCACTCCCAGCAGCTTCTCCAGGCATTGCTATCCACAAGCCTGGAGAAGCTACTGGTAGAGCGTAAGCCAGAGGGGGCGGAGCCAGGCCACACCAAGCCCCGCCCCACCCCCTCCCCTCTCCAGCCTTGAGGAGGTAAGTAGATCTTTCTGACTTGGTTTTATTATAAGTAGCTGGCGTGCTGAAAAAGTGTGGGCACCCCTGCCCTAGACATACAACATATATAGACAGACAACGAGCTACACAATTGGTCAAGAGCTCACCCCGACCCGGGCAGGCCTTGAATGCATGACCTTCTGGCCAGTAGAGATCATATGCAGCTGACTCCCAGCCAGCTGCGCCACATTCCTGGTGCATATTCTTGTTGAATGTGTACTTTTGGACTTCCCTATTAAGCAGCTAGGGTGAAAAGATTAAGTATACCAGATATTGAGCCTATATGTCTTGCAACTTGGGCTTCCATGAATGTTACTGCTCAGTAAAGGAAATAAATAAAACTTTAATGTATTTTTGCAAAAGCGTTTAAAACATCCCAACATGGCAATCCACCAACAAACATGAGTACTTACTCAATGGCCACCTTGGAACTTGTGCTCTTGATCATTTTAGGACACTGTTCATCTGACCCCGAAGAACCGGAATTGAATTCTGCTACTGTAGCTTTCTTGTTCAAGGCAGACTGTGTTCCACTGGAACCCAACAGTGGCATGGACTTGGATTCCGAAGTAGCCAGAACTCCAGATGGGCCTAAAACCAAAGGAGTTCCGCATTTTCATTATTGTATAAATAAATAGCATTTTGCCAAAACGAAAGTTGGCCCCAAAGGAATTATACACTCAGTCCTCCTTGTCTGAGTTTTGGAGATTTTATTATTTAAGAATTTTATTCAATTTATGAAATTGTTCTCTTTAAGAATCTCTAGATCCTTTAGTGTAATTATATGGTCAATTTCCACCAGAAGTTGCCTATTCCTCCAGAGCAGTGCTTCCCAACCTGTGGGTACCCAGATGTTTTGGCCTTCAACTCCCAGAAATCCTAACAACTGGTAAACTGGCTGGGATTTCTGGGAGTTGTAGGCCAAAACTCCTGGGGACCCACAGGTTGAGAACCACTGCTCCAGAGTCATGATACAAAGGGCTTGTCCAGACAGTACCTTTATTGTGGTAACTCCTGCAATAAAGAAGGGGCTGTTCAGACAAGGTTCTGGACAGTCCCGAATTAATTCGCTACAATTTGCTATAAACCAGGGAAGCCCATGCCTTCCCAACCAGGTTTATCCCATGCCTTCCAAGAAAGTGTGGAGAAGCCCTGGTTTGTAGTAAATTAATTAGATAATGGATTTATTCCACGCTTTCTTGGAAGGCCTGGGATAAACCTACTATTTCCGGTGTCTGGGCTGTAGTCCAGACCCCATTCTCACAGTTTTCCAGACTAAATTAGTCCAGAAAACTGTGGGAATACCCACCCCCTCCCCCAAAGCCCCAACCCCCTTTGAAAAGTAAAGAAAACTTACCTGGGCTCCAGTACACTCTCGGAGCAGCTCTCCCAATGTGTAGAAATGACGTGATAGGAGTGTGTGTGTGTGTGTGAGGGAAATCCCCCCCCCCTTCCTGGCGTGTCATTTCTATGCGCTGGGAGAGCTGCTCCAAGAGTGTACTGAAGGCCAGATAAGTTTATTTTACTTTTCATGGAGGTCTGGGTGCCTAGGGGGAGGAGGATAGGGCCCCCAGATGTCCTCGCAGGCCAGTCCCATTAGAGCGCCTGGACACCCACCCCAGAAAGTGCCCCCAGGAAAATCCTCATTTTTTAAACGCAGATTCTCCTGGGATAAAGGCCTGTCTGGATCCACCCAAGACAGAACTTCTCAGCAAAAATATCTAAGTCCTCCAGATGAAGTTGATTGTAGAGTCGTGCAAAAGGACCTAGAGATTCCTATAAAGGTGTTCTCTCAGGTAAAAAGGAATACCTTTATTGTTTTTCATTTTTCTACATTCACAAGGATCCAGTGTCCCTAAACTCAGCAAATTTGGAGAGCTAACTGTATTCACATACATTTTTATGATTCTCTTGCTTGAGTTATCTGAATGAGCTTATAGGAAAATAATTAGGGTATGACAATTGTTCATGCAAGACATGGGAATACACAATAACCTATTTTAGTTATTTATTCATGTACAACTACCGTTCAAAAGTTTGGGGTCACATTGAAATGTCCTTATTTTTGATGGAAAAGCACTGTACTTTTCAATGAAGATCACTTTAAACTAGTCCTAACTTTAAACAAATACACTCTATACACTGCTAATGTGGTAAATGACTATTCTAGCTGCAAATGTCTGGTTTTTGGTGCAAGACCTACATACTGTAGGTGTATAGAGGCCCATTTCCAGCAACTATCACTGCAGTGTTCTAATGGTACAATGTGTTTGCTCATTGGCTCAGAAGGCTAATTGATGATTAGAAAACCTTTGTGCAATCATGTTCACACATCTGAAAACAGTCTAGCTCATTACAGAAGCTACAAAACTGACCTTCCTGTGAGCAGATTGAGTTTCTGGAGCATCACATTTGTGGGGTCAATAGAACGCTCAAAATGGCCAGAAAAAGAGAACTTTCATCTGAAACTCGACAGTCTATTCTTGTACTTAGAAATGAAGGCTATTCCATGCGAGAAATTGCTAAGAAATTGAAGATTTCCTACAACGGTGTGTACTACTCCCTTCAGAGGACAGCACAAACAGGCTCTAACCAGAGTAGAAAAAGAAGTGGGAGGCCGCGTTGCACAACTAAGCAAGAAGATAAGCACATTAGAGTCTCTAGTTTGAGAAACAGACGCCTCACAGGTACCCAACTGGCATCTTCATTAAATAGTACCCGCCAAACACCAGTGTCAACATCTACAGTGAAGAGGCGGCTATGGATTTTGGCCTTCAGGGCAGAGTGGCAAAGAAAAAGCCATATCTGAGACTGGCCAATAAAAGAAAAAGATTAAGATGGGCAAAAGAACACAGACATTGGACAGAGGAAGACTGGGAAAAAGTGTTGTGGAAGGATGAATCCAAGTTTGAGGTGTTTGGATCACAAAGAAGAACGTTTGTGAGACACAGAACAAATGAAAAGATGCTGGAAGAATGCCTGACGCCATCTGTTAAGCATGGTGGAGGTAATGTGATGGTCTGGGATTGCCTTGGTGCTGGTAAGGTGGGAGATTTGTACAGGGTTAAAGGGATTCTGAATAAGGAAGGCTATCACTCCATTTTGCAACGCCATGCCATACCCAGTGGGCAGTGCTTGATGGGAGCCAATTTCATCCTACAACAGGACAATGACCCTAAACACACCTCCAAATTGTGCATGAACTATTTACAGAAGAAGCAGGCAGCTGGTATTCTATCGGTAATGGAGTGGCCAGCGCAGTCACCAGATCTGAACCCCATTGAGCTGTTGTGGGAGCAGCTTGACCGTATGGTACGCCAGAAGTGCCCATCCAACCAATCCAACTTGTGGGAGATGCTTCTAGAAGCGTGGGGTGCAATTTCTCAAGCTTACCTCAACAAATTAACAGCTAGAATGCCAAAGGTGTGCAATGCTGCAATTGCTGCAAAAGGAGGATTCTTTGACGAAAGCAAAGTTTGATGTAAAAACAATGTTATTTCAAATAAAAATCATTATTTCTAACCTTGTCAATGTCTTTACTCTATTTTCTATTCATTTCACAACGCATGGTGGTGAATAAGTGTGACTTTTCATGGAAAACACAAAATTGTTTGGGTGACCCCAAACTTTTGAACGGTAGTGTATATGCCACTTGTAAGGTAAAGTTCTCACAAAGTGAATCTACAAAACAATTAAAAATGAAACACAACTGAAACAATCCCATTAATTAATGAAAACAAAATAAGTCACTTAGAAACAACATACAACATTGTGGTTCAGAAAACCGGATCAAAAACAAACGAACGGACAAACAAAAAACAGCAATAACTGCTAAATTTCCCAGGCAAGCACCTTATTTTAAACAGATGGAAACACAAGTTTTAAGCCATCTTAAAAATTAACAAGTCTGATATTGTAGACTTGTTATTTAAATTGTTAAATGCCACTGACATTAACACAGAGAGTAATGATTCACATTCAAATGTTTCAATTTTATTTGTCCCATTTTTAGACATGTGAACTGATTTTTTTTTAAAAAAATCAAAACTAATATGTTAGTCCTTAAAGTAATATATGAATTTTACAATTCTCTAAAATAACTAATATTAATTAAATCAACTCACATGCAACATTAATTAAATTACGAATTAGTGTTAATTGTAATGAATTCCAGCCGGTGGAATGACCTGCCAGAAGAGATTCAACAGCAATAAAAACTTGTCACTACTTAGCCAAATTATATTTAAATTATGAATTTTGGGTGGAACATGATAGTGCGCTTGCAAGCAGGGTCTCCAAGGCCCACCTCCCACTTTGGATATTTTCATACAGGTGCAGCTGGTTATCTCATTATCTGATGCCAAACTAAGACTTGAAAGTGCCATCACCATAGAGATCGTGCTCACTTTCAGCAACACTGTATTAACATGCAGCTTTATGTTATTGTGACTAGGACAGCCAGGTGTTAGTTTATGAACCGACAAGGGAGAGAACGTGACAGCTGAAAAGATCACAATGGCTTTAGTGTCAGTATCTGAACACCGCAGCAGAAGGTTGCCTGTTCTGGCTTCACTGAACAATACTGGCAATTTTAGAGCTCTAATAAAACACACTGGAAAAACAATCAGAGCTCTCCCAGTTAATGAGGTTTGCAACATTAAAGGTTTCAAAAGGAAGGCAATTAGGCCTCTGGAACAGTGCTGAGAAAATAACGGAACTAATTTGAGGGATCTGAAAAGATCAAGGTAACTTACTGCTACTGTCTTGATCAGTTGTCACCTTTCTCAGCCGCAGAATTCGTTCCAATTCTGTTTCGTTATTGTCTGTGTCAAGGGATTTTAGACTTCTTGAACTTGTAGATGTACTCAGTGTTTCCTGGTCATAAAAAAGTCAGCAAAGTGATAGTCAAGAACAGCTGCTATGATCATAAAGTAGCAATTGCCTTATTGCATATACTATTATTCAGGTTTGATTATTGCAATGCATTGTGTACCTACGTGGACTGCCTTGGAAGACTACATGGAACTTCCAGTTGCTTGGACCTAGGCACTCAGAATACAAGGCTATTCCCAACCTCAGATTTTGTGTTTACAAGCTTGGACTTGTGAATATGAACAATATTTCTAAAACGTCACGAGAAGAGAATTTTGACTTGTCAAGACTCTGCAGTAAAAAAAAGTCAGCTCATAATGGGATTGTTTTCTTCACACAAGAGCAAAGGGACAATTTTTAAAAGATTTAGGCCAAAAAAAGCATTTTGTGCAGAACACTTTATTTTGCAGAAAGAAAATCTGTGAAACAATTTGTTCGCAAACAATCCCCCAAAACAAATCAAATGCAGAAATGCATAATAATATAAAACGTCATTCAACTGGGAGAAATTATTTAATTTTTCATTCTTGCATGCAACAATGAAATAATCAAATATTTATATTTTTCTGTGCAGCAGGATATCTATAGTACTTTCAGCTCTAATATGTGTCTAATATGTTATTAAGGACCTTCCCTTTATTGGTTAGGTGGACAATAACTTGAGATGCTCACTTATAGAATATTCTCCCCACCAGCAAGTGCCTAGTGCATATTTACCCCTAGTGTTTCCTAAACACACACACCTACACGCACACAGTCTTCATCACCAACTCCAGTATATAACATCTGTTATCGTGTGTTTTCCAGTAATCTTTGACTCACTGTGACCCTTCGGTGAACCTATCACGGGCTTTTCTTGACAAGATTTGTTTAGAAGGGGATTGTCATTGATTTGCCCAAGGTCACCCAGTGGTTTCCCATGGCTAAATGGGGATTCAAACCCCAGCCTCTAAAGTTCTAGTCTAGTAAGCAAAACACTACTCCACAGCGGTTCGCATGACTGCGAAGTCTCCTAGCAGCCTGGACTTGACCTTAGTAAGGATCTAAAAGTCTCAAGAAACATCATGAAAATGACTGTTATACCCCACAGCACAGCCTAACCTTCACCAACCAAATGTCCTCCAGATGTTTGAGAATGCAGGCAGTTCCTGGGTTACAAACAAGCTAAGTCCTATAGGTTTGTTCTTAAGTTGAATTTATATGTAAGTTGGAACAGGTACATTTCTAAGTGTAACTACAGACATTTTTTAAAAGTTTTAGATGAAATACGGAGGGGCTAACACCCCTGTAACATTTGTTTTGCTGTCTGTGGTCCTTCAGTGGAGACAACTTTTTCCCATGATGACTCTTACATGAGTGAATTTCTCTTTCTTGGAGTACGTTTCCTCACTTCCAATGCCCCACCCCCTAGTTTGCAACTAATAGTTGCATGTGAGTCGTATGTTTGTAACTCAGGGAATGCCTGTACATCTTCCATAATTCTGGCCACTGTCCAAGTTGACCTGCTCTGAGTCTCATTAAGAGAGGAAAATGGGATTATACATAAATATAATAATAATATTGATGGAAGTCTTGGTCCAAAATATTTGAAGGACATAAATGTAACCAGCAATATAAACTAAATTAAAATCCTACACTAGGCAAATTCTCTTGAGTCCCTTCTTTTCAGAATCATAGGCTGTGGCATCTAGAGCAAAAGAACAGACCTAGATCCCAGAAGCTGATGAAGGATCCTCCCTTAATTTCAACTGCTGCAATTGTGAAACTTGGACAGAGAAGACATCAACCATCCTCTGATGGACATCGCCCCCTTCCTATTGTTATCATCTTTTCTTTAATACATATTAGATATTTAAAAAACATCACATTCATATTAAAATCACGGCATTCATGTTGAATTGACGGCTATGGATTGACTAGAAGGACATCATGGTATGGCGAATTATTTTAATGTATTACTGTATTTATAACTGTTTTTAATATAGGCAAAGTGTATATTACGGTGTGTATTGTGCGGCACCGAATGGTGCCTGCTGGTAGCTGTCCTGAGTCCCTCTTGGAGGCGAAAAGGACAGGATAGAAATGCTCTTAATAAATAAATAAATAATAAATAAACCCGTAATCGTAGTCTGAACCGTTCCATAGTCATTGCACATATTCCAAATCTGTTATTGCACTGCACTGTTCTCCAAAAACCTGATCCCACAGCCAAGTTTTTACTTTTCTTCTGAAGGCTAGGAGGGAGGGGGCTGATCTAATGTTGCTGGGGAAGGAGCAGTTGGCTCTCCGATATCCACAGATCCTGCACCCATAAATTCATTCACCCATTCCTTGTAAATATCCCCTTCCTTGCCCCAAAATAACAAACAGTAAGCCTTGATTTTGCCATATCATGCAAGGGACACAATTTTACTGCACTATTGTATATAATGGGGCTTGAATATTCACTGGCTTCTGGGTTTGAGGGGGTGGGGCTGGAAGCAAACCTCAGTGGATATGAAGGGCCCAATGTACAAGATTTTCATTATGTTATTTGCACTGTATCCTTTTTAAGAATACACAATTTTCTCACATGGAATTGTACTGTGTAGTGACTAGGCCTGGTTAGGTTCGTCGGAATGCTCCAAAAGTCATATTAAATTCAGATTTAATTCACTTTCAAAACGGTTTTGACGTGCTTTAAGCAACCAGGAAGTGAATTTGTCATTTTGAAGCCAGCGCCACCATTTTCGGAAAGGGTTCAGAAAGCCTCATCCAAACCGCCCCATTTGGACGCAGGTTCTTTCCCCCCTGTATCTGTTTGGAAGCCGTATTCAGATGCAGAGAGAAGTCATGGGCTTCCAAACTCGGTTAAAACACCCAGTTTGGAGCAGATGATGTCATGTTTAAACTGGGTTAAACATGCGTGTCCACCATTATTGAAGCCCTTCCGAAATTTCAGAATTAATTTGGAAACCTTCCGAATTATTATTTTTTTTGAAAACTCTCAGAAGTCTATCAGAATTGAAGCGCCAGCGCCGCCTACATCCGAAAGGAGTTTTGAACCATTTTTTCCTTGATCAACCAGGCCTAGTAGTGACAGCACAAAATCACATTATTCAGCTTGCACATGTAATGCCTACACCATCCTGAAAATGATGCTTGCAGGAAAAAACGCAGCCCACAATTCTTAAAATTGGCACATCTTGAAAGAATTCGGCAAAACAGCACTTAATTCACAATGTTTCCTTCAATTAAGTTAAATCCTGCATTTTGTTAGTATTCTGAATTTAACAGAGCAGTCATATTATTAACAAGTAACTCCTAGCTATTGTGCTCATGCTACGGATCTAGTAGCAAAGCTTGTTTTACATCAAGCGTGAAATGGAACAAATTAATATCACTTTGTTTACCACAATTATATGAAGGCCTACATGAAATGCATAATTAGCACAGTAACAATATGCATATAAGTATTTAGCTTTACGCCTCCCAACCCTATTTTTTAGGTCTCACTGTGCTAATAACTAGCCTTGCTAACACACCAGAAGTTGGTTTTCTAAAGTGCTCCTTTTTAGTTCTATTAGAGAAAAGATTTGCAAGAAGCAAGTTAGATGCTATTATAGCAGGTACCGAGACTCCTATTCAGCCCAAGGACTTGGCTGAGATCTTTAGAAGGAAAGAGGGCAGTCACAATGTATTCCGTAATTGCTCACATGAGCTCACAAAATTACTCAAGAGCAATCCCACATGAACATGCTGAACATCTGTCTACATCCATACAGAACACTTTGCATTCAAGATCCAAGAAAACAAGTCGAATAGAAGGGCTGTTATTTGTCTCCTTACCAGAATTCCCTTTAGCTCTTTCATTGCACTCTCGGAAGGTTTGGGCACTTCTGGCTGTAATTAAAGACAAAACACTCATCTCTATAATTTGATTTTGCAAACGCTAAATAATGCATTCAAGAGAAAAACCGCATTCTCGATGAGAAATGGTAAGGAGTGGGATTCCAAAGGAAGACTTTATTTGAAGCACACTAGACTGGATTGCAGTAATACAAATTGGATGAGCCTCAATAGTACAAAATGCATAGTACAGGGACCATCGAAAGTGTGCATTTGTGTGTATGTGTGTGGAGTTTCTATAAGCCTAGAATCACTTAGATTAAAAGACTTTTTTTAAAAAAGAGAGAGGAAAATATAGTGGATGTAATCCTAAAACCTGGTCACATAAAACTTCATTAATTGTACAAAGCCATGTTATCTATGAGATCCCAGGTGTTGCAGTCCAAAAATATTTTTTTCTATTTCTGTTTGGACTGCATTTATTTATTTATTTATTATTTACAATATTTCTATTCCGCCCTTCTCACCCCACAGGGGACTCAGGGCAGATTCCAATGTACATATACATGGCAAACATTCAATGCCATTAGACATACAACATATATAGACAGATGCAAGCAATTTAACATTCCAGCTTTCTGGCTTCATGAGGGTGTGCTCAATTCCGGCCACAGGGGGAGCTGCTGCTTCACCATCCACTTGTGACACCAAGTCCTTGATGGACTACTTCCTCATTCTTATGCACGCCGCTGGAAAGTTTTATGGGGTCGTTAATTAGTTAAATTAGCCTCCCTGCATAAAGCGGTACCCAAATTCCTTACTTGACAGATGCAACTATCTTTCGGGCTGCATAGATCAACAGCAAGCTAGACTACAGCTCACTCTGACCTGGATTGGCTTTGAACTCATGACCTCTTGGTCAGTAGTGATTTAATGCAGCTGGCTACTAGGCATGGTTTAGAACCCAAAAATCGCGATTCTAAAATCAAATGGGGGGGGGGAGTTTTTTGATTACTAATAGAAAGACTTACAAAAAAATTTCCAAAAAGTTCTAAAATGTAACGTAATTACTAACGAAATTCTAAATTGGTTCTAAAGTCTGAAAAGCAGGGAAACAGGACTGACACTGTTTTAAGCACAGGCAAATCAAGGGGCAACATTTCCCTCGGTTTCCTTGCAGGGAGATATAAAGCATTAATATATTATTATTATTATTAAATAAAATAGTCAAGGCTTGCTTCTCCAGAGCATTTATTAGAATTAAATAATAAATTCTAATAGTAAGAATGTAGTAAGGGTGATAGTGACCTGGAGGGTATGAGGAACGTGCTCTTGGTAAACTAGAACAGGGCTGTCCAACTGGCCTGGGTCGGGTTATATCTTAGCAGGAAAGGGGCCGCCTGCACGGCCCCTTTCCTGCTGAGGTATAACCCGACCAGGCTTGTCGGCTTATATCTTAGCGGGGAAAGGGCTGCCGTGCGGGCAGCCCTTTCCTGCTAAGATATAACCCGACCCAGGCTTTGTCGGCTTATATCTTAGCGGGGAAAATGGCTGCCCCTTTCCTGCTAAGATATAACCCGACTCCAGGCTTTGATTTTCATAACTTTTTCCATGCCTAAGCTATAACTATGCCACAACCAGGTCCATGCATTACAAGCTACCCCTTTATTAATATATATCTTAGCGGCGGGGAAAGGGCTGCCGTCTTGCGGCCTTTCCCGCTAAGATATAACCCGACCCAAACTTGTCGGCTTATATCTTAGCGGGGAAAGGGCTGCCGTGCGGGCGGCCCCTGTCCTGCTAAGCGATACCCCGCCCCAGGCTTTTGTCGGCTTATATCTTAGCGGGGAAAGGGCTGCCGTGCGGGCGGCCCCTTTCCTGCTAAGATATAACCTGACCCAGGCTTGTCGGCTTATATCTTAGCGGGGAAAGGGCTGCCATGCGGGCGGCCCTTTCCTGCCAAGATATAACCCGACCCAGGCTTGTCGGCTTATATCTTAGCGGGGAAAGGGCTGCCGTGCAGGCGGCCCCTTTCCTGCTAAGATATAACCCGACCCAGGCCTGGGAAACAGGAGGAAACTCGGCCCGGGCTGCTTCCAAAGCGCTTTGGAAGCAGCTCGGGGCCTTGATTCGGAGGAATTTCCTCCTGTTTCCCAGGTTGCCTCTCAGAAGCGGAGGGAGAGCCTGGAGAACAGGAGGAAATTCCTCCGATTGGGAACTCACAGGGGTTAAGGGAGGCATCGATGCCACCCTTTGCTCCTGCGAGGTCCCAATCCAACCCGTGTTCCCCTTAATACGGGTTGGATTCTGACCTGGCAGGGGGGAAGGGAGACATCGATGCCACCCTTCCCCCTGCGAAGCTCACAATCCAACCCGTGTTAAGGGAACACAGGTTGGATTGGGCTTCAGTCGGCTGATATCTTAGCCAAGAAGAGGCTGGCGTCTTCATGGCTGAGATATAAGCCGACCCAGCCCTTTCCCCGCTAAGATATAAGCCAACCCAAGCCTGGGTCGGGTTATTTCTTAGCGGGAAGGGGCCACCCAAGGGGGAAGGGGCCGCCCGCACGGCAGCCCTTTCCCCGCTAAGATATAAGCCGACCCAAGCCTGGGTCGGGTTATTTCTTAGCGGGGAAGGGGCCGCCCGCACGGCAGCCCTTTCCCCGCTAAGATATAAGCCGACCCAAGCCTGGGTCGGGTTATTTCTTAGCGGGGAAGGGGCCGCCCGCACGGCAGCCCTTTCCCCGCTAAGATATACCGACCCAAGCCTGGGTTGGGTTATTTCTTAGCGGGGAAGGGGCCACCCGCACGGCAGCCCTTTCCAGGCTCCTTTCCCTGCAGTTTAAAGCGCTTTTTTCCTGAGTCCTCCAGCCGCTCTAGGACTTCCGGTTTTGATCTCTCTATGGTTCTGGCTGGTTTTTCTCTTCCTGGAGGCAAGGCCTTTCAGTTAAAGTAGGCCTCGAGCATGGAAAGGCCCCATCTGACTGTGAGTAATGTCGGGGATTTTGATTTTGGATTTTGAGGGGGTAATAGGGAGCCTTCCGAAATATTTAGAATTCTAATGAAATTTTGGGCCCAGGGGGTTCGAAAAAGAAAGTCCACTTCCGGGATTGGCCTTGCAATCTGTAAAAACTTGAAAGTCCCATTACATACGAATCACTTACGAATTCTTTTGATTTTCATAACTTTTTTCTCATGCCTACTGGCTACTAACTAGCTATGCCACAACCCGGTCCATACAAGCATTACAAGCTACCCCTTTATTAATATAATTTACTCTATGTTTGATCAGTTGACCAGTGTTTGGTTTGACAAGACTGTCTAAACATAAAAAGAGTCATTATTTCTGTGGTATTTTTTGGCCAAATTTAGGTGGGTCTCAAGAAAACAGAATTAGGAACACAATTAACTTCACTGACTTTCTGCATAAATGATGAAGATAATTTTTAGTCTGTAGATCTTTTCACTGCTACTTGGTATGAGGAATGGCCCTGCCTACAAGTATATAATTAAAATACATAGCTGGTTTAAATCAAGGTTGGGCAACTGTGGAAGTCTAGGGGGCAGCATTAGTCCACCAAGAGACACTTGGACAGTTGCACACCTCCTGTAAGAAAATAAAATGTAACTTGTCCCCAAACACCATCTAGGCATTGAGGAGCAGCCTTTTAGATTTAGGAGTGGTATTTCATGACAATAGGAAGTGAAGAGAAATCACTTTCTGTTTCAAAGAAGGCCTTTTCCAGGGCATAATTTCCTTTACTTCTGGAGATAGGGGCACACACATATATATACACACAGAGAGATCTGGGTTGATTTTATGCACCAAACAAGCTGGATTTAACATTTTTTTTATTTCTCGCTACATTGGAAGGTCTCAGGGTGGCAGATAATAAAAACAATTTGAACAGTATGAGAAATGTAAAACAGTCTAAATCATTTGAAGACTAAATGCTTATTCACGCCCGGTAATTAATAGCAGTCAAAACAAAACCATTCTTATGTGCAATTTGGCTGATATCAAAGGCTTGAGTAAACAGCCATGTTGATACTTGGTACTGGAATGAGAGCAGTGTTGATGTTAATTAGATATTCACAGTGACAGTATTCTACAACATAATGTAGTGATGGGGTTTTTTTCCATGTTAGGAACAACTTGCGAAACTGCAAGTTGCTTCTGGTGTGAGAGAATTGGCCGTCTGCAAGGACATTGCCCAGGGGACGCCCGTATGTTTTGATGTTTTATCATCCTTATGGGAGGTTTCTCTCATGTCTTTTTATACTGCAATTGTGATGTAGGCATCAAATTGTGCCTTTTGGAAGCCGCTCTGAGTTCCCCCTCGGGGGTTGAGAAGAGCGGGGTAAAATGCCGTAAATAAATAATAAAATAAATGAATAATAAATGTCCCCACAAGGGGAGCTGGAACTGACAGACAGAGCTCATTCACGCTCTCTCCGGATTTGAACCACTGACCTGTCAGTCTTCAGTCCTTCCAGTACAAGGGTTTAACCACTGCACCACCAGGGGCTCCTATTGT
This sequence comes from Anolis apletophallus, assembly GCA_030556195.1. NCBI lineage: Eukaryota > Metazoa > Chordata > Lepidosauria > Squamata > Anolidae > Anolis > Anolis apletophallus. Next base: position 85,769,283 of record JARBWK010000010.1, read on the forward strand.
AATTATGGTGCTGTATCCTCAGATATAGGGCATACCTGTATTCCTGTCTCTGATTTGAATTTTGATATTTCAAGAGACAGGCCCAGGAACTAAGTATACGCTTTCACTAGGTTTGGCCTATGAAGTGTTATATCGCAGTAGAGAGGAGTGCATCAAGTCGCTTTCAGATGCCTCATGTTCTATTGGAATGAGGGGACTGAGCAGCCATTCCATTAATTACACAAAGAAGAACTTCTGAAAAGATGGTCATTCTACTCAAACTCTTCTTCTAGTTTTATATGGGAGTTACTAATGACTAACCTTTGTCTTAGAGCGGTTGGTCTGATTAACAGGTCTAAGGTGAACACCCTTTTTAATTCTATCCATCATTTCTTCCACAGCTTGTCTCTTCAGATCTGTCGCTTCTCCTGTTTCCAACAAAAGAAAGTAATCAAAGTAAAAAATAGTCACTCTTGCTATAGGTTTGTTCACCACATACTCTTTCAAACTGATCTTTCCTTCTCTATTATTGAAAGTTGGTGAAGACAGACAAGGAAAAAAGGCCGTCATAATGTGTGTGTGTGTGTGTGCCTTCAACTCACCTATTAGTATTGACTTACGGCGACCCTATTAATTTCATAGGATTTTCTTAGGCAAGGAATACTCTGTTTGATCAGTTCCTTCCTCTGAAATATAGGGGGGGGGGGGGAGTATTTAGTCAGATACCAATTGTACAAGATGAGAGAGGCCTGTAATTGACATCATAGCTAGACCTCAACTATGAGAGACAACATAAGAAAACACATCAAGAAAATCACATTGTCTGGTTTTTAATGAATTTATTTGCAAATTATGGTGGAAAATAAGTATTTGGTCCATAACAGAAGTTTATGTTAATACTTTGTTATATATCCTTTATTGGCAATGACAGAGGTCAAACCTTTTCCGTAAGTCCTCACAAGGTTGGCACACACTATTGCTGGTCTGTTGGCCCATTCCTCCATGCAGATCTCCTCAAGAGCAGTGATATTTTGGGGCTGTCGCTGGGAAACACAGACTTTCAACTCCCTCCAAAGGTTTTCTATAGGGTTGGGATCTGGAGACTGGCTACACCACTCCAGGACCTTGAAATGCTTCTTACAAAGCCACTCCTTCATTGCCCTAGCAGTGTGCTTGGGATCATTGCCATGCTGAAAGACCCAGCCATGTTTCATCTTCAGTGCCCTTGCTGATGGAAGGAGGTTTGCACTCAAAATCTCACGCTACATGGCCTCATTCATTCTTTCATGTATATGGATCAGTCGCCCTGGTTCCTTTGCAGAGAAACAGCCCCAAAGCATGATGTTGCCACCCCCATGTTTCACAGTAGGAATGGTGTTCTGTGGATGCAACTCAGCATTCTTTCTCCTCCAAACACGATGAGTTGTGTTTCTGCCAAACAGATCTATTTTGGTTTCATCTGACCATATGACATTATCCCAATACTCTTCTGGATCATCCAAATGCTCACTAGCAAACTTCAGTCGGCCCCGGACATGTACTGCCTTAAGCAGGGGGACACGTCTGGCACTGTAGGATCTGAGTCCCTGGCAGTGGCGTAGTACATTACTGATGGTAGCCTTTGTGATGTTGGTCCCAGCTCTCTGCAGTTTATTCACTAGGTTCCCATGTGTGGTCCTGGGATTTTTGCTCACCATTCTTGTGATCATTTTGAACCCATAGGGTGAGATTTTGCATGGAGCCCCAGATCGAGGGAGATTATCAGTGGTCTTGTATCTTTTCCATTTTCTATTTATTGCTCCCACAGTTGATTTCTTCACACCAAGCTGCTTGTCTATTGCAGATTCAGTCTTCCAGCCTGGCGTAGGGTGACAATTTTGTTTCCGGTGTCCTTCACCATAGTGGATTTTGGAGTGTGACTGCTTGAGGCTGTCTTTTATACTGATAACAAGTTCAAATAGGTGCCATTACTATAGGTAATGAGTGGAGGACAGAGGAGCCTCTTAAAGTAGAAGTTACAGGTCTGTGAGACCCAGGAATCTTGCTTGTTTGTAGGTGACCAAATATTTATTTTCTACTATAATTTGCAAATAAATTCATTAAAAATCAAACAATGTGATTTTCTGGATGTGTTTTCTCATGTTGTCTTTCATAGTTGAGGTGTACCTATGATGTAAATTACAGGCCTCTCTCATCTTTTTAAGTGGGGGAACTTGTATAATTGGTATCTGACTAAATACTCCGCCCTCCCCATTGTACAGCCTACAACACCCATTCTGCATTAGTAGTTTACCACCTAAGTACTAACCAGAGCTACCCTGTTTATCTTTCAAGATCAAATGGGATATGGTGTCTTTAGGGCATTTTTTGGTCATACAAGTCATAGTTGAAGCCCTCAAGGTAGCTCTATCCTGTTGCTCATATCAGTAATTCCCAAAAGGTATCATAGGGATTTTAAGGATAGTATGCAGAAAAAAAACTGTAGTAAGTATTTATTTACCACTGCAGATAAAAAGGAGCACAAGTGCAACGGCAGACACACCCTAAACCAAACTGAAAAAAATGCTTCATTCTTAATAAGTGAATGCTTACAAAGATGTTTTCTACGTCTTTCACAGAAGGTTTTAGGGTGTAAAGAGAACTGCACATGAGTGGACTTCTTCACTGATTTTGTCCTCAAAGGAAGCAACAGGTAATTTTAGCATTTCCTTTCTTACTGTGAAGAGCCCTTTAACACGGCATAGCTTTTGAATTTTTTTTTGCAATTCAGCACAAAATTGGGGTATAGAAGGGGGTGTATGTGCAGGAAACAGCATTTTATGCACCAAAAATAGCAGAAATACTATGTTCTATGTAGAAATGTGCTATGTAGGAAATGCTGTTCCCTGCATAAAATATGGAGGTTTTTGGGGGAGGAGGGGGCCCACATACATACTAATTTTTCACAGAAAATATTCTGAACTACAAAAATACTTGTCAGTCCTGGATCATCCTTTTCCGATTTCCTCCCTTTGAGAAACACATTTCTGACCATTTTTGAATATTTTCAAATACTTTTTTCATTACTGGGATTTGTAATCACTGGCAACCAATAGAAATAAATTTGTTAGGACATGACTACAGAAAATTGTTATAATGATGTTTTTCAGATGGCAAAAAATGAAATATTTACAGCTTTACAACCCCCCCCCCCCCAATTTATGATGAATTATGATATGACCGTGATGGTGTTTTGGGATAGGTAAGTAATGCTATTTAATTAGATCATGGAATAATTAACTGCAAAATAGGGTGATGCTCTTCATGTTTGCTATAATGTCTTGTGCAGTACAATATCCGATAAACCTGACATTCTCTCAGAATATTTGTGATCTGCAGGAAAATACTTTTGCTGGAATTGCATTCCAAGTCAGTGTTTTTCAAGCTGAACACCTATTTAACTGTTACCATGAATTGTAAGTCCTTAATGGAGATTAACAGCAACACTGAATTAGGTTATAATAACTCAATCACATGGCAGCTTTCTCAATTTTAGCATACATCTGAACCATTTACAGAGCTAGCAATTTATTGTGCAAGTTAGGGAAGGTCACAGCTGCTAAAAACTATTAATTTATCAAAAAGCCTACCCTGTTCATATCAATTAGCTAAAAAGCACAATCCTATGCATGTGTTCTCAGAAATAAATCCCATTAAATTCAAGCAGACTGCCTTCCAAGGAAGTGTGTATAGGACTGAACTCTAAAAATCCTGTGCTGTCCTAAAGACTAACACTTTGGCTGTGGTATAAGTACCCAATGGGAAAGAACACACTTTATTATATCAGTGTTATGCTTCATAAGCATACTCATGGCTACATATTAATAAAAGGAACTTGTTATTTAGAGATGGGGAAACTGCAGACCTGGGAAGGGGGTATTCCATTGAGTGAGCATGGGCAACACCCCTCCCACCAACAGAACCAAAAACTACTCAAACACCAAGTTGGGAAGAAAATGGCCACAACTTATTTATTGATTACAGAAACAAGGGTTGGCAGCCATGCATGGGTCCTGGATCATTATCAGGCAGCCCACTGCTGACCAATACTGCTAAACACACCATGGTGCTGTCAGCACAATACCGGGCTGACGTTATTTTGACACCCCTGGAAACCACCGGACGTTCCCCTCCTTCCGCTGGAGGCAGGGCCGTAGCCAGGATTTTGATTCAGGAGGGACTGTTTGATTCGGGAGGGGCTGAGTCTGAGTGAGTGAGGGTCTACCCTAGCAAACCTTTTGTATTGTTATCCCAATACCCCTATGCATATGGGATATACTGAGCATGGTGATCAGATCATGATATGAATACACATAACAGTTTAAATAATGTACCAGTAAGGCCTTCTTGTGGACCACCTTGAGAATTTCGGGGGGGGCTGAAGACCCTCAAGCCCCCCCCCCCCAAGCTACATGCCTGGCCGGAGGGGTAGAAAGCCCGATCCAGGGCCCATGCCACACCCCACAAAAGGAGAGTGGGTGGGAACACCCATTCTCCTTGCTGCCAACCCTGGTTGCTTGCAACCAACAAACTTCCTGAGTCCTTTGATGAAAAAAACCAGCAAGTACCCAATAACTCCCTCAGTCCGGTGACAACAAACCGGGATGCTCCGAAAGACCAGCACCACCGCATGATCCCCACACATCCCCAACACATTGGGGGCTACTTCTGTAGGCAAGCCCCCTGTTCCTCTGCCTCCCATCCAACTGCCACTCATCCTATCTGGCAAGGGAATATTCCATTACTAAGGAACCATTACTCAGAACTTGGAAAAAGTTAAATTTGAAGACTACAACTTCACAAATTCATCCACCGCTATGTTCACCTGATATAATGGTTGAAGGACGTGGGGTAATTCTGCTTATGTCTACTCTTAATAAGCACAGTCAAATCCAGGCAAGTTCAATGGAAAGAGCACATGATCTAGCCAGCGAGGTAATTGAATGGGTGATGATTCAAAGAGGAAGAGTTACAAAATGGAAACATCTATTTGAATTAGAGAAGCACCCATTCAAAGCTTCCCAAACTTGCACAGATGCTGAATGGGATTGTTTCTCTGTTTTCACAAATATTGCAGCCTGGGATTATGGGATTTCCCACCCTGTAATTTGTGGCTGCAATGGACAGCTCCTGCTTCACTTGGCTCTCCTGGATTGCACAGGGCTGTCACATATTTACAAGTAATCATGGGTCTTGTCAGAAGAAAAAAGTGGAAACGAAAGCTGAAATGGAAAAGAGCCTCAGTTGTGTTATTGAAGGATGAAAGGGAGTGGTGTGCGTAAAAATCTACCTGCTTGGAACAGCTTTTAACCAACATGTTTTTATTGCTCATGCTCCTCTTTTATTGGTGTTTTCTTACTTTTTACCTGGAAAGGTTTGTTTCCCCCCTAAAGATTTGCTGAATTTCAATGGCAGAATACTGTTGATTATTCTATGATGAATGTTAAAGTTTTGTTATAATATTATATTATTGTACTTTCATTTTAAAATGTGTATTCTGCTCTCCATTCCGGGATGACTTAATTTAAAAAGATGAATTATAATATTCAATGAAGAAATAATACAAATTTGAGAAGTACTATCGCCACTTTGAGTCCCATTCGTGGGAGAAACCTGGGAGAAAAGTAAAATAATAATAATAATAATAATTTTGTTAGTATACAAAAATCAAGTTCTTTGGTCTATGTAGTGGGAACCTCCCATGAGCCAGCCCGAGCCCTTCGCTCCTCAGGGGAGGACTTCCTTTCGCCCCTGCCAGTCTCATAAACTCAGCTTGTGAGCACTAGGGAGAAAGCCTTTTCCTCTGTGGCCCCCTGTCTTTAGAATTCCCTCCCGGGAGAGATCAGGAATGCCCCCTCATTGGAATCCTTCAGGAAACAACTGAAAACTTGGTTCTTCCACCTGGCCTTTGGAGATTAAGCTCCCCAAATGCCCCTGTTTCTGTGAGACCTTTCCCCCCTATGTGACCCTTTGTGTCCGACACTACTCCAGTTCTCCCCCGAGTTTTAAAATATCCTATATGTCCATGCGGCCCACCCTGTCGGTTTTGTTTTTAGATTCACTTGTATTGTTGTGTTTTCACAGATGTATTTTATTGTGTTTATTGTTTTTATTATGTTTATTGTTCTTCTATGTTGTTATATTTTATGATGTGTTGTTCGGACATGGCCCCATGTAAGCCACTCTGAGTCCCCTCCGGGGAGATGGATGCGGGTTAGAAATAAAGTTATTATTATTATTATTAACCAGTAAGAATCTGTGGGTTGAAGTTTTGCTGGTCTGGGAAGTCAAGGAGGCTGTAAGTAAATACTCCCAATGGATCCAGTCTCTCAGACTGATGTACTATCCTGTACTGGGAACAATATGGACATATTATAGAGAACTTTTCAATCCTCATAGGTGTGTGAACTTTTTTCTCTGAGAAGGAAGGACCCTCCGGTGATTCAGAGACAACAAAGTATAAGGAAGACAAGAGACCCGAAACCCTAACAGAAAACTCCATCCTATTCATAGCCTTCAGTTCCCATTTCACAAAGTCAAACTCTCTCTGTCAACCAGCTTCCCCTTTTAATGCTGCTTCCTCTCCACTTTCCTTTCTTCCTCTTTCTTTGGATCACTATCCAAAAACACACACAAATATCATCCCTATAAGAAAAAGTTCCATGATACACCAACATAGTTTGCCCACCACTTTCTCTCTTTTCTCCAAATAAACAAATCTGAACAGAATAGGAAGTGGGTCTATATAGTAAAATCCATAGAAGGAATAAAGGAGGAGTAGGCAGAGAATCAGCATAGGACCAGAAAACAGTTTTATTTCGATTCTTATGAAAATCTAAGTTATCTGGTGTGGTGTGAAGGAGATACTGGTACTGGTGAAATGGTCATGGGTATCATATGTATTTTCACATTTTCATTAATAGGTGTTTGGTAGGTCCAGCAGTTGCTTGAAATACAAGGTCAGACACTGGTCGATTTCTGAAACCTTTTCTGAAACCAGCCTGTCTTCAGGGTGAATGATTTGGTTACTGAATTCTCAGGATCTTCATTAATGATGTTGTCCTATCATAATATAAGACTGGGTACAAACAAGGAAGCTTAAAGTCAGCTGTCATGCCTACCTTCAGTCCCCATGGGGAGAAAGGTGGGGTAGAAATAAAGATGATGATGATAATTTCATATTCATCACAACATCACATCAGTAACCACCAGCATTGATTTCTTTTATAATACCACCAAAATTATGCATAGGCAGAGACAATCCAACACGGTTTCTGCTTAACCAGATTAACAGAGATGGTTTTTAAAATGGAAAGATCTTTTTGTTTAACGTAGGGGCGTCGAAGGTGCAGGAACCATGTGATTTCCCTGACAAGACAATTTATTTTACTGACAAGAAAATGTGGATACCTGGCTCTTGCTGAGATGCTGTCTTTTCTTTCTTGGCCATGCTGCTGTTTGGATGAGACTTCTTACGAATCATTGACATCAGGGACCTTTCACAAAGTGAAGGAGGAGAGAGTCACTCAGCTTTCTCTTGAACATGACATCTCTACTTTCAGAACTCGCTTTAGGGCCTTTTCGTTGCTTCTATTTCTATTGTTGCCAAGGACATCAACCCTTCCAGGATTGGGGCCTGTTTATATGACAAGCATTGTGAAAAGAGCCGGCGAGCTCTCTTATTGACAAGAGTGTTCAAACATTGCCAGGCAGAGACAGAAATGTCACACCGCCTAAAAATACACCCAACATATTATTTATTTTGCTATTGCTGTTGACAAGGCATAGTGCAAAACACTTAAGATCTGAATATTAAAAGGTAACGTAGCACTGTGACATGCATGGCAAAATAAAGCCTTCTCACACAATAAAAAAAATTGAAGGGTTTGAAATGTTAACGTGACACATTACTCTCCAGAGAACAATGTTACCCAGCAGGGTGCCTCTATATTGTCCCTTCATTTCTACAGTATGTATTTGCTTGAGTAGGTCTACTGGTAAACAAACAAAATGGAAATGGAAAATAAAAACCCTCACAGTATCTATGGTTTCTGTTCAACCGAGAAAGCATGATATTAATTTTAAACAGGCACTGACAAGTCAATATTTGACCAAATATGAGATGTTTGCTGTCATTTCTTTCTTTCTTTTTTTTTTACAAAAAGCTTTTAAAATGCCGAAAAGGGGGGGAAGTTGTTATTATGAATGTGTACTGGGATGCCTTGAACACTATTCTGAATGTTAAATGCCCAACAAAAGAATAAATACATTCAGTGATCTTTAAACAGCCATAAAACTGCCTGTAACATTTAGAGGAATATGAACATTTCAGAACTATGAGAACTCGCCTAAAGACTAACCTGTGAAAAATGCTGCAAGCTGATTAAAATAGAAATGAACCAGTGTTTGTTCTCTTCATTAAATGATCAGCCAAGGCATATTCTGTCCTTTGTGAGATACTCCTAACAGACCTTGATCTGCTGATTATTGTGTAATATCTGTTCTGCATATAATGAGCAGGGAAGAATTGCCATATTTCTGTCCCTTACCCCTTTCAAAGAAAAATAGCAGTTATTCCATGTGTTCCTGAAAACATTAAATCCCCTCCTCAAAAAAAAATCCACCCACTAACAAATTGGTGTGGTACTAGAAAAGGAGACACAGATTTGGTGTTCTTCAGTGTTTTAATTTCAGAAAGTGGGCAATTCCAGCCTTTCAAATATGACCACAGAATTAATTAACTCATCTCTGCCCACACACTGAAATCAACCATTTATTTAATTTATTTTATTTTATTTATTCGGACTTATCAGTCGCCACTCCCGTTCGGCTCGGGGCGACTTACAAAAGCAGAATCACACAATAAAACAAGTAAAAACATCATATGGCAACAACAATACTACAGTAAAACACTAAAGTTAAAACAGCACTATAAATCAATTAAAATAGGAGGGCAGATAGCATCAAACAAGAGTGACAGATTTTTAGGAGCCAAATGCCTGTTGGAGCAGGAGTGTTTTGCATGCCTTCCGAAATGCCAGCAAGCCTGGGATGGCGCGAATTTCAGAAGGCAACGAGTTCCATAAAGTGGGGGCTATAATTGAAAAGGCCCTCCTCCGTGTAGCAGTGAAGTGGTACTTCTTGGAATTTGGGATCTCCAAAAGGTTTCCTGACTCCGAGCGCAACAGTCTAGTGGGACAATATGGGATGAGGTGGTTCCTAAGGTACAGTGGCCCCAGACCATTCAAGGCCTTGAAGGTTAATACCAGCACCTTGAAGGTGATCTGGCATTCCACTGGTAACCAGTGCAGTTCGCGCAAGATGGGTGTAATATGGCTGCTCATAGGGGCGCCTGCCTATAGCCAGGCCACTGCGTTCTGCACCAGTTTCAGTTTCCGGATCACCGGCAAAGGCAGGCCAATGTAAAAGTGTTACAGATAAAGATATAGCAATAGTCTTCCGGTTTGCAATAGCATCTCTGGTGCATTTTCTGGATATTAATCTTTTTTTTTTTTTTTTTTTTTTTTTTTTCAGGTTGCTGCAACAACTCTTTTTTTTTTTTTTTAGAACAAATTTTTTATTTTATTTTAACACACACACAAAAAAAACATACCAAGCACTCACAGAACATTTGCACTTCCCACCACCAACATGAGGATTGTTCCTTTTATATATTCATTTCTTATGGAGACATTTTTTTTTATATCTTTATCTTTATACCTTTCCATTCTATATACTATATACTATATAACATTTGTATCCTATTTCTTATGGCTTGATCTCCAGAATGCTTCATAATATGATTCTTTACCCTTGTCCATCTTTCTTCCATTTTTCTCATTCTATTTTCATTGATTTTTGAAGCATTTAATTTCCCATTCATAATTTCAAATTCCATTTGTTCCACCATATAATGATACCATTTGTTTACTGTCCATTTTGATTTATCTTTCCATCCTAATACTATTACTGCTTGTGCACATTCTATTATTGCTTCTTTTATTTCCCTATCATTTTCCGTTTTCACCATTTTTCCTATTACCGCAATTTCCTTTAAAGAAACTTTCATGGAGAAGAAGAGCTTTGCCCAGGAGGCACAGATATAAGATTAATATCCAGAAGGAAATTTTCTGGATATTAATCTTATATCTGTGCCTCCTGGGCAAAGCTCTTCTTCTCCATGAAAGTTTCTTTAAATGTTTCCCAATAATGAACGCCTGGAGCTAGGAATGGATTACATTCATGGCCAGTAAAATCAGGAGAAATATCAAGAGATGCTCAAGGTTAGTAGGATTTCACAGAGAAAGGAGGGCACATGGGTATACTTTTGGCAGAAAGATGCCACAGGCCAAGAAGAAATACTGAAAGAGAGGGAGCAGCTAAACAATTTGTTTCTTTTTCCCAATGTCCTCTTAAATGGAATGGTGTACTTGTCAATTTAGAACCAAAACTCATTTCCATCATCAACCACATTATCAGATGTTAGGAAAGAGACTGTTTTCTGGTCTCTGATAGTGTGGAACAAACTTTTGTCCATAGGGTACAATCTTCCCTGAAGGATGTACCCAACATGGTATTTGGGCACTATTCTCTGGCTACTATGAAATATTGTCCCTATTTCCTTTTCGTAGTTTTCTATCTGTAAATAAAAAACTGCCAAGGACATCCGTGGACACCTTGGATGCTGCTTGAAAGCTTTTTTTCTGTTTTAAGTAATTTAGCATATTGAGAATTTTCTAAAACATACCAAAATCCAGTTGGCTATTTAATGTCTACATGAAACCGTTGGGTGAGGTCATCTGGAGTTTTGGAGCTCAGTGACACACAACTATTACTCATTTCCACCTAATGCCAAGGAAGCTGCCCTGGTCCTGGACCAGTGTCTGGCTGCTGTGATTGGCTGGATGAGGGCTAACAAACTAGAACTTAATCCAGACAAGACAGAGGTCCTCCTGGTCAGTCATGAGGCTGATCAGGGTATAGGGTGGCAATCTGTTCTGAAAGGGGTTACACTCCCCCTAAAAACATAACTCTGCAGCTTGGGGGTCCTCCTGGATTCAGTACTGACTTTTGAACCTCAGGTATCAGCAGTTTCTGGAAGGGCCTTTGCACAATTAAAGCTTGTGCGCCAACTGCACCCGTACCTCAAAAAGTCAGATCTGACCACAGTAATCCATGCCTTGGTTACATCTTGGATGGATTACTGCAGTGCTCTCCATGTGGGGCTGGCTTTGAAGTTGGCTCAGAAACTACAACTAGTGCCAAGAGTGGCAGCCAGGTTACTAACAGGAGCTGACTACAGGGAGCAAGCATCCCCCTGTTAAAACAGCTCCACTGTCTGCCCGTGTGTTTCTGGGCCCAATTCAAAGCCCTACATGGTTCGGGTCCAGTATATTTGCATGACTGTGTTTCCCCCTATGAATTCGCCCAGGCCCCGAAGTCCGCTGGAGAGGCCCTTCTCACAGTTCCACCACCGTCACAAGTGCAGTTGGTGGAGTTGAGGGAAAGGGCCTTCTCGGTGATAGCTTCCCAGCTCTGGAATGCCCTCCCCAGGGAGATCAGACTGGCTGGCTACCACACTAATGACTTTTAGGAAAGAATTAAAAACTTGGTTATGTAAGTTGGCCGTTGAGAATGACTAACACAATTTAAATGATGGAGGATTTAAATGCGAACTGGTTTATTGTGTTAAGAAGGTTCGGGTTTGTAATCCTTTTAATCTCAGTATATGTTTTAACTGTCACATATCTTCTTGTCCATCAGTGACGCCCTTCTGAATTTTATTAATATGTTTATGTGTTTTTATGCTTTTATTATTGTGTGATCTAAGTTTGATTTGGTTGTATGTTTACTATTACCATATTGTATTTTTTCTGTTATAAGCCACCCTGAGTCCTTTTAGGGAGATGGGGTGAGATATAAACAAATATTATTATTATTATTATTATTTTAAAAAATCCAATCTGGAACAACAGGCTCAAGTAGCCTCTTTTAATGTATAGTTTGTGGTGTTTTACCATTTAGAGATACATTACAATTGGGCTTTTTATAGCATTATATTTCAGACACTGTTTAAAGTTCTTTGGGTGTTTGTGTAACAAATCCAACCAAGAGTCCCAAATCTGATTATATGATCCCAAAGTAGCACATACAATTTATTTTGATCACTGCATTCATTCATGTAAAAAGTATGCATAAGATTTTACATTACAAACTAGTAGTATATCTGGCATGTTTCAGGTTTTAATAAAAAATGTACAAAATGAGTTTACAACCACATTAAACAGGTATCTAAGACAACATATTAGTAATTCAATTGTGGAAAGCAAAATATATGCCATACCTTCTTCTGAGCTTTAGATCATGTGTAAATATTATTCTGCATTAAATATTTCATAGGCTTAACATGGATTATACCCCTGCCTGCTTCAGGAATAGTGCAGAAATGCTTTTAAGAGATATAGTACTGGGCACACTGGGGGCATAGCAAGCAAAGAATTAGCGGAGCAACTGTTCTCTTCAAATAGATCTAAATTGCTTTGGAAGCAAAGATTAGGCAAGTCACATGATGTAACAGAAGGTAGTTACAGGCTTATAAATTACTATTTAGAAATACAAGTAATCAGACTTTAGGGCAGTCTACATTTTCATTAAAATCGTAAGTATAATTTTATTGAAAAGTCAATCTTGTTCACAATGTTTGGAACAATATGTTCCAAGATAAAAATTAACCTTCTCCCCCTTCTTTGTTAAAAAGATACTCTTTAATTTCAATTTATTTATTATTTATTTATAGTATTTCTACCCCGCCCTCCTCAACCTCCCCCCCCCCCCTGGGGGGACGACGACTCAGGGCAGCTAACAGAGGCAGCAATTCGATGCCTAATACATAAATTGCCATAAAACATACAAAATTGAGATAAAATCATTAATTACAACAAAATCCAACAATCAATTAAAATAACAATTAAAACAATGTTCTATCCACACATCCAATTGCTAAAATAGTAAAGCTGTGTCCTCATTACTGTCATCAAGCCAGTCCATTCCAGTTAAAGTGCTGCTATGTCATTGTGCAAAGGCCTGGTCCCAAATGCTAGGAGGGATGGGGCCACAACTGAGAAAGCCCCGTCTCTCGTCCCCACCAGCCGCATTTGAGATGCTGGCGGATGCAAGAGCAGGGCCTCCCCAGATGATCAATGTCTAGCCTCTTTTGACAAAACAAGAACAAAATCATATCTACTTATCAATGAGATTAGTATATGCAACTTCTGGAGGAGAAAAATTGGAGGGAAGAAGAAAATGCTCTTGATTCAATAGTTATTTTTAATGGTCACCTCTGACTCCTCCGTGTTGGCTTTAATAGAGAAGAGGGGAAGGGAGAAAGGCTGGGTTTGATTCTGTATCAATCTTTGGATGAAATGATATGTATTTCCTCTTGCACCCATGACTTCTTATACCAGTCTCATATACCTGTCAATCAGGAAACTCATCGTGTGGATTTTTATCCCAGATAGAAATAGTAGAGGCAGGCTTCAGTGTCAATCTGGCAACTAGATTTGTGCAACCCTATTGATAACATTCAGGCGAAATCTTTCACATTATTCATAATAAAAAACTATATTGTGAGTGATTAGGACCAGCCACCTTCAAGATGATTTCTATAATAACTACAGTATTCAGCACACTGAAACACCAGGAAATTAGACTTCTGGGGGCAGTTTGGATATTTTCAACAGAGTGTAAGAGACAAGAATCTCAAATCTCGGAGCAATCCATTAGCACAAATCCTATAATTAGATTTCAGACTATGAATATACTGCAGTTCACATTGAATGTGAAACACATATAGCTAATAATTACCAGGTTTTGATGGTTATGGGTCCATACAACATCTTTACACCCATATATATATATATATATATATATATATATATATATATAAAAACTCTGAACATAATTTTAATGCATTGAGCCCAAGAGAGTCATATGAAGTATCTCAATTAATTTTTTTCCATGGTATCATCTGAAGATCACCCATATGCTGTGTGTATATGTGCCTTCAGGTTGCCAGTCAACCTATGGTGACCCCATGAATTTCATAGAGGTTTCTTAGGCAAGGAATAATCATAGGCAGTTTGGCCACTTCCTTCCTCTGAAATAAAGCTTACAGCATCTGGTATTGTTTAAAAGTTTTCTATCCAAGTACGAACAAGAACTGACTCTGATTTGCTTCCAAGATCAGGTGGGATCTGCTGCCTTTAATTGTATATAGCTTGGCTGTCATGGAGAATTAGAGATAAAGTAGATCAAATTGTGGAAATTATACATAGTCAGTAAGTTTCTATTTGATCTTTGTTTCACCTAGGACCTCATCACATTGGGATATAATCCTTTTATATCGATATGCATCCCATTTTGTTTTAGGACTGGATGTATACTGTATTGAGATGGGATGCATATTCTCATCATACCTGATTATTACAATTCTTCTGATTTGAAAATATTGCACTTTGACTCATCACACCATGGAAGGCTTGTTCCTCCCAATTCATTGAAAACACCCTTATATCACTCTCTGACCTTTTAAAAAGTATTGTTGCTGATGGGATACAGATTTTCCTATCACACACAAAATACCACTTCAGCAATGGAAGAACCCATAGTATCTCAAAAATATGATTAGAATTCTGTCTGCAAATAATCCATTTCTGCAATGCTTTGCAGACAGATTGCGAGGGAATACTGACAGGATGGGGCAAACGCCATGTGATGGGACCCGGTCCAAGCCATTCTCAAACAGAATTGGAGTATTTCCTAATGTGATAAGGTCCCCAGACATACCACCTGCCTTTTTCATCAGTGCATAATGTTATAATTGACTGATCTGTTCCTCTCTCCCTGACAAACTTAAACAAGCTTGAGGAATCTGATATCTGATCTGATCATCCAGATATTGATGGACCAATATCCATACCATCCCCAATCCAGTATCATCTAAAAATTCTTGTTCTAAAAGAAAACCACACTGTTTCCTCCATTTTTCAGCTTCAGCACATTTTATGTTAGCAAAATCTATGCTTACTGGATTCCAATTGGTATATTCTGGAAGAAAATTTAAGACAGGCCTGATTTCTCTCAGCTATTCCCTCTTAACTGTGGATCTGTTGCCATTACCAAGACATAGCTTACCAACCTCGGGATGACTTAACTGTTTTATTCTTACGTTTGTTAACTGTGTTTTTTATTTAAAAAATAAAAAATAAAAATCAACTAGAGAATTAAATATGAAACCATATTTAAGATTGTAAACCTAGATTTTGTGTAATCTGCTGATACATGCTACTTTTTGGTTAATCATGCTGATTTGGTAACATTCAGAATAATTCCTTCATTATTCAAGCAAAATGTATTATAATCTATTTCTTGGATAGATGTAGACTTGAAGCTGGTGAATTGTGACTCAAAATTCAGGTTATATCTCTTCCCCTTGAAAAACCTACTAACATACATGTACACTTCAGTAAGTAATATCAGATATTGATGCTTTGATTGTTTTAAGTTGTATTTAATGATACCCATTAAATTTAATATATTTGGTGACCTTTGTAAATAGACATGAGTTATCCAAATGATCCTCTATAAATCAACTAAATAGAATGTGTAGGTTTATTGCAAAAGTTTGTCTTGGTAGCATAGATTCAAAATAAAAATAAACATTTGTGGACAACATATGAAGACTATTAGTGACATACCATGGAGTAACATGCTACTACATTATTACATACATTTTTAAGGTCATTGTGAAAGAAGGTATCAAGTAACTCCTTGTACAACAACCCCCATTTGGAGTTGTTGAGAGCACTGGGGTATCATCCAATGGTCAATCAGTGGCTAGTGGAGTGAATATGGGGTGTGATCTAACTGCATATTTGCAGTCAGAAAAATATAGAGCAATTGTCCTCCCAGATTTCCAGCCAATTCACTGGTTGATCCTGAGATGTGCTCCACTGGTGCCATCATCTGGAACTGCACAGTGGGTCAGAAAGGAAAGCAATGCAGAAGAACCCTGGCAGAGTTTTATGCCCCACTAGTGATTGTACAATATCTTGGCCTATCTTTCCAGTTTACCAGTTACAGTTGCAGCTAATATTCCAACTTGACTGGTCAACACAATCAGAAGAAATCCCTTGGATCAGGAAAAATTGCTTTTAATCTGTCACTACAGAGTCAGTAAATCTGTAATGTAGAATTACTGTTCAGGACAGGAAATCTGGGACACATTTTATACTGCAGTCCACATTACTCCTGCCATTAATAAGCAAGCTTGGACTCAAGGGTAATGCAGTCCTAAAGTTTCAAGGATGTTGGTTTGTCTGTCTTATTGACATATTATTTCTAAAACTTACTGATCATTTATATCCTGTCATTTAATATTAAGAAACATATATTTCTTTCGTAAACCAAGTATTGACCCTCCAGTTATTGATGCATGACAGTTTCTATCAGTACTAGCTACTAGGCATGGTTTAGAACCCAAAAATAGGGAATCGAAAATCTAATGGGGGGGGGGGGGTTGATTAGTAATAGAAAGACTTACAAAAAAATTTCCAAAAATTTCTAAAATGTAACGTAATTACTAACGAAATTCATTAGTAGTTCGTATGCCAGCGCATGCGCATTCCAGATGGTTTTGGCCTACAACTCCCAGAAATCCTAACAGCTGGTAAATTGGCTGGGATTTCTGGGAGTTGTAGGCCAAAACTTGAATAAATCACACTGAATTCTAGATGGGACTCTCCAAATAGGAAGGAGGGAGAGAAGGGAGGAGGGAGGGGGTATTCTATTCTTGGAAGCAGCAAAAAAGGAGGAGGAGGCCCCCCTCACTCCTCGCTGCCTCTCTCTCACCCCGATCCTGAGGGAGCGAGGGCCCAAGTTTGCCCAGGCTGAGAGGAAAAGGAAGAGGCCTGAGGCTGTGAGGAATGGTGGGAGTTGAAGTCCAAAACACCTGGAGGGCTGAAGTTGGCCCGTCATGAAGCCTCTTCAAGGCTTTAGATCCTGGCAGGCAGAAGGGGCAGGGAGAGCCGTCCACTCCTCCTCCCCTGCCAGGATCTAAAGCGCATCAAGGCTTGGCACGCTTTAGATCCTGTGAGAAACCAACCTAATGTATAATAAAATGAATGCTAACTTATAGAGCAAGTGCCTAAATATTATAAGTAATCCAACTGGTCATATACCTACATTCCATGCACATGCAATAATACAGCATTAATAACAATGGGTATAAGAAGAGGTAAAATTCAAACCGAAGTATTCTGACTGGTCCCTCCTCAAGCGGTGCAAATGGGCTCTTCTCTATGAGCCCGGGATTCTGCAGCAAGCAAACGCGGTGCCCGGGCTTTTGGCTTTTCCCGGGAAAGGCTGCCTCCCGGGCTCATAGAGAAGAGCCATTTGCACCGCTTGAGGAGGGACCACAGTCAGAATACTTCGGTTTGAATTTTACCTCTTCTTATACCCATTGTTATTACTGCTGTATTATTGCATGTGCATGGAATGTAGGTATATGACCAGTTGGATTACTTATACATGTTGTGTGCAACTACCCCAATACTCTTTGATGCTTTAGATCCTGGCCTGGCAGGGAAGCCTGGAAAAATGTAAACAGAGAGGTTTACTCAGAAGTAAATCCACAAAGGAGGGCACTTCATCCAAAGTGCCCTCCTTTGCAGATTTACTCATGAGTAAACCTCTCTGTTTACTTCCTTTGCAGATTTACTTCTGAGTAAACCTCTCTGTTTACATTTTTCCAGGCTTCCAGCCGAAAGAAGGAGCGAGTTTAGGGCTTGCCTTGCCATAATACTTATTGGCAAGGGAGGCGGGAGGGTGGTGAGAGAGAAGGAGGGTGTCCCCCCCTTACGACCTAATAACGATACTTAAGAAAATCCTGGCCCCCAAAGTTCTATAAAGAAAGTCCACTTCCTGGTTGGCATTCCAGATGCGGAAATACTCAAAAGTAGCATTTCTTACGAATTTCTTCCGAATCATTTAATTTTCATAACTTTTTTCTCATGCCTACTAGCTACTAGAGCCAATGGTGAGGAATAATTGGACAGGGCTGCAACAACATCTAGAGGGGGTCAAATTGAGAATCTAAAGAATCTAACATTAGATTAAATGTTATTTACCTTATTGGATTTGGAGGTGGTGGAGGTAGTGGAGGTGGTAGTGGTGGTGGTGGAGGAGGTACAGGGGTTTCTGGCTGTTGCGTCCTTTTTTGAAGTTCATCCGCTGTACAATGAAAAAATTGAGTTCCCAGTAAAAATCTTCTTAAAGCCAACTATGAGATTAATTAATTATCCAGTGGGTTATGTTGCTATAACACTAGATACCAATTTGTTTTCTAAAATGCTTTCTGAGTTACACCATTAGTCAGAAACAGTTATGGTGCCTAATGTGTATATTATTTTATATACAAATAAAATCACATAATGTAGGGCCAAGACCATAACATAATGTAGGGACCATAATGTAGGGCCAAGACCACCCATACACAGGACTGGGAAGGTTACTTATTTTGGACTACAGCTCACAGATGTGTACTGGGAAACTTCTGAAATACAGAATCCAAATGGGTAACATTTTTCAATTCGTATCTATCTAGATACAGGTCCTTTGTGAGCAAAACTAATGCTGAAACAAAATGAATGGTAACAATTCCATACAAGCAGTATTTCTTTATTTACTATTCCTAAGTCCAACTTCATTGTGTCAGTGAGTGCATATCTAATCATCATATCACTTGAAACATATTGAGGTTGTTTGATTTTAGAAGCCAGGCAGGATTGGATCTGGTCACTCCTCAAATGATAGACTGCCCAGGAATGCCACAGATTTCCATGTAGAGCTGGGAATGTTTCCTGCCTGAAACCCTGGGCAAACTATTTCTGCCCGTTAGAACTGACATGATATGGCTAGATAAGAAAAAAAATTTTTTTGTATTTGAACATGAAGATTTATCTAGAATGCCCAACAGTAGACCAAGAAGAAGAACCAACTTTTTCTCTTAATTAGAGACGAAAAAAATTCAAATGATTGAAAAACATATGTTAACATGTGTTGTGGCAGGAATCGCAGGCCAACTTTTTCTTTTTTGCACTTTAGGACTTATTCTGCGCAAAATTCACACACGGCTGATTTGTATAGAAAACAGCATTTTTCTCCTCAGGAAAGAACTGTTTTGAACCAAAACAACATTTCTGCATAAAAATATTAAATTATGTGTCAGAAATCCTCCTTCTTGTCAGAAAAAGGTTGTGCTTCAACACACAACCGCAGGAGAATTGTTCACAGATTAAGTCCTAGATTGCAAATAGGTTTCAAAAACTATGCAGTTATAAAAGACTTTTTCATAGTGGGGAAAAATTACTAAAATAATTCATTACTTCCTTCAAGAAGACATTCAGTGAAGAAGTACATCCCTATTCTTAATACTAACAGTCTCTATAGTGATTATTGGTTCTGTTTACTTGTATTATATAACATTCTGCTTCTGAGGACATACTACCACTTCATAATCCTTGAAGAATCATTAGTGTATTCTTCTCCTCCTCACTTTTTGATATAGTAAATAGCCATTATTTTTAGTGTTCTGGAAATAGTTGAAATGTAGCAATCTTAAAGGACACCATCAAATGGAAATTTAGTCAATATACACCCTCAGGTAATTTATAGCCTATGGTGGTCTCTGAACGAGTTTCCTTGGTAATTTCCATAGGTTTTTCAGTTACTTTACAAGCCTGTGATTAATTTAACACATGAAACTGTAAAACAGTTTTAGGGTTTTGCACAAAGGCATTAGTATGTTTTTCTTTTGACATTTTCCATCCACATAATCCAGCTGCTTTAGGATAGTTAAACAGTACTTCCCCTGCTGGTAACTGTATTTTGAATTTATTAAGAAATGGCAATCTTAGATAAAGAGTCATAAATTACAGTTTTTAGCACTTAATAGGTACAATGCTGTAAGCTGGTCAGGCACCATCCTGGCAAATAAGTCTTTGGTAACAACTAAATTACAGTAGTTGATCCATACTGTATGTATTCTAAGTGGTTTTGTCAGTGTTCCTGATGCCTTGCTTTACCCTATAAACTGGACAAATAATAGCTACCAAGTCAGACAGGTTCTACAGTCAGATAGTGAGGGGTAAATGTTTAGCCTGATGTGCATGGAATTAGCCACACGGCTCCCACCGGCTTTAGCCATTAGCACCCAAGGGAGTTGCAAAGCTAATTCCTTCTGCATAGCCATTGACACAGCATTTACTTTTTTTAAAATGTCACTCACATAACACAAGGGGAAACAAAACCCTGACATCTGTAGGAGTTGCAGCTCTCTGACTCATTGTGAAGGACTAAATTTCTCAGAATATACAAAGAACTTCTGTATCTAGACTGTGTCCGTGAAACTTTTTAGTTTCACCATATGACTATGTTGGAGAGCCTTCCTCCTTATAAAGATGCTGTGGAATTACAAATGATACAGGAGCAACTGTAGAGAATCCATTCTGGATTTTAAAGGTGGTATCTACACTGTACTGAACCTGTACTAAAGACAAGTCTCAACACGTTGGATATTTCCTTAAACGTCAGACTAAAACCCAGAATGGATTCAACCACTGTCTAGGAAATTCCAGCCGCCATGGGATCACCGCTGCATTGTAAATGTAAAGTAGATGCATCTGTCACCCATGAAAAGTTCGGTTGTTGTAGGTTTTTCAGACTGTATGACCATGTTCTAGAAGCATTTTCTCCTGACGTTTTGCCTGCATCTACAGCAGAGATGCCTGCTATGATGCAGGCGACAATGCATGAAAAATTGGTCATGAAAGCCTCCGACAATACATGAAATGTTGGTCATGATTTAAGTTAAATCCGACTGATTTTATTAAAGCAATTAAACTACTCCGCATTCAATTCTGTATGTCAAAACACTCCGCATTCAATTCTGTATGTCAAAACATGCTTTGCAGCGTGTTGATTTTCTCATTGCAAATAAAAATTGGTTCAATTAACAGTCATCTCCATCATAGAACTGTGATAATAACTATGCAAAGGATAGTCTTAACTGTAGTCCAATAGTATGTTGTTCATTTCTATGAAGTCTGCCTTACCTGTGTGCTTTAACGTTTTAATTTGTTCTTCAGCATTTTGACACCTTTCTTCTAATTCTTTCTTATCTTCTTCTAAAAGTTCCAACTGTTGTTTCAGTGACTTGATTTCCTTATGCAAGATATCATTAGCTAGTTGTTCCTCTAATTCTTCAACCTGAAATTGACAAATATAAAATGACAGTAAAATCATCATCATCTTAGGTACTATCCACCAATGTTACAAAGGAAGAACCAAAAAAAGTCATGGTATTAATTCTTTAAATGAGGCCCCGGTGGTGCAATGGGTTAAACCCTTGTGCAGGCAGGACTGCTGACTGACAGGTCAGTGGTTCAAATCCAGGGAGATTGGATTGAGCTCCCTCAGTCGTCTCCAGCTCTTCATGCAGAGACGTCCCTGGCCAACATCCTTGCAGATGGCTAATTCTCTCATACCAGAAGTCACTTGCAGTTTCTCAAGTTGCTCCTGACATGGAAAAAAATCCTTAAAGCCCAGTATCCTGACTGTGTCAAAAAAAAACATATTTCATAAACCTACTCAATTAAAATTGTATTTTACTTCATTCTGCATGGACAATCTAGATCAGGGCTGCCCAGGAAGTCGATCACGATCGACCAGTCGATCCCGGGACCAAAAGAGGTTGATCCCAACCGGATGGGGCGCTTCTCAGAGGGGGGAGAAGTGTGTGCTAGCTATGCCACCACTGGCTTGGCATTGCCATCTTGAAGCCTGGAGAAGCTGCTGGGAGCTCCAAAGCCAGAGGGGAGGGGGCGAGGCTTGGCATGGCGTGGCTCCGCCCCTCTGGCTTCCACTGTACCAGCAGCTTTTCCAGGCTTGAGGATGGCAATGCCAAGCCAGTGGTGACATAGCTAGCACAAGGCTGGCTTGGCACTGCCATCCTCAAGCCTGGAGAAGCTGCTGGTAGAGCGGAAGCCAGAGGGAGGCGGAGCCAGGCCAGGCCACACCAAGCCCCACCCTCGCCCCTCCCCTCTCCAGCCTTGAGGAGGTAGGTAGATCTTTCTGACTTGGTTTTATTATAAGTAGCTCGCATGCTGAAAAAGTGTGGGCACCCCTGATCTAGATTGTTAATTTGTTTTTATTTTAGAAAATTAAGATGCCTATTGGCTATTAAGATCAATGGTAATTAAGTGGGGGAAGGTAATATATATATTTTAAAGTACTAGGTACTTTGTAGTAATACAGCACTTAAAACACATATCAATTATAATAAAAACAGAGGATAAAATCCTATAGATATATTATACTTTGAAGCATGACATAGAACATCACATAGCAAGTCAACCATTCCCTAAATCCTAACAATTTCCAAACTAGATGTAAACTTTCCAAGATAAAAACGAAGGCCAGCTTTTGTTACTCTAATCATAGGGCCCTTCCACACAGCCCTATATCTCAGAATATTAAGACAGAAAATCCCACAATATCTACTTTGAACTGGGTTATCTGAGTCCACACTCAATCCACACTCAGATAATGTGGGATTTTCTGCCTAGGTATTCTGGGATATAGGGCTGTTTGGAAGGTCCTCTAGTCTTCAAAAATAAATCCAAATGGTGAGGATTCAGAGTGGTTTATGGATACATGCAACACATTTCTACACATAAACAGGAAGCACTATTGATGCAAAAGGTGACAAGAATTAATATGCAGAATTATAAAAACTCATATTTGTTGAAGGAAGCGGCATGTAGCAGTGAAATGATATATTGTACAGGAACAGTCTCTGTTATAGTCCTACTGGCACTACTCTGCACCTTCCTGGAAAATCTCCTATACATTGTTAATGGAAAAGAAGAACAAAATGGAGAGAAAAAATAAATATGGTAAAACCTTTAAGGCTAACTGATTATTTTCTTGCAAGCTTCATGGAAATAGACCCACAAATGTATAAAGATAGTTACTTCATCAAAAAAAGTGGGTTGAGATTCACAAAAGCTCATACAAAAATATAAAATCTTAAAGACGCAGCCACATTTCTTTTGTTTCCTTCCCTTTCTTTTCTCATTTTTATGCTGCAAAAAACCAACAGGACTACTTTCTTGAAAATTACCATCATTGACTGAAAAAAATGTTAGATTGAAATAAAGGCTGGCAAGCTGTGTGGTCTAAAGGTCATTACACTATGTGACACAATTTTTGTTCCTGGGTTATAAATGTCATTTCCTAATTTGGTCTATCATAAAAACATGGGAAAAGTTACTGTAATTAAACAGTAAAAACTTTTTGCAGTCTAAAAAAATTGTATATTTTCATTAAGGAAAATTACAAACCAAGTGCCTAGACTGAAGGAAATAATAGTACTACCCTCAGCCAGAAAAATGAAGTTTCTGGAGCATAGCAACTTCTTTCAAAGTAAGTACCGCACAATTAAACAGGAAATAACACTTTCAAACCAGCAACTGAAAAAAATTCAAATATTATTATATAGTGTTTTGTCAACCCCAAACTTCTCCAGGAGCTGGATTAACCCCTCCGCGCTAATTTTATTGCCTGAAATAGGTTGGGGGGTTTTTTGGGGTGGGGGTGGATGTAAAACAAAGTTTTTGCTAGAACAAGGGTTAGAAGGGCAAACCATTACTTCTGGAGGTTTCCAGCAATATTAATTCTAACTTTATATCAGTGATTTTCAACCAGTGTGCCGCAGAACACTAATGTGCTCAGATCTCTTTCACAGATAATCAGGTGTGCCGTGGGAAATTATTTTCGAACTTCATTCATATATAAACCATAAGGCACACCTGTCCCTTTAAGAAATGGAACCATAGCACTCTCGCGTCACCTAAGAAGTGACGTGAGAGTGCTATGGTCGCGCCATCTTGGATTCACTCAGACGCGGCTAAGTAAACAAAGTTAGAGTTAGTGCTGCAGCTGTGTGTCAATTTGGGATCACAGCAAGACAAGCGAGTGACAGTGATGGAGAAGTTTTTGAGAAGGGAAAATGCAAATGCCGAACAGGGCCCTGGACAAAATTATGACACAGATGAAGGCCCTAATATGAGTGGTGGACAAAAGAAAAAATGAAACAGGTCCAGGTTTCACACTGTATAAATACATTTTAAAACATATTAACTATATGTATTACTGTGTTAGAGTGTCATTTTGTGTCATTTTGGTTGGTGGTGTGCCCTAGGATTTTGTAAATGTAAAAAATGTGCCGCGGCTCAAAAAAGGTTGAAAATCACTGCTTGATATCATCCATACTCAAGAGGCCAGCTGCATGTGGACTTTGGGCCACAAGACCTTGCCCCTAGTTTATAGAAAATATTATATTCTTAGAAATCCAGAGATGGTAACAAATTATTTTTTGGAGCAATAATCTGAATTATTTTACATTCCAATGCACTGTTTACTGTGTTAGTCACCTATGAGGACACATTTAGTGTGCCAAGTCTGAAACCTACAGCATGCTAGTATTCCAATAGGCTTGCGTGTTTTTTAAATGAGCAAATTCATCAATTTCTACAATACAGTCCAGCACTGGCACAATGACCGTAGATAAAGAAGAGTTGAAAAATCGCCTCCTCTGACAGCACCATTTAGTTTGTAATAAACAATAAGGCTGTTTTGTGAGCAATTATTTTGCAAAAACACTTCCATAATTGAAGAGCCCAAATATTTCAAAGGAGATTTTTTTCAAAAAAGGAAGGACACATTTTCTGACAGGTTTTGTTTTTAACTCTTTCAGGCAATAAGACACTAATGTAAGTTATTAAATGGCTCCTTCTGTTAAAGGTTATTATTCATACACACACTTTCCTCAACCCCTGCTGTTTGCAATGGGTGAATTATAGAATACGCTGAATTGAAGTGCTGAGGCACACTAAAATAAAGACCTCTTTGCCCTTTAATATACACAATTTGGACAAATTTGGAAAGCAATCCTTTCTCAGAAGCTTGCAATTATTCTCAATGCACGTAAACGCAGACAAATATACACATGGTTTAGAAACAATCACTCAGTTTTCTCCTGCAAATAACACACTTCCACCAGTATTGTACATTTCTAAAGTCCCCCATCATGAATGAAAGACAACAGAATTTCACATAATTATTTATTGGAGGCATACGCTGATCACAAGATTCAGCTTGGACCTCAGTTCGGGATTTTGGAAATGGCCTGATTCCGTTTGGGCCGATTTGGAGACAGGTTGATTTTGACAGGTCCAGAACTTTAGCTGACATTCAGGCATATTCGAAGGTTTGTGCTTCCCACTGGTTATGTGTAGGAAAACAAACCATGGCTTTAATGCTTGTTATTTATGAAAAGTAAATTGAAAGAGGTTGCACTGTAAGCCTTAGGTTTCAGTGACATACCAGTATAAAGTAAACCTTCTAGGGAGGTCCTGCTCTCAGTCCCATCTCCTTCGCAAGTGCGGTTGGTAAAGACGAGACACGGGGCCTTCTCAGTGGTGGCCCCTTGCCTGTGGAACAACCTCCACAGTGAAACGGAACAGCTCCCTCAATCCTGACCTTCAGAAAGAAATTAAAAACTTGGCTTTTGGACAGTAATTTTTCAGTGCAATAAGTAAATATGGAATAGTGCAATTATGACTGCAATGGCTTTGGATTATAATTTTGGACTGCATGTTTTTTAATAATTGATTTTAATGTTGAGTTGTTTTTTGTTTTAATTTATTTATTTATTTATTTATTGTTTTGATTTGTTTATCGTCCTTCCAATTTGGCTCAGGACGGTTTACAATACATTGACAAAACATTAACCATAGACATAAAACAACATTAGCAATTTAAAACAGAATCACAAATTCACCCATAAACCAGGAATGACTAGACATTAAATGCCTGACGGAAAAGAACTGTTTTGCAGGCTTTCTGAAATGCCGGCAGTTCAGTGATTGCCTGGACCTCAGGTGGCAGGGAGTTCCATAGGCTTGGAGCAACAACAGAGAAAGCCCCCCGTCTCGTTGAGGACAGGTGGATGGTCCATAAGGAAGGGATCTGTAAGAGGTTGTGGTCCTCAGATTGAAGCAATCTCTGGGGAACATATGGGAGTAGACGGTCCCTCAAGTACACCGGCCCCAGACCATACAAGGCCTTGAAGGTCAAAACCAACACCTTGAAGGTGATCCAGTGCTCAATTGGCAACCAATGCAGTTGCTGCAGGGTTGGAGTGATATGAGCCCTGGCTGGTACTCCAGCCACGAGTCTCGCTGCAGCATTCTGAACCAGTTTAAGCTTCCGGATGACCGACAAGGGAAAACCAATGTAAAGGGCATTGCAGTAGTCTAGCCTCGAGATGACCATTGCCTGGATTACTGTGGCTAGGTCGCTTCCAGTGAGGTAGGGGGCCAGCTGCCTAGCCTGCCGCAGGTGGAAAAAGGCGGATCTGCTGACAGCCGAGACCTGGGCCTCCATTGTCAGCAGCAGGTCCAATTGGACCCCTAGGCTCTTTACTAAAGATGTATATTTAATTTCTATGTATGTTTTTTGCAGTATCAAATTGTTGCCTACTTTTAAGCCGCTCTGAGCCCACTTCAGGATGAGAAGGGCAGGGTATAAATGCAGTAAAATAAATAAATAAACTAATGTCCATTTCTTTTTTGGGCTGGGGTGCAGAAAACTATTGTTTAGCTTTTAGAACTTTATTAAAAATGGGGGAGGGCACAAGTTCTGGATAGCTGCTGCTGCTGCTTACTCATGGGAAGGAGAAGGAGTCGGGAGGCAATTCTGATGGTGTAATTGTGGCTGCTTTGAGCTCCCCAGTGGCAGAGGAAGGGTTACTCCATCTGTAAGTACACCCTTATTCCACCACCTACCCCCCAAAAAACTTGGGCCAAACTGCTTCTTCTTCATCTTAATTCGCCTCCTTCACTTTTCTCCCCAGGAGGGCTCCTCTTGGAGTTATCAGCGGTCAGAAAGAAGGACATGGAATTGCATGATGAATGAAGCATTTATTTAACAAGGTGGCCTTTGCCTGTTGGAATCACACACAAATATGGGCAAGAATTGTAGTAGTAGTAGTAGTAATAATAATCTATATTTACAGTATATGGACTCGGGGTGGCTATGCTAGACAACTTTAAACTCTGGTGTATTTATGTTTGGATAGAACTGTTGATTTTTATTTTCTTGGCAGAATCTGAAGGAAATCAAGTGAACGGATTGTTTTCAAGATGTTAGTGTTGACCTTTAAGGTCTTGTATGGTCTAGGGCCGGTGTATCTGAGGGACCGCCTTACCCCATATGTTCCCCCGAGATCACTACGGCTCGGAAGAGAAAAATCTCTTAGTAGTTCCATCTATTCATGCCTGCTGTCTGTCTACAACCAGATCAAGAGCCTTTTCCGTAGCGGTGCCGTCGCTATGGAACTCAATGCCAGATGAAGTCCGTGCCATTAAGGAACTGGCCCCGTTTCGGAGAGCCTGTAAAACGATCCTTTTCAGGCAGGCCTTTAATCTAAATGGCTCCTGGGAAAATTGCCCAAATCCTTGAGTCCTATGTAGATTGTTGTTTTATGCTCTGTTTTTATATTGTTGTTGTTATTAAATTGAAATGTTGCTGTTTTACTAATTGATTTTATGTAAACCGCCCCGAATCTGCTGGAAGGAGTATATAAAAATGAACAATAAATAAATAAATAAATATCAAGTTTCAGCTGAATAAATGCAAGGATTTTTGTGCAAGAGCAGCCTTTCCATTTGAAGAAGGTTTCAAAAGAGAAAGGGAAAATAATACCTTTAGTTTCCTTCTGAATTATGGTTCTGCAAAACAATAGGCAATGTTATTCTGAAAATTAGACAATGCAGAAATGGCCATAAATAATACATCTGAAAGATTTCAGAAGGATTGGTTTGTTGAAGGCTTGTATTTGGATTTCTTTCCCCTTTTTTGTACTACTAGTATTGCTTTTTAGCACAGAGAAAGCATAGACTCTTCTGAACCACTAAGTTTAACAAATCACATGTTGGATCTTGCCCTGTGCTTGACTCCCTACCTATTAAAGTGAGGAGGCTCAATGAATTTATTGTTGAACTACCACACATAGCTACATTACAATCTGTATTTGCCTTTGTGAGTCATAGACTGAAGAGAAGCATTTAAGTTCCAATGCTGTCAGCAGCAGAACTATTATTTTCCATCTTTGGCAGTCAATATGTTGCAGGAGACAGGTTATCACTGTACAATGCAGGGTCTTTCTAGCTTGAAAAGTTACAACACAAATACTTTTCTTCTCAAAACAGTTGCTTAAATCCAGCAATTGTTACACTGAAATCAATTGTTCTTTATGGTTTAATGATAAATCTCATTGATTTAAATGTGTTTCCTTGAGATGGGGTAATATTGGATTGAACCAATATATGGGAGCTGCAGTGGTGCAATGGGTGAAACTCTTGTGCCAGCTGAACAGCTGACCTGAATCCACAAGATGGGGTGAGCTCCCAGCTTCCCATGCAGGGATATGAGAGAAGCCTCCCACAGGATGGTAACACATCCGGACATCCCCTGGGCAACGTCTTTGCAGATGGCCAATTCTCTCACACCAGAAGCAACTTGAAGTTTCTCGGGTCACTTGATTTTAAAAAATGGTGTGTGAAAAGGAAAATACTGAAGAAGAAGCCATGATCCGCTTACAAATGCAATGGAACTCCACACTAAGACCAAAGACAAACACAAATAACGCTGTTGTGCTGGTATCAAAGCGAAAAAACACAGGTAAAAAGGAAAAAAAGTTTATATCAATATGTCAGTTATGTAGAAAACTCCATAAGGGATAATAATCCCAGACTAGAACACACCACATAATAGTAGACATCAATACATCACAGTCCATGCTTAATGCATATATACTGTAGTGAATCAGAGTCTATACACATCGTCCTCCAATGTCCCAGGTATCAGTAACTTGGAAATAAAATGGATATTAGCTGTAGAAGAATGTAAACAAATACCCCTTCCTCGGCGGAGTGCTGGCGGTCCAAAGGTTCCTACAAGCCGTATAGGGTAGCTGTAGAAGCACCCGCTCCTCCGTTCGTGTGGGAGGAGTCAGATCCAAACGAGTTGTAAACAAACTATATGCATCGGTGTGTGAAAAGGAAAACACAAGATGACCACTGAAAACTCTTACCTTCTGCTGATGTTGCAACCTTTCTTCCTCCAGCATTTGGTTCAGCTTGGCATTTTCATCCAGAGCTTTCATGAGCTGTTCATCAGGGACAGCACTTTGCAGCAAAAGTTGACTTTGCCGTTTCAGTTTATTTTGTTCAATAAACATCTACCAAAAACCAAACATGTTGCCAGTTAGATTATCTGACTGGTCTTTCTTGATCTGAATAAACACGACATTGATCACTCCAGTTCTTTTTTTGACCAACCAAGAAGTTCAGATGCAGTGAGTTAGGAGGATAGGCATACTAGTCCTTCTGTGTGTGGGGCCATGGTTCCCAAATATGAGTCCTTAGATGTTGTTGGGTTTAAGCTCGTTGACCTCTGAGCCACCTCGGTTATTGGTTGGGGATTCTAAATCTTCCCATGAAATGATTTTATAGTGGACCTGAAAAGGCTTATTAACTTATCCAAGAATAATCACGAATATATAGAACATGTAGTCTGGGGGCCCTTCCACACAGCCCTATATCCCAGAATATCAAGGCAGAAAATCCCACAATATCTGCTTTGAACTGTGTTATCTGAGTCCAGATAATGTGGGATTTCCTGCCTTGGGATATAGGGCTGTGTGGAAAGGACCAAGGATGTCAAACTCATTTTCACTGAGGATCAAACAAGCCTTAGGGTTGCCTTTAAAGTTCTGTTGAATCCATGGATGAAGGATCTGTGTATTTAGAGAGCCAACAATATTTTTTACACAGTGGTCAGTCACTGTTCTTTAGCTTTTACCCAACTTGTGTCCCCAGATGTGACTGAACAACTCTCATCTATTTTTTTATTATCTGCCATGTGGATTGGGGATCATGGAAATTTCTAACCCAACAACACTTGTGGCCCTGAGGTTGAGGAAACATTAAAGAACATTTTAACATCAGACATCATACCCATAAACCTTGTATCTACGGACCCTTCCACACAGCCATATAACCCAGAATATCAAGGCAGAAAGTCCCATGATATATGCTTTAAACTGAGTCCACACTGCTATATATTCCAGTTCAAAGCAGAAAATGTGGGGTTTTATCCAGCTATGTGGAAGGGGCCTAAATTGAACTCTTACTCCCCTGGCTAAACAAAAAAAAACCTGCAGCCTTCCAGATGTTCCTGTATCACAACTCTAATCAGCTCTAGTCATGGTGTCTAATGAAGAGGAATACAAGAATTTATTTATTTATTTATTTATTGGATTTCTACACTGCCACTCCCAACAGCTCGAGGCGGTTTACAACAAACTTCATATAAAACAATACCAATAAAACAACAGAGTTAAAACAGGATTAAAACAGAATTAAAGCCGATTATTCAGCACTCGAAGGCCCGTCTGAATAGGTAAGTGTTGCATGCTTTGCGAAAAGAGATCAAACTTCGCAAGGCTCGAGTTTCGGGTGGCAAGGCATTCCATAAGACTGGAGCAATTATGGAAAATGCCCTTCAGCGGGTTGATGTCAAATGGAACGATTTCATACTAGGGATGTCTAACAAGTTCTGATCCTCAGACCTTAGAGATCTCGGGGGGTTATATGGGAACAGATGATCCCTCAAGTACACTGGCCCCAGACCATACAAGGCCTTAAAAGTCAAGACTAATACCTTGAAGGTGATCCGGTGTTCAATAGGCAACTAGTGCAGACCCTGAAGAACTGGTGTAATACGACAACTCACAGGTTCCCCTGCGAGCAGTCGGGCTGCAGCGTTCTGCACTAGTTTAAGTTTCCAGATCACTGTCAAGGGTAGGCCAATGTAAAGAGCGCTACAGTAGTCAAGTCTTGAGATGACCGTGGCTAGGTCGCTGCGGGACAGATAGGGAGCCAGATGCCTTGTCTGTCGGAGGTGGAAAAAGGCAATTCTACTGACCGTGGAGATTTGGGCCTCCATTGACAGTAGGGGGTCCAAGAGGACACCCAGGCTTTTTACTGACGATGACGGGCATAATGACACGTAATGTGTTTTGTAGTGCAGCATCTGACGGGCCATATAAAATAACATGGTGGTCGGATTTGACCCACAGGCCTTGCATGTGACACATATGATGTAGATAATCAGACATTGAAAGATAAGGTAACATGGAAAACATTTTCTCATCAGCTGTAGACAATCTCTGTTTATACTTGTCATATGATTTCAAATCTTTCAGAGTTCATGGCCAACAGTGGTACCTATGCATGCAAAACCTCCTGCAGAAAAATTCCATACCAACATCCTTTTTTTGCACCAAACAGTATAAGGTTGTTTCTTGAATGAATAAGGAAGGCAATAGTAAAGACTCACTGAAAAATATTACAAGGTGAGGAATTTTTGATCGATATGTTAGACACAGAACAGTTATTGCCTATTGTGCATGAAACAGAATATTCTTGTTTATGGAGAGAGAAACACAAATCAATTATTTAAAAATTACTGAGAAATTGATCTGTACAGCTGCAAAAGAGAGATGCATTTAAGGGTTACTATATTACAAGCAGAATGCTCCATTATGTCTTGTCCCAATCCCATGCTGTTTATTTACCAGTTAAAATAATAGCCACAGCAGGCTGGCCGATAGTTTCTTACTATTCCTTATATAACTGGATGGTATGTCATTAAACAAAAATGAAATCAGATATCTAGATGTGTATTTATTTATACAAATAACCTGCATGTTACTCTAAACATGCTGTATTCCTGGACCTGCCAACATATAATTAGTATTGTCTGTTCTTATATAGCTCATCCTGGGCTCAGCAGCAAGGAAAGATAGAACTAGGTTTTGGCAGTGCTGCCCTTCTACCTAACTAGATTTCAATGCTGTTGCCATAGCCAGTACTGACTGTATCTCAGAACTACAATAATTTCCAAGAGAAGGATCCTCATTCTTTCTACTGAGTTTCACTCTTTCATGACCTGAAACATCCTATTTATAAATATGTAAGAATGGGGAAATCAGGACAGATAGTTCTTCAGTTGGGTCTCCTTATTGCCACGTCAGGTGAAACAGCGCTTTGATTTTTTTTGTTTCTATGAACAATGAGAAAGTATAATCTAATTTTACAATTATTGCAGTTTGACATCAGTTTAACTGCTGTGGTGGTAAAGGTAAAGGTTTTCCCCTGACATTAAGTCCAGTCGTGTCAAACTCTGGGGGTTAGTACTCATTTCCATTTCTAAGCCGGAGAGCTGGCATTGTCCGTATACACCTACAAGGTCATGTGGCCGGCTTGACTGCACGGAGCACTGTTTCCTTCCTGCTGGAATGGTACCTATTGATCTACTCACATTTGCACATTTTCAAACTGCTAGGCTGGCAGAAGCTGGGGCTAACAGCAGAAGTTCATGCCACTCCACAGATTTGAACCTGCAACCTTTCGATCAGCAGCTCAGCGCTTTATGTCAGTGTAAGAATGTATGACAAAATGAGTTTAAAATGTTTTCTGTTAAATGTGTCTATTTTCTAAGCTGTGTAATATGGTTAGGCTATTACAGGGTTAAACTGAAGAAGAAAAGTCCATGTCTGTGATGGAAACAAAGGTCCCGTATGTTTGACCTCTGGAATGTAAACATTTGAAGATAAGGACGCTCTCCAGTTTGCCATGATTTATGTGCTGTGTGCCACGCTGAAAGAAATGCTCAGTAATATACTTTGTTTTCTTTGTTTTCTTTACAAATAAAATGAACTTGTGGTTCAGCCCTGGCTCTGCTGAGATATCTCTGATACTTTAATCCACTGTGCCGCTGGTGGTGAAATGCTATGAAATCATGGGAATTGTAGTTTTACAAAAGATCACCCTTTTCGCCAAATAATACTGCTGCCTCAACAAACTACAGCTTCCAGAATTCCATGTCACTGAGACATAGCAGTTAAAGTGGTGTCAAACTGCATTAATTCCACTGTGAAGATGTAGTCCAAGTCAGGAGTAGATAGACATTTGTTTGTATCTACCTTCACTTCAACTTCAACCAATCAGAGGTTTTTGGCAAGTTTTAATCAGAAGGGGTTTGCCATTGGCTACCTTTGAGAGTGAAAGAGAGTGACTTGTCCAGGGTCCCCCAGTGGGTTTTCATGGCTGAGCAGAGATTTGAACACTGGGTGCTAGTCCGATACTCAAACTATTGCATCTTGTTGGCTCTTGAACATACTTTTAGGTTTATGGAATCTATGTTGTTTTCCACTACAACCCTTTGGTCCACCACCATTGACATTACAACTTAATGCAGGTATGCACAATCCAGGGCCTCTGGGCCATATTTGATCTTCATAGGCTTTTCACCTGGTTCCTCTGCTTACTCTGCTGTAATTTCTGAATTCCTAACTACCTTCTCTTCATGTCATTTGGGGTCTATAGTTGCCTTTTCAGTCAGTCAGTCAGTCAACAGTCTTTATTTTGGTCAACAAACCATCAGTTAGGTTTATAGTTGCATGAAATCAATTAAGGTAATCAGGGCCACTATGAGATAAGA
Organism: Anolis apletophallus; assembly: GCA_030556195.1. Lineage (NCBI taxonomy): Eukaryota > Metazoa > Chordata > Lepidosauria > Squamata > Anolidae > Anolis > Anolis apletophallus. The sequence continues at coordinate 85,803,051 of JARBWK010000010.1, forward strand.
GGAAATAGGGACAGCAATGTTTGAATCTCTTCTCAGCTATGGGATTTCACTATGTGACTCTGGACAAGTTCTACTCTTTCAGTCTTAGAGGAAAGCAGTGGCTACCCCTCTCTGAATACATCTTGGAAAAACCATCTGTGACAGGTTTACCCTAAGTCAAAGTTTATGTGAAGACCCATAACAACCACAAAAGTCTATCTACTCATACATTCTTATTATTCAGAGACATCGACACCTTCTCCTCTTTCCACCACCAATCCAGAAACCAATAGCACTACTGCTTTCAAAGATCTAACTGTGACACTAATGCAGCAATGTCAGTTGGGTTCCTCCTCCTCCTCCTCCTCCTCTTCCATGATTTGAATTATGACTGGCTAGTGTTGAAAGAGATACTGAACACCTGAATCTGGTTTTCCGAATATTACTAGACATATTAGATTCCATTACAACAAACATCTACCTTGGCCTTTTCCCTCCTATAAGCTCATTCTTCCATTATCCTCTGCAGGTGACAGATTTAAGATTTGGAAGATGAACACACTTGTCCCTTGACCTCACCCAATTCCTGTATGTGAAAGTTGAAGATATGGAATGTTACATTAATTATAGTTGTATAGCAGCTGCCCCCACCCTGAGCGGAAACTAGGCTACACATCAGAACCCTTCCATAAGTGCAGTCCCCCCCCCCAAATCCATTTAGAGAGGCATCACATATTAATGGAACACTTATTACAAAATAAGTCAAAGGCCATTAATGCATCTAAATGAAGAGTTATTGTGGAGCTTGTCATTAATAAAGCCCATTGATATCTCTGAATCAATAACATGCAATCTCATGAGAGGAGCAAAATTCCTATACAAGGAGGTCATGGCTGTCTGGAATTATGAACATTATTTCTCTCTCCTCTTACAAAAAGTGGGTAACATTTGACCTTTTTGCATGGAAATGTTCAATGCAGGATTTTAAACACAATGTCTGCCAAGTACTTGTTCAGAGACCTATAATGAGAAGGGCGTTCAAAGTAACCAAGATAAATACAGCCATTGCACTTAAAAATAAGTTTATTATGAATCGATTTGATTGTGCACAGAACCTTTATTACTTACTCATACACAGGGAAAAAAAGAGTGAATTAATAGGCAGGGCATTGGCTCTTTCTGATCTCTTTTACTTCTATCCCTAATGTCAAATTTCACCAATCATTGCCTTTATACTTTCAAGGGCATCTATGCAGCCGCACAAGAGCAGTACTTCAAATCATTGAGATGTATGTTTTGCAACATTGCAAGCTTTGTCAGTTCAACAAAATGATCAATATAAATTCCAACATACTGCATAAGGAGGAGGCTATATGTCTAAACATGCTGCTTTATTTGTTGGCTACCTTTGTTTTCTACTCAAATCTATGCAGAAGCCCTTTTCAAAATCAAGCTATATGTACTTAAACAAGGCACTCATATTATCAAGTAAAAAACCATGGCCCCTTTCACACAGCTGAATCAAATCCCACATTTTCTGCTTTGGACCAGAATATATGGCAGTGTGGACTCAGATTACCCAGTTCAAAGGTGATATTGTTTGATTTTATGTCTTGACATTCTGGGTTATATGGCTGTGTGGAAGGGGCCCATGATACTGCTTTGTTTGGTCATTCTATAGCTAGTTTACTGTCTCATAATGACACATATTATCCTGCTCCTCATTTGTTGCTATATGCCTTCCAATCAACTCTGACATATGATCATCCTGCCATAATTTTTTGTTTTTGCAAGATTTATTGACATGAAGTTTGCCACTGTCTTCCTCTTAAGAAGAAACAGTGTGGTTTGCCACAGATCACTCAGTGGATTTCCATGGCTGAGTGATGATTCCAAGTTTGGTCTTCTGTAGTCTCACTCAGGTCTCACTCAGGTTACTACGGCTCACTGGTTTATTCTTCATTTTCATTTTTATCTATACAGTTGGCCCTCAATATCCATGAGAGACTGGTTCCAGGATCTTCTATAGATAGGTAAAGGTAAAGGTTTTCCCCTGACATAAAGTCCAGTCATGTCTGACACTGGGAAGTGTTGCTTATCTCCATTTCTAAGCCATAGAGCCGGCATTGTCCGTAGATACAGTACCTCCAAGGTCATGTGGCCAGCATGACTACATGGAGTGCTGTTACCTTCCTGCTAGAGCAGTACCTATTGATCTACTCACATTTGTATGCTTTCGAACTGCAAGGTTGGCAGAAGCGGAAGCTCATGCCACTCCCCAGATTCGAATCTGAGCTGCTGAACTTTTGTCAGGAAGTTCAGCAGCTCAGCCCTTTAACACACTGTGCCACCAGGGGCTTCTGTAGATACCAAAATCCAAAAATGCTCAAGGCCTCAATCTGACAACTGGCAAAGGGGACACCTGCCCATTTGCTTGGCCACCCATCTTGTGTGTAAGCTGCCATGGGAAGATCCTTCAGGACAGCTCCACAACCTCTGCCAAGGTTAACCCTATTTTAAGACCACCGAGGTTCCTCTCTGAGAAGTCTCCTGTCTTCTTCTTTCCTTCTCTTTCTTTATTTCTTTCTCTTCTTCTTTTTTTCTCTCCCCCCCGCCTCATCTCAGCAGCTTCTGCATCCTCAACAGGGGACTGCTGCAAAGCAGCCTCCACCACAAGTCCACCTGTGGGGCCACCAGTTGAGGCTGGAAAGAGGTGAGAACTCCTACACTGCTTTATTTTGAATATTTTCTATCTGTGGTTGGTTGAATCTGTTGATATGGAACCTGTAAGCAACCAATTGCATATACCTTTTTCATAGTAAATCATGTTCAAAGTAAAAAATATATCTATTTTGTACATGGCATTTTTTTTCCAAATGACTTAACCTTTGAAGACACTAATAACAAATCAATTCAGAGTTGCTGGTGTTCAAACCCAACAGTGGAGCGTGTTTCCAGTAGCCAGACCCTGAAGCAAAAGTACCTATTTGATTTTGCTGACATTCTCAACTTCTCTCTCCTGACACTTCAGTACACAAAATAGCCATTTGGCCAGAATTAGTGTCTGAACAATGCACTACAAAAATGTGATACAGCATCACATAGCTGAACACCTCTAATTTAGTCATGTTTGAAACTAAGCCTTTCAAACAGGATGAAACAAGGGGACTTACAGTAATTAGTGTTCCCAAGGTATAACACCCAATGAAAAAAGTGGAAGTATGGACTGGGGAGACTAGCTTTGGGCATTCATTAAATGTCTTCTCGGATTTTTGTTCTCGGGAAATTAATGAATGGATGACCACATAAATTTGGAGCTTGACACGTATAGCTTTCTTGATTTGCTAAATCAAGCACTTGTCTGTTGGCATTTTTCCTGTACTTAGTTAATCATCAAGAAGCAAAGTTGTTTGCAATTTACAGATAAGGACCCAACCCGAAGGCCATGTAGTATGTGCTACAATTGGGACCCATTTATCTAGAAGGAAGCTACATACACTGATAGAGGAGCCCCTTTGGAAACTCATGGGAATATCAGAATTGGCCTCCAGTGCAAGAAGCTGCTTAGTACACAGCTATGAGCATTTCTAAAGGGACTCTTTGCATTTCATAAAAGAGCACTAATGTCTTAGAAGAATAATTAAGATCACATTTTCACTCTAGACCAAAAAAGGTAAAAGCTTTCCAATTTGTCATAAGAAAATAAAATTCTTATTCGGACAAGATTACAGAATCTATGGCAGTGGTTCCCAACCTTCCTAATGCCGTGACCTCTTAATACAATTCCTCATGTTATAGTGACTCCCAATCATAAAATTATTTTTGTTGCTACTTCATAACTGTAATTTTGGTACTGTTATGAATCATAATTTTCATTCACTGGACCAAATTTGGCACAAATACCCGATACGCCCAAATTTGAATGCTGGTTGGGTTAGCTGGAGGGTTGATTTTGTCATTTGGGAGTTGTAGTTGCTGGGATTTATAGTTAACCTACAATCAAAGAGGATTCTGAACTCCAGAAATGATGGACTTGAATCAAACTTGGCACACAGAACTCCCATGGCTAACAGTAAAATACTGGAAGGGTTTTGTGGGCATTGACCTTGAGTTTTGAAGTTGTTGTTCACCTACGTCCAGAAAGCACTGTGGACTCAAACAATGAGGATCTGGACTGAACGTGGCAGTGAACACTGGTGGAGTTTGGGAAAATAGACCTTGATATTTGCGAGTTGTAGTTGCTGAGATTTATAGTTCACGTAATTTCAAAGAGCATTCTGAACCCCACCAGTGCTGGAATTGGGCCAAACTTCCCACACAGAACCCCAATGACCAACAGAAAATACTGTGTTTTCTGATGGTCTTTGGTGACCCCCCTGTCAACCCCTTGTGACCCCTCCAGGGGTCCTGACCCCCAGGTTCAGAAGTGCTGATCTATGGGATGAGGATACAAAAGAATACGCTGAGAGTTTATAGAAATGATCTTGTGACAATGATGTAAAATCATTTGACTCAGTGAATGGAAAAATTAAGGCATTTAGGATATAATTCATGTTTAAGGTGAACTGTAATGAAACAAAATTGCTGACTAAACTGTGAGGCCCTCCAAGGTTTTTTTGGGGGGGCAGGGGTTAGTGCAGTCACCTATGCTTCTACATTTTCCCATCCTTGATTTAGGGAAACACTGGGAAGAGGACTGATAGCACATTCACATCATTCTTGAAAAATGTTTGCACTAGTAAGTAATTTAATCTAACTAATCCATGAGCTCACATACCTCTTGTGCAAATGATTCTGCTCTCTTTCGCAAGTTTTTCTCCAATTCAAAGTTGACCTGTAGTTCATCGTATTCTTCTACTGCCAGTACAGACACTGTTTGAAGCAAAAAAAGAAAACAAAACCAAACACCACAACACACACAGTAACACAGACAGAAAAAAAGTCATACATTAGGGAAGAAAATTGAAATTACATGTTTTATTATGCCATGAAACAGGATTATGCAAACAATGGCTTCATGCAAGTATGAGTTTGTAGACAAATTTCCTCCTAAAGCTCCAGTACTGAATCAAAAGAATCATCCAAATATAATGAAGTGCTGTTTCAGTGGAGACAGCCCTATTAAGGGAGTAGTCCTCATCTTTTAAAAAAACAACAAAATCATAGTTTTAGGACATAAATACCTGATATACACCAGATCTCACCCAATTTTGGAAGTTAAAACATGATTGATACTGGTTGATATTTAAACAGAAGAACTATCAACAAATACAAGGTGATACTGGCTATCTTTCAGAGGAAGGAACTGGCAGAACCACCTCTGATTATTCCTTGTCTAGACAAACCCTATAAAATTAATGGGACTACCATGAAACACCAGTGATATACACATACAATCTTAGCTTTAATGCTAGGGGCACATTTGAGAAGACACTATGATTTGAAAATGGTAAGAAATTGGGAAATAAACTTGGAATGGCTTGAAATTACTATGGAATGTTTAAGTACACCTGCACTACTTTTGCATATATATGTTTGTCCATTCTTCATATTACTTTAAAATGACTACACATACCAAAGTTCATGAAATTTTAGTGAAGTTAGCAAACTAGCTATTTACCTTTAAAGGTAAAATCACATACTCTTTTTCTTCTAACAAGAGGAATCAAGTTTTCTCCGTTATATGTTAGAAGTTGCCAAAAGTCTGTATTTGCAGCAGAATGGACAGAACTGGAACAATATTCACACTGAAATCTTTGAATGGTTTGATCTGAATCCAGAGATATCACAAAGCCTTTTTTGTGGTGGTGATAAATATTTGTACATGAAAATGAGTGCAGATTAGTTTCTAACTTCACCCATAAGTACGCAGTGATATGACTGGTGGAGGGCAAAATCCATCAATTTTACCATTCTAGCCACGGTGGTGCAATGTGCCGGCTGACCTGCTGACTTGAAGGTCGGCAGTTCGAATCCGCAAAATGGGGTGAACTCCAGTTTCCCATGTGGGGACATGAAAGAAGCCTCCCACAGGATGGTAACACATCCAGGCATCCTATGGGCAATGTCTCTGCAGACGGCCAATTCTCTCACACCAGAAACAACTTGCAGTTTCTCAAGTCACGTCTGACACGATAAAAAAAAATCTAGCCACTCGGGCAAGATGCTCAAAACACATCAAGGGACAAAAATACATGCTGAATGGTCTTGTTGCTATTGTTGTGTGCCTTTATGTTGATTCTGACTTATGACCCTAGGTTTTCTTGGCCATTTCAGTGAAGTTAGCCAAAAAGTTTGAAAGTTTGTTGCTACCTGCCTCTAAGGTTGGGAGAGAGTGTTTCTTGCCAAAAGTCACTTAGTGCATTTCCATGGTTAAATGGGATGATAATAATAATAAAACAACTTTATTTGTATTCCACCCTATCTCTCCGAGGGGACCCAGGATGGATTCCAGCAAACAAAGGCAAACATTCAATGCCTCAATAACAATAAGGACAAATGTAATAACCCAGAATAACTCAACATAAAGGACAACTTAAACATGGCAGCTATGACTTAAATAAAAATATAATCTATCAAAAATTGTGACTAATATAAAATATGATTTAAACTCTGGTTTTCTGGAGTCCTAGTGTAACACTCAAACCACACTTTTCTGCCTTTTAGGAAAGCCTTTTTTGGAAAGTTCAGATATATACTGTATTACTTGGAACAAATCCCTGAAGCTGCTTTGACTGTCCTTATACTCTTAAAACACCTACATTATATGTAGTGTTATAGTATCACTAGGCTGAGGTCTACATGGTGCCCTTCTCCTCCAGTATCATATGCTAAAACAACACTAACAGTTAACACATTACATTTTGTACCAACATTTAAAAATAGGTTGACTGTGCTCCTGCAGTATGTATACAAAAAAGCCAGGAAATGTTCATGAATATCTTCAAGTAAGTCATTTATGAAGTAGTCAACCATTTGCCTCTCCTGTGAATGCTTTTAAAGTTGTGCAATCTTAGGATATAAGCAGGAGAGGCAGAAGTGTGTTCCTATTGGATCTGCTGGACCTCTCCAGGGCATTTCACACCATTAACCATGGGATCCTTCTAAACTGCCTTTCTGAGATGGGACTTGGAGACACTTTGTTGCAGCAGCTGTGGTCCTTCTTGAATAGGTAAACCCAGAAGGATACAAGAAGGTGCGATCTCAATGGTTGCACCCAAGCTATGAAATGTTGTCTCATGGGAGTCTAGGCTGCCCCCCTTGGAATTTCATTTCCTGATTCTTTACTTATACTTATTTAGAAAGGAATTGGTGCAACGGCAGTAATGACACATTATGAAATGCTGATACATACTTCGATTACATTTTTCCAAAACGTTCTGTTGATTCTGAACTTCTGCTGCCAGTACTGCATTTTCTTGCTTTATTTTGTTTACCTAGAACAAGCAGTGAACAAGCATAAACAAAGATTAATAGGAACAGTAAACCATGTACACTGCAACCCTATGCATTTCTGCTCGGGTATAGTTTACACTCCCTAGAACTGTGTCCTTAATCTTGAGATTTGGTTATAACACGTTTGAGTTTTGAAGCCAACATGCAAGAATTGATCTTTCATTAGATGTTGCTCCTTCAAACCACATTTATGAGATGTTCTATTGATCTTAATACTTCTCTTGCTGTTTAGAGTTAGCTGGGTAACCTGAACCATGTGTATGACAAAATGTTGCAACATCTACAAATGGGACTTGAGTCTTCATAAGTTTGGTCAGGATTCCAATCAAATTAGCATTTAAACAGCTAGAAGTTTAAATGGCAGGTGGAGGGGGGGGCTACAGTTTTCCAAATACATTTGAATTGTCAGATCACACAAACCCTCATTGTTGGCAACACTGGCTATGATGGATGGAGTTCTAGACCAAGTACATTTGGAGAGTCCATTGCCCACACTTGCCTTAAATGCTGAATTTTAACAAGACCGTGGAGTTGTATAGTAGCAGTAAGTTCTTTGCACATTCTGAAATCCTTACATATACTGAATTAGCTTGTAATCTTTAAATATTGGAAGGAATATTATTTAATTGAGCAAGTTTGCTTTCTGCTGTTCTAAAGTCTAGATCGTGAACCATGGATTCAAATTACAAGAAAAGAAATTCAACTTAAACATTAGGGGGGGAAATCCTGTCAGTAAGAGTTTTTCAACAGTGGCACAGGACTGTCTTTTATGATGGCTGACTGTTCTTTGAGAGGTCTCTTTGAGAGATTTCTAAGTTGGATGGCCATCTCCTCGAAAGGATTTGGCTATGCATTCCTGCATGGCAAGGAACTGGATTTTGTGATTCAATGAACAAATTTTGATTAGCCAGTTGGCCTTATCAAAACAGACAGTGCAAACACAACATACATCTAGTCCTCTTCATTGTGAATCATTGATTTTGTGATTCAATGATTCTATTTGATTACAGAAAATGGTAAGAGTGAGGGAGAAGACTGGTTGACACTTAGCTAAAATTGTGGCCTTAATTTTGTGAAACAAAATACAGTCAGTCAAGAAATGATTTGCCAATTTTGACTACTTCAAAATTAAAATGTCTTTTATTTATGTATCCTGCCACCACTGCCTCTTAAGTCTCTTAATTATGGAGGTCAACTAATGGTAATGATGGAAGGTTCTAACATACTTGAGATGGAAATGAAGATAATCCTTCTAGACCAGGGGTGCTCACACTTTTTCAGCATGCGATCTACTTATAAAACAACCAAGTCAAAATGATCTACCTACCCACTACTCATAGAGCCATAAAAGCAAAATATTTGGAAATTTATTTCAGTGAGAGCCATATAATATATTTTAAGACTGAATTCAACTAAATGTGAGTATAATAAGCCCCTGAATTTATTCATAATAATGATGATGGTGATATTCATTCAGCCTCTGCTGCTACTACTACTCTAATAATAATAGTAACAACAACAACAGGTTCCTAGAGTAGAAGGAGACCTCCAAGGGCCATCCAGTCCAACCTCTTTCTGCTATAAGGGAAAAACACAATCAAAGCATGCCTCACAGATGGCCATTCAGCCTCTGATAATAATAATAATAACAACAACAACAACAACAACGGGTTCCTAGAATAGGAGACCTCCAAGGGCCATCCAGTCCAACCTCCTTCTGCACCTGGGCGGCGTCGGGAGCCTGCGGGGCGAGACTGAGCCTTCCTCCCGCCCTGCCTGCGATCTACCAGGACGCCCTATGTGATCTACCAGTAGATCGTGATCTACCTAATGAGCACCCCTGTTCTAGATGTTTGTGACCCAAGTATGTGAATGTGGCTGAATCTACACTGCCCTATATCCCAGGATCTCATTCCAGATTATCTTCTTATCCCAGATTATCTTGCAGTGTAGACTCATACAATCCGGTTCAAAACAAATAAATTGGGATCAGTGGCTTCACTGGAAACTGGTAAGTTACACATCAGGATATGGTCTATTTGTCTATCCAACCACTTAAATGCCATTACCAAACATAGTTTTTTAAAGATACACACTAATCATTAGCCTAGAGAAAAAGAGAGAGAATTGGAAGAGGAACTATATAATGGAAAAGAGTCATCAAGATAGAAAAAGCTGTTCACAGACCCACTACTTCTGGGCAGGACTCAAACATTTCATAGACTGAACCATCATATACTAAAAATTAGCCACCCGAGCACACAAAATGGACTGACATCACTGACTCATAGCCTTCTTACCATAATACTTACTTCTACAACTTCTTCAACAAATTTGATCTTCAGGTTTTCCAGTTCAATGGCAATGGACTTCTTTTCCTCCTGAAGAGCTATAATTTGATCTCGCAGATCTACATTTTCATAAGCGGAGATTGAAGTTCAATTTTCATTTGACTTTCCAAGCACACAAAACGCATAGAAAAAAAAGTATGCTGGCAGAAAAGCTGAAGAATCCAGCATCAATAGGTCCTTAAATTATTGAGAAGGCAGATGCCTTACATGCAGATCCTGTTACAAGTTGCTTTATCAGTTGCCTGATCCTTTGTCTGAGCCTGATTTTTATTCTAGAGACCAGCTAGTTTGTAAACGTACTGTTCACTTAGCCTGTTTTAAAGCAGTTAACACCTGTTAATTTCAAAGCCCCATTAGAAGTCAATTCATGTTATGTATTGCCCCTAATGCATATACTCTGCAGCTAAAAACAAGAAAAGCCTTCTCTATGGAAATTGGGATGAAACACATTTTGTCTTGAAATTCTGTATATTTCCAAAATTGCATTTCAGTGAAGACAAAAGTGCAAAACCCCCAAGTGGGCATCTGTAAACTGTGTTTGAGTAAAATGTGCATAATATTTTATGTGAGCTCAATGTGCAAAAGATGTATATGTTAGTAAGCGTACATACAACAAGACAAACAGTTCGGAAAAATACACAGAATTTTTCACATAACAATTGAAAACCATCTTTTGCTTGGTGCAGAAATAGATGTTATGAGAAAAACATTAGGATCCTGAGAAATGCAGCAAAAATTGAACTGACAGATGTTTCTATTAATAATCCAGTATCCCTATGGCATAATCCCTACTATATCTAGGAAAGTCACATTCCACAAACTGGGAACCATTGCCCAAAGAGATTCTCAGTATTCAGTGAAATAAGCCATCAGGCAGCCTCTAATACAGGCATGGGCAAGCGTTGGCCCTCCCGGTGTTTTGGACTTCAACTCCCATAATTCCTAACAGCCAGTAGGCTTTTAAGAATTGTGGGAGTTGAAGTCCAAAACACCTGGAGGGCCAAAGTTTGCCCATACCCATTCTAAGGACTCCATATTTAAAGAGGTATTAAGCAACTACAAAACAAACATAATATTTCATTAGTTTTGAATATGTATATACTTTCTTTGTAGAAGGCAATTAATTAGATTATAATAAAAACAAATAGTATTATGAAATACAAAATTAGTACTGAAACCCACAAAATGCCCTCCACACAAAAGAGTAAAACATGCAACAAACATTTAAAAATATAATTATACAAAGCATGAGTCACGTTCAAATTAATTAGCTTTAGACAATTGATTTTTAATAACAGCAAAAATCAGAGGAGGAAGTACGTTTGTATGAAGAAAATAAAGCTTTCTGAATAGCTGCCACAGTGATTTGGCATGAACCGAATTTCATGATGAAACCATCTTTGCTGACAGCAGATTGAACTCTAGTAATGTTCTCTTTGGAGAGATTCTTGCAGAATATTATTAAAAGGAAACTTTTCACAATATTCTGCAAATATCAGAATCACAAGTTTATTGAAGATGGACTTGAAAGTAGGAGTAGAAAAATTGAGACTATAGGCTTATTTACACTAGAGATAGACTGCCTTGAATCCCATCTCAGTAGAAAGGTGGGATAGAAAGAAAGTTCTTCTGAAATGTCTATTCTATTTGGTTGCAGAGATTCATGTACAAAAGACATATATTATGGAAATGGTGGACAGTTTTTTAAAGGATGAGTGTACATTTTCCAATAGGACTTCCCTCTTAAACATACTCACAAGGATACAGTGATAGGCTGACAACTTCGATCTCATAAGGGCAGTGACCCTGCTCTGGCTTTTAGGTTACATTTTAAAGAGTCCACACCCACATATAGGTTCAGCACTTTGGATAGATCATTTAATGTTCAGTCTGAAGTCTACAGTGGACCACACACAATGTGCTGAACTACAATGTGGATGAAAAAGCATAAGAGTCTGGACTAACAATACCCATAAAGGTATAGGCTATCTTCCACGGGGCCAGGAGTAAGCACCATGGGGACTGTGTGAGGCCTCCTCAGTTCACTCACTAGAGCGATACTCCGCTGAGCCAGGCCCAATGGGGAGGTGAAACTACCGTCCCCGTCCCCCATGCACTAACAATAATAGAGTCAGAAATACAAAGGATGAACAATGCCAAACATAAAACATATATCCGAAGGTCCGAAATCAGAACATAATCATCCAGGGCAATGTAAAATGCACTAATCCGCCATATGGGGGACCTGTGTACATACGATGGCAGGGAAGCAGGGAAGCCGCGGGATGGGGGGGGCGGCGTGAAGGAAAGATGATCCCGCTCGTGTCCACTGAAGATGACGTAGCACGGAGGGGGGCGCAGTGTGAGAGGAGTCTAGGCCTGCGGTGTGTCCAGCGCTAATGGCGTAAGATGTAAACACTGCGCCGCCTGATGACGTGGTGCAGTCGCGGAGCGCTAAATCCGATGTGCCAAACATAGAATGACGTGGGCCGACCACCGTTTGTGCTAGCATGATGACGAACCCGGAAACGGTAGGTGCGGCCCTGTGGAATTAAGGGGGCCAGCACCCGCCGAAGTGAGAGCCAAACGGCCTGATATAGATGATGCCTCTGGTTCAATCCTCTGGGAAATGAAGCTGTATGCAAGCCAAATGGCTAGGGGGATGGCCCGGGCTCCCAGCCGGACGAAGCCACGGACAGGGTGCTGAAGAGGGAAGCCCACAGTGTCCCGATGCTACCCGGAAGCCGTTGGGCAGATGCCGTATCCAAGGCAGTGGTGCCGCTCCGTCACAGACCCAGTCAAGAAATGGTGATTATAATCAAAATAGCTTTATTGGGTCAGCAAGTATATGCTTGCCGGCCCGAGGCGGTTCCAAATGGATCCAAGTTGCACCAACACACAAAAAGCCACGATAGTATAATGTATAGACCCTACGGAGAGGCTGGCGGCCCCCTCCGCAGTTGACAAACGCCAACGGGTGACCTCCTGTTATCACAAGGATCCCCAATCCCGTTTCGCTGGTTCACAATGGCAGCTTCATCAGGGCGTTTACATTGGGTCAACTTTGACTCTGTGTAATCCATCCACATTTCTTTGATGCCTATGATACTCAATATATGATTATGTTTTGATTACACCACCAATACCTTGTATTTACCAATGTGTTTACATCTTACGGCACAGTGTTTACATCTTACGCCATTAGCGCTGGACACACCGCAGGCCTAGACTCCTCTCACACTGCGCCCCCCTCCGTGCTACGTCATCTTCAGTGAACACGAGCGGGATCATCTTTCCTTCACGCTGCCCCCCCCATCCCGCAGCTTCCCTGCTTCCCTGCCATTGTATGTACACAGGTCCCCCATATGGCGGATTAGTGCATTTTACATTGCCCTGGATGATTATGTTCTGATTTCGGACCTTTGGATATATGTTTTATGTTTGGCATTGTTCATCCTTTGTATTTCTGACTGTATTATTGTTAGTGCATGGGGGACGGGGACGGTGATTTCACCTCCCCATTGGGCCTGGCTCAGCGGAGTATCGCTCTAGTGAGTGAACTGAGGAGGCTTCACACAGTCCCCATGGTGCTTACTCCTGGCCCTGTGGGAGATAGCCTATACCTTTAAGGGTATTGTTAGTCCAGACTCTTATGCTTTTTCATCCACATTGTAGTTCAGCACATTGTGTGTGGTCCTTACAGGACAAGTACCCTGGTGTGTTTGTCTACAGTGGACCCACAGCCAAGATGACATGGAAGCCACCAGCCACTAGTATAGGCAACAACCGAGAAACATCTAGACCTGTTTGGATACTGAAACATGTCCATGTGCATCAGACATCTTCTGCTGATCAAAACTTACTTAAATGTGTACATGTGTCAAAATAGAACATATGGGAATTCTTCTTTCCTAATATTTTCCATCACTAAAATATTTTTAGTGAATGAAAACATGGGAGCCAACCCTGAAACCTGCTATCTAAACAAAAGTCAATCAAGTAACAGCATCCCATTAATGTCTCCTCTCAGGAACAAATCCGAGTAAACAGTATTTACGTCTCAGAAATTGGGTTTTTATGTTGTACAAAAAGTTAAATATATAAGTTTTAACATTTATTCTAAAAACTCAAACCTGTTTAAGGACAATTATGATTTAATATGGAAAGAAGTTTGTTTTGTTTTTTTTTAAAAAAAAGATTTGCATGGTGGGAAAGGCCTGCAGCTATTTCTTATGGGTTGCTGTTTTCGTTACAAGCCTTGCCACTTTTATTGAATGATACTCCATTTAAACAATGGCCAAAAGACTTATCAACATTTATTTGGCAAGGAAAAAGATTAAGGATCAGCTTTAAAGTGCTGTACTACAAGATGATAGAAAAAGAGGAGGACTAGGTCTTCTTAGTTTCAAAACTTACTGTCATGCATACTGTTTGACTTGGTTGAAGAATTGGTTGCTCCTGAGAAATGAACGTTTATTACAACTAAAGGAGAAGGTTTGAAATTTGGTGTTCATACCTATGTATGGTATAATAAAAGAAAAGGGAGACTCTAATTTTAATAGCCACTTCATAAGGAGATTGCTATTACAAATGTGGAATTAGTATAAGATAAGCTTTTAGACTAAGAAGTCCTTATGGTGCTCTCCACACAAAGCTTTGTTTAGATGGGAAATTGCCCTGAAAGAAAAATGGTTGACTTATAAAGATTTTTTTGATATTGGACAATACACAATTTTAGAATAAAGATGAGAGAGGAATTACTGTCTGAAGGCTTCCCAATACAATGGTTTGCCTACAGACAATTTTTAGAACAATTCAAAATTGACAAAAATTATTTGGATAAACCTGAACTTGAAATTGTTCTAGACTCTGGAGATGACCACTTAATTGCCACATTGGATAAATTGTTGGTGCCTCTTTGTTGTGGGGAGAGGCTTGCGTATCCTAATGAAGTTGTGGGCTATGCTGGCGGTGGCATAATAGCCACCAGTAGGGCCTCCCATGCCAGACAGGTCACAACCAAAGGGTCTGACAAAGAGCGTCAAAGGGCAGAATGGGCTCTCTAGCCTTTTGGCAACCATCCTAGGAAAAGGAAAACTCTGATTTCAAACCCGAGCAGATGGTGCTCATCTAACCCTGTAAGACCAACCATCTAGAGAAGAAAACTCAAACCAAACCTATGACCTGAGGACCTCGCTGCCACCGTCCTAAACTTACTAGGCCCCGGCAGATGAACCTTTGGTTTAAAGGGTGAGGTCAGTTCTGTGCACACTGCGCTCCATCAGAAAGGTCCATTGCACAGGCTCGAAGGACACATCCAAACTCCGAATCATCAACACGCTTGTAGAAACCGTGGGATGAGTCCTTCCTGAATCTTCACTCGCGAAGAAAAGCCAAGAAGGATAAATTGTTGTTAAAATATGAAATGGAGAAGGAACAGGTGAAAGAATTGATGGTTAAGTGGGCACAAAATTTTAATAAACAATTACAAGAGGAAAAACGGGAGGGTCTGGACAAAGAGTTTGAAATTTACACTGAGTAATGATTTGAAAGAAAATGTATATAAAATGATGGTATCTGACACTGGAAAGGATTACTAAGATGTATATTTTTATATTTGTATAAAAATAGTTCTAGTGCTGGAAATGTGGGGAAAAGATGGGCACTTTTTACCATATGTGCTGGGCATGTAAAAGTGCCCAGAAATGCTGGACACAGACACATATGATTTTAGAAGAAATTGTTAAAATTAAATTTGAAATGAAGCCTGAACTCTATCTGCTTGGGATGTTAGATGATAGAAAATGTGGAAGGTTACTGCTCTACCTGACACCGACCACAAGAATGATCTATGCTGAAAGATGGAAAGACTCAATGGTTCTGATGCAAGAGGATTTGCTTATGAAAATAAGTGAACTTGCAGAAATTGATAAACTTACTATGTAAATCAAGGAGGGATCTCTAACCCACTTTAAGAAAGACTGGGGCCTGTTCATTGTGTTACTCTAGCAAATATTAGGTGAGATCTCCATCACTGTTTTTTTGGACTAGAAGAGTGTTAGTATCATTTTTAATTGACTGCATTGAATTCTTGCTGTGAGGCCAGTCTGAGTCCCTCCTTGGAGGTGAGAAGATCAGGATATAAAAGTTTAAATAAATAAATAAATGTGGATGCTCTGTGGTTCTTTTTCATTTAATGGATGTAGAATATCGAGAGACTATAACTATGAGACAGAAAATGTAAAGCCCTTAGATTAGAGAATGTAGATTATTAATGTAGTTTCCTGATACTTTATAGTTGTAATATATTCTCTTTTATTCTAGAAAAAAAGTATTTTAACTTTATTTTTCTTAGTTAGTTTGTTTGTATTTTTATATGCAGGTTTTTGTTGAACAACAATTAAACATTAAAAAAATATTTTTTTAAAAACCCAGTACTTACATCTCAGGTAAATGGAAGGAACCCAAACTCCTATAGATATTGTAGATCATGGGACTACAGAGAAGGGGTGGAGAACATGTGGCCTTCTAAATATTACGGAGTTTGAACTCCCATTATTCATGGTAAGCTCATCCATTGGTCAGGGAGGGGTAGAGCTGGAGCACAATATCAGATGAAGGACCTCAAGTCCTTCATCCTTATTATAAAGAATCAATTACTTGTTATGGAGCAACTTGATGTTTGTTATTCATGGTTACATTTAAGAATGACAACTTCATCCTACTCTCTAGGCCAGTGATTTTCAACCTTTTTTGAGCCACGGCACATTTTTTACATTTACAAAATCCTGGGGCACACCACCAACCAAAATGACACAAAATGACACTCTAACACAGTAATACATATAGTTAATATGTTTTTAAATGTATTTATACACTCACTTAGTGTGAAACCTGGGCCTGTTTTGATGAACACAAAATAGATATCCTGGCAGGAATGGTAGAAAGACACACACAAAGCTCTTGCTCAACAACTGTCAGTCTCTCTCTGTTTTTAGTTTTTATCGCAGTCAAGCTTGAGATCTCATACAGATATGTGGTTGAAAATGGGAGCAATGTCAAAATAGCTTTGTTGGCCAGAATCCATCACTGTCACTTGCTTGTCTTGCTATGATCCCAAATTGCCAAATTGCCACTGTCACTTGATGCGCAGCTGCAGCACGAACTCTAACTTTGCTTACTTAGCCGCGTCTGAGTGCATCCAAGATGGCACGACCATAGCACTCTCACGTCACTTCTTAGGTGACGCAAGAGTGCTATGGTTCCATTTCTTAAAGGAAAAGGGAGGGCTGGCTGAATCACTGGCAAGTAGAACAAAAAGGGAGCGAAGAATGTATCATTCAAAATTTTAGTAATAATCTATTTTGGTTTTGGACTCACTAGTCCCTGAGTAGCGATAGCAACATTACATAGCAACCGTACAAATAAACAAGAAATAAAGCATCACATTGGTAAGTACCATACATACATATATTCGTTTTAGCAATCACGGGCAGCTGGCTCACATGCAAGTGAGCGGAGACGCCGGAAATGTACGGAAGGAAGTTCCTGCGTCATCAAAGAAGGACACAGTCCCGGACGCTGTCCCAAATTATGAAAATATACCACATGATCCATCTTATTAATTTAGGGAGGTCTTCCGCATCATTTCCGGCGTTTCTCCGCTCACTTGCATGTGAACAGCCAGCAAAATAATGCCATATGTGATTGCTGGAAACAAAAGTCGAATATATATACCATCTATGGTACCAATGCATACCCATGTGATGCTTCTCTTTCTTGTTTATTTGTTACTGCAGTGTTGTTCCTGCTATGTAATGTTGCTATCGCTACTCAGGGACTAGTGAGCCCAAAACCAAAATAGATTATAACTAAAATTTTGAATGATACTTTCTTCACTCCCTTTTTGTTCTACTGTTCCATTTCTTAAAGGGACAGATGTGCCTTATAGTTTATATATAAATGAAGTTTGAAAATAATTTCCCATGACACACCTGATGATCTCTCACGGCACACTAGTGTTCCGCGGCACACTGGTTGAAAATCACTGCTCTAGGCTACTGATTACCTTTTATCACCTGCTGGCATTGCAGTGATTCACATACACCAGGGCTACTTTCTGTATCTGTAGAGGACTCATCATCATCTATGTTAATTTCTTCCGTAATGATATCTGGACCCAGTTTTGCCATATACAACATGCTGATTCTTTTCAAAGTCTTGTTTTCTTTGTTCAGCTACAAATGTAAGACAAGAAAGACAAACCAGTTGCACTGTTGATGAAAACACCCTTACTGAATTTTTCTTTATTACTAAAATAAAATTCCATAAATCTGCCTGTCAGCATAAAGCCACTAAGAAGCTTGAGTTATGGGGATGAAAGAAATAACTTGTTCAATGTTGGATTTCAGAAACTCCACCCCACAATTTAAGAAGTGTTTGAAAATAAGGCCAGTTATGCTTTATTAATTATCGTATGTTAATATTTATTTGCTGATCTTCCAGGTCTTACTCAGTGCAGCTAACAAACTACAATGCAACTCCAATCAAAATAATAATAATAAATAAATGGATGCAGGAGATAAAGCAGAGACATCAGGAAAATAACTTGTTCAATAAAACAAAAGCCTCTCTCATTGAAACTCTTTGGGCAAGTTTCACTCCCTCACACTCAGAAGAAGGCAAAGGCAAATCCCTTATGAACAGAACTTTAAAAAATATGAAAGTTGCACTCAAAAAACAAAACAAAAACAGTCTAAAGGCACACAACAAGAAAAAGCCAGCAAATAATAATAATAACAACAATAACTTTATGCCCAAATCGCAGATAAAAACATCAGCATTAAAAATCAATCAATAAAACATAACACAGACATAAACAACAACATCATAAAAACAATAACATAGATGAAAACAGAATCAGAGCTCAAGTAAGTGTGATAAATTCCTAAGTAGAGCTGAGGGAAAGTGCAAAAAGTGTCAGTCTATAGCCGACCTGGGCAATTGCCGGCCCTCCAGGTGTATTGGACTTCAACTCCTAGAAATCCTAGCCAGTTTACCAGCTGTTAGGATATCTGGGATTTGAAGTCCAAAACACCCAGAGGGCCAGCAATTGCCCAGGTCTGGTCTAGAGGAGTACCTCTGGCCATAAAGTGTCAAAATTAGTGGGGGTGGGTTCTCTCATGAAATGCCTAATCAAATTATTATTATTATTTACATCATTTCTACTCTGCTCTTCTCAACCCCCGAGGGGGGACTCAGAGCGGCCTAACAAAAGGCAGCAATTCGATGCCGACATACAATATAAATACAATATAAAACCATAGACATTCAGGATGAAAATACAATTAGCATTAACACATAATACACATATACTTAAGTTAAAAACAGAGTTTCGTCCATCACATGAGCATTGAGCCATAACCATCAACTTACCAATTACAATTCCAATCCAAAGTGCTGCATTGTGCTACTGTGCAAAAGCCTGGTCCCAGAACCACAATTTCACTTTTTTCCTAAATGCCAGAAGGGATGGGGTTGATCTTATGTCACTTGGAAGCGCATTCCACAGACGGGGAGCCACCACCGAGAAGGCCCTCTCTTTCGTCCCCACCAACTGCATTTGAGAAGTTGGCGTGGACAAGAGCAGGGCCTCCCTGGCTGATCTTAAATTACGAGGTGGAACGTAGCGGCAGATGCATTTGGACAATCAAAGGCACAAGAGAACATCCAAGATTTTAAATCCTTATGAAAGGTTGACAAGCTAGGTGCTTGTCTGATCTCCTTAGGGAGGGAGTTCCAGAGCCAAGGTGCCACCAACGAGAAGGCTCTCTCCCTCGTCCCCACCAACCATCCTTGAGACGGCGGTGGAAGTGAGAGAAGGGCCTCTTAGGGTACCAGCTGGTTCGTAGGGGATGATGTGATAGTGAAGATAGGCAGGTGCCGAACCGTTTAGGGCTTTGTAGGTAATAACCTGCACCTTGAATTGGGACCAAAAACTTATTGGAAGCCAGTGGAGCTGCTTAAACAGGAGGGTTGGTAGCTCCCTCTAACAACCTGGGTCTGAAGAGAACAGAAACCAATCTCCTAATTGGTTTCCTCTGCCTCCTTAAGCAGCCCCCATAAAGCCTCAAAAGCATCCATTCTGTGAAAGGGCTGTAATAGAGCAGCCTTCCTAAACCTTTTTCTACTGCTCTTAACCATCTCACCTGACTGGGTGATCTTGGGGATGCATTTTTTAAAAAAAGGAAATTCCAAGTCCTGCCCAAAATATCTGATGGGCACCAGGCTGGGGAAGGTCGCCAAACGGTAAGGAGACCGATTTTGGGCATTGTGGATCCCAACACAAATCCTGAGCCATGATTCATGCAAGTGGCTGCTTTTTCTACACACTGTATTTTCCCACTTCCCCTAAGTGGTTTTTCTTTCGGACAGAAAATATGATAAATTCTGCATAGCATAGTCACCATATATTAAGAGGTAAGTCAGCCTTGACACAGCTGTCCAATAGGAAAGCTGGCATTATGTGTCACTATAAGCAAAGACTGGAAAGAAAGGATAGTTACATCCAGAAATTCATTTTCTGACTGATATGTTGATTGACTATCTTATGAATCCTAATGTAGTATCATTATGCAAACAATTAAGTAAATACCCTCAGAAAGTACATTGCTAATGCATCTAAATGAAAAAAGATTTCCTGCTGGTGTGATTTTTGCCACATCTGCAGAAGTACTTTGGGAAGGGGGAGAGATCTGCAAATGCACACAGAGCAAGTCGGCATTGCTAATGAAATTTGGTACAAAATTGCTGCAATCCATTTCCTGATGATGAAGTGGTTCAGATGTGTTTTTCACAACTCTCTCTCTATATATATATGTATGTGGGTGGGTATGTGTGTGTATGTGTGTATCACACAGAGATAAAAACATTCCTTAATAATAATAGTAATAATGCACTTCTGATGAGATGGAATATAGAAAATTATACACTTGGTAAATTCATCAACCTAGATGCAATCAGCAGAGCAGTACAGGTCACCTTTCGCTTGCTCCGTGGTTTATTTTCATAAACAATCACCTGAAATGCAGTCCTCAGACTGACTTTTCCTTTTAAATCAAACACTGAAATATTCATTATTCTTTCATGGCATGGATACTTGGGGAATTATTAAAGTGTTTATCCTTTCACCCAGATGTATAAATGAGGGGTGTGTGTGTGTGTCTATATCTATATCTATATGAGATAGTATTTCTCATATTTTAAAAAGCACTGAAGTTAGGTCAAGCAAATTTATCTTTTGGGAATATCAGATAAAATATCTAACACAAGACTTCCATTGCTTTAGAATGTGTGTGTGTGTGTGTGTGTGTGTGTGTGTGTGTGTGTGTGTAAAGGTAAAGGCTTCCCCTGACATTAAGTCTAGTTGTGTCTGACTCCAGGGTGCTCATCTCCATTTCTAAGCTGAAGAGCCGACATTGTCCGTAGACATCTCCAAGGTCATGAATTAATGGTGCGCTGTTACCTTCCTGCCAAGGTAGTATCTATTGGTCTACTGACATTTGCATGTTTTTGAGCTGCTGTAGAAGCGGGGTTAACAACGGGAGCTCACCCTGCTCCCCAGATTCGAACCACCAACCTTTTGGTCAGCAAGTTCAGCAGCTCATTGTTTTAACCTGCTGTGCCACCAGGTTGTGTGTGTATGTGTGTTGTGTGTGTATTCTGTCCAAAGTAGTATCATCAACTTAACATCCAGAGCAGTGTGTGTGTGTGTGTGTGTGTGTATGTGTGTGTGTGTGTGTGTGTGTGTGTATATATATATATATATATATATATATATATATATATATATATATATAGGATATGATGTTACTTACGGTCTTGGTGGGGTCATGTAGGCATGAATTGCGCACTTTCTATGTGTGCTCCAAATGATGTCATCTGGAAGCATGAGTTGTATTGTCTTATATAGCGGAGGAAGTGTTTTGATTCTGGAGTGTGTCCACTCAGCAAAGTCTGTAGTGGTTGTGGAGGAGTGGCAAGTGGTGGTAGAGAGACTTTACCGGCTAGGCAGCACATTCCTGTTGTTTCTGCTGGGTATTTCAGGGCTTTGCAGTGTGTGCAGATGTGCGTTAGGGTGCCAATGTCGGCCTCTGGCACCATGCGGTAGTCTTCTGCAGCGTTGTATCTGAAGGCTAGGCAGTGGAATTGGTTGTGGTGTTTTTGAAGTTTGTTTTCTGTGTTGCGAAGTCGTGATTCTGCGCTCCTTGCGCGCTGCTGTTGTGTTGCATTTCTGCGTCTATGTTGTTCCTGGCTGCACGCTTCTTCTTATCGTGCAGTTCTTTGCATTTGGTTCTCAGCTGTGCGTCGTGCAGTGACCTGTTGTCTGTGTCTCTGCTGCGCAGTGTGTTTCTGTTCTGGCGTTTGTTCTGCCCTTTTTTGTTTGATGTATGTAGTGTTGTGAGTGTGTCGTCCGATGCTGTTATTTTTATAAGGCATGGCTTGTCTTTTGGGTCAGTTTATGTCTGTGTGGAAGGAAGGAATGGTTTTAGTTTGTGGTGTTTGTAGGTGTTGTGTGTACGGGGTCCCGTAAGGTTGGTGGGATGGGTTGTGATTGGAAGTTGTGTTGTGTTGTGTGGGTAGGAATTTGCTGGAGAATTGCTCCCTCCGAGTTTGGTTTTGGCAGTTTAACCCTCAAACACCAACTGAAATCTCTCAGCATTCTATCCTAGCCTTGGATGGCTCTTGCCAGCGTTGCTATGGTTACAGCAGTTATGCAAATCCGCCCTTATTGGCAGCCAATCATGTTGTTCAGAATGTAGAGGCTGGGTGAGTCGTTGGCTGCCCCGGAGGATACTGGGAAATGTAGTTTTATTTTTACTCGTTGTTTTGGGGGCCTTTTAGGTTTTGGGGGGAAGTTTCTTTGCTACAAACGTACCTTGCTTGAGGCCTATTTCTGTTGGCAAGTATTGTTTTTCTGCGTTGTATGGTTTCTTTGTTTGAGGTATACATCACATGACGTGAACCCATTTATATAATAGATGCACACACACACACACACACACACACATCTGCCTGATGAAAAGATAATCTCATCTGGTGGGGGGGGGGCACTTCATAAAGCTCAAATATGCAAGCCTACTTGCAACCTGTGGCATGTAAGTATCTAGCAAATGATTGTTTCAGAGCCAATGTCTATGTAGGGATCCTAATGTGACAAAGCACAGTTGTCCGTCCTCTCTGATGGATTTCAAATTCATGGTTTTGATTGATTGTGAGCTTGTGCTGCTTCCCCCACCTCCTAAAGTTAGGGTTGGTGTTTGAACATTCAAGTGGCAGCTACGTCCTCAGGAGGTAAGCAAGAGGGTTACTTGGGGTGTATGTGTGCTGTGTGTTTCTGCTCTGTCCGGTATCTCCCTTTCCTCCACAGATGAAACAGATGTTCATGGTATACAGGAAGAGGAGGCACTGATCCTTTATCGTTTCACTTACCCTGTGGATCCAGGTCATCTTCCTCTTCCTGTGTACCATGAATATCTGTTTTGCCTGGGCAAAGAAAGGGACCTGGGGGAGCAGGAACACACGGTAGGAGAAACCAGATCGAAAGGATAAGTGAGATTGCAGGTGTACGTGGGTGTTGGGGGAGGGGGGAGGCAGTTTCCCCTCTGCTTCCAGTTTGGCATATATCTCTGTTCCATCTGGTATCTTTCTTCCTTTGGCCAGATGAAACAGACACTTTCGGAATGCAGGAAGACGAAAGCGGGGCAAGATTCACATGATCCATGAAACAGCATGTCAGGCCAGTTCCTCCTCCTTTTGCACCTTGGACCATGGCAGATCCCCAGACCGCAGTGGCAGTGCCACATTATCCTCCATTTGGTGATATTCAAGGTTTTTCCACTTTTGTAGGGCAGCTGTGACCATAAACCTTGTGAAAGTGGAGTTACAACTGTATATATAAGTTATACACTATTTCCTACTAAAGTGTTTTCAATGTAGATATGTTGTCACAGACTGAGCAGAGAGTCCATACTTCAGTATTTAACGGGATGTTCTCTTTGCACAAACGTTTTCAGTGTCAGTAAGGCTTTTTATGGTCTTCCTGTGAGTAGACACTTAGTGCTATATTCCTTATGCTTACGTATTAGAAGAAATTCAAAAGTAAATCCCATGCTATTCAATTAACTCAAATGCCAAGGAATGAGCTAGCAATTGTAAGCTTATAGCCACATTCTGTCCATGTTTATTCAGGAGGCAGTTGCACAGGATTGCAATTGCAGTTTCTTGTGAAGATCACAATGTTTTTCCAACGTTCAAGCAGACAAGAAGAGAGTGGGTGGGAAGACAGACTGAATTCCCCTTTCAATAACCTGAAAATACTTTTACACCAAAACTTTGTTTTCCAATCAGAAAAAAGAGGAAATACATCTCTTACCTTAGTAGCAAGAGCTTCTGCACTTTCACGACACGTCTTTTCAATTTCAAGGTGGTTCTGTATACAGCTGACTTCCTCAATAACCATGTGAGAAACTGAAACACATGCGGGAAAGAATTTGATTCATACTGAGTTCGATATGAGTCAAGCTTTCCCCTCCTCCCTGATTTTTGCTCAAAAAACCCATCCTATGATTATGAATATCTACTTGATGTTAGCTACTTTTTAAAAGCACGTACACATACACTCAAATAAACAGAGATAGGTATCAGGACCTGGTTATAATGACATAAAAAGATACAGAATCCTAAAACCAGAACTAAATGTTAATATCAAAGAGTTTTTAATACATTTTTATTTACAAATTTTTCTTCGGTATGCTGATATGGCCTAAGGGCTAATCAATAAAATTTATTTATTATTTATTTACAATTTTTTCATTACAAATATTCCTTTACTTATAGATGCAGGAAGTCCCCAAGTTACGAACAAGATAGGTTCTTTAGTTTAAGGTGAATTCGTATGTAAGTCAAAACATTTACATTCTATAAGTGTAATTTCAGATATCTCTCTCTCTCTCTCGGCATTACTTTGCGAATGAAGATTCTTAGGAAGGACTCATCCCACGCTTTTTACAAGCGCGTTGATGACTAAAAAGGCCAATCTGAGATAGGCAAGTTTGGTTCCAGAAAGCACAGCAGAAAGTCTCCTTGGGTGATGTCGTTTCCAAATTGCGTTTTTTTCCCTCGTTGTCGTTCTTCTTCGAGACCCATTCGGCGTGTCTTCTCGAAAGAGGCCGCAGCATTGTGGATAGTGCATCTCCATGCCTCCCGTTGTGAGGCCAGGGTGGACCATTGTTGGTGATCAATCTGGCCGAGTCTGAGATGTTGTTTCAGGGAGTCCTTATATCTCTTTTTGGGGGCGCCTCTCTTGCGCTGACCCGTGGTGAGTTCACCATAGAATAGTATCTTTGGGAGGCAGTGGTCCTCCATCCTAGAGACGTGCCCTGCCCAGCTGAATTTCATATATATATATCTTTATCTTTGGGTTTGTTTCACTACCTGTTCCCTCTTCAGAAGATTTCACCTCACTTTCTGTACCTGTGATAACTAGATTTTGAAAAAAAATTGGCTTGTTGTGGAAACAAGAATTGGTGATAAAGCTTCAGTGGCGACACCTTTTCCCCATGATAACTCTTTCAGGAGTGAATTTACCTTCCGAAGGCTGGATTTACTCTCACTTCCTGTTGTCTTATCCTTGTTTGTAACTATGAGTAATTTGTAACTCAGATGTTTAAAATTCAGGGACTGTCTGTATACCACTGAACTCTTTCTTCCCTCCTGTCACAATGCAGGGACTCGGCCCAGCCCCTTAATCACACACACAGAGACGGTAATCAGCTAACTATTTATTGAATAATTGAAAACAGGTGAAAAGGTAAATTGTCCATAAAAAGTATCAAAAGATTCAATCAAAGTGGTAAAGAGTTCTTAGGTAAATCCAAAGGCAAAAGCTTGGCAAGAGTTCCCGCAAAACAATGCGGATCAAAACAGACTTGGTCCGTGGCAATTTAAACAAAGCAAAGTTCATGGAATCAAAGGCCCAAGAATCTTCTTGGTCACACGAGCCCAGTCCTGGCTCTGTGGATCTTCACTCACTTCACTCCCTTCAGATCAGAAGTGGCCGAGCAACTGAGGATCCGTTCCCACGGATCCTATACTTAATTCCCTTGGTGAGACCTACGGCGCTCTAGGGTTCTGCGCCAATCTGTGCTACGGGGCTCACTGCTCCTGTGGCACTCTAGGCTTCGATGCCATTCACTTCTGCTAGACTCAATGCTCCGACGCCTATCAAAGCTCCGTCCTTGCCTCCCAGCACCTGGGTCGTTATCTTCATGAGAGCCTGACTCCCTTCCAACTTCCATGGGCTCATCCCTCGCTAGCTCCCAGACTTTCTCTTGTGATCCGAAACCACCTGGTTTCTCATACTGATTATCTGAGTCAGTCTCCTCAGTGTCAGACTGACCTTCCCAGCTCTCATAACCATCAGGCCAGCCATGATCCCATTCTAAGCTCTCTGTGGGAGATGAAGGCCCAGCTACCTCATCATCACCTTCTTCTGCATCTACATTGTCCGCAATTGGCCCTAATGCAAGCGGGACCCCCGGGGCGGCCCCCTGCCCCCCCGGCACGAATGAGAACTGGGTTGCTACACCTCCTCACTTTTACTCATCCCTCAGCCTTATTTAGTAAGCAACATGTGTTTATCACTATCTTTCACTGTAAGCCTAACTCTCATACACAATATGGAAAAATAAGTTGTATATTATTCTTAACATGAAAAATGTTTGTTCAGAAAATAGGTTAATCAGCTATTAATCAGGTTTAAATCCAGAGTTCACACGCCTCACGTAGTAATATATGTTCAAATTAAATGTGACATTTATTGTTTTCAGTATTTACCTATGAATGCTTGCTCACAAGAAACCCTGAGCAAAATTACAAAAGTTTTTGCACAATTTTCAATGCTTTTTTTCTGGTTTTCCTGTGAAAACTTCATTTGTGCTAAACTAAAGGGGTTGGAAGAGAAATAAACCAAAATGTTTTTGAACAAAATCATTAATTTTAAGCGCAACCCTCAATTTTTTTCTTTAATTTATTTTAAAAGCCAATGAAAAAGAAAAAATTAAGAGGGTACCGCTTTTCCTCACTCTCACAGAATCATGGGAAAAAACAGAAGGCCATCCGGTCCAAACGCAACTCCCCTTGCATGAATTTGCAATCCAAGTATTTCCAAAAGAAGAACAAAACAATGTCATTGGGTTTGACTTGATCATTTATTCTTTCTTTCCTGGCAAGAAGTATCAGAAAGTCAAGGTATCTCAACCTGTTAGGACATCTTTTTTGTGAAGCACACACATATTGAACATATATTCTTCCTAACACAATCCTATGCCCTTTTGGATCAATCCCACATGAAAACATCCAAGAGGCAGTTCTCTGTAGTTATAGTCTAATGTTTTCTTCTATGTCCTTGCAATAAAAACATACTGTATGGGTGACATGGTTAATAAGATGAGAATTCAACTGTGTTGTTGCTGATTATAGGATGTTAGGAGAAGAGAAGTGTTCTCTAACACATTTGAACACATGTCCTTTAGGCCTTTGCATGTTAAAAATAGATGTGCTTAGTTGTGCTTTGAAAGCAATCAGTGGTAAATTCCACATCAGTAAAACAGTGAATCTATTCTTTAAGGTCTAAATTTCAGAGTCCAGTCCATACTTTAAAGAGATATTCAAAGTGTAGAACCTATTTTGGGTGTAGGGCTCAACTCTTTAGAGGGCTCTTTAAAAGTTTTGATTTAAGACTTTGTCACACAAACCTGCAATAACACAACAGTTGTGTTATTGCTGATAGTGGATACGTACTGTGTTGAGTGCCCTTGATACTGACCCCTCACTTCAGTAGCACAATTGTGCTGATTTTCCAATTTGTGGTTCTGTGATCATACTTTCACACTCCTTCATGAGCGTGTCTTCCCACACTACTGCTGTTCCTTTTTTAAAAAAAATTTCATTTTTAGTGTGACTGTGTAATTCAAGCATTTTTAAAGATCAATAGTAAAGGTAAAGGTTTTCCTCTAACATTAAGTCCAGCCGTGTCCAACTTTGTGGATTGGTGCTCATCTCCATTTCTAAGCCTAGGAGCTCCAAGGTCACGTGGCTGACATAGAGCACCATAACCTTCCCACCAGAGGGGTACCTATTGATCTACTCACATTTGCATGCTTTCGAACTGCTAGGTTGGTAGAAGCTGGGGCTAACAGTGGGAGCTCACACCACTCCACAGATTTGAACCTGTGACCTTTCAGTTAGCAAGTTCAGCAGCTCAGCAGTTTAACCCACTGTGCTACCGGGAGTTCCATAAAGATCTACATAAATATAAAATCTCTATATATAATAAAGCGGAATGTTTGTATGTATGTATATATGTTTGTATGTATGTATG
This sequence comes from Anolis apletophallus, assembly GCA_030556195.1. Lineage (NCBI taxonomy): Eukaryota > Metazoa > Chordata > Lepidosauria > Squamata > Anolidae > Anolis > Anolis apletophallus. Next base: position 85,831,278 of record JARBWK010000010.1, read on the forward strand.
TGGCAGAGTTCTGATTGGTTGCCACTTTCACAGGCCACAGCGACCAGCGCGGGTGATGGACCTGCACCAAACTTGGGGCACATAACCCCCCTGACCCCCTTTACGTACTGGTGCAGTATGGGGGACATGGCCCATGGATTATGGGATTTGTAGTACATTCAAACACTTTGGTTCCCACAGACCACTGCGGCCACCTACAAGGACCAATACAGACCACACTTGGCACACACATCCCCCATTACCCACTCTACGTCCTGGGGCACTTGGGAGGAGGGCGGACCATGGATGATGGGACTTGAAGTACCTCTACTCACTTCCCAAGTCCGCTGCGACCCTTATCCAATTACTGATCGAGACCAAACTTGGCACACATAACCCCCATGACTACCTTCACGTCCTGGTGAGGTTCAGGGGAGGACTGACAATGGATGATGGGATTTGTAGTACTTTCACACCCCTCTGTTCCCACAGACCACTGAGGCCCCCAACAAACACCGATAAAGACCACACTTGGCACACAGAGCCCCAGTGACCCACTCTACATCCTACTGAAGTTTGGAAGGGGGAAGAACATGGATGATGGGACTTGCAGTACCTTCCCTCACTTTCCAAGACTGCTACAAACCTAATCCAATGACTGATCAACACCAAACCTGGCATACAGAGCCCTCATGATCCACTCTACATCCTGGTACAGTTTTGTGTGAAACGGACCACGGATGATGGGACTTGAAGTACCTTCACTCACTTCCTAAAAAATACAACCCTCACCCATTCACCAATACAGACCAAACTTGGCACACAGAGCCCCCATGACCCAATCTACACCCTACTGCAATTTGGGGGAGGCTGGACCACAGATGATGGGACTTCCAGTACCTTCAGTACTTTCATGATACCACTGCAACTCCCAATAATGATGGATCAAGACCAAACCTGGCACACAGAGCCCTCATAACCCACTCTACATCCTGCTGCAGTTTGGAGGGGGGCAGACCACGGATGATGGGACTTGCAGTACCTTCCCTCACTTTCCAAGACTGCTGCAAACCTAATCCAATGACTGATCAACACCACACCTAGCACACAGAACCCTCATGACCCACTCTACATCCTGCTGCAGTTTTGTGTGAGATGGACCATGGATGCTGGCACTTAAAGTACCTTCACAACCCTCATCCATTCACCAATACAGACCAAACTTGCCACACACAGCCCCAATGGCCCACTCTACATCCTGCTGCAGGTTGGATGAGGGTGGACCACAGATGATGGGACTTGCACTACCTTCAGTAATTTCATGATACCACTGCAACTCCCAATACTTATGGGTCAAGACCAAACTTAGCACACAGAGCCCCCATAACCCACTCTACATCCTGCTGCACTTCTCAAATGACCCGGGTCCCTAAGCTAGTATAAAATAAAAGGAAAGTAGACAGCTTGGAAATAGTGAGGTGAAAGACGGAGAGGAGGAGAATCCTGCTCCCTGTTATCGTATTACTGTTGGCAGGTTGGCACAGAAGTGGAAGGGACCCATTACACAAAATAGCTGATTGGGATTGGGAGCTTTTAATGTGTTTTACCCATCGGGGGGGGGGGGCGGGACTGGTAGTGAGTTGTAAATGGCATTATGTGATAAGTAACATCACTAAAGGTGATGGTCCAATTGCCATGCTGTTTTGCCTGCCTTGTGCGATAAAGCCAGAGCAGATTCATCACCCCACTGACACGGAAATCATTAACCACCAACAAAAACAACAGGAGACCGGTGATACTTTCTTTCCCATACACACTTTCCCATTTGCTATAATTGTTATTTACATTTTCAGTTCTGCCAGCATCTGGCACCACACCACCACGGGGATGGACACAAACAGTCTTCACACAAAGAGATAAATAAAGACGCAGCAAGATTTGAAGTGCATTGTTATAACTGGGCCTAGAGAACCACCACATGGCAGTAGCATTTCATGGAGACAAGTTAAAAATGTAGTCTGGCTCAGAGAGGTTGTCTACGCTGGGATCATGCAATCACAGAATGTAGAAACAAAAAAGTCAGCAAACGTTCCTGTACTTTAAGAGGCTTATCTTCTATTAGGTCAGCCCAGGCCACCGATTTTTGATGTTTGCCACAAGCCAAGAGCCAAATAAGCATTGTGCTCCATGCAGAGATACTATCAGAAAATGGAATGAGCTGAGCAAAATGGGATGAAATTCTCCCAAGCAATCTGGTCTACTTGCTGCAGGGAGAAGAAAATCACATTCACCAGGTTGTCTTAGGCCACAATTCTACGAACATCTGCTTCATGGTAAGCGTCAACAAACTCTGTGAGGCTTTTTTTATGAGCACACGCACAATCCTTTTCTGTCCTTAACATCTAGTGAAGAAAAAAAAAAGCAAAATGCAAGATGTTGCTTTCTATAAGTTGCTCTTTCTCTTTCTTTCTCTTTCTCAAAATAGACAGAGAGGACACATAGTGAATTGTACATAGGTTGAGAATTTTTTATCGGGAAATTGGAAATCTGAAAAGTTCAAAAATCCTCCACATGGGTGACTGACGACCTAATCACACGAGGCTAAAATCGGTGGCATGTGCCAATCCAGCTCCGGTCATCCATTGAATGTGCCATCAGATGACGTGCCAGCTTTATGGGTGAAGGAGGGTGGAACCGGTATGCCACCGCCACCACAGCAACACAGTAGGATTCCTGTGTTGCTATTTACTTTAATGGGGGAAGCTGTGCACAGGAGCTGGGTGATGTGGGGCGAGGAGCAGCGCCTTCCCCATGCCTCATGGTGAAGTAGGGTGAACCTTTTTCAACAGCCATGCAATGAGGCCATGAGATACTGACGCTATGGCTTTGTGATGGTACAATATACACAAACTTTGTTTCATGCACAACATTATTCAAAATATTGTATTGTGTATAAAATTACCTTCAAACTATGTATGAAACATAAATGAATTTCATGTTTGACTTGGGTCCCATCTCCTAATTGTCTCATTTATATATATGCATATATTACATAATCTAAAAAAGTTCAAAACCTGAAACACCTCTGGTTCCAAGCATTTCAAATAAGTGATACTCAACCTCTGTACAAAGTATAAACATGGAAAAGGGAAATTTTAAGTGTGCTTATTATGCCGAAATATGCGTCAAAGAGGTCTGTAATTCTTTTCGGAAATTTACACAACACACTTGCGTTCATCTTAAAGAAACACAATATACACAAAAAGAATACATCATAGAGTATAGCAAAGTCAGAAGTTTAAAAGTTGATTTAAAAAGTGATTAGGTAATATACAAAAGTAATTAGTGGCTGTATCAAAGCCACAGGAAGGATTCAATTAAACCAGTGGTTCCAACCTGTAGTCCATGGACCACCAGTGGTCAACAAGAACTAAAATATGATCCGCTGCCTCACTGTTACTACACCGTTGCAACGAGAGTGACTGGTCTTGCAAAACCCTCTTATACTGCCAAGGCTCATTAAATCAGGTTTTCTGTAGAGGAGCAGATGGTAACTACTGGATGGCATATGTTCTGTATCAGAAACTAGAGCTGATGTTGTCTATCCAATGCAATTTTCTGAATCAGCACCCCAAATAACTGAAACTATAGTTGAACAAAAACTGTTTTGTAACCCTTTTGGTACTAATATTGGAGAGTGGCCCCTCGTCAAAGTGGTCGCTAGTCAAAAAAAGGTTAGGAACCTCTGAATTAAAGTGTGCAACTTTGGGGGAAACTCTTTTGTTTTCTTTTGTTTTTTTAAAAAAGGAACTAAAGTAGCTACTTTTAAAGTTTCTTTTTTTTAAAAAAAAAAGGCCAGTGAGAGAAAACACACTCAAATAGTGAGGTCATATATTCCATCAGTATACAAGTAATACTTTTCACATTAAAATCATAATTATTTGTACCAAGTTACTTCAAAGTTCTGTCTCTTTTATGTAGTCTAATCCAGAGTTTCCCAACCAGTGTGCCGGGGCACACTAGTGTGCCGTGAGTGATCATCAGGTGTGCCGTGGGAAATTGGAATCTCCAATACCCTTTCTTCCCCCTCCTGGCAAACACTTTTTCTTCTCCACTCGGGCTTCCTTCTTCCCAGCCTTGCTCTGCTCGCTTTGCTCAGGAGGGGAAAGGGGAGGGAGGAAGATGTGACCCGTGCGGGCGCTACTGCGCAGACTTGCCCCACGTCTTCCTCCCTCCCCCTCCCCTCCTGAACACGCTCACACTGCCCCCTCGGATCAAAATGGTGGCAGCTATTTTGACATTGCTCCCATTTTCAACCACATGTGAGATGAGCCTCTCAAGCTAGACTGCGATAAAAACTAAAAACAGAGAGAGACTGACAGCTGTTGAGCAAGACCTTCGTGTGTGTCTTTCTGCCTTCCTGGTTGTGTTCATCAAAAGAGGCCCAGGTTTCACACTGAGTATACAAATACATTTAAAGACATATTAACTATATGTATTACTGTGTTAGAGTGTCATTTTGTGTCATTTTGGTTGGTGGTGTGCCCCAGGATTTTGTAAATGTAAAAAGTGTGCCGTGGCTCAAAAAAGGTTGGGAAACACTGGTCTAATCCACTGTCAAAAGTAATTAAAAAAAACCAACAGAAAAAGTGATAGAGTGTCATGTCTTCCTATCAAAAATGGTTTGTCCTTCATAAAGCAAGCAAAGACAGTTGCTTCTTTTTAGTTTAACAAACTGGATTTCATGTTTAAAAAATCTTTTAAAATACCTGTCTTCCAAGAGATGATAACTCATGATTCATTTAAGATTAGTTAACCTGCAATTATCATTAAATCCAAGAAGTTAAAAAATATGAAAAATTAAAAAAGATAGAGAGAGAGAGACTTGCTAAGACAGCCCAAAGTTCTTATTACGCTGATATTAAAATTCATAAAGCAACTCTAAGTGGCCAGAAACCTCTCCAACCTCAACATTTTTTCAGGGGTAATAATAATATGCAGCAAACGCAGGCCAACCAAAAACCACTTAACTAATTAGTAGTTGCAGTCACCGAGAAAACATGAATCAACACTGTTATTACAAGTGGCACATTTGAGTGGCATCTAATTATGACTTGATGAGCTTGATACTTGCATTATCAACATCACTACCACATCCCATCAGGGACTAAAAGCTGCTGATGGCATTGACTGCAAGAAACTCCCACTCAATGGTACCGCAGCACCCAACAATCTCCTTGGCAGGGGCACGTTAAGCGTAATTACTGGCCGACATTGTAAATAAACAGGATTGGAAGTGAAAATTGTACCAAGTGCATAAGACACAATCTGACACATTGGAAGTGGCAGCCTTAATTGAGAGTTTCTTTGACTGCTCAAGATCATTTCAACTGCATTTCTTGGAGGACAGTGATTATAACTGTGGAGACAGACGGCATAATGGTATCAGCACTGCTGACAGAGCAGTGAATTAAATTGTATCTGCTGTTGTGTGAAAGCCTTGATGAGAAGTACAGATCCTTAGTGGTCTTATCATTATCACACAATGGTCATGTTGTCATCAACCTCTCTGGCTCCAATTGAAAAGAAATGATTGTGTGTTGAAGCTTCCCCCCGACTCCCCCCATACACCTTCTATCTCTTGTGCTGAATAGAACCAATTTTCAGAGAGCAATGAAATCACGCTATAGGGCCTAAAATGCAGCTGCTTGGCATACAAACTGGGCCCCATTAAACAGGAATCATGCACAATATGTGTTTATGCCGGGAGAACAAATAGAAGCTGAGCGCAGGCCAAGTTTATTCACAGACACAAAGCCCGTGTAGCTCTTCATCAATATAATTGCCTTTTATATTGTCGTTTAAATAATGGGCTCCATTATTGCTGTAAAATCCTAATATTCCTGGTATTTTATTGCTATATTTACAAAGTATGTCCTTTTTTTTGAAGCGCAGGGAAGGGGGGGGGGATGTAGAAGGGAAGATAAAGGCAAGCTATGACATTTTACAAGGGCAAATATTACTTTTGAATTGTAAAACTCAGCTACTTGTCATTATTCACCAGTTTCTCGAATTTCAAATATCATAGCACAAACAGGCCACAAGGTGTAGATGTGGGTGGGTGGTATTCTTTACATTCCCCCTCCCTTTCACAGGAATTTGACTTATTAGAATATATGGGTGTGTGTATATACACATACACACATATATCTGTATTGTCGCCAACCTGATCATTTCATAACACCTCAAATTTAAGACTGTTTCACAAGAAGTATTGCAAAACTCCATCTATTAACCAATGTAAACAACAGCTGTTTAAATGTCTTTGTCAAAAATGTATTAGGTGAAAGGCTGTGTGTATGCGTTTTAACCTTTTATTATTAATCCTCCAACAAAACATGCTATAGTGACACAGACCTAACACAACAGGCTGCGAGACTGTTGTCATCTCCTCTCTCTCAAAGCTATTCAAAGGAGACTTTCCACTCCCATTAGCTGTGCTTTGTTACCTCCAGACACCACATTGAATCAATAGAACCATTATCATACAAGAGGAAAACGGGATATTTGGCAGCGAGGGGGCTGAGTTGTTAGCATATTTGTTCCTTGAGCCAGTTGAAGACATTGCCATAGTGACTTTAAACTTGGCTACATGCATGTGTTTGATCGTCCATAAAGAGGGAATCTGAGTCTGAAAGAGGCATCCGTCCAAGGCTTTCACCAGCAAGCAAATGAGCCCGCACCCTCTGCCCCATATGACAATATTATAGGTTCACCATAGGTTGAATATACTGTTTTGTTTATTTCAGTATGTAGCTGCTCAAAATACAGGCTAAGCATCACTTATCCAAAACACTTGAGACCAGAAGTTTTTGGTATTTTGGATTATTTCATTGATGTGTGTGTGTGTGTGTGGAATATCTTATTTTCATAGGCATATATAATGGAGAAGTTTTGGAGAAGTCTAAACACAACATTCATTGATGTTTTATGTATCTTATACAACCTCCATTCCCCCTCCCACTGAAAAATAATAATAGCAATTAAATTTAAAAAATGACATTTCACCTCCCTAAAAACATAAAATGAAAATATTGAATCAAAGAATCATAAAATAGAATTATTCTATAGAATATAATTGGAAGAGACCACATAGAACATCTAGTCCAGCCCCTGCCATGCAGAAAAACTCAGTCTAAGCACATCTGGCAAATGGCCATCAAACCTCTATTTAAAAGCCTCCAAAAAAGGAGTTCCACCACAATCTGAGGCAGAGAGTTCCACTGTTGAACAGCTTGTATGGTCAGGAAGGTCTTCCTAATGTTCATATGACATTTCCTTTCCTGTAATTTGAACCCATTGCTTTAAGTCCTAGGCACCAGGGCAGCAAAAAACAAGCCTGCTCCCTCTTCCTTATGACACCCTTTCAAATATTTAAACATGGCGATCATGTATCCTCTCTTTTTCTCTCTTCTGCCTTACTAGCCCATTATTATTAATATTCAAAACTTGCAAGCATTTTCATATTTGTTTTTTTATAAATGTTCCCTATTCGTTTAAGGAAGTGTATGTAGACTTCTTTATTAAGACGGACAACAAATCCATTTCTTCCCATTCAAAAAGTTCTATAATTCAGTTTTCTCTTATTCTTCTATTTTTGCACATAAAACATGTTGAAATGGATAGAGTGTATTATAGTGGTGAAATGTGAATTTGTGTGTGTGTATGTACAGTATGTGTGTGTATATATATATATATATATATATAGCTATCTATCTATCTATCTAACTCTCTCTATATATATGGTGCTGTGTCTGAGCAAAGATGGAATGTACACTGCTGGTGCAGAAAGGGTTAACCAGCAGGTTGTGAAGATTGGGAAGTGACGAAGGACGTCTGTGCCAGCGTGCCTCGACGTTTTGTATAAAAGCTGTGTAATCTGTCCTTGTCGCATGTTGGGAGAGATTGTGCTGTGGAGTGAAGTGGATTGTTTTGTGAGTAAAGAATTGTTTTTGTACTACCGACTCAGCGTCCTGATTTATCCAAGAAGCTTCATAACTTCAGCTTATCACCAAGCCTACGCTGCTGGCATCAACAAAACATTCTTGCTGCTAGAATCACACAATGTAGTAGCTTGAAGTTCAAGTTCAATAAGAACATTCAATAGAAATAAAGTTGGATTTAATATCTTTAATACTTTTGTACACGGGCACACTGTTGACCACTTCTTTTGAACGGCAAGCAAATCAGCTCCATGGCTTTGAATTTCATTAACCAAAGAATGCAGAGCAAATAGAGACTTTGGCCCCATGGAAATAGTTTGGCTAATATGAAGATGCAACTGAAAGCAACTGTTTACATGGCCATCCCATGTTCTCCAGGTTCAGGTGGTCTGGGGACATCGGAGGGCACTCACCATCTCCTCCTGTTCTCCTTGATGTGATGGCCAGTGGGTGTGATGTCATGCCAATCACTTCTTGCCTAGAGTGATGCTAGCTGGAGGAACGAGGTAATTTGAAAAGGGAGGGGAAAGAGGAGGGGGTGATTCCTCCTCTCTCCCTTCCCACCTCCCACGTTGTTCTAGCACCACACTCAATGTCACTCCAGGTGATAAGTGAAGGTCACGAACCATGATGTGCCCACTGGCTGTCACAATAATCAGAAAGGGAGGTTAAGACTGGCCATCAAATGGTGCTCTGCTAGGTTTGGTACCACTGAACAGTCAAGACCTTCTTCCACCTCCACATGACAAATTATTGATTTTTGTCTGTTGAGTCTGTCAAAATACACCTCATTTTCAAACATTTACTCACCTTTTTGCAATTCTTCCAGCCGTTTGACTGCTTCATCTCTCTCTTGCTTGATTTTGTCACACTACAAAAAGATACGGACAGATTCATTAATTTTTTTAAAGGACATCAAGGCAAACCCAAATGCCCAATGGACTGGACTTTATTAAATGTTTTTTGAAAACAGAAGGAAATGAAGCAAGTAGAAGATGATGGAGAGATTAATTACAATCAATATTTAAGAGACAAATAATTGGACAGGAAAAAAATCGGAAGTCAACCAATAAGAACTTATTTTTTACTTTTATTTTTCATGTTTTTCTTTTTTTTCTATTTTCATTTTTATTCTTAATTCTTATTCTTATTTTTATTTTACTTTTTTCCCTTTTCCCCCAGCCGCCCTACCACTACTCCCACCTGTAGGGAAACCCCTTTACTCTTCCTTCCTTAGTTAATTCCCTTCCCCACTGCTTAATTCCTCTATTTCTTTCCACTGAACTCCCAAACCCGAGTTCCCCACCTTTCCCCCCTCAAAATATATTTAAAAATATCATACAATAGCATTTTCATATTTAAACAATGAAAACAACAGTTAGTAGAGGGCACACATACAAACATACAAAACAAGAATTCAGTTAAAATCACAAGAGTAAAGACCTGAAAATATATTACGAAAAAACCATAGGTCATATTCATGTTCATCAAGAAGAATAGGATAAATAGGTCTACTCAGTGTTACCGTGTAGCTAAACACTAAGCCACAACAATACAAATAGATATATTCAAAACTTGAGTATTGAACGTACTTTACCTTCCGCTGGTTGAATGAGTATAATGCTCAAGAATATCACAGCCTGTAGTGAACTTTATTGTGTCGAACGACCTTTCCAATATTGAACATATTGGCATATTGGGTTGGATGTACTGTCTTATGTTGAACGTATTGTGCAGAATGCCATTAATTATATACATTGTGTAGAATAGATTGTGTAGAACGCTGTGTGTAGAACGTTACGTGTTGGTTTGCCTTAGAAGGAAGAATATATATATATATATATATATATATATATATATATATATATTCTTGACTACATAACTCATTAATACTCAAGTTTTGAATATATCTATTTGTATTGTTGTGGCTTAGTGTTTAGCTACATGTTCAAGTTTTTGTCATTTCACATCTACTTACCAGTTTGCAAAGTTTTCACATAAATACAGAAACATCATTCATCGTTTGTATTTTTATCTGTGCAAGTTCCAGGACAGGACAAGACAAGATAGGACAGTTTATTCAGACTGCAAAAAGTTACTGAATAATCAGAATTGTATTTATATTATCAAAATTTCAGTAGGGGACTAATGGCCAGTAAGGAGAAAACAAAGCACTATATGTTGGAGAAATGCTCTTACTTTCCTCACTCAAGGACACTTGATTAGTTAACTCCAAACTTTCATATTTAAAAACAAACTTTATGAGAACCAGTCTCGTTTTATGAGAAGGGTGCTATGGCTATCACTTCCTCTTGCCAGAAAAAGGTCACATATAATATCTAATATAAAAAACATGATATATTTTAGGCAAGTTTCTAAATATCGTATATGTTATGGCCTGATCTTTATTCTGAGAGTCACCCTGTGGACTTCATAAATGAGAGGGGATTTCAATGTTGGCTTCCAGAGTTGTAGTTCAACACTCAGATCACTACACCATCCTGGCTTTTTTTTTTTGCACAATTTCCCCTAATGTACTTTCATCCAGCATTTTCACACAAATGCAAAGCTTCGCCTCATGATTTCATCTGAGAACCATATCTGAAAAACTATCAAATGTTAATTCAGCTGAGGACATGTGAATTATGTGTAATCACACTAAAATGTGAACTGAACCATTTTCTCCTGCAGTGCTAAGCCCCATCATTCAGAAATGACCTCATACATATTGGAAATAGCAACTTTCTTCAAGCCTCCAGTAGTTATTTGTTATGAATATGATTCAGATTGCTTACTGTATTGTATATGTGTTTATTGGTTTGCAACTTTACCTTAACTCTTTGTGGTGACCAGGGATCACTTTGACCTGGGACCACTCTCCAGCATTAGTACCAAAAGGGTTACGAATCAGTTTTTGGTCAACTTTAGGTTTGGTTTGGGGTGCTGATTCAGAAAATTGCATTGGATAGAACAGTGTTTTCCAACCAGTGTGCCGTGAGCGATCATCAGGTGTGCCATGGGAAATTGGCACTCTCCCCCCTCCTAGCAGCCCCCTCACAGGTTTCCAAGAAACAAATTGAGCCCCTCCGCTTGGAAATGTTGTGGTTTTTTTTTTACTATTTTACTGGATTTTTGAGAGCCCCCAAGGAACTGTTTATAACAGCTTCATGACATCCATAGTTAACTGGAAGCAAGTTTCACTCAGGGTGAAATTTCACAAGGGTCTGGAAAACAAGCTCTATGAGGAGCAGCTTAAAGAGCTGGTTATGTTTAGCCTGAAGAAGAGAAGGCTGAGGGAAGACATGATAGCCATGTGAGAGGAAGTCATATATATGTTTTGTTAATCGAAACAGGCCCAGGTTTCACACTGAGTGTATAAATACATTTAAAAACATATTAACTATATGTATTACTGTGTTAGAGTGTACTTTTGTGTCATTTTGGTTGGTGGTGTGCCCCAGGATTTTGTAAATGTAAAAAATGTGCCGCGGCTCAAAAAAGGTTGAAAAACACTGGGATAGACTACATCAGCTCTAGTTTCTGATACAGAACATATGCCATGTTCAGTGACAGGGAAGGAATGGCAAGAGGCACAAAAGGGGCAGAAATGAAATGAAATGAAATATATATATAAATATAAAATAAATATAGAATAAATATAAAATAATAAATAATATAAAATAATATAAAATAATATAAAATAATATAAAATAATATAAAATAATATAAAATAATATAAAATAATATAAAATAAAGAGGAAGGAGGCTTGTGGACCAGATTTTTGTCTTCACAACCTACTGGTGTTCTGCAGCCCACAGGTTAAGAACAGAAAAAAACCATGTAAAAATAATATGACACTGCTTTCTTTTCAGTTGTACATGAAATAATAGATACCTCCTTTGTCCACTGCCACCTTAGAAGTGGGGACCAAGATGATACAGATCCTGCCCTTCCCTCTTCCCTCCATAAGTGAAAGCATAAACATTTACTTCTATTTTTAATTTTTAAAAATTTTTACATTATCTATTTGTGAACATAATTCTGAAAAAGTTCATCATGTTTAATGTAGGCTCTGACTGAAAAAATACAATTTTGGATGTCAAAAGCACTGCTTTGATGGAAAAAGTGAAAAAGGGCCTTGTAAAAAATACTGAGATAATATTTAAGTCTACCCAAAAGTCTATACTTTGTTCTGAGCTTTCCAGTTCTACTTTTATGTATGCACTTTAGCAGTACAAGAAGCAGTCGGATTGTAGGAAATGGCTCGACTACAATGAAAGGTTTTTCATATCTCCCCCTTATTGTTTTGCCCTGTTTGATGTATGAAATAACACTAAACCTATATGTTATTTTGCCTTAGTCCAACAAGAAATCCATACTTCTAGTTTCTGATTACACTATATAACAAAATTTGGGGGGGAAACTGTTCCTGGTTTGAAAGTGTTATTTCTTGTTTAATTGTGTGATACTTATTTTGAAAGCTGTTGTTATATTCCAGAAACGTTGGTTTTGTGGCTGTCAAAACTAGGTTGAAAATCTAGGAGATATTCATTGAAAACTATTCCAAAATGTGATACAGTATGTCCCACAAAAAACAAAGTTTTTTCAGTTTAATAAACGTTTACCATGTTTTTATGATAGAACCAATTAGGAAATGACGTTTATAACCCAGGTACAAAAAATGGGTTACATAGTATAGGAGGAAGGGAAGGGAGAGATGGGAAAGCCCTGCTGATGGTTCCCTTTCTGATTCAGTTAGCTTCGTAAATAGGATACCTTGGAAATGGAGGAAGGGGAGTGAAGAGACCTGTGAGTCTGGGGGATTCAGATGCACTCTTCACCCCACTTGGTTCCTATGGAATCCGGGGAGTTACAGTTTTAAAAGGCCTTTGTAGTCTTCCCTACCAAAGGGGGCTGATTCATCACCAAACTACAACTGCCCTGATTCCAAAGAATTGAGCCACAGCTATATCAAACAGTGTTTCTTAACCTGGGGGTCGGGACCGGGGAGGGGGGGTGTCACAAGGGGGTGTCAGAAGGGTCACCAAAAACCACCAGAAAACACAGTATTTTCTGTTGGTCATGGGAGTTCAGTGTGGGAAGTTTGGCCCAATTCTATTGTTGGTGGGGTTCAGAATACTCTTTGATTCTAGGTGAACTATAAATCCTAGAAACTGAAACTCCCAAATGTCAAGATCTATTTTTTCCAAACCTCTCCAGTATTTTCTGTTAGCCATGGGAGTTCTGTATGCCAAGTTTGGTTCAATTCAATGGTTGCTGGATTTCAGAATAATAAGAGAAAATGTTTGGTTCAGTTCCATTGTTGGGATTGGTAGGTGCAGGATCAATGACATGTCTGGTTGCTTGACAGTTATATTTGCTTTTTGTTTTTTTCCATATCAGGCCATCCCAATAATAATAATAATAATAATAATACCTTTGGGGTTCCCTTCCAACTAGTTGAGTCTTATAACAATAATAATAATGCCTAATAATGTAATAGTAATTCAATCTTCCTTCCTGGCACTAAAAGGGGCTGGACCAGATGACCTTTGGGATTCCCTGCCTGAGTCTTATAACAATAATAATAAAGCATAGTAATGTAATAGTAATTCTATCTTCTGCTTGGCAGGAGGGGGCTGGACTAGATAACCTTTGGGATTCCCTTCCAACTGACTGAGTCTTATAACAATAATAATAATGTTCTTCAACATATTTAGTGGAATGTGGATTCAATGCGGTAACCAATTTATTAACAAAAAAAAAAACTGATTGCAAATAGTCAATCGCGGTGATTTGAGATTACTGCTGACAAAAATAGAGCCGAGGATTACTAGATTGGTAGCATCATACCAGGTTCATCCTTCTCATTAAGATGATTTCGAATGTTTTAACTTTTTTTGTATTACCTTTCTATTCTAAGTTCAATAAATAATTTCAGAATTTCAAACTTCAATGTTTCTAATTTACACCTTTCTTTATTATATTTTATGAAAAAGGTAGAAATATTAATACATATATCTTTGTGTTTAATTGCTATTAACATTATAAAAAAATATTAATTTCTAGGTGGGCGCTGAGTAATTTTTTTTCTGGAAAGGGGGGGGGGTAGACCCAAAACATTTGGGAACCACTGTTCTAAACCATCCTAACCTGTACAAAAAATGTCTCGTTTTTCCTTAGGTTACTTGCAATCACAAATAACACTACTTTACACCCACCTTAGTTTGTCTTTATATGTCATCTCTATTTCATCAAGCAAGAATGACTTCTGCTCTAAGGGTACCTCACCTTTGACCAGCATCAAAACCCCAGAACAAATGAACAAATCAGAGAACTGAACAGAGCCAAGTTGTGACTGTTATATGAATGCTGTGGTGAATTCTATTCCAAAGGTAAAAGGAGTTAGCCTTGCCCTGAACCTGGCTGGGTGGGTGAAGATAGGATTCAGCACCTTGGATAGCTCCAAGTCCTCAGTAAAGTCCATGCTGTTGATTAAAACCAAAACAGATCCTAACCGGAAAGCGCCTTTACCAGTAGTTCTCAACTGTGAATCCACAGGTGTTTTGGCCTACAACTCCCAGAAATCCCTGCCAATTTACTAGTTTTTAGGATTTCTGGGAGTTGAATGCTAAAACATCTGGGGACCTATAGGCTGAGAGCCACTGCCCCTGACAGACCTTGTGAAGAGCATCATTTCTCCAAGTAGGGTATGTCTGTTATCAGTATGATGCTTACATACAAACATAGCTATAAGTCTCATTCAGTGCATTCACATGTTTGACTCCATTACTACCATTGATCCACAGCTGTCCTTGGCACTTTGGCTTTTTACAAAGAATGGAGTCTGCTCATCTAAATGAGAAGCAGAAGCAAGGATAAACCAAGAGAAGATATGTGATATCATTGACAAAAGCCAACGTTAAGGGTAGACCCAAAGAACTGAACAGGACTTATAATTATTAATAAGTAGATAGGATTAATACTGGATTTAGTCCACCTCTTGGTCTTATTGAAGCTGGACCAGTACATAAGTAGACATTGAGATGGATGGATAAATGAAGTCTATCTCTGTAGTCAATAGACAGAAATTGGATTTAAGGGGGAAACTGGATTTTGACTGGTCACATCCTGAATAGATTACTCCAACGCACTCTACGTGGGGCTGCCTTTGAAAGCAGTTCAGAAACTTCAATTAGTCCAATGAGTGGCAACCAGATTACTAACTGGAGCTACATACAGGGAGCATACCACCCCCCTGCTGTGTCAGCTCCAATGGCTCCCCCTGTCCAGTTCCGAGCCCAATTCAAAGTGCTGGTTTTGACCTATAAAGCCTATACGGTTCTGGCCCAGCTTACTTGTCTGAACGCATCTGCCTCTACGTCCCACCTTGTAACCTAAAATCATCCAGGGAGGCCCTGCTCTCGCTCCCACCAGCATCTCAACTACGGCTGTCAGGGACGAGAGACAGGGCCTTCTCGGCTGTGGCCCCCCACCTCTGGAATGCGCTTCCAAGCAAAATACGATCAACCCCATCCCTCCTGCCATTTAGGAAGAAGGTAAAATCTTGGTTATGGGACCAGACCTTTGCACAGTAACTCAATGCAGCACTTTACCTGGAATGGACTGATGAGGACGGATTTGAGAACATGGCTTATCGCTTATTGATTGGTGGATTTAGACGGATTATTTTAATTTAGATTGATTGTTGATAGCTTTTTAAATTGTTACTGTTTTTAAGTCTATTTGTATTAATTGTTTTTATATTATTGGTTGTTTTCAGACATCTAATTGCTGCCTTGTAAGCTGCTCTGAGTCTGTCCGTCGTTATCCCCTGGTTGGGGGGGGGGGTGAGAAGGGCGGGGTAGAAATACTGTAAATAAATAAATAAATAAAATAAACATAACCTGAGTCTTCATGGCCCAGACCAACTACCTCTGTAGTCTAGTATTCTATTCTCATAATGGCCAACAATTTTTCCAAAACACGCACTGTCGCACTCATGCTCAGCAGATGATACAAAGATCCATATTACATGGGGTACTGAAGGAGACACATATTTATCTTTACTAACAGCTGCTGAGCCCACAATTCATATTAACATAGGAGAATGTGAGCAATTGTTATATTCCCGCCAAAAGAACCCATATCTTCATTTGGGTCAGCCAGCTGTTTCATTTAGACTTTTCGGAAAATGCAAGAGGACCCTGATTCCAAATTTTCCATGGTTCATTTGTTAGTGCCCTTAAAGCTTGTCATATTATTCCCACTCCCAATACATGTCTAAAGACTCAACTGGAAAACTCTTAACAATAATTTTGATCTGATAAAATCCAAATTCAATTGACATTTCAGGATCTGCATTTACATGTATAGAAATAGAGCAGAATGAGACTCAATTGTGAGAGATGCTGAAATTAAAACATCTCATTCAAAGCTATATAAGACATGTGTGACAATGGGGTTGCCTGCTATCCTTTAAAAAAAACCTTTATATCTCAAAATGAAAATGGATGGTCAAGGCCATCAAATCCACAGATGCCAGCTGCCCTACTTCGAACAAAGTATTCTTTGCTCTATCTTAACTCAGATGCACAAAGACATCCACACAATGCCAAACCCTTTTGAGTATGGAAAAAATCTGTATATTGTATATTCATGTCAGTGATTCATATTGATCAGCCTCAGATGTTTGAATACATAGGTAGTTTTACTGTAAATCAATAGTGTTTTGTATTTACTTAATGACAAGAAGACTATAAAAAAATAAAGTATTCTATAGCTAGCTTCTACCATCCAGTGAAATCAATGGTTTATAATAATAGGTCTGGTTGCAACAAACACGCAGCAAGCAAAGCAAAACAAAATCTGTTAAGAGTAGCTATAGTGTTACTATTTCTCTTTTAGAATTTGGCTCAGCACAGATTGTAATGTCTCTGATTTGTTAAGGATCATTGAAAGATAAGGAGCTGGCCCCGGTTTGTGAACTGCCTCTCCATCCTTCCTCTCTCACCTCTAATTTAAATCTCCCTCTAAACATTCAGTTCCCAGACTCTCAAATAATATTGACAAATATGCTTTAATCTTTAGATCCTGGTTAAGGCAGGAATTCTGGTTAGGATTCACTATGATCAAGTCTGATGCTAATGGAGGGATTGATTTATGCTGAAGGGAGAAGGTCCGCACTCTGGGGGACCTCCTGGACTCAGTGTTGAAGCTTGAAGCTCAGGTGTCAGCGGTAGCCAGGAGGGCCTTCGCACACTTATAGCTTATTCACCAACTGCAACCATACCCA
This sequence comes from Anolis apletophallus, assembly GCA_030556195.1. NCBI lineage: Eukaryota > Metazoa > Chordata > Lepidosauria > Squamata > Anolidae > Anolis > Anolis apletophallus. The sequence goes on from JARBWK010000010.1 coordinate 85,848,556, forward strand.
GGCCCGGATCAGGCCCTTTTGGCGCCCTAGGCCAAAGGCTCTGCCCCCGCCCCCGACTCCACCCCCGGCTCCACCCCGCCCCCGCCCCCAGCCCTGCCCCTGGCTTTGCCCCGCCTCTTCGCCGGCGCAAGGAGGAGGAGGAAGGAAAGCCCCACCCCCGGAGCCGATGCGGAGCCTCCCCAGGGCTCCTCCCTCCCTCCCTCCTAAAGCCACCATGCCAGCCTGAGAAGCGGCTGAAATCGCCCTTTTCAGGCTGGCATTACGGCTTTAGGAGGGAGGGAGGAGCCGTGGGGAGGCCCTGCATCGGCTCCGGGGGTGGGGCTTTCCTTCCTCCTCCTTGCACCAGTGAGGAGGCGGGGGCAGAGATGGGGGCGGGGCAGAGCCAAGGGCGGGGGCAGAGCCGAGGGGAGCAGAGCAAAGGGAGGGCGTGGATGGCGCTTATGCCACTATGCGCATGTGCCCTTTTTTTGGATTTTTTTGGGGGATTTTTTTTGAATTTTTTTTGTAATGGGGGGGGGGGTCTGGACCTGCTGCCCCCCCCCAAAGGTGCTGACCTAGGCCATGGCCTAGGGTGGCCTTATGGGTAATCCGGGCCTGACCATACCTCAAAAAGCCTAACTTGGCCATGGTGGTTCACACCTTAGTTACATCTAGACTGGATTACTGCAATGCACTCTATGTGGGGCTGCCTTTGAAGAGGGCTCGGAAACTGGAACTGGTACAAAGATCGGCAGCCAGGCTACTAACTGGAGTTAGCTATGGGGAGCATTACTAAAGCAGCTCCATTGGCTGCCCAAAAGTTGCTGGGCCCAAATCAAAGTGCAAGTTATCACCTATAAAGCCCTAAATGGTTTGGGTCCAGCCTATCTTCGTGACCGCATCCCCCTCATGAACTGGTGTGGGCTCTAAGATCTGCTAGTGGTTCCCACCTCCGTCTCAAGTGTGGTTGGTGGGGACGAGGGAGAGGGCCTTCTCAGTGGAGAAGCTTTGGAAAACCCTCCCCAGAGAGATTAGGCAAGCCCCCACACTGTCCTCCTTCTATAAGGACCTGAAGACCTGGCCATTCAAACAAAATTTTGACAATGCCTAGTCCCTAGCTGATTTATGAATTTGTTATGCAGCCTTGCATAAGAACATAAGAACATAAGAAGAGCCATGCTGAATCGGACCTCAGCCCATCTAGTCCAGCATTCTGTATCACACAGTGGCCCCCAGTTGTACACGGGGATCTCGAGCAGAAGGGAGGGCAAAACCCTGACCTGCTCCCGACCCCCACAACCAGTACCCAGGGAAATCCTGCCTACCTCAACCAACTCCGAGGTGGCACTTGAATGTCCTTTTCAGTAACTACCGATACACTTGGTATCCATGAATCTGTCTAATCCTGCCTTGAAGGTGTTCAGGCTGACAGCTGTCACAACCTCTTCTGGAAGTGAGTTCCATAACCCAATGACCCTCTGGGTAAAGAAATATTTCCCTTTATTAGTCCTAATTTTCCTACCTTGGAGCTTCAGGGAGTGCCCTCTAGTCCTAGTGTTTTGTGACAAAGAAAATAATTTTTCTTTATTCACCTTTTCTATCCCATGCATGATTTTATAGACTTCGATCAAGTCACCTCTTAAACGCCGTCTTTCAAGACTGAAAAGACCAAGGCGTTGCAACCTGGTTTCATAAGGGAGCCGCTCCATCCCTTGGATCATTCTTGTTGCCCTTTTCTGTACCTTTTCCAGTTCCGTTATATCCTTCTTAAGGTGCGGAGACCAGAATTGTACACAGTACTCCAAATGTGGCCTTACCATAGATTTGTAGAGAGGTAATACAACATTTGCTGACCTATTTTCGATTCCCTTTCTGATCATGCCTAGCATAGAATTTGCTTTTTCACTGCTGCAGCGCACTGGGTTGACATCTTCATTGAGCTGTCCACCAAGACCCCAAGATCCCTTTCCTGGTTTGTCTCGAAAGCTTTGACCCCATCAGTTGATAAGTGTAGTTGGGGTTCTTTGCCCCGATGTGCATGACTTTACACTTGTTTAGGTTAAAATGCATTTGCCACTTTGTTGCCCATTCACTCAATTTCGAGAGATCTTTCTGGAGCTCTTTACAATCAGTTTCATTTTTAACTACCCTGAACAATTTAGTGTCGTCTGCAAACTTTGCTACCTCAGAATTCACTCCTACATCCAGATCATTAATGAATAAATTAAAAAGTAACGGACCCAAAACTGAACCTTGGGGTACGCCACTTCCCACCTCTTTCCACCCAGAGAAGTGTCCATTTATTACCACCCTTTGTTTCCTACAGTTTAGCCAGGTTCCAATCCAGGACAAGACCTGTCCCCTGATTCCATGGCTGAAGAGCTTATTTAGGAGCCTTTGGTGAGGGACTTTGTCAAAAGCCTTTTGAAAGTCAAGGTAAACAATATCAATTGGGTCCCCTTTATCTATGTGTTTATTTACACCCTCAAAGAATTCTAACAAGTTAGTAAGACATGATTTGCCTTTGTAGAAACCATGTTGATTTTCTTTCAGCAATGCCTGTTCTTCTATGTGCCTAGTAATTTTTTCTTTAATAATGGTTTCCATCATTTTGCCTGGAACTGAGGTTAAACTGACTGGTCTATAATTTCCTGGATCACCTCTGGATCCTTTCTTGAAGATCGGTGTTACATTTGCCTCCCTCCAGTCCTCGGGTACAGTGCCTGATCTTAGAGAAAGGTTATATATCTTAGCTAGAAGTTCAGCAATTTCACACTTGAGTTCCTTAAGAACTCTGGGGTGGATGCCGTCTGGACCTGGTGATTTGTTGACATTTAGTTTAGTAAGGCATATGAGAACATCCTCCTTGTTTATCTCTATCTGTTTTAATTCTTTTAATTCCCTCCCTGAAAAAACTGACTCGGCTGAAGGCATATGTTGTCTGTCCTCCTGTGTGAAAACGGAGGCAAAGAAGTCATTTAGCCGCTCAGCAATCTCTTTGTCTTCGCTGATTTTCCCTTTCTGGCCATTGTCGTCGAGTGGCCCAACTGCTTTTCTAGTTGGGTTCCTGCTTCTGATGTACTTAAAGAAGTTTTTGTTGTTTTTTTAATATTCTTTGCTATGTGTGCCTCAAAATCTCTCTTGGCTTTCCTGACTGTTGCTTTGCATTTAGTTTGCCAGAGCTTGTGTTCCTTTCTGTTCTCCTCGGTAGGAAGAGCTTTCCATTTCTTAAATGAGTTTTTCTTCTTTCCAATCACATCTTTTACTTCGTTTGTAAGCCATACTGGTGTCCTTTTGGACTTTCCATGCCTCTTTCTTTTTATTGGAATGCATTTTAGTTCGGCCTGTTTTAAGGTATTTTTAAACAGTTTCCAAGCATTTTGGAGGGATTTGATTTTTTTTACTGCTCCTTTTAGTTTGTTCTTTACAATTTTTCTCATTTTGGTGAAATTCCCTTTGTGAAAATTTAAGGTCTCTGTGTTAGTTTTTACTGACAGTTTGCTATCCAAACTTAAGTTGAAGGTTATTGTGTTGTGGTCACTGGTACCTATGGGCTCAGTTACAAGGACATCTTGAACGAGATCTTGTTCATTAGTTAGCACCAAGTCCAGGATCCCCTTTCCCCTGGTTGGTTCCATGACCATCTGCTCAAGGGAATAATCAGCTAGCATGTCGAGGAACCTTGTCTCTCTTTCATGCGTAGAACAAGAATTTGGCCAATCTATTTGGGGATAGTTGAAGTCCTCCATTATGACTAATGTATTTCTTTTTGCACTTTATACCATGCTCTCATCCTATGGTTACAGCTCTGTACAGCTCTATAGGTTACATTCCCTGGCCCTATTGTTTACAGCCTGATCATATCTACATAGCTATCCCAAGACAATTGCAATAAGTTTAGTTTTTTAATGTGTTACATTGTTTGCCTTGTACATTAGGTACTGATTTTATCTTTTATCCTGTATACTACTACTGCGGTTGGAGCTTGTATTTGAAATGACCTGACGGTTACTCAATAAACGTGACTGACTGACATAGCTATCGCCAATGACAGACGTGTGCTGTTTTATTCTGAGTTTTATCTTGTTGTTACATGTTTATATACTTATTCATTTGTATTTTGTATTGTGTTTTATGCCATGTCTTTTTTTAGGAACCTTGTGTCTTGTGTAAGCCGCCCTAAGTCCCTTCAGGGAGATGGTGGTGGGATACAAGTATTAAGTTATTGTTATTATTAAGGAGGAAGAAGAATATATCACTGTAATCTCATTTTCTAAATCATATAACATAAGTCCTAAAACACATGGGGTAACATCAAAGGTTAGGTATAATTATGGTAGCCAAAATAGTACCTCATCTGGAAAACAATTTAAAAAGGATACTGAACAGCTGCAGTATGTCTAGAGAATGGCAACCAAAAATTATAAGAGGTGCCAAAATAGCCATATTTAAATATTTGAAAGAATATCACATTGAGAAGGGAGCAAGCTTGTTTTCTGTTGTCCCAGAAACTAAGGGCAAGTCTACACTGCCATTTATTTATTTATTTATTTATCATTTCGATTTCTAGACCGCTTCTTCCCACAGGCTCAGGTCGGTTTATGCAGCATAGAGTCACATTAACCTACTGTATGTGCATCCACATAACACACATTGTTAATCCAGAATAAGTCACTGACTGCAACTGCACATTGGATTAACAAAATACAGGACAAAGTCTGCATCCTACTCTAGTATTCGGAATTTCTCCTGTGCTGGGTGAGTGGGGAGAGCCATCCTGGATTCTTATGTGGGATTGTGTCTCCACAGCTATCACGTGCTCCATGGGCTTAGAACAGTTTCCCAACCAGTGTGCTGTGAGCGATCATCAGGTGTGCCGTGGGAAACTGGAACCTCCAATACCCTTTTCCCCCTCCTGCCGAACATGTTTTCTTCTCCACTTGGACTCCCTTCTTCCCAGCCTCTGCTTGCTTTGCCTCGCTTTGCTCACGCTGCCGCTTCTGCGGGAGGGGGGAAGGAGGAAGACGTGACCCGTGTGGGCGTTACTGCGCAGACTCACCCCACGTCTTCCTCCCTCCCCTCCACAGTGCTCCCTGGATATAGGTGAACTACAACTCCAAAACTCAAGGTCAATGCCAACCAAACTCTTATATATTTTCTCTTGGTTATGGTAGTTCTGTGTGGGAAGTTTGATTCCATTCCATCGTTGGTGGAGTTCAGAATTCTCTTTGATTACGGGTGAACTATAACTCCCAGCTGTTGAGCAAGACCTTTGCGTGTGTCTTTCTGCCATTCCTGCCAGGATATCTATGTTGTGTTCATCGAAACAGGCCCAGGTTTCACACTGAGTGTATAAATACATTAAAAAACATATTAGCTATATGTATTACTGTGTTAGAGTGTCATTTTGTGTCACTTTGGTTGGTGGTGTGCCCTAGGATTTTGTAAATGTAAAAAATGTGCTGCGGCTCAAAAAAGGTTGAAAAACATTGGCTTAGACTATCTGGAGAGACAGAGTGGCTGTTTTCCCCATTGCCTAGTACCCCAATTTAGCCCTCCAAAGACAGAAAACGGCATGTTCCTTGTGCTCCGGCCTGCTTTGCTGGTTTGCTGCCATATGATTGAACCTGGAAGCTTCAGAGGAGGGGAGGGGGCTTGCTCCTCCAAAGTTGCTTTGCTCAGTCACACGGGACATACCAGGAAGTAAAAGAACCCACAGATCAAGATAAATCGTGGCTTTCTGTCTTTTGGTTGCCAAATTGTGTGTCAGAGTGGTTAGAATCATGACCATCTCCAGCTGTGCTGAACCGATTTCAGCATGGCTGGACTGTGGGGCTGTTGTCCCACCTTGGAAGCAGTTGACAGCACCCATGTGTGGCCATAATGCAGTTTCATACCATACCAGATGGAGCTGCATTATGTATATCAGTGGTTCCCAAGCTGTGGTCCATGGACCACTAGTGGCCTGCAAGAACTAAAATATGGTCCACGGCTTCATTATTACTACATCGTTGCAACAAGAGTGACTGGTCTCGCAAAACTCTCTTATAGTACTGAGGCTTATTAAATATGGTTTATTTGGGCAAGCAGATGGCAACTACTAAATGGCATGTGTTCCCTATAAGAAACTAGAGCTGATGTGGTCTATTTATTTCTTTATTTCTTTACTATATTTCTACCCCGTCCTTCTCAACCCCCCCCCCCCCCCCGGGGAAGGGGGACTCAGGGCGGCATACAAGGCACAATTAGATGCCAACACAGTACACAATATAAAATCAGTAATACAACAAAATTAAAAATATCAAAGTTCAACAATTATCAACATTCTAATTTAGTTAAAATTCCATCTGTAACAAGTCCACATTCAATCAATAGTGGAAGCCGTATTTTCATATCCGTCATCATATTAGTCCATTCCAAGTAAAGTGCTGCATTAAGTTACTGTGCAAAGGCCTGGTCCCACAACCATGATTTTACTTTCTTTGGAAAGCTAGGAGGGATGGGATCGATCGTATTTCACTTGGAAGTGCATTCCACAGGAGGGGGGCCACAGCCGAGAAGGCCCTGTCTCTCGTCCCCATCAGCCACACTTGAGTTGTTAGCGGAAGTGAGAGGAGGGCCTCCCCGGATTATCTTAAGTTACAAGGTGGGACGTAGCAACAGATGCATTTGGACAAGTAAGCTGGGCCAGAACCGTATAGAGCGTTAAAGATCAAAACCATAACTTTGAATTGAGCTCGGAAGTGGACAGGCAGCCAGTGGAGCTGACACAACAGGGGGGTGATATGCTCCCTGTATGTCACTCCAGTTAGTAACCTGCCTGCCGCCCATTGGACTAGTTGAAGTTTGTGAACTGTCTTCAAAGGCAGCCCCACATAGAGTGCGTTGCAGTAATCTATTCGAGATGTGACAAGAGCTTGGAACACTGTCGCCAGATCAGACTTCCCAAGGTATGGGCGCAGCTGGCCAATGCAATTTTCTGAAACAGCACCCCAAATCCAACATTGACCAAAAACTGATTCCTAACCCCTTTAGTATATTGAGTGGTTCCTGGTCAAGTGGTCCCTGGTCAAAAATAGTTTGGGAACCATTGATGTATGAAAAAACACCTGAGGATGTGGAGTGATAGAATCAAACTGTGGGGGGAAAGATTCTATGTGAATGTTAGGAGGAACCTCCTGACAGTAAGAGCTGTTCAACAGGAGAATATGCTGCTCTGAGTTTGTCAGTGTCCTTTTCTGGAAGTGTTTTAAACAGAGGCTGGATGACCATCTGTCAGCAGTGCTTTGACTGTCTATTACTGAATGACAGGAATTGGGCTGGATGGTCCTTGCAGTTTTTCCCAACTTAATAATTCTATTGTTCTTAGCCCATTTCAGTAGCTAACATCAAATTTGATTCATGATTTGGAGGTTCAATTCAAATCAACTACAAAAGCAATTTTCTCCCATGTAGGCACATTAGAATCACAGTATAATCACTCTCGATCCAATTAGGCTCAGTTGCGATTGAGAAAGGTCTCTGGCAATGACACATTTTTAGCTGCCATGTTCATGAAATCCAATGTTCCTTCTGATTACTGTCTTATCCATATTTACTCAGAAGCAGATCTCACTGAAATTCAAACAGAAGTGCAGGGTTGGTTTTAGAAGGTACAGTTCTGTCCGCTGCTATTGAGTTTAATAAAGTACTTGCTAATTGGCAGGACACTAGATTCAGCTTATGGTGAACAACTTTTGAATATTTGTTCAGCACAAGAGGAAAACACTGTTATAACAGCAGAAGGGAAAATCCAGCCTGTGCACTCATGTGCTTTGACAGAAATGCCATCCAGGATTAGGATTAAGCATGCATAATAAAGCATTTGTATGGGAGCTCTGATCTAAATAGAACATTGTGGTGCTGCTGATAGCGAACAGTTTGAAAATACAGAGCAAACAGGAAAGTTGCTTTACTATTGACCTTCGGCCAAAAATATGGTAAAAAATTGGTTTGTTCCCTCTGCTGAACAGGAAGAAACATTCCCTCTTTCAATTTCAGATAGGTACAGGATGTTCCTCATTACGTTGGCAATTGTATTTTTTGAAAAAGATTAATACTGTAGTCATAGAAAAGAGCTGACTAATATAGGAATGATTCAAAATAGCACATTCTGGGGCTGTTGCTAGTTCAAAATTGGTATTATTTATATTTATTTTTTATTTCAATTTCTATACCGCTTCCCCCGGCAGGCTCGGGGTGGTTTACAAGAATCTAAAAACACATAAAATAGCCATAAAACATCAAGCAAAAACAGCAGTCTAAAACTACAAGGTCTGTACTATAGATTCTAAGAATAGATGTTACACAGAGCTAATCAGGTCGAATGCTTGCCGAAAGAGAGCAGTTTTACATGCTCTCCGGAAGGAAGACAGCTCTCTAATCACTCGAATTTCACCAGGCAAAGCATTCCAGAGTGTTGGTGCCACCACTGAGAAGGCTCTTTGTCTGGTGGAAGACAGGTGATAAGTCCGAACCGTAGGGATGTCAAGAAGATTTTGTTCTTTTGACTGAAGTGATCTCTGGGGAACATATGGGGAGAGGCGGTCCCTCAGGTACCGCCTCTCCCCATAAAAGGCCTTAAAGGTTAAAACCAGCTCCTTGAAAATGATCCGGTACTCCAGTGGCAGCCAGTGCAATTGCTGCTAGATCGGAGTAACATGACTTCTCACCAGGACTCCGGTGAGAAGTCGCGCTGCAGCATTTTGCACTAGCTTGAGTTTCCAGATCACAGACAAGGGAAGGCTAATGTAGAGGGTGTTACAGTAATCTAATCTCGAGATGACCGTTGCCTGGATCACCGTAGCTAGGTCGCTCCTGGATAGGTAAGGTGCCAGCCGCCTAGCCTGTCACAGATGAAAAAATGTGGATCTGCTGACAGCAGAGACCTGCGTCTCCATTGTCAGCAGTGGATCCAATTGGACCCCCAGCCTTTTTACTAAGGACAACGGGCATAACGCCTCACCATCCAGGGTAGGCAGCCGGCATTCTCCCCCACCCGGGCAACCCAGCCAAAGGATCTCCATGTTCGATAGGTTCACCTTCAATCGGCTGGCCCATAGCCATCCAGTCACGGCCTCAAGGCACAGATGGAAATTATCGGGTACGGAGTCCGGCCGGCCTTCCATTCTCAGCACAAGCTGGGTGTCATCAGCGTACTGATGACACTCCAGACCAAAACTATGTATCAGTTGGGCAAGTGGTCGCATATAGATGTTAAATAACAAAGGGGAAAGGATATTTATTTTATTTATTTATTTATTCGTTCGACTTATACCACTCTCTCTGGAGCCCAGAGCGGTTTACAGAGTTAAAAACAGATAACCACATAAAATGCAATAAAACCAGATAAAACCCCCAGTTAAAATCAAATTCCAGCAGAACTGCAATGGCAGTAGGAATATGCTGACAGCGACACAACAGGATGCTGAAAACACAGCATTGGTTATGGACCAAATGCCTGTCTGAATAGCCAGGTCTTTACGGCTCTATGGAACGGCATTAAGTCCCGGATGGCTCGCAGCTCTTCGGGGAGGGTGTTCCACAGGGTTGGCGCAGCTACGGCAAATGCCCTCTGCCGCGTGCTAGCAAGTCTATAGACCTTAACGCCCGGCACATCCAATAGATTGAGCCCCTCTGAGCGCAGTGATCTCCCGGGCACATAAGGGGTAAGCCGCTCCTTCAGAAACACTGGCCCCAAACCATGTAAGGCCTTGAAAGTTAAAACTAACACCTTGAAGGTGACCCGGAATTCAATAGGAAGCCAGTGCAGCTCGCGCAAGAGTGGAGTCATGTGGGCAGATCTTGATGCTCCTGAGAGCAGACGTGCTGCAGCGTTCTGCACCAGCTTGAGTTTCCGGATCGCCGACAAGGGTAGGCCAATGTACAGCACATTACAGTAATCGAGCCTCGAGATGACCGTGGCTTGGATCAACGTGGCCAGGTCGCAGCAGGAGAGGAAAGGAGCCAGACGTTTTGCCTGTCGTAGGTGGTAGAAAGCTATCTTGCAGCCGCAGGCAATCTGCGCCTCCATAGACAGCTGGGCGTCCAGCCGGACCCCTAGGCTCTTTACTGACGGTTGCGGGCGAAGAGCCACGCCGTCGAACATCGGCAACTGGGTCTCTACCCCTCCCGGGCGGCCCAGCCACAAGATCTCCATCTTCGCCGGGTTCACCTTCAACTTACTGGCTCGCAGCCATCCAGTTACGGCTTCTAGGCAGAGATGGAAATTATCGGGTACAGAGTCCACCCCGGGGTTCATCCTCAGAATGAGCTGGGTGTCATCAGCGTACTGATGACATTCCAGCCCAAAACTCCATACCAATTGGGGCTAGTGGTCACATGTAGATGTTAAATAACAGCGGGAGAGAATGGCCCCTGAGGGACTCCACAATGTAAGGGGAGCCTCGGAGACCACCCTCCCCACTTCACTCGCTGCAGGCGATTTTGGAGGAAGGAGGACAGCCAGTTGAGGGCTGTCCCCCTCACCCCCGCCACCGCCAGGCCCCCTGAGGGACGCCACAATTTAACAGGAACCTCTCGGAAACTACCCCTCCCCCTCCACTCATTGTCCCCGATCCCAGAGAAAGGAGGATACCCATTTAAGGGCGGTCCCCACCCCCATCACGGCTAAATGGTGGGTCAATAATGCGTGATCTACTGTATCAAAAACTGCCGTGAGGTCCAGTAACACGAGCAGCGCTGATCCACCTTGGTCCATCTGGCAGTGGAGTTGGTCCGTAATGGAGACCAGCACAGTCTCCGTCCCATGCCCTACATAAGAAGTAGTAGTTTTTGTCACACCCTAGCCTGCCTCAGGCCCTCAGCAAGACCAATGCCATGTTAAATTTCAGGCTTCAGAGAGCCCTGCAAAGCCTAAAGGTAAAGTGTTACAGAAGCTCCAAAGTTCATCCAGTGTTCAAGGACAGAAACCGCTTCGTTCCAGCCCAGGGCTGATAAGCACCAAGGGAAAGGAGGAGATGAGCTAACTCCCAACTGTCCAGGTGCTGATCCTAATTGGGGTGGCATACCAATCCCATGTGAAAGGCTTGAGAGAAACCAGCTGGAAAGCCTGTTATGAGAACCAAGTTTCGACACACTTAGGCGTCGTAACATCAAAGCCTGGAAGGCCTATTTAAGTTAGGTCTGAAAGATGTATAGTATCTTTCGCCAACGTTCAGCATCAAGCCAAGTCTTCACGGAACTTTGCCTGGGCCTTGGGCCTTCTAGCTTATGGACTCTGTTTGCCAAACCTTGTGCCAAGAACTTATCCTGGATTAGCCCATTGGGGCATCAAGACTCTCTTTACTTTTGTTCCTGTTTGCCAAAGGACTATTGCCTTGCAACCCTGCTTCTTTTGGACAATTGTGCTGCTATCTATTGGTGCTTGAGAGCATCTCTAGACTATATCCTAGCCTCTTTACTTTATTCATTTATTCTAAATAAAGCATTTAACTACGGCTGGTCTCAAGTGGTTTACTGAGGGGTCCTTCAGGTCTACGGTACAACAGTTTTTAAATAAGAAGTACTTTTACTACTGATGTGTATCCAAACACATTGTGAGAAGTTAACACCACCTATACAATCCTGTCTATAAACACAAACATACTCTGACAGTTATCTGTAACTCAAGGAACCATCATGAGCAGGGATGTATAACAGCTTTTATGCTGACTTTCAGGCATATTGTATGAAGATGAATTCTTTGGGGGGGGGGGATCAAATAACATACCGTATATAACCAAGTTTAAGCTAACCCAAATGTAAACATAGGCACCTAATTTTACCACAAAAAACTGCAAAAATGGATTGAGTATAAGCCAAGGGTGGGAAATGCAGCCACTACTGGTAAATTTCAAAATAAAAATAGATACCAATACAATTACATTAATTGGGGCATCAGTAGAATAAATGTTTTTGAATAGCAAATTCTATGCTAGGCATGATCAGAAAGTGAATTGAAAATAGGTCAGCAAATGTTGTATTACCTCTCTACAAATCTATGGTGAGGCCACATCTGGAGTACTGTGTACAATTCTGGTCTCCGCACCTTAAGAAGGATATAACGGAACTGGAAAAGGTACAGAAAAGGGCATCAAGAATGATCCAAGGGATGGAGCGGCTCCCTTATGAAATCAGGTTGCAACGCCTTGGTCTTTTCAGCCTTGAAAGACGGCGTTTAAGAGGTGACTTGATCGAAGTGTATAAAATCATGCATGGGATAGAAAAGGTGAATAAAGAAAAAAATTTCTTTGTCACAAAACACTAGGACTAGAGGGCACTCCTGAAGCTCCAAGGTAGGAAAGTTAGGACTAATAAAGGGAAATATTTCTTCACCCAGAGGGTCATTGGGTTATGGAACTCACTTCCAGAAGAGGTTGTGACAGCTGTCAGCCTGAACAACTTCAAGGCAGGATTAGACAGATTCATGGATACCAAGTGTATCGGTAGTTACTGAAAAGGACATTCAAGTGCCACCTCGGAGTTGGTTGAGGTAGGCAGGATTTCCCTGGGTACTGGTTGTGGGGGGTTGGGAGCAGGTTAGGGTTTTGCCCTCCCTTCTGCTCAAGATCCCCATGTACAACTGGGGGCCACTGTGTGATACAGAATGCTGGACTAGATGGGCTGAGGTCCGATTCAGTATGGCTCTTCTTATGTTCTTATGTTCTTAATATTTACATAAAACTGTAGTTTAAGATAAAACTGCCCAACTCTGATTAAACCATTATTCTAACATTCTTCAGTGTAAATATGCTTACACATCCTTCCAATAATAATAGAGTAAAATAATAAATGCAATAATAATAGAGTATAATAATGGAAATGTAATAATAATGGTAACAATAGAGTAAAATGATAAATGTAATAATAACTGTAATAATAATAATAATAATAATTGTGAGGACAAACATAAGACAGCCTACAAGCAGAGGCATAACACCATTGCTCAGATGATTAATTGGAACCTGTGCCACAAATACCATCTGCCTGCAACAAAGAACTGATGGGATCACAAGCCAGAAAAAAGTTACAGAAAATGAACACGTAAAACTCCTCTGGGAATTCAGACAGAGTTTTGGAGCATAATACTCCTGACCTCATGATCATGTTACAAAACAAAGTATGTATCGTCAGTGTCGCAATCCCAGGTGACAGTAGAATTGAAGAGAAACAACTGGAAAAGCTGACACGATGCGAGGATTTAAAGATCGAACTGCAATGATTCTGGCACAAGCCAGTAAAGGTGGTCCCAGTGGTGATCACCACATTGGGTGCAGTGCCTAAAGACCTTGGCCTGCACTTAAACACAATCAGCGCTGACAAAATTACCATCTGCCAACTGCAGAAGGTCACCTTACTGGGATCTGCATGCATTATTCGCTGATACATCACACAGTCCTAGATACTTGGAAAGTGTATGACTTGTGATCCAATGCAACAGCCAGCAGAGTGATATTGTCTGCTGTGGACTCATCTTGTTGTGTTTCTAATAAAGATGATGATGATGATGATGCTGACGACAACAACAACAGAGTAAAATAATAAATAACCTTGACTCGAGTATAAGCCGAAGGAGATATTTTCAGCCTAAAGAAAGGACTGAAAAACTAGGCTTATACTTGAGTATATAAGTACGAGGGCGGGTCAATAAGTTAGGTGACTTTTAAAATGAAACACAGGTTTTTGGATTAAAAAATCATTTTATTTTTCAACGTAGTCTCCTTTGAGCTCTATACACTTTGTCCAACGTTTCTCCAATTTTTTTTATCCTTTCCAAAAAATAAGGTTTGTTGAGGTCATCAAAATAGGTATTTGTTTGTGAGATGATTTAATTGTTGGAGTCACATCTCTTTCTGCCGAACCATTTCTTCAGGTTTGGAAACAAGAAATAGTCACTCAGGGCTAAATCCGGAGAATAGGGTGGATGAGGGAGCAATTCGTATCCCAATTAATGGATTTTTGCCATGGCAACTACACATGTGTGCACCCTTGCATTGTCCTGGTGCAAAATAACTTTTTTCTTGGCCAAATGTGGTGTTGGAACTTAGACCTGAAGGACCCCTCAGTAAACCACTTGAGACCGGCTACGTTTAAATGCTTTATTTAGAATAAATGAATAGAGCAAAGAAAATAGAGATATAGTCCTTTGGCGCTTCCAAGCACCAGGTATGGCAAGGTAATAATCCAAAGCAAGCAGGAACAAAGGGTAAAGTCTTGATGCCCCCAAAAGGCTAATCCATGGAAGAGTTCTTGGCACAAAGCTTGGCAAATAGAGTTCAATAGCAGGAAGGCTCAATAGCCCTGGCAAAGTTCATGAAGGCAAGATTTCAAAAGTTGACGAGAGATGCCACACATCTCTCAGTCCCAATTCTTATAGGGCTCTAAGGCTTTGAAGTTACGACGTACTGGTGCATCGAAATGGGTTCCCAAAACAGTTCTCCATCTGGTCTTTCTCAGGCCTTCCGCATGGGATCGGAATGCAAGCCCAATTAACACTGGCACCTGGGTGAATGGGAGTCGTCCCATCTCTGCCTTTCCCGGGCCGCTTATCGGCTCGAGATGCAACTCGGCTAGCTTTGTCCTTGAACGGAGCATGAACTGCAGGCCTCTGCAGCTTCTGGCTTTTAGGCTTGCTGGGCCCCTCTGATACTTGAGATTTAACATGGCGTTGGTGTGACATGCTGTCTCTTTTTTTCCAAATCCTCATTAAATCAACCCAATAAGTTGGCATAATATTCGTCATTGATTATTTTACCCTTTTGAAGGTAGTCAATGTGGATTATACCGCGTGCATCCCAAAAAACAGATGTTGCATGCTATTGTTTTTAAAGTACGTAAAATTACATTTTTGTAACTTTTGAGATTTTTTTTAAAAAAATCTATAACTATAATGGTAAAAAAAACTAACCATTCACATTAAAGTTATACAAGGGAAATAAATGTGTTATATACAAGTTAGTCCATATTTGTATTAGCAACAAAAGGTTAAAAGAATTAAAACAAATGGCCCCTTGATTAATCCTTCCTGCTTTTGTGGAAAAAAGGAACTAGAAGGAGCAACTCACTTGTTCTTTTTCCGCTAAACTTTAACATCAGTTTTACCAGCTCACAATCTTCACTTAAAATCCCCAAGTTGCCCTTTTCTTCCACATAATTCTGTTTGTATATGGCAATTATACAATGCAAATTGATGATATAACCATATGGGTATATCATTCAAATGCAGAGGCATTTGTTTCGATGAAAGCAAATCAACTTGAACTCTCCCTAGAAGCCAAGGTGTCGAAACTGAAGCTGTCATGCTTTGGCCATATAATGAGGAAACATGATTCACTAAAAACATAATACTTGGTAAGGGTGGAAGGCAGTAGGAAAAAGGGACGCCCAGATGGAGAAACTCAATCAAGGAAGCCATGGCCCTGACTTTGCAAGAGTTGAGCGGGGATGTTGATGACATGGCGACTTGGACATCTTTCATTCCTATAACTTGACAGCAGTCAACAACAACAACAATGCGTTTGGCTACCAAAAAGGAAACCATTAGTAAAGTGGAGCCTAGGGAAAGAAAAAGTTATCCCTGGATAAATGATAGAAGTCTTACAGTGGTCTCTAAAACATTCAAGCTGTCTAGGAATTTAAGATCATCTGGGGAGGCCCTGCTCTCGATCCTGCCTTCTTTGCAGGCGTATCTGGCAGGGACGAGAGACAGGGCCTTCTCAGTGGTGGCCCCTTGGCTGTGGAACTCCTGCCCTAGGGATATTAGATTGGCCCCCTCCCTTCTGACCTTCCAAAAAAAGAGTAAAAACCTGGCTTTTTGAACAAGCCTTTGTAAATGCAGTGCAATTGACAAACACAGGATTATGTAAATTTGAAACATGGAACGGCCTAGACCAGTGGTTCTCAACCTGTGGGTCCCCAGATGTTTTGGCCTTCAATTCCCAGAAATCCTAACAACTGGTAAACTGGCTGGGATCTCTGAGAGTTGTAGGCCAAAGCACCTGGGGACCCACAGGTTGAGAACCACTGGCCTAGACGATGCCACTGGAAAATGAGATTAACAGGAAGACATTGGTTACTATATGTTTTTAATGGTTTTTATATTGTTTTATAATGTTGTTTTAAATGTTTTAACTGTATATTGTGGACTGTTATGGCATCGCATGGCTGCCAATCTGTAAGCCACCTTGAGTCGCCATCAGGCTTGAGAAGGGTGGGATAAAAATATCGTAAATAAATAAATAAATTTGTTTTATGCAAGACTTATTTGACCTGAGCTAGTTATTTTATTTCACATGTGTTTACTGTTAACTTTGAATAAAAAAACATGCTGAAGAATGTTGGAACTCCTCTTCCTTTTTGTGATGGATGCCTGTTCTGCCCCCATGCTATCTTAATTACTTGGTAGGTGAACTGGCTGAGCAGGGAACAGATAGAAGACTATATAGTTGACTCAAACATTAATTTATTAACTGACAAGAAATTTACATTTTCTCTCCTTCTGAGACTCACTACAAAGTCTTTGTGAGGAGAAGTAGTCTTTGAGAGACAGACACAGTTCTGGCTGAACAGAGGCTCTTCTTCTTATAGTGTATTCTTGTATAGTGTTCAACTGCACCGGGAATGTGGTGCAGCTAGCTAAGTGTCAGCTGCATAAGATCTCTCTGACCAATAGGTCATGAGTTTGAGCCCTGCCCGGGTCGAGGTGGGTGCTCGACCTTTCAGTGTAGCCTGCTGTCGACCTTTACAGTTGCATCTGTCAAGTAGGAGATAAAGGTTCCACATTAAGTGGGGAGGCAAATGTTGACTTTTATGAGGCCATTAAAGAACTCCAGGAACACTGAGGAATGCGGAAGGAACAACAAGGGACGCTGGGAACGCTGAGAGATGAGGAGTGTGTCAGCTCCCCCAGGTGGCCAGAGTTTGCCTCTGTTCATCTATATGTGTTTATGTGAAAATGGCAGGGATTGTCTGCTAAGTATGTGTACCTGTAATCCGCTCTGAGTTTCCTTCGGGGTGAGAAGAGCGGAATATAAATAAGGTGTATTATTATTATTAAGATAGTCTCAGTATTTAACTCTGACTGGACTTGATTACAGTTTATACAGATCCAGCTAGACATGCTATTTGTAGACCTTCTGGACTTTTTCTCTCTTCACCTTCCAGTCATGAAAAGACTGACACTTCCAAGAACCAGAAGTGCTTTGCCTAAGGCTCTGCCCCGAGAGAATTCTTAAAGGGGCAGGGCAACAGAGGCTTCAAATGCAAAGAGGCCTCTAACTAAAAAGGGCTTAACTAGGGGTAAACAGTGAGGATCTTTGTGGGACACGGCAATGCCTATTCCATGTTATTGTTGCTTTTAGTACCAAATCTTCTGTTAAATATAGTGCTCGGGCAGTATACATAATATAACAAGAACAACAATAACAGATTTATTTCATCAACTCCGGGAATGTGGTGCAGCTGGCTAAGTGTCAGCTGCATAAGATCTCTCTGATCAGTAGGTCATGAGTTCGAGGCCTGCCCGGGTCGAGGTGGGTTCTCAACCTTAAGTGTAGCCTGCTGCCGACCTTTGCAGCCTGAAAGACAGTTACACTTGTCAAGTAGGAGATAAAGGTACCGCATTAAAGTGGGGAGGCAAAATTTAGACTGATTTATGAGGTTATAAAGAATCGCTTAGGAATGCGGAAGAAACAACAAGGGACGCTGGAAGGAAACACTGAGAGAGTGCATCTGCTCCCCCTGGTGGCCAGAAAGTTTGCCTCTGATTGTCTTTATATGTATAATATGTATAATATGTCAAATGTATGTACTGTACTGTATTGTGATAAATGTCACATGTTTATATGTCATATGTTGAACTGCAGGGATTGTCTGCAAGTATGTGTTCTGTAATCCGCTTTGAGTCCCCTTCTGGGTGAGAAGAGCGGAATATAAATAAAGTAAATAAATAAATAAGTAAACTCAAAATACAAAATAGAAAAGCTTATATCTCTCTTGGGATAATCAAATATACCCAAGGAGTTTCTGGATGGGGACCATTAGATTGTATCAACTTTAGGAACAAGACAATATACTGATTGCAGCCAGATACGACAAAAATCCAAAATCCACAAGCAGCAATACGTTCACTGGGCCAATTGTGAGGCATAAATTACTCCAAAAATTACTGGTACTCCAGGCACACCTGCAATGGCCATTTACTGCAGCTTCAAACTGGTGTTGAAGAAAGTTTCATTGTGCAGATTATTATATAGGAAATCCTATAGCATTAAGGACTTTCTTGTACACACTTCTGCGAGTGTTTGTTGTCTAGCTGCCACAGTTTGAAGCTAGATTTGAACGTCCATGAAATGATCAGTGTAGATGAGGCCTCACACAAGATGTCTCAGCAAGGTTGCAGATTATCTTAAATCATATGAAATCAAGTACAAACCTTTTCTTTTGTTTTCTTGTTCTCTTCCTTGAGATCTTCATATTCACCAATAGCTACAAAATAAAATGTTAAAAGTTCTCTCATTAGTATACTTTGTAGAAATCTCACAGCACTAGGCATTCAGAAATATTGTTATAGTTCCCTTTATGAGTCTGCTATTGTTCTAAGAGAGGCTTTTTCCCTCTGTCCCACCAACATCACAGGCTCATTTACATAATCTAACTGGGAAGTCCAGTGATTGACTTCTGTGGCTAGGTAATCTCTAGGAAAGCCATGGCTGGTGCACCAATTGAAGCTGGCATAAAGCATCCCAAGACACAGTGACAGGGATGAATCTAAGAGTACTGTCAAACTATACACTACACCTTCAGAGGGAGTGCAATCCTGTACAGAATAAGCTGTTTACCTAATTCCCAAACTGAACAACCAACAACAACAAAACTTTATTACGGTCACTGACCAGCACAAAGCGGGCACAAGCGCCCTAAGAAGAGAAGGACAACTCCCCAGTAAACAGTTATTTAAAATTAGATTACAAACCAGTATAAAATATATTTCAAAAGACAGGCTATTGTTGCCTTACAGTGTCAATCATCCTCCGTCTGATATTAAGAGCAGCAGCACAGAACTTAGCAACACTGTAAGTTATTGTAGTGTTAGAGTCCGAAAGCAGCAGGGTGGAATAATATTTTTCACTGCACCCCAGGTATTTTAAAAGCCATGGTCTAATGAGATTGGATCTAAGATTGAACAACCACCAATCCCCAAATCTCCATTGTATCTGTATTCACCTTCAGTATTCATCTGCAGTGCCAAGAAATAGAACTGAATGTCACCATCATACTGATGGCACCTGTGACATAGCCCTTGACCACTTGGGGCAGGGTGGACCTTCCTATTTTATATCCCACCACTGCCACCAATATGTCACGACCTTGGCTCCTGGGTGCTCTGAACCCCAATAATGTTCTTAAATGTTAAAGTAAGGCTGCCACCACTCTAAACGGAGAGAAATCTTTACTAAACTGCTAGCCACAATCCCCCAAAATTATATTCCTTGTTAGCACCCGGCTTCCACCCAAACTGTGAAGAGACTTTAAATTGTTTGGTCCTTTTTGAACCCCAAAAACTGGCATTGATGGTCCCTGAGGAAATTGATATAAACTTATGAGAGTAAAGCCATCTCTGAGGCTTTTCTTTTTAAAAATGAACAAAGATGTTTTATTGTTAACAGGTGTTCAAACTGGTACCAAAAGCGTGTGGTTACTTTCAAAAGCAGAATTCTTAATAGTTACAATAAACAGGGTACTAAAATCTTAGATGTAAAAGAGCTTCTTTAAACTAGAACAGGTTTCTCTATTACAAGATGTTTCTTTGAATAGGTTCCTTTAAACTTCAGGCACAGAATAGTGATTTCACAAACTGACTCTGTCCTTTCCCTCACACTAATAATAACAATTAGTTGTGAGAACAATCACTAACTTCTCAGTTAGTCCCTGAAAAATCCTTTCAGGTTTCTTTTTGACCAGTCTAGCAGCCCTTAACCTGAGCTATTCCGCTAGACTTCTGGTCCCAGAGAATTCGTCTCTGAACACTAATTTTCCCCTAATGTAGAAGACTAGCTAAGAGTCTCTCCCCTGTCTGTGAAACAGCGTAGAAAGACCTCTCTCTCTCTCCAGAGAAATTCAGACTCTGACATTTCTTTCTCAAAAGCCAAGCCCTAACTGACTGACTCTCAGACAAGATTTTCCCTCCTTTCTGCTGACTCCTCCCTTGCTCTGATCCCAGCCAATCCTTGGGGTGCGTCTGTTGCTAGCCCCCAGGGAGCACTTTGGCCACTCCCCTTGGCTCAGGATTACCCTCCCAACATGGCCACCGATCCAAACTCCACTCCCAACATGGATGCCAAACTGTTTACATAGGCTGACCTCACAGGTTCTTACAGCACCCCACTCCAAACCCCCTTATCATCTACCCCAGTAGCTTCATGTAGATATTGAACAGGATGGAGGATAAAATCGAACCTTGTGGCACTCTATAACTTATGGTTAAGTTCCAATGCTACTCTTTGGAACTGCCCTTCAGCTAGTAGAGGAATCACTGTAGAACAAAGCCTTCTGCTCCTATCCCACAGAGCTGGTCCAGTAAGATACAATGATCAATGATCAAAAGCTCTTGAAACATCAGAGAAGATCAACAGAATAATGCTCCCCCTTCTTTCCCATGAAGTAGATTGTCAATCAGAGGCACCAGGCCCATTTCAGTGCTGTGCCCTGGTATGAAACTAGGCTAAATGGGTCCAGATAATATTTCCTTCAAGAAGGTTTTGCCCATTCACCACTCACTCATGCACCTTGCTCAAGAAGAGAATAAATGCAACCGGGTAGCAGTTTCCATATACTGCTGGGTCAAGGGAGGGTTTTTTAAGGGAACGGAACACCACGGCTTCCTTCAAGACATTACACAAACCCCTCAGCATAACAAACCACTAACCACTTACCATTTACCACACCCCAGACCTGTCAATCCATTAGATTTTATCAACCCAACTGGGCAATGGTCAAGTTTACACATGGTGGGCTGAATTGCTTCAAATGTCCACATCATCAGACTGCAGTTACTAAAACTGATTTTATGTACACTGAGCAGAAAATAACTGGACACCTTGCTATGCTCTGTAAAGTTTATATTTTTATCAAAGTTTTAAAAAGAGTTTCAAACATCTGTATTGTTTGTAAATGTTATTAGTCAGCTTTTTTCATGTCAGGAGTGACTTGAGAAACTGCAACTCGCTTCTGGTGTGAGAGAATTGGCCGTCTGCAAGGTTGTTGCCCGGGGGCACCCAGATGTTTTGATGTTTTACCACCCTTGTAGGAGGCTTCTCTACAAATGGGGAGCCAAAGCTGACAGAGGGAGCTCATCTGCACCGGGAATGTGGCACAGCTGGCTAAGTGTCAGCTGCTTAAGATCTCTCTGACCAGTAGGTCATGAGTTTGAGGCCTACCCGGGTCAAGGTGGGTGCTCGACCTTTAAGTGTAGCCTGCTGTTGGCCTTTGCAGCCCGAAAGACAGTTGCATCTGTCAAGTAGGAGATAAAGGTACCACATTAAGTGGGGAGGCAAATTTTGACTGAATTATGAGGCCATTAAAAAACTCCAGGAATGCTGAGGAATGCAGAAGGAACAACAAGGGACGCTGGGAATGCTGAGAGATGAGGAGTACATCAGCTCCCCCCGGTGGCCAGAGTTTGCCTCTGTTCGTCTATATGTTGTGTATGTGGGAAAGGCAGGGATTGTCTGCTAAGTATGTGTATCTGTAATCCGCTCTGAGTCCCCTTTGGGATAAGAAGAGCGGGATATAAATAAAGTAAATAAATAAATAATAAATCTGTGCTCTCCCCAGATTCGAGCCTGTGACCTGTTGGTCTTCAGTCCTGCCGGCACAAGGGTTTAACCATTGCGCCACCTGGGGTTCCAGCTTAAGTCAGCTTAAGTCCTATTATTGAGAAAAAGGAGATATATTGTTGATAACAACAATGATGATGATACAAATATGGCTTGCAAGTCCACTAGTAATTGTTATCAACTACTATAACCAAATCAGGGATAGGGAATAAGTGGTTTTCCAAAGATATTGTTGGAATTCTACCATCCTTCCTCATTGGCTAAGCTGGCCAGGGCTGAGAGGAGTAAGAGTCAAAGAACACTTTCCCTATACCTGAATTATATTATCCATAGGAGTGCCATGTGATTTCCGGGCTGTATGGCTGTGTTCTTGCATCATTTTCTCTGGACATTTCTTTGTCTGGCATCTTCAGGATAAAATGCTGCTAGAACACGGCCAAACAGCCAGAAAATCATAAAACACTGCAGTGATTCCGACCGTGAAAGCTTTCAACAATATATTATCCATAGCTATAATAGCAAAAGTCTCATCAGTGATGCCTACCAGAGGAAAAATCAAGATTCCAAAGTCCCGAAAGTATTTCAACATATGGAGAAGACTCCATACTGTAAACCAGGGATTCTCACACTTTTTCAACATGTGAGCTACTTCTAAAACAACCAAGTCAAAATGATCTACCTACCCACTACTCAGAGAGCCATAAAAGCAAAAAAAATTGTTAATTTATTTCAGTGAGAGCCATATATTTTAAGACTGAATTCAACTAAATGTGAGTATAATAAGCCCCTGAATTTATTCATAATAATAATAATGATGGTGATAATATTCATTCAGCCTCTGCTACTACTACTACTACTAACAACAACAACAACAACAACAGGTTCCTAGAGTAGAAGGAGACCTCCAAGGGCCATCCAGTCCAACCTCCTTCTGCCATAATGGAAAAACACAATCAAATCATTCCTCACAGATGACCATTCAGCCTCTGATAATAATAATAACAATGGGTTCCTAGAATAGGAGGAGACCTCCAAGGGCCATCCAGTCCAACCTCCTTCTGCCATAAGGGAAAAACACAAGCAAATCATTCCTCACAGATGTCCATTCAGTCTCTGATAATAATAATAATAATAATAATAACAATGGGTTCCTAGAATAGGAGGAGACCTCCAAGGGCCATCCAGTCCAACCTCCTTCTGCACCTGGGCGGCGTCGGGCGCCTGCGGGGCAGGGCTGAGCCTTCCTCCCGCCCTGCCTGCAATCTACCAGGACGCCTTACGCAATCTACCAGTAGATCACGATCTACCTAATGAGCACACCTGCTATGAACAGTCACCTTCTGCATCCTACCGTCTACATGTGGTGGATGATGAGAACAATAAGGGAAAAACTTGAACACTTGTTTTTCTTAGCCTTTCCTGTATTTACAAGTAGATATTTTAAAATGCAAATGCAAGCATAAATGATCTAGTTTTCCAAGAAAAGCAGGTCAGGCTTTCTTCTGTCAGTTAACAAATTATATTGAGACATTTTCCATAAATGATTAACGAATTGTCACTGAGACCAAGACGATGCTTGTACAGATGTCTCTGGGCTATGGTTAAATTTTCCCATCTGACATAGTCTGCAATGCATTTAGAGCAACTACTAATTATTTATAAAGTATATAAATTATTTATGAAAAGTAACCTTATATGAAATGCGAATTCAAAAGCAAGAAGCTCTTGGCCAAATTGACCACCATAGTGCGTAACATCAGGGCAGTGAAAAAGTGTGGCCAATCCACAAGAGAACTAAAATTATTAATAAAAAAGAACACACAAAACTATGGCCCTATTTACTCAAATTTAGTGGTTTCCTTTTTGGCTAAATGGTCTCTCCAAAATTAAGGTGCGCATTAGATTCACATTAAACAGTAATATTAGTGCTGAGTCAAAGCAAAGTGGGAAGCTGCTTCAGGAGCTGTACCTGAAGCTCCTGTTTGAGGGATGTCATCCAATATTTTTTCATGTCAGGAGCAACTTGAGAAACCGCAAGTCGCTTCTGGTGAGAGAGAACTGGCTGTCTGCAAGGACGTAGCCCAGGGGACGCCTGGATGTTTGATGCTTTTGTGGGAGGCTTCTCTCATGTCCCCGCATGAGGAGCTGGAGCTGACAGAGGGAGCTCGTCCACATTTTCCCTGGATTTGAACCTACGACCTATCAGCCTTCAGTCTTGCCGGCACAAGGATTTAACCCATTGCACCACTGGGTTAGTTTGGTGAGGCATCAGCATCCTTTGGCAGATGGTCTCAAGATCTTGTAAAACTACAGCTTCCATGATTCCATAGCACTGAACCATGACAATTAAATACTGAACCAAGGATATTTTTCCCATTGGTGGAAGCTTTGGTGTTCTAAATTGCAAAGAGTTCACTTTTTGCTGCTTTTTGCACATTACATTCAGCAGAAAAAACTTTTTTAGCTTTCAGGGTTTTGAAAGTTGAGGTGTGCATTAGATTAAATGGTGCATTAGACTTGAGAAAATGTGGTATTTCAAACAGAGAAGCATGGTGCTTACAGTTGTCTAAACTAGAATATCTGTGGTCCCATTCATTTGCAATTTAAGGGCTTATACGGACTGGCCAAACGCAACTATATTTATCTAGATTTTTTTCCTTGATATCTATATTTACCTTGATAGTTTGCTAGCCAATATTTTTTCTTGTACATTTCAATTACTAATTGCATTATTTTATTCCAACTACAAGATGTTATTTTTTACATGCCTAGATGTTTTTGATACAAGCCAGAGTAAATACTATATTCTGCTGACTCCTGTCCCCATTTAGTTTCCATTTACCAGATTAATATTTCATTCCCCACTCTTTTTAAGAGCTACAATAGTGCCAGAGTGCTGAAGTGATAAAACAATATATCACATTAGGCTTATCTATTATATAAAGGAGGTCCCGTCGTCGAACGACTGACAGAGACAGAGAAACCTTCCAAGGCAGAGACACCAAACTTGTCAACACAAATAGGCCTCAGGCAAGGAAGGTTTTTAGCAAAGAAACTTTCCCCCCAAAACCTAGAAGGCCCCCAAAACAATGATACAAAAAAACCTACATTTCCCAGCATCCTCTGTGGCAGCCAGCGAAACCCATTGGCCAACATCAGTTACCATAGTAACAGTGGGCAAAGCCACTTAGAATGCTGAGTGATTTCAGTTGAGGGTTAAACTGCCACGGTCAAGATCTAGGAGGAAGACATATAGGGCACCAGGGACACAGGCACCACTGACAAACACATACCCCCAGAATAACACAAAAGTAATCCCTACACACAACACAATACGCACATAACACAACCTTGCGTCTACTGCTCAACCCATTTGTAAGCCATTCCTTCCTTCCACACAGGCATAAGCTGCCCCAAAAGACAAGCCATGCCTCCTAAAAAGAACAGCATCGGACGACACACTCGCAACGCTACATACATCACACAAAAAAGGGCAGAACAAACGCCAGAACAGAAAGACACTGCACTACACTAGCTTTTGCCATCACCATAAACAAGGCTCAAGGACAAACACTACAAATCTGTGGCATAGACCTTGACACAGAATGCTTCTCCCATGGACAACTCTACGTAGCGTGCTCCACAGTTGGGAAACCACTGAACCTCTACATCAACACAGCAGACGGAAAGACAAAAAACATTGTATATCCACAAGCTCTGCAGAAAGCCAGGAACACCACACACCGACAACTCTACAGGACCTCAACATGCCACCCACCAGAACAACCCACAACGACACAGCCATGACCCCACCAAGACCATAAGTAACATCAATTCCAACCCTTACATACTCAGACTTTCTCGCATCTCCTAAATAGGGCACAGCAACGCGTGCCGGGTACAGCTAGTTACTATATAAAGAGTGGCAGCCAGCAACAAACCAGGGGCTGAAAACTGGTATATTAGGCCAGATGCAGGAATGGAAACGCCCATTGCAAGGCATGATGCCCAAAAGAAGAATATTCCAACATTTTTCACAACTGTTAAACAATCTGGAGTTTATGAAAGTACTAGCTTGGGGACCCAGCGGTGCCCAGGTTATTTGAGGAAGGCATTGTGTGCCATAGTTCGTCATTGATGTGGGCCATAGTGCTCTAAGGAAGTGAATTAAAGTGCTGCAAGTCCCATCATCCATGATCCATCCTTCCTCAAACTGCACCAGGATGTAGGGTGCATCTTGGGGGGTCTGTGTGCCAAGTTTGGTCTTGTTCTGTCATTGTTGGGGGCCTAGTCAGGAAAATCAAGTTGAGGAACCCTAACAATATCCCATGAGCTGAGGCCTAGTCAGGAAAATCAAGTTAAGGGAGCCTTGCTGTCAATTTTGGGTGTGGTCTGTGATTTATAGGGGCTACAGTGTCGTTTGGGAAGTGAATGAGGTGAAGGTACTGCAAATCCCATCATTCGTGGTCCATCCTGCCCTAAACCACACCAGGTTGTGAAGTGGGCCATTGGTCCCTTGTTTGCCATGTTTGGTCCTGATCATTCATTGCTGTGGGTCGCAGTGGCTGACTGCCTGAGGCCTTTTGCCTTCCCTCTGAGTCACCTTAGAAGTGTATTGGGTGAAGGTACTGAACATTCCATTTCCAACAGAAAAACTGTCAACTGGATAACTTCAACTCCAGCCATTTATGCCTGCCTCAGGCCCTTTCCTTTCCTCTCTGTGCTGTGTTGGAATGTTGGGTGGCTGGCCAGTCAGAGCCATTTATGCAAATAATCCCGGAGTGGCAGCCATTCGAAACGCTGCCACATATTCCTCCCACCACTCGGCCTCAAACACTGACTTTTATTATATACATAGATTCTGCTACACCTATATCCTGCAGAAACCCTTGGAAATGGCTAATGTGTGTGGAGATTCAATCCATATTAGAATGTATCCTGTTCATTTCATGAATAAACTATACAAGCAAAATTAAATCTCACAAAATCAGTTACAGAAGAAAACTGCTCATTCTGGAAATGTAACCTTATCATCCGTATCAGCAAGCAATAGGATCAGATGGCTTTGGTTTTGTTTATATATTTTATTTATGGTATTTCTGTATCATCTCCCAGCCGCAAAGGCAATGAAAAAAATGAAAGCAATTTAAATAGTACAAAGATAATAACATTTTTTAAAAATACAACAAAATGTCCTTTATTTTTTAAAGTTCTAAAATGCAATATTAAAACAATGCAATTAAGTATCGAAGGTCACATGGAATAGTACTGGTTTTGGCTTTCGACATGAAGCTCAAGAGATGAAGCCAGCCTAATTTCCTTGAGGTGGGAGTTTCACAGTTGGGTGTTCAAAGAGAAAGCTCTGTTACATGTGCAATGCATATCAACTTAAATGTATGAAGAGTTGAGATATGCAACAGGGCCTCCTCTAAGGATCTCAAATTTGAGACATGGTCTTATAGGAGGAAACAGTTTTTCTGATATCTTGGCCATAAGCTATTTAGGACTTTTCAGGTCAAAACCAGCACCTTGAATTGAGCTTGGTAGCAAGCTGGAAGCCAGTGCAAGCCTTGCATGACTGGTGTATTTGACATCTGAAATACACACCCATTATCAGTCTGGCTGCTGAATACAGCACTAGCCCTAGCCTGGGAACAGTTTTCAAAAGCAGCCTCAGGTTGTAGTCCTCTAATCATACCCTGATGCCAGGGAAGGGAGTAAATCCACTATAGTTCTGACTATATAGGATTTATTTAAGGTTCTGAATTCTATCATCAGATTGGGTTTAGTACCCTGGATAACACCTTTAAAGTTCAGATTAAAATTCAGTGCACCCCAATGACATTACAGACTCCATTGTCAAAAAGGAATAAAGCTTCTATAGAATCCTTTATCATAGTATATATTATATAACTAACTGTGTATACTTAGCTGCATAGTATTTTTTAATTTATCATGTCAGAAGCGAATTGAGGATACAGTTGCAATGTGCTTAATAACACAAAGTTAAAAACTTGGCATTATATTAAATGTCATTTGACCAGTAGCTGGCCACTTGAAATGCCTCTGGTGTTCCTATAAGAAGGCCCTCCATTGTGCGTGTGGCAGGGCTCAGGCTGCATTGTAATAAGTGATCTATTGCTTGCTCTTCTCCACAGACACATGTTTTGGACTCCACTTTGTAGCCACATTTCTTAAGGTTGGCTCTGCACCTTGTGGTGCTTCCAAGTCACCCAGTCTTCTCTGTGCCCAGGAGAGAGGCTCCCATTTGGTATTAACCATGGATTGAGGTTCTGAGTTTTAGCCTGCCACTTTTGGACTCTTGCTTTCTGAGGTGTTCCTGTGAATATCTCTGTAGATCTTAGAAAGCTATTTCTTGATTTAAGGTGTAGACGTGCTGGCTGATAACTGATGAGGGGATGGGCCATAGATGTCACTGCCTTGGTCCTTTCATTATTGGCTGCTACTTCCCAGCAGATGTCAGGTTGTGCAATACTGACTAAACAGTATAATCTCTCCAGTGGTGTAGGGCGTAGACATCCTGTGATGTCTCATTAAGAGCCACATCCACTGTTATAATGTGGTGAGATTTGTTCCATACTGGGCATGCGTATTCATCAGCAGAGTAGAAAAGGGCAAGGGCAGATGTCTTCATTGCGTTTGGTTGTGATCCCCAGGTTGTGCCAGACACCTTTCACATGATATTATTTCTAGCACCCACTTATTGCTTGATAGTCAAGCGGTGCTTCTTGTATGTCAGAGCATGGTCCAGACCTGCTATTTTGGTGTGCTGCAATGCTCCAGTGGGATTCCTTCCCACGTAATCCACAGAAGAGGTGCTAAGAACATATATTCGTAAATTTCAATTATGAGTAATGGGGGGCTGGCAGGCATGTCTCAATACATCATGGCATTCCATAGAAGTTATCCTGACACATAACAGGACTCATAAACAATATTTGGTGGTGGCAGAATGATGAAAATTGGGGACCATAACATACTGGTCCCAATTCTCTTTCTTCCCAATGTAGTTACTTTGCTAGCTTCCCTACATAGTAACATCACCACAGCCCCTTACTAGATATGGATGTTATGCACCTGCCCAATTCTAATTCCTGCAAACATAAGTCAACATAAAAGAATGTATTCTTCACAGGATTTAGGACATGAGGTAGTTTTCACAAAACTCAATATAATCTTTCAACTATGATTTTGTATTTGTGCAACAACAGTAAACAAAACATACTGTTTGAAATGAAAGAATGGTGTCCATTCAGAACAAGAGTCTAGAAATTATGGAGGAAACCAAATACTGCTGCACATTTCTTTGGGTTTCTCTCTCTCTCTTTTTTTTGTAACACCTCCTATTGCTCTAATTTTAAATTATTTTGAATTGGCTGATTATGTTGTTGTCTGTCTTATATTGTGTTGTTTTTATACTATGTAAACTGCCCCGAGCCTGTGGGATGGAGCGGTATAGAAATTGAAGTAATAAATAAATAAAATAATAAATAAATAAGCATTTCCTTGATCAGTGTGGTAGAACAATGCTAGGCCCTTTCATGCTATACCAGTGGTTCTCAACCTGTGGGTCCCCAGGTGTTTTGGCCTACAACCAGGCCCGGATTACCCATAAGGCCAAAAAGGCCATGGCCTATGAGCACAGGCCTAGGAGGGCACCAAATCACTGACCAACCCCCCCCCTTTTTTTCTCTTCTTCCTTTCTTAGGCTGCGGCACCTCCTTCCTTCCTTCTTTCCCTCCCTCTCTTTCATTCCTTCCCCCTTCCACCACATCCAAGAGGAGGCGGGGGCCACCGCAGGGGGTGAGGGTGGGGAGGGTGCCCCGGTTGCCTAGGCGACGTTGTCGGCCGCCTTCATCCTGGCATACTGCGCAGCGCCCTCCCCCCTTTTCAGCGGCGGCGTCTGCGGCCAATGGCGCGCTTCTCTTGGACCCAACCTGCGGGCTGGGTGACGTCAAGCGCGGCGGGGAGGAAGAGGCAGAGGCAAGCCGTGGCGCCCCTTTGCGAGCACCGCGGCCTCTCTGCCTCCTCCGCCATGTTCCTGGGTGCCACAGCGGCCGCCCGGGGGCTTCCCTTCCTTCCTCTTCCTTCTCCGTGGAGGAGGAAGGAAGGGAAGCCCTCGGGGCCACTGCCGCACATGTGCAGTACCTAGGAATATGGCAGAGGACGCCACGGCGCTCGCGCACTGCCGCACATGCCCGGAAACGGCCCCACCCCCGGGGGCAGGGTTTCCAAAGTGTGGCCTAGGGTGCCAAAAGCAGTTAATCTGGTCCTGTCTACAACTCTCAGAAATCCCCAGTTTACCAGCTGTTAGGGTTTCTGGAAACTGAAGGTCAAAACATCTGGGGACCCACAGCTTGAGAATCACTGTACTACACAATAATAGCACTATGATTACACTCTGTCATGCCGGCAGCCTATGGAACCCTGATATTAGTAGTTTGTAAATCTCAAGATTCCATAGGACATTGACAAGTGGGATCATAGCACTATAATTCTGCAGTATAAAAGTCCTCCTGAAGTAGAAAGGTCATTAATTCAATATTGCATTGTACGTGTGTATGTGTGCCACCTGTTAACTTATGCCATCCTCCATAAGGTTTTCTTAGGCAAAGAATACTGAGAGGTGGTTATGCCAGGACCTTCCTCTAACAAGCCTACAGCACTTGTTCTTTCTTGGCGGTCTCCCATCTAGGGACTAACCAGAGCTAATCTTGTTTAGCTTCCAAGATCAACAGGAACCTGGTGCCTTTAAGGTATTTACTCATCTTAAATTCTTAAGTAGCCACTGTGACTAATAATAACCACTGAAAGGTTTATTCAACATGAATTCGTACAAAACATCCTCAATCCTACTGAAACCGAAAAGGACTTGGGGTGCTAAATTCTATAATGAGGGATTAAAAACAGGAACTGCAAGTGTCTGAGCTTTCTTCCTGTGTTGAATACACAGATAAGAGGCATTACTTGTGACAAGTGGCCTTGGACAAAATGAACTTCCTTGGTAACCAGAGCAGTTCCTCAGAGGCCAGTTGTCAGGCAAAAAGGGAGGGGAGATATAAGCCTCTCCAATGGGGGGAAAAATAACAACTATATACTCAACCCAGTGGTTCCCTTTTGTGTGCTACTTTTCAACTTGTTCACTAGTAAGATGAACTAAAGTCATGGGTTATGTACAAAGATCATTTAAGATTTTATAGGAAAATCACAGCAAAACAAATGGAGCACAGCTCTCTCTTGGATTAAGAGCCATGCAGAGGAACTACTCAACATGTTCAATAAGTACTCAATTTTGTGGCTTTCATATCCTTGACACCTTCTTCAAATGTTTGTATTTGGCAACTGAAGATTATAGTTTGTTTGTTCTTCTTAACAGTCTTCGTCAGCTTCGACTAATGGCTACTCCATGAATGAGAAACTTCTGAGCTACATATCATCAACAGCAGTGCTCAGATCTTGCGGACTCGAGGTTATGGTTTCTTTGAGTCTATCCATCTGGAATGTGGCCTTCCTCTTTTTCTGACCACCTTACCAAACATAAGCCATGAGGAGAGGAAGGTAATAAATAAAACATGTAGTTATTTTCTTTTCTAGTGAGTCATATTTTCTCATGATATGGCCAAACTATAACAGCTTTAGGACCTCATCAGACTAGAGCAATGTTTCCCAACCAGTGTGCCGTGGCACACTAGTGTGCTGTGAGCAATCATCAGGTGTGCCGTGGGAAAGTGGCACTCTCCCCCCTCCTAGTAGCCCCCTCACAGGTTTCCAAGAAACAAATTGAGCCTCTCCACTTGGAAATGTGGGTTTTTTTTTACTATTTTACTGGATTTTTCAAGAATAGCCTCCCCCACTTCCTCCCGCCAAGGAACTGTTTATAACAGCTTCATGACATCCATAGTTAACTGGAAGCAAGTTTCACTCAGGGTAAAATTTCACAAAGGTCTGGAGAACAAGCTCTATGAGGAGCGGCTTGAAGAGCTGGGCATGTTTAGCCTGAAGAAGAGAAAGCTGAGAAAAGACATGATAGCCATGTATAAATATGTGAGAGGAAGTCATATATATGTTGTGTTCTTCGAAACAGGCCCAGGTTTCACACTGAGTGTATAAATACATTTTAAAACATATTAACTATACATATTACTGTGTTAGAGTGTAATTTTGTGTCATTTTGGTTGGTGGTGTGCCCCAGGATTTTGTAAATGTAAAAAAATGTGTCGCGGCTCAAAAAAGATTGGACTAGAGAATGAATCAAACCTGAACTCTCCCTAGAAGCCAGGATGACTAAAGTAATAACTACTTCATCACACTAGAGAATGAATCCACTTTAAATCTGGTTTCTGCCTCCTGCAGAATTCTGGACTTTATAGTTTAGTGAGGCTGTTAAAGTCTCCTTCCTAAATTACAGACCCCAGAATTCTGCTGGGAACAGCTACCAGATCTAGAGTGGGTTCATTCTCTAGTGTGGTGAAGTTAGTTTAGTCATCCTGGATAGCAAATAAGATGAATTTCTTTAAAACAAGCATGAAATTGATTATTGCAATCTGCTATTACATTCTGGTAAATTTCCTGCTTGCTTTAAAAGTGAAATCCTGGATTATCAATGAAATAAGCAAAACTGCAGTGCATGGATTGGTGGTCACAAAAATAAGGATGGTGCTCCATTATTTTGGAGGTCTACATGTTCCCAAGCCTTGTAATAGGCCCTAGTAGAGTTGTGGTGTAATTCCTTTCTCCTGTTTCCTTCATTTCTTTCGTGGCCTTCGTTTCTTTGGGAACACGAAGCAGGAACGTCCCTCCTGGTGTGAAAATTTGGTCGACACAAAAGTAGGCAGGAGCAGGTCCCGGCTCCTGGCCTGCCTTTCGACATCACAGATTAAGAGGCACTTGGCTGCAGGCAGTGGAGGTACGGGCACTCAGGGCCTGCACACCACACATGCACTCTCTTTCCAAGGAGAGTGCATGTGTAGAGTGAGGAAGTGCCTGCGCCTGCCAGTGCCTGCAGCCAAAGGCCTCTTACTCTAGAACAGGGGTAGGGAACCTACGGCTCGGGAGCCAGATGTGGCTCTTTTCATGATTGCATCTGGCTCTCCCTCTTCCTTCCTTTCTCCCCCTTTACCCTTTCCTCTCTCCTTCCTTTTCCCTCCCTCTCTCCCCTTCCTTCCTTCCTCCATTCTCTTCCTTCCTTCCTCTTCTATTCTTCCCCCAAGTCTTCCTTCTCCTTCCTTTCTTTTCACTTCCCTCTCTCTCCCCTTCTTTCTTTTCTTCTTTTCCCTTCATTATTTTACTTTTTCCTCACTCCCTTTCCTTTCTTTTCCCCACCCTTTCCTTTCTTCCCTTCGCATTTCCTTCTTTCTTTTCCCCTCCTTGTCTCTCTCCTGTTTTTCTTTTCTTCCTTTTCCATAGTTCGTTCTTTTCTTTCTTCCTCTCCCCCTCCTTCCTTTATTTCCTCTGTCTTTCTGTCTTTCCCCCTTCCTTCCCAGAGTCCTGAGCATGCCTCTTGCAGAGCCAGCTCTGAACATAAGAACATAAGAAGAGCCATGCTGAATCGGACCTCAGCCCATCTAGTCCAGTATTCTGTATCACACAGTGGCCCACCAGTTGTACACGGGGATCTCGAGCAGAAGGGAGGGCAAAACCCTGACCTGCTCCCGACCCCCACAACCAGTACCCAGGGAAATCCTGCCTACCTCAACCAACTCCGAGGTGGCACTTGAATGTCCTTTTCAGTAACTACCGATACACTTGGTATCCATGAATCTGTCTAATCCTGCCTTGAAGTTGTCCAGGCTGACAGCTGTCACAACCTCTTCTGGAAGTGAGTTCCATAACCCAATGACCCTCTGGGTGAAGAAATATTTCCCTTTATGAGTCCTAATTTTCCTACCTTGGAGCTTCAGGGAGTGCCCTCTAGTCCTAGTGTTTTGTGACAAAGAAAATAGTTTTTCTTTATTCACCTTTTCTATCCCATGCATGATTTTATACACTTCGATCAAGTCACCTCTTAAACGCCGTCTTTCAAGGCTGAAAAGACCAAGGCGTTGCAACCTGGTTTCATAAGGGAGCCGCTCCATCCCTTGGATCATTCTTGTTGCCCTTTTCTGTACCTTTTCCAGTTCCGTTATATCCTTCTTAAGGTGCGGAGACCAGAATTGTACACAGTACTCCAAATGTGGCCTTACCATCGATTTGTAGAGAGATAATACAACATTTGCTGACCTATTTTCGATTCCCTTCCTGATCATGCCAAGCATAGAATTTGCTTTTTTCACTGCTGCAGCGCACTGGGTTGACATCTTCATTGAGCTGTCCACCAAAACCCCAAGATCCCTTTCCTGGTTTGTCTCGAAAAGCTTTGACCCCATCAATTTGTAGGTGTAGTTGGGGTTCTTTGCCCCGATGTGCATGACTTTACACTTGTTTAGGTTAAAATGTATTTGCCACTTCGTTGCCCATTCACTCAATTTCGAGAGATCTTTCTGGAGCTCTTTACAATCAGTCCCGTCATTTTGCTGGGGTAATCCTTTTCTCATAGTATCTATGTATATACTCACATTCAGTTGAATTCAGTCTTAAAATATATATTCAGCTCTCACTGAAATAAATTTCCAAATATTTTGCATTTATGGCTCTCTGAGTCAAAAAGGTTCCTGACCCCTGCTCTAGAATAAGAGGCACTCGGCTGCAGGCACTGGAAGTACATGTGCTCAGGGCCTGCACACCACACACACACACTCTTTTTAAGGAGAATGCATGTGTATTATGCAGGAGCACCTGCACCTGCCAGTACCTGCATCTGAGTGTCTCTTACTCTAGAGTAATAGGTGCTCGGCTGCAGACACTGGCGGGTACAGGTGCTTTCTGGGCCAGTGC
The DNA here is from genome assembly GCA_030556195.1 of Anolis apletophallus. NCBI lineage: Eukaryota > Metazoa > Chordata > Lepidosauria > Squamata > Anolidae > Anolis > Anolis apletophallus. The sequence goes on from JARBWK010000010.1 coordinate 85,883,304, forward strand.
ACCACACATCCACTCACCTTAGAAAGAGATTGGGGGGGGGGGGTGCAGGCCCAGAAAGTGCCCACCCTGCCATTGCCTGCAGCAGAGCACCTCCTCTAGAGTAGAATCAGCAGGTAAGAAGAAGCCTCCTTAAAGCATGCACCGGAAAGAGCCTGGATGGGAAGCCCCCTCTCGATAATGGGCCAATAGAAAATTGATCTTTCGGCACCAAAAAGCTAAAACAGATACCTGCCCTCCTGATTTTTGGAAGCTCCCAAAAATGAATCGAGGCCCCCACTAAAAGCTGGGACATGAAACGGTTCAAGGTTTACACAACCCTAGGCCCTAACTCTCCTGGCACAGGAAGAAGGAATAAATACAGGATATTGGCAAATTCTAAGGGTTCCAAATTTGAAGGATTTTTTTCCTGAGTTTTTCTTCTTCAATTTTATTGTGCACTTTACACTAGCCCAAAGTTTTTTAAATAAATGTTATCACTAAATTGGTTTTGAACCACTATACCACCCTTTCATTTAAATTCATTCATTCAATATATGTGTTTTAATATATAGTATTATACTTTCCTGTTACATCACACTTTTTACTAGTGGTACTTGGGGAATTTATAAAATGTAATTTTCAAAAAATAAATATTCTAATCATGCCTCCGCAAACTTCAGTAGAAGGGGGGGAAAACACAAAAGATTAACAAAATGTACAATTATACGTACTACCTGACTTCATAAAGGGATTTAAAACACTTGAGCAAGACAAAAAGTTTTGGCATGTTGCCAAAAAGACTAGGTTGTTGTAATTCCACAGGGAAGTTGTTATCAGAAGCTGTGCGACTACAGACAACATTATGTTCCTAATTTTTTATCTAGTGTACAATTGTTGTTATTGTTCATTCGTTCAGTTGCTTCCGACTCTTTGTGACCTCATGGAACAACCCATGTCAGAGCTCCCTGTCGGCTGTCACCACCCCCAGCTCCTTCAGGGTCAAGCCAGTCACTTCGAGGATACGATCCATCCATCTTGCCCTTGGTCGGCCCCTCTTCCTTTTTCCTTCCATTTTCCCCAGCATCATTATCTTCTCCAAGCTTTCCTTTCTTCTCATGATGTGGCCAAAGTACTTCACCTTTGCCTCTACTATCCTTCCCTCCAATGAGCAGTCGGGCTTTATTTCCTGAAGTATGGACTGGTTGGATCTTCTCACGGTCCAAGGCACTCTCAGAACTTTCCTCCAACACCACAGTTCAAAAGCATCTATCTTCCTTTGCTCAGCCTTCCTTATGGTCCAGCTCTCACATCCATAGGTTACTACAGGGAATACCATTGCTTTGACTATGCGGATCTTTGTTGCCAGTGTGATGTCTCTACTCTTCACTATTTTATTGAGATTGGTCATTGCTCTCCTCCCAAGAAGGAAACGTCTTCTGATTTCCTGGCTGTAGTCTGTGTTTACAGTAATCTTTGCACCTAGAAATACAAAGTCTGTCACGGCCTCCACGTTAATCCCTCTATTTGCCAGTTATCAATCAGTCTGGTTGCCATAATCTTGGGTTTTTTGATGTTTAACTGCAACCCAGCTTTTGCACTTTCTTCTTTCACCTTTCGGCCATCAAGGTGGTATCATCTCCATATCTAAGGTTGTTAATGTTTCTTCCAGCAATTTTAACCCCAGCCTTGCATTCATCAAGCCCCGCATATCGCATGATATGTTCTGCGTGCAAGTTGAATAGGTTGGGTGAGAGTATACAACCCTGTTGTACACCTTTCCCAATCTTGAACCAGTCTGTTGATTTATGGTCAGTTCTAGTGTACAATAGAACTGACTATAGGTACACTATTGTGTACACTCTTGTACACAATAGTGTACAAGAGCCTCATCTGAAGAGCTTAGGTAGACAGACTGGTTGCTTAATCACTTTGGTCTTTAGAGTTAAGATTTTTTACATTCTGATCAGAACCAATATGCTTGTTCTAGAATCAATATCATATCTCTGTGTACGAGTTACTATTTTGACTACTGTATTCTGCTATCACTGACTGCAAATTGTGTTCAAGGGTGGCTCCAGCTATGACACATTGTAGTAATCCTATCATGAAGGCACCAGAGAATAATTCACCATGGCTAGACTATGGCTTCTTCCACACAGTTGAATAAAACCCCTCATTAGCTGCTTTGAACTGGAATATATGGCAGTGTGGAATCAGATAACCCAGGGCCCTTCCACACAGCCCTATATCCCAGAATATCAAGACAGAAAATCCCACATTATCTGAGTGTGGACTCAAATAACCCACTTCAAAGCATATATTGTGGGATTTTCTGCCTTGATATTCTGGGATATAGGGCTGTGTGAAAGGGCACTATCTCTAGTGAGGAAAATTATAGTTGGTGAGAGCATTCCTGGCTACTAAAGGCTACTTGGGCTTCAAGTGACATGAGTGGATATAGAAGTATCCACAAGCTATACATCTGTACTTTCGTGCAACCCCTTTAAAATAGCTTCAGCAGCCTATTGCTAGACAAGAGAAATCTCTACCCAGAAGGCCTTCATTTGTTAGTATAGAGCTGCAGTTTATTGACTTTCAGTCAGTGTTTGGTGAAGATGGATTCTAGTTAAATTACTCAGATAACATAGAGATGAATGCCTCTTGCTGTTGCTCATGCTTCAGTCCAGATTTCTGTTGTTCTCGGGCTTCAAATACATCAGGAATGGGAAGAATGTGGCCCTCCAGATGTTGTTGAACTGCAGTGTTCAGAATTCCTCACAACGGCAAAAGTTTCTAGAAACTCTAGTCCAACAATGTTTGAAGGACAACACTACTCCCCAGCCTGATTTTTAATTGCAAACAGCCCAGTTTCCTTGGACCTGAACAGAAATGTCACAGAACTACTTTCTGAAGCCAACTCTGCAGATACAAAAGGAACAGCTACACCACTGTGGCTCCCACTCACCCCTGTTCCACAGACCCTGTGTAGCAAAATGCTATGAACAATTCCACGAAAGCCCTAATCTTGATCATTTTTTTTCATGTCATAAGCAGCTTGAGAAACTGCAAGTCGCTTCTGGTGTGAGAGAATTGGCTGTCTGCAAGGATGTTGCCCAGAGGACGCCAGGATGTTTCGATGTTTTACCATCCTTGTGGGAGACTCCTCTCATGTCCCTGCAGAGGGGGGCTGGAGCTGACAGAGGGAGCTCATCTGTGCTCTCCCCAGATTCAAACCTGTGACCTGTCAGTCTTCAGTCCTGTCGGCACAATATCATATCTCAATTGCTTTTCTCCTCCTTCAGGTCACCAAGGCCATTGTGGGCCAAGCGTAGGCCTGAAGCTAGAATGAAATGGGTCTAGATCAGGGGTGGTCAATTATTTTTTCCAAGGGGCCACACGAGAGTCAAAAAATATTATGGAGGGCCGCACCTAAAGGCGGAACTACATTCTAATCTACATAATTTATTTATTTATTTATTTACTATATTTACTATATATTACACATCATTAATATTAACATATTAATATATCAAGAAATATTCATATATTATTAGTATTAATAGCATAATTATTATATTATAGTATATATAGAAAGAGGCATTATAATATATTGGAATTATAATATAATATAACATTATATTATTTATTATTATATTATTATTATAAAATTATTATAAAATAATAATAAAAACCACTAAAATAAAATAAAATTCAAGAAGACAAGGTGCAAAGAGGAGGAGGAGGGCAGTGAGAGGGCACAGGGAGGAGGAGTGGCAGGCCATATTGCCATGGTCCTGCCTCAAAGCGGGGGCTGCTGCGGGCTGCACCAGGGCAGCGGGGATTCCTTCCTGCCTTCTCCAGCGGCCCTCGCGGTGGTGATCCTGGGCTTTGGCCCTCTTGCTTGGAGGGCCATGCGTCGGTGGAGTGAGGGAGGGCCCGAGGGTGGAGGCATCCCATCGCGGCGGCTTTGGAGTGCCCCAGGCTCTCCTCCTCCTCCTCCTGCCTCCGGCATGGAGAGGCTCTGGATGGCCCGCGTGGGAGGGTCACTGCCAGCGGCGTGGTGAGGAGGAGCCTTTGGACGACTTCCTGGAATCCCGGATGAGCTGGCTGAGACATTCTGGGAGCCATAGGAGTCAGGAAACTACGGTTCCCAGAATGCCTCAGCGAGCTCATCTGGGGCTACAGGAAGTCATCCAAAGGCTCCTCCCCACCGGAGGCAGGAGGAGGAGGCGGAGAGCCTGGGGCACTCCAAAGCTGCCGCGATGGGATGGCGGCAGCGGCACCCCTTCTTCTTGGTTGGCCCTGCCCCCGACACCCTTTTCCCCGGGCTGAACAAAACCGGCCAGGGAGCCGCATCCGGCCCGCGGGCCATAGGTTGCCCACCCCTGGTCTAGCTCAACCTTCCCCAAACTGGTGCCTTCCAGGTATCTTGGACAATGACCATTGGCCACGTGGAAGCTCAAGTCTCAAACCTCTAATGAGGGTGCTAAATTAGGAAGAGTGATTTGGATCACCTGTCTGTCCAAGAACAGGGTGGGCCAAACTATTACCATCCTTTCCAATATCTTACCCATCTGGCAATTGGTTCTAAGAAGCTTTCATACCAAGGTGGGGTGAGCAATCTTCACATGCAGAATGGGCTTGCTAACCAAGGCCCCTTCCACACAGCTGAATAACATCCCACATTATATGGTTTGAACTGGAATATATAGTAGTGTGGACCCGGATAACCCAGTTCAAAGAAGATATTGTGTGATTTTCTGCCTTGATACGTATTCTGGCTTACAGTATATGGCTGTGTAGAAGGGTCCTGGGTTATAAATTGTGATCTTGTTCCTTAAATCAAGGCTCTCCAAACTAAGGCTCCTGGGCCGAATTTACCCCTCCAAAGTCATTTATCTGAGCCTGGCCTAAATTTTAGATTTAGGGTCACCCTAACGCTGAAACGACTTGAAAGCGCACAACAACAACAATCCTAATTGACTTGACTATCTCATCAGCCAAAAGTAGGCCTCAGACTTTGTAGCACACCAGTTCTCGTTTGTGCCTGGAGGGCAGGGGGCAGCACCGGGGGTCCCACTAGCATTGGAGCCAGTTGATTCGGAAGAGGATTTGGAAGGGCTAGAAGAAGGGGATTTTGAGATAGCTGGGCCTTCTTCTCCCACAGAAAGCCTGGCTTGGGATGGCGGCTGGCCAGATCCTTACGAACAGCAGGAAGGCCAGTCGGAAAAAAAGCAGTGATAGTGAAGATTATGAACGGCCAGGGGGGCGAGGTTCACAAGAGAGGATGTGGGAAACAACCGAGGGAGAGGCCCGGGAAGCAGCTCGGGAGTTTGACTCTCATGAAGATAGGGAACCAGGTGTTGGGAGGCAAGGTCGAACCTTTGATAGGAGACGGAGCATTGAGACCAGCAGGAGGGGTTGGTTCCACAGCCTAGACAGACCGAGGGCTCGGAGCACAGATTGGAGGAAGAGAAGCCTAGAGCGTAGGGGCCTCGTCAAGGGATTAAGTATAGGATCCGTGGGGAAAGGATCCTCAGTACTTCGGCCACGTCTCACCCAAGCAGATGTGTAGCGAAGCCAAGACCACGTAGCTAAGTTTGGGGCTAGTGGCCTGCCAAGAGGAGTTTACCTTGCAACCTTGTTTTGTTCCTGATCCGCTAGCTGAGCGGAGCTTTGCCAAGTTTTTGGATTTATTGCCAAGTTTGCCTTTTGGACTATACCTATACTATTGGATTTACTTTGATATTTCTATGGACAATTACCTTTTCAACTGTTTTTATACTTCAATAAAGTAGTTAGCTGATTATCGTCTCTGTGTGTGTGATTAAGGGGCCGGCCTAGGTCTTGCATCGTGACAGTCTTCCCACTGAAATACCGGTAAATTTCCCCAGATTATATTCTGGCACCCCAACAGTCTGAGGGACCATGAACCAGCCCTCTGCTTAAATATATAGGAGAGGGGCCCCTCTCTTATATCCAGCCAGTCTACCTCAAAGTGGACAAAAAAGAAGAACACAACCACACCCCTCTAAGTATGTCCCTTGGGCCATTGCTTCTTAAACTGTGGGTTAGGAGGGTCATGAAAAATTTGGTGACAGTAAAAGCTTTCTGAATGCCACTCACTTACACAAATCGGTTAGCAACATAGTGCAATGTTTTTACAGTGATCTCTGTCCTTGAGCAAGCAGGAATCACCAGCATTGAGGCCATGCTATTGAGAACGCAGCTGCGCTGGGCAGGGTACATCTCTAAAATGGAGGACCACCGCTTCCCAAAGATACTACTCTATGGTGAACTTGCCACAGGTCAGCGCAAGAGAGGCGCCCCCCAAAAGAGATATAGCGACTCCCTGAAACAACATCTCAGGCTCAGCCAGATTGATCTCCAAAAATGGTCCACCCTGGCCTCACATCGGGAGGCATGGAGACGCACTATCCATGATGCTGCGGCCTCTTTCGAGAAGACACGCCGAACGGGTCTCGAAGAGAAACGACAACGCAGAAAGAACTGCAACTTGCAAACAACATCACCCAAGGAGACACTCTGCTGTGCTTTCTGCAACCGGACTTGCCTATCTCAGATTGGCCTTTTTAGTCATCAACGTGCTTATAAAAAGCATGGGATGAGTCCTTCCTAAGAAGCTTGGTTCGCGAAGTAATGCCGAGATCTCTGTAGAAATGCTTCAGCTGTACTCCACAAAAAGGAAAATCAGCCTGTTTAGCAAGTCTTTCAAATGCTGGTTTATTTTCAGCAAATGTTTGATTTGTATACCTATTTTATATACCTGTATACCTTGGGTCATGTAAAAATTTCCCGGGCAAAAAGGGGTTGCGAGTGGAAAAAGTTTAAAGTCCCTTCTTCAAAACAGGTTATTTATTTATTTATTTATTTATTCAATTTTATATACTGCTCCATCCCAACAGACTCGGGGCGGTTTACATAAGGCAACATCTGTATACCTTTATAAAGCGGAATGTTTGTATGTATGTATGTGTGCGGAGGGCGGAAGGGCGGGAGGGCGGATATGTGGCAGCCACTTTCACAGGCCACAGCGACCAGCGCGGGTGATGGACCTGCACCAAACTTGGTACACATAACCCCCTAACCCCCTTTACATACTGGGTGGTTCGGGGACATGACCCACGTATTATGGGATTTGTAGTACTTTCCAAGACTTTGGTTCCCACAGACCACTGAGGCCACCAAAAAGGACCAATACAGACTCAGCACACACAGCCCCCATGACCCACTCTACGTCCTGGTGCAGTTCGGAGGAGGGTGGGCCATGGATGATGGGACTTGCAGTACCTTCCTTACTTTCCAAGACTGCTACAAACCTAATCCAATGACTGATCAACACCAAACCTGGCACACAAAGCCCTCATGACCCACTCTACATCCTGCTGCAGTATGGAGGAGGGCAGGCCATGGATGATAGGACTTGAAGTACCTCTACTCACTTCCCAAGTCCACTGCGACCCTTATCCAATTACTGATCGAGACCAAACTTGGCACACATAACCCCCATGACTACCTTCACGTCCTGGTGAGGTTTGGGGGAGGACTGACAATGGATGATGGGATTTGTAGTACTTTCACACCTCTCTGTTCCCACAGACCACTGCGGCCCCCAAAAAAACACTGATAAAGACCACACTTGGCACACAGAGCCCCAGTGACCCACTCTACATCCTGCTGAAGTTTGGAGGAGGGCAGACCATGGATGATGGGACTTGCAGTACCTCCCTCACTTTCCAAGACTGCTGCAAACCTTATCCAATGACTGATCAACACCAAACCTGGCCCACAGAGCCCTCATTACCAACTCTACATCCTGGTGCAGTTTTGTGTGTAACGGACCACTGATGATGGGACTTGAAGTACCTTCACTCCCTAAAAACAATACAACCCTCATCCATTCACCAATAGAGACCAAACTTAGCACACAGAGCCCCCATGACCCAATCTACATCCTACTGCAATTTGGGGAGGCTGGACCACAGATGATGGGACTTCCAGTACCTTCAGTACTTTCATGATACCACTGCAACTCCCAAGAATGATGGATCAAGACCAAACTTGCCACACAGTGCCCCCATGACCCACTCTACATCCTGCTACACTTCTCAAATGACCCAGGCACCGCCGGGTCCCCAAGCTAGTTAACAATAAAATAAACTTAAAAACCAGTAAAAACAATTTTTAAACCAACAATCAATCAGTTACCCCTAGTACACCTAGTTGCATTGGGTCAGTTTAGATTGAAAGCCTGCCAAAATAAAGTTGTTTTGCAGGCTCTTCGAACTTGAAGGCACACAACAACAACATTATCTTCTTTGAACTGGATTATATGAGGCCCCTTCTACACTGTCATATAAAATCCAGATTATCTGCTTTGAAATGGACTATACGGCAGTGTAGACTTCCACACAGTCACATAACCCAGAATATCAAGGCAGATAACCCACAATGTCTGCTTTGAACTGGGTTATCTGAGTCTACACTGCAATATAACCCAGTTCAAAGCAGATAATGTGGGATTGTACACACTATATGGAAGGGGCCTCATATAATCCAGTTCAAAGTAGATAATGTATTTTATCTACTTTGATAATCCAGATTGTATGGCACTGTAGAAGGGGCCTGAGTCTACACTGCCATATAATCCAGTTCAAAGCAGATAATCTGAATTTTATATGGCAGTGTAGAGAGCTTTACAGTCAGGCCCTATATCCCAGGATCCGATCCCACGTTTTCTGCTTTAAACTGGATTATATGAGTCCACACTGCCAGATAATCTGGGATAAACAGATCCAGGGATATAGGGCCTGCCTGAAAGGGCCCTCTGAAGCCCTGCCCTAGTGCCCTTCCACATTTCCCTATATCCCAGAATATCAAGTGTTAAAATCCCACAATATCTGCTTTGAACTGGATTATATGAGTCCACACTGCCAGGTAATATGAGATAAACAGATCCAGGGATATAGGGCTTGCCTAGAAGGGCCGTCTGAAGCCCTGCCCTAGGGCCCTTCCACATAACCCTATATCCCAGAATATCAAGGGATAAAATCCCACAATATCTGCTTTGAACTGGGTTATCTGAGCCCACACTCAGAGAAAGTGGGATTTTCTGTCTTGATATTCTGGGGCATAGGGCTGTGTGGAAGGGCCCCAAGATTGGATACAAACATTCTTGCCAGGCAGAAATGATAGATTTTGCACAAGGGAATAGGTTCAAAGCGATGCACATGGCTCAGGATTGCACCAGCCCCCACTCTGCCATCATCAGCATCATGCCAAGCAAAACAACCCAAGGGAGGCTGGCTGTGGCAGGTGTTTAAATAATTTACCAGCCAGGCGGAGGGAGGGTAGACTGGCAAAGGGTGGTGCTGTCATTCCCGCAGCAGACAGGGAGGAAGAGAAAGGAAAACACTGGGAAAGGTGGGGGGAAGCCGGGTGGGAGAGCCACCAGGCCTGGGCTCTTCGTGTCCTTTGGCAGGGTCCCTTCTCTGACCCCTCCCCAGCCTTTCTTTAAGGGTCTCATCACACTAGAGAGAGAGAGAAATCCACTTAAAATCCGGTTTCTGCCTGCTGCAGGATTCTGGTGTTTGTAGTTTAAGGAGGAGCATTTGACAGCCTCCCTAAACGACAAACCCCATCATTCTGCAGAGGCAGAAACCGGATTTTAAGTGGGTTTTTTTCTCTATTTTGTCCCCAAACCTTTGCGTATTCCAAGCAAGCTCTTGTTTTCTGGCGGAAGGAAGGTAAACCTATTAGGTTGGGGGGAAGGTTTAGAGGCAAGATGAGACAATCCTGAACCCTGCCTGCCTTGGCCAGCCTGCTCCTCCTTCTCCCCCTTCTCCCCCCTTCCTGCTTTCTTTCTTTCTTTCTTTCTTCTCCCCTCTTACCTTGGTCTTTGAGGCTGCCGATGAGCTCCAGCTGCCTCTCTTCCTGGGTGCTGTCCATGCCGGCGCCGGGAAAGGCCGCCTTCCGCCTCCCTTTGCCAATCTTCACCTGGAGGAGGGAAAGGAGGCAGATGCGGGCCGAGGCGGGCGCTGGAGCAACGCTGCTACTGCACATGCCCGGCTTTCCTGGGGAGCATGTGCGAAGGGCCGGCGCTCTTCCACGCGCTCGGGCGTCCCTCGCTGCTGCTGGCACACGCGCACGCACTTTGCCCTGATGTAGGGCGCGGGAGGGGCTCGCGCTTCCTGGAGCAAAGAAAGCAGAGCAGGAGAAAGCCAAGCAAAGCAGAGGGCGCAGCATGGGCAAACTTCGGCCCTCCAAGTCCTTTGGACTTCCAACTCCCACCATTGATTTATATCCCGCCCTTCTCACCCCGCAGGGAACTCAGGGCGGATTACAATGCAAACATATACATGGCAAACCTTCAATGCCATGTAGGCATAATACAACATCTGGTAAAAGTACGAGGGTTGAATGAAAAGTAATGCCTGCACCTGCGTCACTCCTTAACAGCTGGCAGTACTGGTATGAAGCAGGTACTGGCTTGTTCAGTAGACTCTCCTCTACAGTTCCATTTTGGCCGAAAGCCTTAGCATTGAACAGTTGTGTTCAGGGGCGGACCAAGCTGTTCCCGGGGGGTACGCGGAAAAAAATTGCACCCCCCCAGTGCGTATGCGCCAATCTGCACGCGCACTGGCTCCAAAGCGGGAGCCAGTACACATGCGTGGACCTTTTCGCGCATGCGCAAAAAGTTCCGCACATGCGGAAGCACAGCCGGAGTGCCCCGGGCTACCTAACAAAGGTGCAGCGCGAGGCTTGGCCGCGCGGCAGGGGCAGCGCGGCACGGGCGGTGGGGAGCCGCGCAGCGGCACCCCTTCCAGGTGACATCGCCCTCCCGGTGACGTCGCTCTACGCGCCTGCTTCCTCCACCTAATAGACGAACCAGCCCTGCTTGTGTTGTTAAAGTGAGAAGTGTGGAACAGATGGTCGGTCAATGCAACTTATTATTTATTTACTGTATTTGTATACTGCCCTTGTTGGCGCCCCCTTGTTGCGGGGGAGAGGCTTGCGCACCCTAATGAAGCTGAGAGCTATGCTGGCGGTGGCATAATAGCCACCGGTAGAGCCTCCCATGCCAGACAGGTCACAACCGAAGGGTCTGACAAAGAGCGTCAAAGGGCAGGATGGGCTCTAGCCTTTTGGCAACCATCCTAGGAGAAGGAAAACTCTGATTTCAAACCCGGGCAGATGGTGCTAATTTAACCCTGTAAAGTCAACCATCTAAAACAGTGATTTTCAACCTTTTTTGAGCAACGGCACATTTTTTACATTTACAAAATCCATTTACACCACCAACCAAAATGACATAAAATGACACTCTAACTGTCATTTTACTAACTTTTACCCTCCCCCCTCGTGACATCGCTGCTTCCGCCAAACCCCCTTCCCGGGAGGCCCACGCGCAGGAGGCCCGTCACCATCCTGCGGGGGAGGGCTGCGCTGAGTGGCTGAAGCGCACGCGGGCTCGGCTGAGCAGGACGAATAGGAATTGAGCACACAAGGTGGCTCTGAGCCTTGGAACAAACTGCGGCGGAGGCTCGCAGCCATTGCCACCCCAGCTCTCCTTCCCGTAGGGTACAACCCCCCCCCCCAGCGTCCCTTCAGCTTCCCTGCTGTCACCTTGGGCCAGATCGGGAAGGAACCAAGCTGGGCTGTGGGGCTGTGCATCCCGGACTTTGCTCTGCTCTGCAGCAAACCCGGAGCCCAGCCAGGAGAGGCCAGGAGATGAGGGGTTGCTCCTTTTCCCCAGTGTGGAGGGGCTAGAGGGCAGAAAGCCTCGCCTCGAGCCTCCAGGAGCGGGGTCGGACGGGGCAGCACCCGTGGACTCCTCCTTCCTCTCCTCCTCCTTGCTGCTGGAGGGGAGGAGGGCAGAAGAGCGCCCAGGAGCCAGGAAGCAGGAGGAGCTGCAGCCCGGCCAGATAGCCCTTGGCGCGCAGAGGGAGGGAAAAAAGAAGGGAAGGAGAGAGGGGAGGGAGGGAGGAAAGTTCTGGATGCAGAGGGCTCTCCCTGACTGCAGTCAGGCTGGCTGGCATTGCTGCTTTGGCCAGGAAAGCCTAATTTCCGCTGCCTGAAGTTTCCTGCTAGGCTCTCTCTCTCTCTCTCTCTCTCTACACTGTAATTTCCCACGGCACACCTGATGATCTCTCATGGCACACTAGTGTGCTGCGGCACACTGGTTGGGAAACACTGATCTAAAAGAAGGAAACTCAAACATGTTAAAACAATAAGTCCATAATTCAAAATACAGCTGTATACGTAACTGACCAGCAGGTCTAGGACCAGCGGAAGAAAAAATCCTCAGAGTGACCATTGGCAGTCCTGGCTAACTGGAGTAAATGTTCATTGGAAGACATGAGTATGAGGATCTGTGGGATAAATCAATATTGGAGTGACCAATATTGGCCAGTGTAGGGAACATATTTCTGTCCTACGACTTTCTGGGAAGGAGGCACACAAAGTACCATAAATGGATACGGCCAAAAGGTCACTATTGGTATGTTTATTTTGTGTTAAACATTACAGCAGGGTGTGCAAGCCATTTAAAAGGCAATTTGCCAGTCCTGAGCACTTCTAGGAGAGATTATTCACTCTTTCCTAAGGTCCAGGGCATTTAAAGGGGTTAAACACAACCCTAAATAGCCTACATGTGGCTCCAAGGCTGCGTTTTACCCATCCTCTGCACCAAGAGTATCTTAATGAGGCAATATATGCTCACTTGCTGTATTATACTGGTATAATGAATGAATGGTGTAAAGCAGGTATGGGCAAACTTCGGCCCTCCAGGTGTTTTGACTCCAACTCCCACAATTCCTAACAGCCTACTGGCTGTTAGAATTGTGGGAGTTGAAGTCCAAAACATCTGAAGGCCAAAGTTTGCCCATGCCTGGTGTAAGGGTTTTGTAATGTGTTCTTGGAGGCCATCCCTATACTATAATGAGAAATAGCATTTTTAAAAGAAATGGTAGAACTAAGTAGAATATAACATGACACAAAATAAGAGGCGCAAGTATTGAAGATCACAAAGTGCCTGACTCAACCAAAGGCCAAAACGTGTCTCATCATGGCCTGCTGAGATCGTGACATGATGTCTTACGGTTTAGGGGTGAGATGGCAGACTACTAATTATTAAAGGTGTGACATCAACCCACAGAGTGAACTTTACAACAGAGAGTTGGGGCGGGGATAAGGGATAAACAAAGGCTTCAAAATGACTAGGCAAGAGCATTACATTGTCATACATCCTGGTAACACCCGACATTTTTCTAGTTTTCTAGTCCCTTAAATATGTTCCCCCCCCCCCTGGGTTTAAGAGACCTGAGAGGAAGGCTTACACAGGGAGAATTTTACTATCAATCACCTGTACGGCAATCTTTTGAATTTAATACAGTGCCTTAGACACTAACTTGTCCTCCAAATGAGACAGCTATGCCATCACAAGAAGATTGGCTAATGAAACTGTACATTTTTCCAGAGATGGACAAATTGATAATATCCATTAAAGAAAAGTCATTAAGAAGTTTTAAATAAAGACTGGGAATTATTAATTGCCTTTTAAGAGAACATTAGAGAAGATGGTTAGGATTAAATAATATGTAGAAGTTCATTTAATATATATAATTAGAGGAAGGAGCAAAAATGGATAACTAGAACCATTCGCTTGAAAACTGGAAGTCAGGCCGTAGCCAGGATTTTGATTGGGGGGGGCTGAGTTTGGTTCAGGGGGGGGGGCTGAGACTGGGTGGAAGAGGGTCTACCCTAGCGAACCTTTTGTATTGTTATCCCAATAACCCCATTGAGGGATATAATGAGCATGGTGATCAGATCATGATATGAATAAACATAACAATTTAAATAATGTACCAGTAAGGCCTTTTCGCAGACCACCCTGAGAATTTTCGGGGCTGAGCCCCTTAGCCCCCCTGGCTACATGCCTGCTGGAAGTCATTTGTCTTTTTCCTTTTGGGGGGGGGGCACTAAATAATTTGTTAGCTTATTTTGTAGTGTAGTTTTCTCAATTGTAGTTGTAGTGTTAGTTTAGATTATTATCTTTTGTATTTTGTCTTTTTTTTAGTTTTTCCTTATATATTGCTTTATATTATATAAACACATTGTTGAATAAAGATTTTTTTAATTTAAAAAATTCTGTGTTGGCTTGGTAGGGCACAGGGTTGATGCCAGTGACATCATGGGTGATGTCATAGGCAAGCTCCACTGATGACATCAAGAATTCAACATTAAACATCAACTCTGGACATGTGAATTCAAATTCAATGAAATCCAAGTTTAATAAATGAATAGATGTATCAGGGAAACACATTGGGGAGAAGAGATGATAGTGATGCTGATTTATTTATTTATCTATCTATCATGTCAGAAGCGAATTGAGAATACAGTTAGAATGTATTTTTAAAAACCCCACAAACAAAGTTTAAAAACTTGGCATTATACTAAATTTCCTTTGACCAGAAACTGGCCACTTAGAGTGCCTCTGGTGTTGCTATAAGGAGGTCCTCCATTGTGCATGTGGCAGGGCTCTGACTGCATTGAAGTAGATGGTCTGTGGTGTGGTCTTCTCCATGCTCACATGTCGTTGACTCCACTTTGTGGCCCCATTTCCTAAGATTGGCTCTGCATTTCGTGGTACCAGAGCACAATCTGTTCAGCGCCTTCCAAGTCACCCAGTCTTCTGTGTGCCCAGGAGGTATCAGTCACTGATTGAGGTTCTGGGTTTTAACCTGCCACTTTTGGACTCTTGCTTGCAAGTATCTCTGTAGATCTTAGGAAGCTGTTTCTTCATTTAAGACATTGCCATGTGGCTGATATCTGAGCAGAGGATCTGGATATGTCAATGCTTTAGTCATTTCATTACTCACTGATTCCCAATGGATGTCAGGTGATGATGGTGATGAACAAATAGGGGAGTAGAGATCAATGGAGAAAGGAGAAATGAGTCAGACAAGAGGGAAAGAACACGGAGAATGAGGAATATAGCTCGGAGAAATGTGGGCAAAAGGAGAAAGAAGGTGGGAAAGATGAAGGAGAAAGTGGCGTGGAGAAAGAAGGTGAAAGAAAATAAGAATGAATAATTGGACCAGAAGAGGTAAGGAAAAGACATGCAACTAGTTGAAAGAGGCATAGAAAGGAAAGAGAAGACATTTAGCCTGGAGGATGGG
Source organism: Anolis apletophallus (assembly GCA_030556195.1). Classification (NCBI taxonomy): domain Eukaryota; kingdom Metazoa; phylum Chordata; class Lepidosauria; order Squamata; family Anolidae; genus Anolis; species Anolis apletophallus. Next base: position 85,898,483 of record JARBWK010000010.1, read on the forward strand.
GCATATGAACAGAGAACATAAAATAGAATGAGAAAATTGTGAAGGAAGGGAAGAAGTTGTTGGAGATGGACAGAAAAAAAAGAAAACATCAAAGAAATAAAAAATATAAATTAAATCAAGTATAATAAATGTTTTAAGCAATATTTTTAGCCATAGTGGATCCCCATTTATCTAAGATAAATTTATCTACACCGCCTCGAGTCACCTTTAGGCTGAGAGGGGCAGCATAAAAGCATTGTAAATAAATAAATAGTAAATAAATGCCATTGCGATGTAATTTCCCCCAAACTTGAACTACAACACTCAATAAGTCCCGAAGCAGTCATTATAGAGCAGGGGTGGGCAATTACCGGCCCTCAGGTGTTTTGGACTTCAACTCCCAGAAATCCTAACAGCTGGTAAACTGGCTAGATTTCTGGGAATTGAAGTCCAAAACACCTGGGGCCGGTAATTGTCCATCCCTGTTATAGAGGCAATTCAGTATTTGTCTGCATTGGCTGATCCTTCCCATTAAGTCCCAAGGTGGACCACGATTTGAGAAACCTTGAGATGGGGAGGGAGGAGCCAGGTGGACTTCTTAGAGAGTCTACAACGCCCATACTATAGCAGGCTATAGACTAACACATGATGAAAATAGGTTAAAAGGTGACACTCTCCCTTTGATGCCCCCCTTCCTTGAGGCTTGGGAGAGTAGGACAAAGCCCTAAGATTTGGGAACTCAGTGTCTCTGAAGTGATTTTTACAAAGAAAGCATTAGAATGAATGCCATGTTAAGTACATAGCATGGATCTAAATTCAATTTCTGGGTATGGTTATCTTGGAGAACATTGAGAAGTGATGTGATAGTCATATTTAAGACTTTGTAGGTATGTCACATAGAATATGGGTTAAGGTTGTTTTCAGCTGTCCAAGAATAAGGACACTGGCCAGTGGATTCAACAAGAAGAATTTCACCTAAATCATAGACTTATAGAATAGTCCAACCGCCTCCTATGCAGGAAAAGCACAGTTAAAGTACCACTAATGGATTGGTGTTTAAGAGCCTCCAAGGAAGGAGCTTCCACTTCCACAACATTTCAAGGCAGTGAGTCTCACTGCTGAACAGCTCTTACACTCAGGAAGTTCTTCCTAAAGTTGAGGTGGAACCTTCTTTCCTGTAATTGGAACCCGTTGCTCTGAAAATAAGCCTGATCCCTCTTCCTTATGTCATCTTTTCAAATATTTATACATAGCCAGCATGTCTCCTCTGAGCCTTCTCTTCTGCAGGCTAAACATTCCCAGCTCCATAAGACTTTTGATCATTTTAGTTGCCCTGCTCAGGACATGTTCCAGCTTGTCAATATCTCTTTTAAACTGTGGTGCCCAGAATTAGATACAGTATTCCAGGTGAGGTCTAACCATAGCAGAATAAAGAAGCACCATGGCTTCCCTCAATCTGGACACTATACTCCTTTTAATTCAGCCCAAAATCCCATTGGCTTTTAAAACTGCTGCATCACACTTTTGGATCATGTTCAACTTGTTGTCCCCAAAGACTCCATGATTTTTCTCACATGGACTGTTGTTGAGCCAATGTATCCTTGCATTTCATTTTTTATGCCTAAGTGTAGTATCTTACATTTGTCTTTGTTGAAATTCATTTTGTTAGTTTTAGCCCAGCTCTCTAATCTGTTAAGGACATTTTGAATTTGGATCCTGCCCTCTGGAGTATTTGCTATCTTGATCAATATCGTGTCACTTGTAAACTTGATAAACATGTCCTCTAAATCTTCATCTAATTCCTTAATGAAGATGTTGAACAATACTGGGCCCGGGACCAAACTTTGCGGCACTCCACTAGTCACTTTTTCGAGGATTATTTATTTATTTAATTCATTTATATTCTGCCCTTCTCACCCCGCAGTGGACTCAGGGTGGATTACAGTGTACATATTACATTTAGACACACAAACACACAAGACAGACAGAGGCTATTTAACATCTGGCCACCAGGGGGAGCTGTCGCACTCCTTCATTCCTCAGCGTGTTTCCTGGAGATCTTTTTATGGCCTCGTAAATTAGTTAAATTAAGCCTCCCCACTAAGTGGTACCTTAATTTCCTACATGACAGATGCAACTGTCTTTCGGGTTACAAAGGTTGACAACAGGCTACACAATAGGTCGAGAGCCCACCTCGACCCGGGCAGGCCTCAAACTCATGAGCTTCTGGTCAGTAGAGATCTTATGCAGCTGACACCCAGCCAGCTGCGCCACATTCCCGGTGTGACGTGGAACCATTGGTGAGCACCCTTTGGGTTCAGTCACTTAACCAATTACATATCCATCTAACAGTAGCATTGCCTAGCCCGCATTTGACAACAACAATCAATTAACAATCTCATCTGCCAAAAGCAGACCCACACTTCCCATTGAAATACTGGTAATGTTATAATAATATTTATTTATTTATATACCACCTTATCTCCCCGAAGAGATTCAGGGTGGCTTCCAACATATAAGGCAATACATTCAAACTGAAATAAGAATATATGCTACATCCACAGCATTCCCTGTATCTACCAAACCTGTAACTCTATTTTTTCTTAAAGATAAGATTAGTCTGGCTTGACTTGTTTTTGACATTTAGTAATCACAGCTTTCCTTTCTAAGTGATTGCAGACTGCCTCCCTAATGATCTGCTCCAGAATATTTCCTGATATTGATGTCAGGCTACTGGATGGTAACTGATCTGGTCTTGTTTATTTCCCTTCTTGAAGATAGTGACAACATTTGCCCTCCAGTTAGATGGTTAAGAGCTGTTCAATGGTTGAAAAGGCTGGTTGGAGGTTGATAGAGGGCCCTTCGACACAATATCACCCAGAATATCAAGGCAAATAACCCACAATATCTTATTTGAACTGGGTTATCTGAGTTCACACTGCCATATATCCCAGTTCAATGCAGATAATATGGGATTTCATTCAGCTGTGTGGAAGGAGTCCCAGTTCAAAGCAGATATTGTGGATTATCTGCCTTGATATTCTGGGTTATATTGCTGTGTGGAAAGGGCCAAGGACTTCATGAAAAAAGGATTTTATCACCACTCAGCCATAGAAATCCACTGGGGGTCCTTGGGCAAGTCACGCTCTCCGAAGGCAGTCTTCATATTAATTTGGGTGTGAGTAAGTCACTTACAGCACATTTATGTGCTGTATTGATCCTTAGTACTGGAGATAAACTAGACTGATAATGTTCAAGCAACACTGTCTATTGGGGAATCAATGTATAGCAGCATGAGGTCTATCACTCTTCATTCAAAGGCATTATAGGTTCGTGATTTAATCTGCAAGGTGTTTTAAGTGTGCAGTTACTCCAACAAACAGTATGGGGGAAAGAGGGATTTAGAAGTGTGAGGGAAGAGAGCA